>OY288290.1:12416917-13616917 GCA_958450335.1 Hibiscus tridactylites
TAGTTTAAGGAATCATTATAGGAGTTTTAGGACTTACTAGAGGGGTGGTAAGACTAGTGGAAGTGTCAGTATAGCTAGTGGCAAAAGATTAGGAGATGAAGTCAAAGGGAACTATAAAGAAGATAAAGGCTCCATTCACCTAAAGTCAACCATCACCGCTAACTGGGCAAACTTACCCCGCTCCCCAGTATGAGTATTGTAGTCTACTTTCACAAATTTACCAACAATTGTAGCAATCCGTCGAAAACAAGCTTTGGAGTAATACCGATACAGAAGACCCGAGAGACGCACCCAAACAATGACATGAGATGGGTGTTTCTCCGAAGTAGAAAAAGACCAGCTCCAAGATTGCACCGTCAAATAGCTACCATAGATCATCCATGGCCCTTCATCTAACACCTTTGTGTAATCCCTTAGATCCTCAAACCTAGCCAAAAATAATTATTTTCAAAATTGGTTAACAATATCGATACGCCTAACTATCGTACAATACACTTTTTGGTTAACCGATTCTCTAGATTCCAGTGAGCAAAATGGGTACCAATACACACTATGTCGTACTAATCCTCTTTGTAAAATGTCGGTTTTCGTACCGATACGCCTTTTTCACATATCGGTATGATATTTGTATACAACAGCTCACTCTTCTTTTGATAGGTACCGATACGGTGACGCGAGTACCGTTAAGGTAGGTTGCAGAACTACATTTATGGTGAGAAAAAGAAAGCTCAATGGCTTTATTGATGATGTCAACCACTCAAATGGTTAGAATTCAATTAATAGGTATAAAAGCAAGTCATTAAAGCTACAACAACAACAACTATTCATCAAGTCAAGCACATTCAATCAAAAATCTAATCCAATTTGAGCTTAATGGAGTCAAACTCTTGTACTCATCTTGTGTAATCCACTTGTATTCTTTATTTCAAGATTGGGGAGGGTGTACTTGTAATTGGGGCAAATTATTTTACCTTTGTAAGGTGTACTTTCATTTGCCAACAACTACTCTTGTTAAGAGTGATTTTTATTAAGCTTTGGGTAGAAAGCTTAATCGTTTGTAAGGTTTCCTCCTAATCCGAGAAAAGGGGAAAAAATTCTAGTGAAATTGGTTGAAAATCCTTAGTGGGAGCTAATGTAGTGGATGTATAGCTTGTTCTAAGCTTGAATCACTATAAATCTCTTGTGCCTTCATTTTTAATTTACCAATTTCATCCATCAAACTTTTAAAAGCTAATTCACCCCCTCTTAGTCATTTATTCATTGATTGATCCACCCAACACCCATTGTCAAGGCACCCGTGAAACCATTCATCTCACGAAATATATAGTTGTAATAAACACATGAAAGTACACGACAAACTTCATCAATTTGATCAAACCAACGCCACAATTTCTAAGGACGACATACCTGATGTAAGACTCAAGATACAAATTCCCCTTCTTTAATTTGTTTGATAATTTAATTAATTTTTTAGAAAAATTAACTTTACTTTTTCTTTTTAAAATACAATATAGTTTTAAAAAGGCATAAAGCCAAAAAGTACCCCCTAACGTTTTTTATTTTTGGCCCCTATTTTTTTGAACTAATTTAACCTCCAACATTTCATTTTGGGTCAAAATAGCCCCTCTATGGATGAAAACTATTATTCAATTGACGATAAACAACTTGAAATGGTTTGACAGAATGACGTGTTAGAAGAAAAAATATTTTATATTTTATACAATTTTATAAAAATATTTTTTGATTCATGTGTCATTATGTAAAGTCAGTATAATTGTCTATATGACACTGTTATCGCGGCATGCACTGCTATGTAAGTTTGTCACGTCATTTCAAGTTGTTTATCGTCAGTTGACTAACAATTTTCATCCGCAAAGGGTCATTTTGACCCAAAATGAAACGTTGGAGTTAAATTGATTAAGAAAATAGAGACCAAAATGAAACGTTGAAGTTAAATTGATTAAGAAAATAGAGGCCAAAATGACTATTCAGTCAAACGTTATAGGCATTTTTTGACATTATGTATTTTAAAAATCTGTGAAGCTTTTGTAATGGTGACCTCAGTTATTGGTGGAATGACGTAGAACACTTTTCCGGCAAACAAAAGCGACGTCGTATTCAATGTCAGTTGGCCAGTTGCGCATCGGCGTAAATCTTTACCGGGAATGAAATGAAATCACGAGAATTTGCAATATTTTCTTTTCGTGAGACTAAATGAAAAGTGGACATGTGTCTGTCGAAAAGAAACCATAATAGCTGACGTGTTGGGCTCAAAGGCTGGACCACAAGAAATTATATCATAGGCCTAGCTCACTATGTCATTCATAGTACCAACTACCAACCAATAAAAAAACATCAATTTCATTAATTTTTTTTCATATCATTTTTTTACCGAGTGAATCTTCACTCAGATTTACTGTAAGTTAAATTAAAAAAATACTTTTTACCAATTGTAGATTCACTTGGTAAAAAGATAATATAAAAAAATTAATAAAATTAATACTTTTTATTGGTTGAGATCAGAGTCGGACCTATAATATAATGTGTCATGAACCACTTAATTCAAATTAATCCCTTTGCCTGGTCAGTTCATACATATACATATACTGCCAAAACTAAACTTTTTAAAGTCTCCCTCGCCGTTTACCCTCCCATTTCCAATTATATTACATTTAGCTCTATTTAACAATTAACCTTTTTTTTTTGAACGGCTGAATAATTAAATTAAAATTATTGTTTAACGCCTGCCATTGGTATTAAATTAAATTTAGATTTCCATGTCTGTAATTATTTTAAATCAATGTTAATAATGTATGTCGACTTTGGTCGAGTCCCATCTGTTTCGTCTAAGCAACTGACATTTTAAAGTGATTCACGATTCGCCACATATGATTATTCAGAGTACCCTTAATAAGGATCTCTTTGGTCCACTATATTTTCATGCAATGCAGTTGATTCTCTTATCTTTTATGCTCAGATAAATGTTAATGTATGTTGAATAAAAATAAGGTATAATTTTGTAATAGACTATTAGTTGGTAGCCATAGACCTCCATCGTGAATCTTTATATATAAATCCATACTTTAGAAAGTAAGGAGAAAGTTGTTAAAATCTTATAAACAGTAGAAAACAGTGAGCAAGGCAAAGTATTAAGGAATTAACAAGAGGTGTCATTATTTTTTTTTATACAAATTAAATTGTTTGATGCAATCACTTTTTAAAAAATTAAAAATTATTTTCAGAATTTCAATATTTATTATCTTTCTTAATATAACATATCATAATGGTATGTTGAACATTAGTTCGGTTGACATCATTGTTATTGCAATATCTAAGAAGCTCTTGAATTCGAGTATGATGAATTGCATTTGTTTTTAATTTAAAGTTTTTGAAGGATTATGGCTAGTTTAGACATTATAATTTATAGAGGTGAGCATTTGATCAAGTCGAATTTCTGTTTAAATTTAATTGTAGATATTTATAATATTATTGTAGCAATTGATTCCACTTTAAACAATTTTTTATAACCATGTACGATATACATTTATATTCTTCATTTTTTTCATATGTGATGTACATATATCAAGAAAAGTTGCGGAACTCGCTCGAACTTAAAAACTAATCCACTAATTACTAAATAATCTGAGTTATTCGAATTCCCATTTTATCACTCAAATTTTATTTAAAAAATTAAGTCAAATTTTTTCGTGTCGAATAAAGTTGAAAAATTTTATTTTTCCGAATCGATTCTTGTTGGCCCAAATAATTTATACTTAACAAAAAAAAAGTGATAAGTTATATAAGGAGGAAATTGGAAAGAAAATGGAGAAAGTTAGGAGACAAAGTAACATGAAGATAAGGAGGGATTGACTTGAGAGGCAATGTTAGGTTTCTTTCACATGCAAAATACAGCAATACCCTTTTTATTGTGTGGCCGGCGGAGGAGATGGGGTATCTTTCACGAGCTTTGTCATCCCCCAAAATATAATAATAGCATGGCTATTGAATTTACCTTTTTCAAACCCTAGCTTTACGTATTTAATGCTCCATACCAATATTGGATCCCACTTTGATACGGATGGCTACCTTCCTGATTTCCTGCAGGAAAAGTCTTACACCTCATTCAATCATTTCTGTATTTTCAGTCACTTTGTTATAAACTCCCCTTTTCTTTCCCTATCCCTCTTTTTCTTTCTCGGGAAAACTTATCAGCTTTTGGATTATTCTTTGGCAGTATTATCAAGGGTAAATTTACAATTAATTTATGCATTCTATTATTTTGTTTATAATTCGAAATAATTTAATAAATTTAATCCTTTGTATTTAAAATTTTTATTAGTGGAGTGATTGTGTCTACTAACATGCTACATTAAGGTCATAATGTGTCTACTCTATTAGGATGTCAATTGTTTAATAGTGAAGGGATTGTGTCTGTCGAGCTATCACATTTGTTGATTATTAGGCTGGTAGAGAGTAGCATGGAGTGTGGTAAGTGGTCGAAGGGTGTGTCAGGATAGTGTAGTGCCGAAATTGTTAAATATGAAGCGTTAAGTTTATTGAATTATTTTGAATTAGGAACAAATTAATAGAATGCATAAGTTTTGAGGGATTAAAATTGTTATTATACCATGCCCTTGTTTCAATTTTAATGACAAAGTAATTTGTTTGTCACAAAATTTTAATTGAATGTCATGTTTGTTCCTAAACTTATACTTAAATGACTGAATTGTTACTTTAAAAAGAAGAGGGTCATGTTTGTTCCTAACCTATAATTAAGTGACTCAACTGTTACTTTTAGAAGAATAGTGACATGCTTGTTATTAAACCTATAACTAAATGACCTCTAGTGTATTTTTACCGTATTATGAATATGATCCTAGTTTTACGGGTTTATATTTTTAATTCTTCTGAACTGAGATACACCCGAAGCCTAAATAGTTAGTGATGCGCGAGGATTGAATTTAAGATCATTAATTTATTGTATGAATGAATTAATTATTCAAAACAATCGGAAAAATTCGCAAACAATCTTGATAATAAAATTAGGGATGGTAATTGTTCGGGTTTGGTTCGATTTTTGGTTCATTCGCGTCCGGCTCAAAAATTTAATAATTTCACCCGAATCTAACTCGAAATTTAGAGTAAAACCCAATCTCAGCCTAACTTAGGCCGACATAAATATTTTTTTATTATTTTTATTTGATAAAATAAAGAGTAAATTAAAAAAATACAAATAAGGAGAGATTTGTAATAATTATTCCATTTTTATTAGACCAATTGAATAGAAAGATAATTGAAAAATATATAAAGAGATGGGCATTATAGTAATTATACCTAAATATTTAGAAAAAAAATTAAAACTTTTATTTCAGACCGGGTCAAGTCAGATATTTTTCACCCTAAAACCGAACCCAGCCCGACCTGACCTCATCCGAAAAAAGTCCAACCTGAACCTAAAATTTTCTGAAATACCTTAACCCTATAGGGTTGGGTTGGATCAGAACCCGTCAGGTCTAGGTCAAACGACCATCCCTAAATAAAATGTTAATATACGTTATGCGAACAAAAAATATATGCCTTTTTTGTCTCTTTTGATGCCTCAACACTAAAAAAATAAATCTAAACTATAACCCTAAATTCTAAATCCTAGATACTAAAATATAAACCCTAAAGCCTAGATTCTAAACCTTAATCTTAACTCTAAATCTATTGTTTTAGTGTAGGGGTATAAATAAGAGTATCAAAATGTTAGAATATTTATATTCTTGTTAAGCTCGTAATCATGATAAATGCAAGTGCAATACAGGGAAATGAAATCTTCATTGGCAATTTAAATTCTTGGATTGGAAAGAAAGCATCTTCTACAATACCATAAGCAATACATTTCTGAGTCAAATCATCAACTCCAGACGGCCTTCTAGTTCTAGTAAATGGTTTAATTAACGCTGAAGATGAGTGTAGAATTTGGACAATGCCACGTTTATGTTTGCTTTTTATGTCAATAGTTTAAAAGGTTTGGTTGGAGAAATGCATGAATTTATGTGTTTGATTAACAATTACGGATAATAATACTTTAAAACATGCAACTTAAGGCATGTGGTGGAATCAGAGTAAGAGAAACGATGTTGTGTGTAAATTATGGTGAGTTTAGGGTGCGGCAGGTTTATGGTGCGGCTAAAAACGATAAGTTTTAAAACTTGTTTAAGAACCTCAAATGTTAGATTTTTAGATAATATTTTAGGTCTGTTTTTTCGTGATTTTTGACATGTTTCGATACTTTGTTCAAAAACCTAAAATGTTATAAATAAAAAAAATAAGTACCGAAATTTGTTTTGTAAGTATCGAAACTTGTCAAAAATCACATAAAAATCAACCTAAAATACTATCAATAAGTCAAACATTTTGAATTCAACGACAAATTTTGAAATTTGCTATTTTTTTAACCGTACCTTAAATCTGCCGCACTTTAGACTCCCGTGTACATTGTTATGAACATATGTAGACTCGTTGACTTCAAACTGTACATGTATTAATTTGTTTTTAAGTTCGACAAACTCAGATAGCCATTTATTTGGATGTTTTCTATTTGTGCCTACCTCTAGTATGTCGACAGCCTTGCAATACTTACCTACGCACATACTTTGATGCATAAAAAATCGATCCAAGAGCACCTAAGTAATTACAAGTCTCATGCTCGTGTTTTATTCTGTATTGATATCGCTTTATTTTTATTTATTTTGTTTTTGCATACAAATTCTTAACATCTATCGTTAGTAAAAAACCCCAATTAAAGATCTAGTATTTTAGTAATGGTGATCCGATGATGGTACGTGACTCTTCACTCTCATGAGACACCGATGGTATCTGGAACAAAATTTTTGTCTCTTTAAGTATGTATTTTTTTACGTCCAACACTAAAAAAATTAAATTTTAAGCCTTAATCTTAAATTTTAAATCTTAAACCCTAAAAAATACACTCTATCTTAATTTTCTATATCCTAACCATAAACTCTAACCTTAAACCTTAAACTCACTTATTATAAAATAGGACACTAAAAGGAACATAATTAGGGACAGAAGATTTCTATCATCGTATCTAACTCTTTATTTATATGAGATATGAGACACTATTTTAAGGATAAAACTACGTGAATGATCTTTATCTTTGAATGGACAATCTTTCGTCGTAGACGTATTCTTACAATTTTTGCATCAACATGTCTATTGTTAGAAACTTCTACTGTTCTAGTGATTGAATGACATTGACATTTTCTTATACACGTTGTTGGCTATTGAGTTTTACACTATTCTATTTCACACTCGAAAGTCCTTGGTTGAGGAGAAATTATTAGATGGGCTTGACACACTACGTCATATGTGATTTTAGCCAATAAAATTTATCTATCTCATTTTTTTAGGAAAAACACCAAGGATATATTAATTAAAAGCCAAAAATAGCATCGTCTACAATGTCTGACTCAATACAAACTAAAATATTATAATAAAAAATAAAAGGCTCATTACAACTAAAAAACCAGTGTGCTAAGGAATGTGCAATTCTGTTAGCCTCTCGTCTGATATGAAGGACGATGAACCCATGATGATCCTTCAGAATCTGCTTAGCTTTTGCAAGGACGATGGCCACAGGTGAGTGGTCTGAAGCACTGGAAAGGAGTTTGTTAATGATACCAATAGAGTCACCCTCAAACAGAACCTGCTCCCAACCATTAGAAACAGCCACCTTCATACCTTCCACAAGCGCAATTGCCTCCACAAGTTCAGCTGTAAAGGTCCCTTCAAGAACAGATGCAGCTCCATCAATCATCAGCCCGTACTGGTCTCTTGCAACAACACCAATAGATGCCTTGCCTGTCTCTATCATGAATGCCCCGTCCACATTTACTTTGAAGTAACCAGCTGGGAGACAAGTCCATCTTCATGATATGTTACAAACATGAGCATGAACAAAAGGCATACTTTAAGCATCCTGAAAATTTGAAATGAGTAATTGGACATAGTCAATAGTAGCTCTAGGTAGAATTAGGATCCCTTTATACATCTTAGCATTCCTTCTATTCCAGGCATTCCATAGCAAAACACAAAGAAATGTATATTTCTCAAAATCAAGCTTTTTGTGACATAATTCAAGCCAAGATCTAGCAAAAACCACAGGATTAAAAGGGAGCAAATTTGAAAGGGCACATGCATCAAAAGGTTCTCGAACATAACAGCAATCTCAGCAAGCATGTAACTATAACACCCTATTTTAGCCCAAATTTGTAAACTCTAATTGTGAAAAATTCTCAATTGGAAACCCTAGAATTTGGGGGAAATTTTAGAATTTAACCTAAATTGAATTCGGGACCTAATTGATTAAAGTTAAAACTTGGTGGTTGAATTGTTAGGTAGGCTAAAGTTGGGACCCTTCTTCTATAATTTACCCATTTGTTAGGGTAAACACCATTTTGTCTTTGTTTTTCATTTTTGCGTCGCTCTCCCTCTCCCTTTTCTCTCAAAAAATAAAATAAAAAAATTGAACCCTTCCCCGTTTCCCGTTGAAGCTCCGGCCAAGGTGTTTGTACCGGCTGTTCGTTGTTCCGCGGCCACCAGTGGGTTCCCCGTAGCCGTCCGATCAAAACCTGAGTTAGGGTTTCCTGTTCGCCGCTTCCTCTCGTCGGAAAAGTGAGTCGAAAGCTTCGACTCTTTGTCGTTCCGTCGTCGTTCTCACCGGAAACGATTGTGTTTCCTTTAGGAACCCGCACCGTCGTCGTCCTCATCGTGCGCTGCCTCCGTCTCGGGTTTGGGTGAGTGTCGTGGTCGAGTATGTTGGGTTTTCGGTTTGCCGCCGTCGTCGGTTTGCCGGCCGCCATGGATCTTTGTTGGTTTCTATCAGGTTGGGTTAACCGATTAGGGTTTGGTTTTAGGGGATGTTGTTAGGGTTTTGGTTAATTTGGGGATTAGGGATTTAAATCTGATTTGGGGAATTAAATGGTTGAACCGAACCGGGTTGAGGGAACCGAACCAGACCATCACTCTGAACCGAACCGGCCAGTGTGACCAAGTCGGATGACGTCAGCAGTGACGTCATCTGTTGTTGTAATGCTAATGCAGGCTGACGTCAGCGATGATGTCATCATGGTCAACGATGACGTCAACATTGACTTTTGGGTTGACTTGTTCAACCGGGTTCACCCCCATGTTTTTTAACGTTCTAGTTCCGTTTTCGCTGTCCGTTTCTTCAAATTTGAACCCGAAATACCTTTTTGGATCAAGTTTATATGTTAAACTCAGAATTTTGTTAAATGTTGCATCCGAGTTTGACTCAGTTATTTATGTGTTCAGGAGACGTGGAATCTGACCCCGAGACTTTACCTCCTCCTCCGCCAGGCAGACCTCCAGTGGCACAGTCTTCGAGATCTGCTAGTAAGATTTCTGTTAAGCATAGTTTACTCGAATGTGGCATAGTAGGAAATCTTATATAGTGTTCTTTGTTTTAGGAGCTGATTTTATTTGACCTTCCGCTAGGGCTGAGCGTGGGAGACGTCACTATTGACGTTGATAGTTTAGCTGCCTAAGGTGTGTTCTCTGTCTGTGCTACATATCTTTGTTGTCTGATTGCATGATCTGTATGATATATATATATATGATATTCTGCTATGCTATCTGATAAATATTTTATGACTCGAATGTTGTGATCATGTTATGTAACACATATCGGAATCGGACTATTATGTACATGCATTTTAGTTGTTTAACAAGATTGCATTCGGACTCTGAAATCGGATAACCTGTCATATCATTGGGTTGAGATATTGTATAGAGGAAGCTCAGCGACTTCATCCTTCGGGTTGAACTTCGCTTCAAATTAGTAGTTCCATCTTTCGGGATGAGTTCTGCTTCGGACATGGTGTTGTGGTGTAGAGTGGTTCAGGGGAACCTCACTCTTCGGACGGTGATGTAGATGGGTGCATGTCATGTTATGCTATCTTTATGCCTTGCTTGTAGTACTCCGGAATAACTGTTTAATCTTGATTGTTGATGGACTGTTGGTTATACCTCTGTTATGCACTTTAGAGACACACTGAGCTTTATAGCTGAGTCCCCCTTAGTATCTATTTCAGATTTCCAGACTTAAGTTTCGGTACTTGGAGGACCTCATTCGAACGGATTGATTTTATTATTTAGTATGGATTATTTTAAGTTTTCTTTCTTTATTTATGTATTTCGGACTTGGTTGTAATTTGGACTTTGGACTTTTATTTTGGGATCGATGAACTAATTTCCGCATGCATTGTTTTACGATGAAACTTCAAAGGATTTTTACGATAGAATAATAAATTTCGACACGTTTTTCCTTAAGTGATCTACCTTGAGGGGCAAGTTTCCTTAAACGACAAGTATAATTTAAGCAAACCTCTTAGGTCAAAATAGGGGTTACAATAACACAGATTCAGAGTTAAGATTACACAAGGGGCGGGAGCCAAGACCAATGTTAGCAACTTTTAATTTCTCACCAACAAGGAGGGCATCAAAGCACAATCTCCAAATAAATATTTTAATCTTAAGTAATGTTTTTATTTTCTGTAGAGCTTTCCATATAGGGGATAAATCTCTTTCAACTTGATTGTTCTTTAAAAGTCAGTCATAGCCAGATTTATTGGAAAAGACTCTTGAGGAATGGTGATCCCATAAGACAATATCATCTTCAATTGGGGCAATAGGGCATTTTAATATAGCATCCGCATCAGAAACAGAAAATACACTCCTAACTAAAATATCATTCCATCTTGGAGCATCTAGAACCATAAACTCACCACAGGTTAGAATATTAACATTGCTATCAACATATGCACCTTGGAGAGTAACCACAGTATCACCTCCCCACCTGCTTTGTAACATAGAAGTGGGATTGTTTATGCCAACCCTTGAATGAAAATGATCCTTAAAAAGCTCTTTAGCCTTAAAAATTCCTCTCCAAATAAAAGATGGTTTGTCATGGTCCTTGGCAGAGAGGACATCCCCATTAGGGATGTATTTTGTAGAAAGCACCTTAAAACAAAGGGAATCTTTCATGGTTAACATCCTCCAAACCTGTTTTGCTAAAAGTGCCAAGTTAAAACTTCTCAGATCTTTTAGGCCTAAACCACCATATTTCTTAGGTCTACAAAGTTTATTCCAAGCAATATGAGTCCAGCCCCTTTCCCTTACTCTCCCAGACCACCAAAAGGTTCTCATAGAAGAAATAATAGGATTAAAGATGCAATCAGGTAAGAGAAAACAACTCATAGTATAAGAAGGTAAGGCTTGAGCTACTGACTTAAAAAGAACTTCTTTCTTTTGGGAAAGAGAGAAAATTTTTGTTCCAGCCCCTCATTCTCTTATCAACTTTTTAAAAAAGGAAGCCTAAGGAATCAGTCTTGTTTTTCCCACAATCAAAGGGACACCAAGGTAAATGCCCATATCCAATTCTTCTCTCATGCCTAGAATGTTCTTTAAAGTATTTTTGTGGTTTTCACTCATCCCATTGCTAAAATAAATGTAGGATTTATCTATGTTGATTTTTTTCCCAGAAGATTCCTCATACAACCTCAAAATTTCTATCACCCTAGTAGCTTCATTGGAAGAATTTCTAATAAACATAAGAGAATCATCAGCATATAAAAGATGATTAACCCGAGGTCCATGGATGTTGGTTCTAAGCCCCCTAATTCTCCCAGTAGATTGTTCTTTCAGTAATGAGGCGGACAAACCTTGTGCACAGAGAAGGAACAACTAGGAGGATAGGGGATCCCCCTGTCTAAGCCCCCTGCTAGGTTTAAACATCTCAGATAACTTCCCATTAATCCTTAGATAGAAACTAACAGAAGATACACATTCCATAACCAGATTCACCCATCCCTGGTCAAAGCCCATTTTCATCGTCACATCTCTCAAAAAGTGCCACTCGACCCTATCATAAGCCTTTTCCATGTCATGTTTTATGGTTGTCCCTTTATTAGGTCCACTCCTAGAGCTTTTCAAGTAATGTAATAGTTCATGAGCAAACATCACATTGTCTGAGATGAGTCTATTTTTCACAAAAGCAGATTGATTTTCAAAGATGCATATGGGCATGACAGTTTTTAGCCTATTAACAAGAACCTTTGAGACAATCTTATAAATAATTGTGCACAAACTTATAGGCCTAAACTGCTTTATGAGGTTAGGTTCATCTACTTTGGGTATAAGGACTATGATAGTTTTGTTGACATCATTCAAATCCAGATTACCATTCAACAAATCAAGACATGTATTAACAAAATCATTTCCTATCATAGACCAAAATTTTCTAAAAAAGGATGAAGGGTATCCATCCATACCTGGAGCTTTTGAGGGGTGAATTGAAGGAAAAGGATATTTGACTTCCTCTGTGGTGAATTCAGAGCATAAGTTGGCATTCATGGCTGGTGTGATGCATTTCTCCACGTTTTCCAAGATCAAGCTTGAAACTGGCCCTCCACTGGATTGGAATAGCTCTTCAAAGTTCTTGGCTATCTCAAAAATCTTCTCTTTCCCATTCTGCAGAACCCTTTCATTATCAATGAGCCTCTTAATTCAATTCTTTTTTTCCTGCCTTTAGCTCTTGCATGGAAGAAGCTAGTATTTCTATCACCCTCTCTTAACCATGGGACTCTAGACCTTTGTTTCCAATACACTTCTTCTCTGTCTAGAATGGTTTTCAATTCTCTTTTTGCAGCCAAAAGCTCCTTAACATTCTGATCACTGATTGCAGCATTCATAATCCTTTCAATCTTGTCCAATAAGATTTTCTTTCTTTTTACAGCAGTTCTTCTTTTATGTTTCTGCCATCCATTGAGTTCCTCCCCTATATCACTTAACTTAGACATTATGGATAAACCAGGAGACTCCCACACTCTACTAATAGTTTCTTTGCAAAAATCATCATTTGCCCAACAGTTTTCAAACCTAAAATGGTCACCTACTCTATTGCTATGTCTATGCTGAGATTCAGTATCAAGTAGCACATAATGATGATCAGAGAAGGGAGAGAATTCAGTTAAAACAGTGCACAAACCATATTTTCCAACCAGGGGATGCTTGCAACATATCTATCCAGCCTTTCCTTTACCATAGATTCAGCATTAGTTCCACTAGGCCAAGTGAACCATCCCACACTTGGTTTGATATCCCATAAATCATTCATGTCCAAGACAGACTTGAATTCCTCCATTTCAACCCTTGGGTTCCTTCTCCCACCTTCTTTCTCACTTAAGTCCACAATATCATTAAGATCTCTCCCTAACAACCAAGGTAAATCTGATTTGAATTTAAGGGCATCTAGTAAATCCCAATCCTCCTTCTTCCTGGCTCTATAGCAAGTACCATACATTCTAGTAAACCTAAACTTCTCCTCCCCTTTAGTCACCACTACATCTATGTGAGATCTCGAGAAAGGCAGCAGATCAATTTGAATATCCTCACCCCACATCAGCATTAAACCAAGACAGTCATTACTTCTTTCCACAACCAAGTTGTCGACCATACCAATTCTTCTTTTAACATCTTCTGCTTTTGCTTTATTCAAACTTGTGTCACACAAGAAAATTAAACTAGGACCTTTTGAAGCAACTACTTGCCCCAAAAATCAAACTGTCTCAGGGTTCCCAAGCCCTTGACAGTTCCAACTTAATGTTTTCATGGCTCTCGGTGGGGCTGAGCATCAGCCTCCACCGTTAGTTCAAGGGTTTTAAGGGGGAAAGAGCTTCAACACCCAATTCCTCAATATTTGATATTGCAGCAGACACAAATCTAGTCTTTTTTGATCCAACAGGGTTGCTAACTTCATAATTTCCTCGTAGTGCACGTTTAGAACTCCTATTTTTTGTGGCAGATACCATTACATTCTTTCCTCTAGCTGATACATTCCTAACTGTAATAGTATTGTCTTCCACAACTTCACACACCTTCTTCTGTTTTCCAGAGCCTGAGCACAAGGTGTTAAAATGGACTAATCCAGACTTAGGTGCTCCCAAAGAAACATGTTTAGGTTTAAACACTACCCTTAGCCAGTCACCAAATTGTAGTTGTTCTTTCTTAACATTCCCAGGGACTGTAGGACAAAGGTCAAGTTCATGGCCTATGATGCCACACCAAAAATAAAACATGGGGAGTCTTTCACATTTAGCCATACACACTCGAGGAGAACTGTGAAACTAATAAATTAATTTTGATATAACAATGGATTTAAGGACTAAATTGAAAAGGAGAAAATAAATTTTTAAGTCCTCAAAACCTCTCTATGTGTTTAAAGAAAAATGTCCAAGTCAAAACTTTAACTTATCTAAAATTTTGTAAGTGTTTACCAAGCCAAAATAGTGATTTTTGAGTCACCGTTTCGGAACGGCCTTTGGGCGTTTCAGAACATTTTGAAACTGTTAACCTCTGTTTCAGAACTAGCTTTCTCGTTCTGATACGGGTGTATCGAAACATCTATCTGTGTTTCGAAATGGATGAAGAACAATGGAACGGTTTGAACCGTTTCGATACGGCAGTATTGAAACGACCTCAAACGTTTCGAAATGGATTTCAAACTTGGTTTCAAAATATGACCGTTGAAGTTTTATAACTGATTTTAAAGATATAGTTAAAATGTATCGAAACGCTTCTAAGCCGTTTCGATACAGGTTTTGACAGTGGCAAATTGTTTTGAAACGGGCTTCAGCACGTTTCGGAACATGCTCTTAGCGTATCGAAACGATCGTGTCCATTTCGGTACGGCCTATTAAATACACCCCAATGGCTATTTCTATTTTGGTCTATTTCGAAACAGGGTCGGGCGTTTCGTAACGGGTAGTTGTAGACTGCATTTATGGAGTGAAGATAACATCCCAACGGCTATAATAATGAAGGCAACAACCCCAACAACTAGAATTCAATGAGAATGTATAAAAGAGACCTCTAAAAGCACCAGCAACAACTATTGATCCCAAAAAGAATTATCCAAACATCAAATTCAAGCAATTGTGCTAAAATTCCATATTTTCTTGTAAACCCCAATTATAGAGCTTTGTATTTCCAATCTTATTTGTTCAATTGGGTTAAGTGCTTGTAAAAAGGGTTACATTTGTATTGAGAGATACTAGCTATTAGCCAAAAACTTCTTTGTAATATTTGAGTGAGGATTGGGTCAATTTTTGGGTAAAAAAATTGACCACTTTGTAAAGGTTACCTCCTAAGCCTAGAAAAGAGGAAGATCAACTAGTTAAGTTGTTGGAAAATCCTTAGTGAAGCTAAGGTAGTGGATGTAGTTTTCAATTGGAACTTGAACCACTCTAAATCTCTTGTCTAGCAAATTTTCATTTTCCACTCCACCACCAAAATTTCTAAAAATCCAATTCACCCCCTATTAGCTTATATCGATTCTTCGATCCACTCAACAGGAACCATCATTGAGTTTTCCAAATAACACGCATCTCCTTAATGGCTTTGAAGAATCAATCTCGACCCTAACTCGCATAAATTCCCCTAATCACCCTTCTCCTTTCCTAAAATCAGCAGTCTTAAAAATCCTAAATTTGTTCCATATAGCTTTCCCTACTTCCAAGTCCATACAAGCTAAAGGCAGATTGTAAATCCTAATCCAAATAGGCAGGGGAAAGAAATTGTATTCTGGGGGCTGAGCTTACCATCAAAAGCCTTCAGAGCCAGATGTTCACCATTGAAAGTCCATGGGACTCGATTCAGTACAAAATCACGTCCCTCAGTTTTACCAAATTTGAAGAGGAACATATTGGGGCCAAGTTCAGTGGCATCTATTAATGGTTGGTCTCTCCATACTGCCATAAAGACATGAATCAGCATTGGGCCGTCCACGATTTTCGGTGAGAACAATTTACCAACCAAACATTTCTCTAAGCCAGATATCTCTTTCCCAAGAAACAATTCAACTTCTTCCAAGTATTGCATCTCCTTCTCTATGAACTTTAACTCTCCTAAAAGCTTGGCTACTTCGTCTTCCATGGTACTCATTTTGCACTGCTTCCACTTCCAATACTTTGCCAAAAGGGACTTTTCAGAATCAGTAAAACCTTCACTGTACCAGAAGAAACCACAACAGATGGTTCTGCCTTTCGTGAAAACTTCCTATGAAAGGGGAAGAAAAAACTAGCATAAACACTTATCAAGTTTAAATTTTTTTGCCAGCTATAAGACTGAAAACCCCTTGGAATCGAGCAGTTGTAAGCTATGGGTATAAGTTTAAAGTTGACTATGCTTTCCTTTAATAAAACGATACGTTTCTACCCACTGAAATAATACTTCTTATATCCCCAAATTGTCCTCAACATCGAAGCTTTCCTTAATTCCATTCCTGGGATAAAATAGAAAAATCCACCAATTAATGAAACAGTGCGTTTTGTTGAGAATAATAATAATTCATAAAAACATATACATGTTGGCCAGGTGGGCCCCGCCTCTGCCGCGTGTTGAGTCTGTCCCCCAACATTCCTTCTAACCTCATTAAATTCCTCACCCCACGCACGTTGGAGCTGCCAATCCGAGGTAGTTTGCGCCAATGATTGTCTAGCTCTCTGAGCCTGCCCCCACTCACCCGGCATCCGCAATACACTGTACCCTATCATCTTCTTCAGTATATCAGGAATTTCATCAAACACCTCTACTTCTAAACTTAACCAGAAACAAAATAGAATCCAGAAGACCATCGTCAAAACCTCTATCCATCCCATGTATTAGCAACCTCATCACTCTACCACCAACACCATACTCGTAAAAAACCATATAAACGTGGTCCCAGCCCTTCGCCGGAAACCACCGAAACACAAAACACTGTTCCATGTCCAAATCCATCAAACCACATGAAATAAACCCTCACCAACCCCCTCGTTATTCCAATCTGTGAAGAACCAGCTTTCAACCTGATCCTGCAAAACAGAAAGAAGTGAAGCAAATGCATAACATTGGCCAGTAATGCCATACTTACCCTCATCGTTCCAAACCTGACCACAAAGGCGACTCGGGTTTCTAAAGTCGTGATTCGGCCATTCTACACTCACCACTCGACGACCAAAGGGTTGCCGGTCATTCGAATAGACGACGCGTTGCGAAAAGGATCTTGATCGAACCTTCACCGGATCAAGAGATGAGAACACGAACGGGGAAAAATTCAGAGCGAATTTCCTCATGTACGGACGCACCATGTGCTCATGTTATCTCCCTTATCTATCTCATTTTAACTTCCAAGTAATTGCCAACTTTTTCTTTACATGTAAGAATGAGGTGAAAAATCATCTTGAAAAAAGTGACATAGAAAATGTTATTAGATGAGACCGTGAATAACGTGATGAGTCAACCCATCTAATATTTTTTTTCGTTGAGGCATTTGTTATAATATATGGGAGAGGTTATTGAAATCTAAGACTGAACGAAGAATAAGGGATGAAACTCGAAAAAAATCATATTTACAGAGATTTGAACCGCAGAGGCTAAAAGGGTATAATAATGTTGTAAATTAAAAAAAATACATTTAATTGATATTAAATGGTGTTCGTCAACGAAGTAGACTTATTTTTTATATTAAATATTGTTTATAATTCTAAAAAGTAATTTTAACCATAAAAACACTTTTATTGAGCAACGGTGAATAGGGCAAAATGAGAGAAGTGAGAAGGCAACTTTAAGCATTTAATGGCAATTTGGAATTTTGTTGAGAGGAAGATAAAGATGGAGATAAAGATGAATGTGAAATTAAAATTAAAAAGGAGAAATGCGTAGCGTAGTGGACAACTGGACATAACATAAGACGCGTGGCACAGACAGACATGTTTTCGAACCACTCTGCTTCTACTGTGTAATTAATACAAAAAGTAGCTTTTTAGCTGTTATGGCTAGTACGGACATGTGTGCTGGGGACCTATATTCTCTCAATTTACACTTCCACCCTTCTCAACTCTGAATTACAGCATTTTTAAATCAAAAACAATTTTTTATTTATTATTTAGAAATATGACTATGCGGTCTTTTATTTAAAAAAGGGTAAACTACTGCAGGGGTCACTTACGTTTAGCGTCTGTACAGAGTTAGTCACCACTTTTGAAAAGTGCGTATTAGTAGTCCTCTACGTTTTCGATGTGTAAATACTTGGTCACTCCGACGTTAACTCCGTTAGTCCCCTAACGGATTGCTGATGTGACGAAATTAAAATAAGGATAAATTACTGCAATAGCCATTAAAATTTATCTCATGTACATTTTTTCTCCTCAATTTAAAAAAGTAAATATTATAGTCACTAATAAAAATGTTTCTTTATAATTTCACCCTTAAATTTTTAAAAATTCATTTTTCAATCCTAAAACTTTACAATCAATTAACACAATAATATTATAAATGCTTAGATGAAAAATAGGTGCCCAAAGTATACCCTTTGAAACTTAGGTGCCCAAATTGCTCCTATTTAATAACCCAAACTTAAAAATTTAGTCCACTAACTATTAAAAAATTCGAGTTATTGGAATTTCTATTTTATAATTCAAACTTTATTCAAAAATTAAATTTTTAGGTTTGATGTGAAAATACTCGACTCATAATTTCATAAACTCGACTCTAAAATTCAAAATAAAGTTTGAATTATAAAATAGAAATTCCAATAACTCGACTTGACTCGAAAAAATTAAATTTTTAGGTTTGATGTGAAATTACTCGACTAATAATTTCATAAACTCGACTCAAAAATTCAAAATAAAGTTTGAATTATAAAATAGAAATTCCAATAACTCGACTTGACTCGAAAAAATTAAATTTTTTGGTTTGATGTGAAAATACTCGACTCATAATTTCATAAACTCGACTCAAAAATTCAAAATAAAGTTTAAATTATAAAATAGAAATTCCAATAACTCGACTTGACTCGAAAAAATTAAATTTTTTGGTTTGATGTGAAAATACTCGACTCATAATTTCATAAACTCGACTCAAAAATTCAAAATAAAGTTTGAATTATAAAATAGAAATTCCAATAACTCGACTTGACTCGAAAAAATTAAATTTTTAGGTTTGATGTGAAAATACTCGACTCATAATTTCATAAACTCGACTCAAAAATTCAAAATAAAGTTTGAATTATAAAATAGAAATTCTAATAACTCGACTTGACTCGAAAAAAATAAATTTTTTGGTTTGATGTGAAAATACTCGACTCATAATTTCATAAACTCGACTCAAAAATTCAAAATAAAGTTTGAATTATAAAATAGAAATTCCAATAACTCGACTTGACTCGAAAAAAATTAAATTTTTAGGTTTGATGTGAAAATACTCGACTCATAATTCATAAACTCGACTCAAAAATTCAAAATAAAGTTTGAATTATAAAATAGAAATTCCAATAACTCGACTTGACTCGAAAAAATTAAATTTTTTGGTTTGATGTGAAAATGCTCGACTCATAATTTCATAAACTCGACTCAAAAATTCAAAATAAAGTTTGAGTTATAAAATAGAAATTCCAATAACTCGACTTGACTCAAAAAAATTAAATTTTTAGGTTTGATGTGAAAATACTCGACTCATAATTTCATAAACTCGACTCAAAAATTCAAAATAAAGTTTGAATTATAAAATAGAAATTCCAATAACTCGACTTAACTCGAAAAAATTAAATTTGGGCACCTAAGTTTCAAAGGGTATACTTTGGGCACCTATTTTTCATCTAAGCATTTATAATATTATTGTGTTAATTGATTGTAAAATTTTAGGATTGAAAAATGAATTTTTAAAAATTTAAGGGTGAAATTATAAAGAAACATTTTTATTAGTGACTATAATGTTTACTTTTTTAAATTGAGGAGAAAAAATGTACATGAAATAAATTTTAATGGCTATTGCAGTAATTTATCCTTATTTTAATTTCGCCACATCAGCAATCCGTTAGGAGACTAACGGAGTTAACGTCGGAGTGACCAAGTATTTACACATCGAAAACGTAGAGGACTACTAATAGACACTTTTCAAAAGTGGTGACTAACTCTGTACAGACGCTAAACGTAAGTGACCCCTGCAGTAGTTTACCCTTAAAAAAATAACTCTTAAATCTGTTATGTAGGAAGAACTCTCTTTTTGGGAAACGCGGGACGCAATATCGCTTTTTTATAGAAAGTGAGTTTTACATACGTGTCAACGCTTTTTAGAATAACGAATTTAATAGGAACACGTGTTTTGTAAAATGCGAGTTCCCCGAGAATTTGAATTCTCAGACACAATGTTTACTAAAAATATACGATTAATAAGCCTGAAATATTGCTCAAACATGCCTATGGACTCTTGGTATGGCAGCCCGATTTACAAAGAACTCGCTTTCTACAGAAAGCGAGTTCCCCGCGATAAATTCAGCCGACCTTTTAAATTCTCAGGGAACTCGCGTTTTGCAAAACGCAAGTTCCTGTTAAATTCGATATTCTGAAAAACGCTGACACGTATGCAGAATGCGCTTTCTACAAGAAGCGATATTGCTTCTCGTGTTTCCCAGAAAGCTAGTTCTTCATACGTGGCAGATTTGGGCGTCATTTTTCTAAATAAAAGAGGTGGAGGTCATATTTCTAAATAATGAATAAAAAAGGCTTTTTCATTTAAAAATGCCCAGAAATACCATTATCCAATTTCCTTTCCTTTAATATCGCTATTTATTACCATTATCCAACGATTCAAAAAATATATAAAATTATTTGAATTTTACACAATGAAAATGGATCTTAACCCCCCCCCCCCCCACATTTTCAAAGTCAAGTTTCTCGCTTGTTGCTTTAGAAAGATTGTAGGGGCGCTCGCGTTTTTTTGCTCCTTCCCGGCCCGAAAGTCTGCTTTCGGCGACTAGCTTCTACCGCTAGCGCTTGGACTTGGAAGCAAGCTACAACTACCTTGAATCAATCAATGAATGAATGAAAACGCATGCCAAGGAACAGAAATGGAGGACAAGTTGGTTCGAGGACCCGTTGGTCAAAGGAAGCGGGAGAAAAAGAATATATTGGAAATATATCGAATAAACGAATTTCTATTTTATACATGAGCAATATTCAAATAGAATTCAAAGAAAATAGATGAAAATAGATGTGATAAGGCAGAAAAAAGTTTAATTTTGATTGCTTGCTACTCCTAGTTAGAAAGAGATAGATTTATTACTGACGAGCCACAACAATTGCACCTATCAAAGCAACTAAAAGAATTATTGAAATGAATTCAAATGGAAGAAAAAAATCTGTTGCTAAATGAATTCCAATTTGTTGACCATTACTTATCATGTCTTTCTTCCGGGACGGAGTCGTATGACGCGAGAGTGTCACGTACGGTTTCTTTGAGAAGGGTGTGATACCACCACCTGTCAGGCCCGACGAGCGGTCCACGGAGCTGCATCCCTACTCACATGGTCCATGCACATCGCTCTCTCCAAGAGGTTGGCCATCTATCCTAGATCTTCCAATTTTTAAGAAGATCTCGGGCTTGATCTGATTTAGTATCAAGGTGATTCTGTTTCTGTTCCTATATATATGGGCCCGTGTAGCATTTCCATGATATCGTTATGATCAATTAATGGGACTTGGCCGGAAAGTGTTCTTGCCTCTATCATTAGCTCGGTTAGTCCCCGTTTCTGGTGTTTTGGTCACCTTTCAATGGCTTCCTTAATTATGTGCGAGGATTTCCCGTTACTTGAATAAGCCAAAGCGTTCTCAGCACGCTTTTCCCTAAACATCTAAGTCGACCTAGACCACTCTTTTGGAGCTCTCAAGTAAGGAAAAGCAATCTATATCGTCTCGTCAAGGAGTTCCACTTGTTGTAGAACACCTTGTTTCATAGATCTCTTATGATATTACGAGCTTGTCTTTTAAGTTCCTTTAGTTTAAGCGAGGGGCTTCTGTCAGAGAAACTGTCGCTAGCAAGCAAGAGGAAGTGAGTGGGCTATTGGAGATAGCACACGAACGGCTAAGGTAAGGAAGTGGGTGGGCTATTGGAGATAGCACACGAACGACTAAGATAAGAGAGTGAGTGAGCTATTGGAGATAACCCTTCTTTACCACTTTAGGGGATGGGGGTGAAGGGGGGTTTCCATACAACCGAGGCAAAGTGGTTTATGATTGAATCTCAGAGGCATTCTTATCATTTGATAGATCCAAGTCCATGACATATTTCAGGTTTACTCGGAGCTTTGGCAACCATCGTAGGAGGTGTGATGTACATGCACTCATTTCAAGGGGGGTGCAAGACTTCTTAGTTTGGGCCTCATATTTATCCTATATACCATGTTCGTATGGTGGCGCGATGTTCTACGTGAATTCACGTTGGAAGGACATCATACCAAAGTCGTACAATTAGGATTTCGATATGGTTTTATTCTGTTTATCGTATCGGAGGGAGAGAGATAGATGAGATAAAATTTAGTTACACAATGTAAGTGTTTTTAACTTTCACGATTTTTAGATTATCACTTGAAAAAAATAAAGAATTAATTTCAGTCATCCATCTCACCCATTCAATATGAGTTTTACATTTTGTATGAGTGGATCATATATATATATATAAAAGCTAAAAGTTAAACTATTAAAAACATGCCCTTTTCTTAAAATATTCTACGGTGTAAAAGAATGCAAATTTAACCAATAAAATTGGTTCAAATGTTAAGTAGTTTATTTCAAGTTCGAGTCTTTTATATTAAAAATTTTGATGGGAGACCCACCCTCTATATTTAGATGTACAAGACAGATTGATCTTAGTCTGAAGAATACTCTGAAAGTTGGGAAGGGAAAAAAATTGCAGTAGAAATTGAATAAAAAATTCAGAAGGAAAGGAGTAGGGGCATGGCTGTCATAACACAGTAACATAGACTGGGATTCAAACTTCTTCTAAATCCCTAAACATTAGCTTTACTCTCACCTTCATAGAGCTATAAATACAGCAAGCAAGCTCTGCCTCGGCTCTCACCATATAATATCTGGGTTTCTTCTCCAACCCTATAATTCTTCATTCCCTTCTTCTTTGTTCCGACTTTTGATTTTCTTATATATTTTCCCTCCTTTATTTTTGTTACACCGGGGAAAAGGGACAGTTTTTTTAGCGCCCCTGTTTTTCTCAAATTCAGAACACCAAAAACAAAGAAAATATGCAAGAAATGAATCATCCTTTTGGATTCAACAATGGTGTTGATATTGGGTCTTCCCTTTCAGAGCTGATATTATCAGGGGGCTCAAACACCATAGATTCAATCTTCTCTCGTTGCGCACCATCGTCCACGACTATCGCCGCCAACTCTGTTTACGAGCCATTGGGCTCTTCAGTGTACCTGCGCCAACGAGACCTGCTTCAAAAGTTCAGCCAAGAGAACAAAGGGAGTCGGATTAAGGAGCCAACGAAATTCAACTACTTGAGTCCTCAAAGGAAGAAGCAATACAGGGGGGTGAGGCAGAGACACTGGGGGAAATGGGTGGCCGAAATTAGACTCCCGCAGAACCGAATGCGAGTTTGGCTAGGCACTTATGAAACAGCTGAAGCTGCCGCTTATGCTTACGACCGTGCTGCCTACAAGCTTAGAGGGGAATACGCAAGGTTGAATTTCCAAAACCTTAAGGATCCGAGCACGCTTGGGTTTGGAGACGGTGCTCGGTTGAATGCACTGAAGAACGCGGTGGACTCTAAGATTCAAGCCATTTGTCAAAAGCTTAAAAGAGAGAGAGCTAAAAGGAAAGCCAAGAAGCCCAACTCTGACCCACCTGCTGCTGCTGCTTCTTCCTCCTCCCCTGAAACTCAGAAAGAAGTTAAGATAACAGAATCATGTTCGTCGTCTTCCTCGTTGTCTCCTGCAGTTTTCAGTGACAGTTTAAGCAACGAATTGCTGTCCCCAACTTTGTCTGAAAGTGGGTTTTCACCGTCCTCTGTTTCAAATGATTATCCTAATCCGATGATGATGATGGCCGAGGAACAGGAGCAATACGAGGACTGTTTGCTCGCAAGAATGCCGTCTTTTGATGCTGATTTGTTATGGGAGATTCTGGCTAATTAGGGTTATAACATTTTCTATTTAATTTTTCACAAAGTGAGAAATTGACTTATATTTTTATGTTCCGTTTTAGTAGTGTAAATGGTAATTTCGTGGGTGGGTGTTTAGTGTTTTGTGGTTTAGGCTTCTTGGAATAAAATTTTTGCCCCCTTTTTTAGTTGAATGAAAATTAAGTAGCTAAATTTGCTTACTTCTTATCATGCTTGTATCTCCACAAGCAGCAATTGTCTTCATTTACTGCCAAATATTTGACTATCAAAGAACAAGATAGGGTTTTAAATTGGCAACCGTAACCATAATTTAGTACTATTTAACAGGGGGTTTATGGGTTAGCCTTGGTGAATAGAGACAATGAGGGCTTTTTTTTTGTTCTAAAAGATAACTTCATTCAACTTCAAAAAAAAATTACATCACAAGAACATAAGGCGGACAAGAGTCGGGGTCCCACATAGTTAGGCCCCTATCTCTTTTAGCAAACTTAGCTAAACGATCGGCTGCCTGATTATAAGAGCGGGGAACAAAAGAAAAAGTACAAGAAAAGAGTTTCCTAGATGACAACCGAATATCCTCTTCCACAGCTGTAGTGGTCCATTCGGAGAGGACTCCTCCATTGAGCCTACATATAACAGGTTTACAATCGGATTCAATGATAATATGTCCGAATCCACACCTCAAGGCAAAAGAAACACCCAGTCTGATAGACAAGGCTTCCGCCACTGTCGTAGTCGGAGCAACGAAACAGTTGGAGATTCTTTGAATGAACGAACCCGTGTAATCACGTGCGATAGCCGCAGCTGAAGCTATCCCTGATTTTGGGTCAAAAGCGGCGTCACAATTGATCTGAACCCAAAGAGGGGCTTAGGTTTTTGTGTTTTGTGATGAATGAATTGTAGTCGCAGTTTGAGAAAGCTAATGTAAAGGCAAAGCAGGAAAAGAATATGGATTCATAATTACAAGGGTAGTTAAGTTGGAATAGTTGATACAAATATAGTAACTTCATATGACAATCAAAAAACACGACCAGATCTTTCTATGATATTATTAGTATTTACATTTCAGCACTTTTATTTTATGTCAGCTTATCAAATGTTGATTCAAAGCCTGCATAATACCAAGAAATTCATATGAATACTTACATCGACATTGTATCTGTCTGCACTCTGGATCTGGACTGGATACTTCTGTTGTGATGGTGTTTTCTATTCCAGAAACACTATTAAAGGAATGTAATTTAATTGGTCTAAGTGATAAGCAGTTTGATATCGCTTAAGTAAGTTTTAAGTTCGAACTTTTATGTATGCGGAAAATTCTTGTTAGGAAGTACCCACAAAATATAAGTGTATGATGCGGATCGATCCAAATTAATTAAAGCAAATCCTTAAAAGGGGAGGACAGAAAAAAAACTTAATCCAAGATTAATGTTTCTTTCTGGTGGCGAAACGGGTTCCACATCAAAAATCCATTTGTGCTAATCCGAGCCCTTAATGATTCAATCCCGTTACAACTCCAGCCCAAGCCCAAAATCAAAGTAGATCCAATATTACGTACCTTAATTATTTTATCTTTTTAATATCAATGGTAAATTATTTTGTTGCCATCCCGTTCTCTATGGCTTCGTCCTAACTAATTCGGATTAAATTGTATTGTACACTTAGTTTTGGTGGTGAATTTTTCGTCGGAAATTTTCTGCATACACAACGCTTCGAACTCGAAACTTGTTTAAACGATACTAAGTTACTTACCACTTATACCAACTCCATTGGTATATTGACGGTAATTTTTTTATTTTGTATAAAAATTTTAAAAATGATTTTTTTAAAAATTAATGAAAACATTTAAATTATTTTAAAAATTAACAATTATAAAAATTATTAAAGAAGATAAAAAATTAATAAAAATATTAAATAATTGATGTCGCATCTAGGGCTTATCAAGTCGATCAACTCAACCTAAAAACTATTCGACTAGTGTTCGAGTCGACACGATACTCACTCGATAAGTTCAATAAAAGTGTGTGTGTCTCGTGCTTGTTAAGTTCATTAGAATTTTTACCTTATTTTTTAAAAAATCGAAATAATGTGTGAAGCAATACTAAAATTTAAACTTCAAAGTAACAATCCACAAATACACAAAACTAACATATTATATAAAAAAAATTAACGAGTTGCTCGTGAACCTTACGAGAAGAGTTGGGCCTTGCTCGGCTCGTTAAGGTCTCGAGTCGAGCTTGAGTTCAAATTGAGTCAATACGAGTTGAATATTGACCAAATCAAACTTGAGCTACTTAAGAGCTGCTCAACTCAATTAGAACCCTTAATCACATCTTAATATATTTATTATTTTTAAAATTCGTTTAATTTAATAAAAAATAAAAATTTAAGAGCGAAAAGAAACGAAAAGAAATTTAAAGGCTAAAATATTTATTTTTCTGAGATGTTTGAAGACAAAAATGTAATTAGATAGAGTTAGAAACATAGAAACAGAAATAGTAAAAAAATAATATTATTCATGATAATTTCGTCCTTTTCCCCGAAAAGAAATCCGTCTTTAATTAATGGACCATGATTTCTTCTGAGTTCCATTATTGTTTAGTTAAGCAAAGCTTAGAATCTGTGAACCCATTCACTCTCACACTCTCTTTCTTCTTCCTTAAGCCTTTTGATTTCTCACTCACTTCTCGTTTCCACCCACTTATTTTCTTTCTTTCTTTCTTTTTTTAAAGATAAAAGTCTCTCGTCAATCTTCAATTGTCTTTCGATTTCCATTCTTTTTTTTTTAATAAAAAAAATATCCAGAAAGAAACCCTTTGGACCTATCTCTTTGTTTCAATCTCCAGATCTACACCCACCATTCCTTTCCTTTTTTTTAACGGAATGTTAGGAGCACTGGGGTGGGTTTTGCTTAGTTTCTTCTTCCTCGAAGCCTCATTTTAGATTCCCATTTCTTATGGGGAATTGATAACGTGCTCGGGGATTGTGCCCATCAGTTTCAGAAACGATAGGATATCGATAACGGACTTCGGCGGTGTGGGCGACGGAAAGACGCTGAATACCAAGGCCTTCCAGAAAGCTATATATCGGATTCAGCATCTGAGAAGGAGAGGCGGCACGCTTCTTTATGTTCCTTCTGGGGTTTACTTAACCGACAGCTTTAATCTCACCAGCCACATGACGCTTTATTTGGCTCAAGGTGCTGTTATCAGAGCCACTCAGGTAACTCAAAATCTTATACCTTCTTAATACTCTCTGAATTGAACTTTGAAACTTGAAATGAATTAATCATTGGTTAGATTAAACTACTTTCCTTCTAAATTGGCAATGAAAGCTGTAATCTGGGTTTTAATTAATTATAATAATTGCAAGGCTCATTCTTTTTCTTTTTCTTTCTTCTTTCTTCTTTCCCTTTTTCTAAAGATTTGGGTTTTGGTTGCTTTATAGATGATAGTGCAGTTTGCATGATATGGTTGAGATGTCGATTTTATAGCCACTGTTTGGGGTTGAAATGAAATGTCAAATCAGAAAAACATTGTGGACCACCATAATATGGTCCCATGTGTGCATGGTATTTATGGCTTTTTTTCTTTTGGACCCACAGAGAGCTGGCAAGCATTGAATTCCTGGTGCCATATCCAATCTTGATCACTAATATAATGCAGCTATATTACAGTGTTATTATTATTGTTATTATTTTATTTGGACTCTAAACTTTTGGTATTATTAATTAATCATATTATAGTGTTTTCAGTTAAGATTAGTAGTAGTGAAAAATCTGAGTGGTTGATGTTACAATACCTTTTAACTAAAATAATTTTAAAAAGTTATAAAAAGGGTGGTTATTGTCGTACTTAAAAAGTAGTTATGGAACCCAACAAGTGGTCTTAATGAAAAAAATGAATGATCTTCATCTTAGAAGATCCGAGTCTAAGTGTGCGTGCTTTTTCAAAAGGTCAAGAATACCTATGGACTATTCAAAAAAATGAGTAGTAATGTTATTTGGATTTAGATATTAGTGTTCCGTGTTCGTATATTCAGTTTTTCAACTTAATTTTACAACACCTTAGAACATACGGATATGAGTTTATCCTTTGAAATAACATTTTCTTATATACTCCCTTGGGCACAAAGGTGTTTTCCTCTTGAAGAGATAAGTTTGTTCTCTCTTCTTTTAAGCATTTCTCCAAATTTGAAAGTTTCAAAACTTTACTGCATTATTATTATTATTATTCTCTTAATGTGGTACTGGTATGACATGCTGGAGATTCTTAAAACTTTCTTCCCGGATTAACATCTCAGGACATTTTGAATTGGCCATTAATTGCTCCTTTGCCGTCTTATGGAAGGGGAAGGGAGCGGCCCGGAGGAAGATACATGAGCTTTATTCATGGAGATGGACTGCAAGATGTGGTGATCACTGGTAGGTCTTGGTATTAATGTGTTCGATCGTTCTGAATATTCTACTAGCTTTTCTCGTTTATGTTGAATCATATATTCGACTTATCTATATACTAGAAAAAGCCTATTATACACTACTGTCAAGTGAGAACAACATGATTTTGCAAAACTTGCTGGACATAAAATAGCTCCTCAGTCCTCACATCTCTGATGTCAATGATTTATTGACAGTTTAAGTCTTCTACTTTAATCTCCATGTTTGTTTTGTTTCAACTTTCAACCATAACAGGTGAGAATGGCACAATTGATGGTCAAGGAGATATCTGGTGGAACATGTGGAGGCAGAGGACTCTCCAGTTTACAAGACCAAATCTCGTTGAGTTTGTGAATTCCAAACACATTGTCATTTCCAACGTGGTTTTTAGAGATTCCCCCTTCTGGAACATTCACCCGGTTTATTGCAGGTAATTCTTGCATCAAAAAATTTACTTTCTCGATATATTTACTGAGAGAAGAATCTGTGATTAGACCAAGTTGTAGAATGTTTGATTTGGTCGTATCTGTTTTAAAACTTATAATCCTTCATTACTGATTACTGAAATCAATTTTAAATTTTCCCATGCAAGTCTCATATTTGTGCCATAATAATCAAAAGGAGCCCCTAACTTAAAAACAAATTAAATGTTTTGTTTTTAAATCATTTTGTTAGGTTCAACCTTCATTATATTTCCTCTTATTTCACAACGAAGGTGTTTCTACGGCAAAGTTTGTATTTTTAGTAACTAGATTTGCTACTATTACCAAAGGGGATTGTTGTAACTTTGTTGGCTGTTGTATTTTTAGACCGTTTAAAAATTGCATGTCTAGAATCATAACTCGTATAACTTTCTATCTTCTTTACAGCAACGTCGTTATTCGAAATATTACCATCCTGGCTCCACCCGACTCTCCAAATACTGATGGGATTGATCCAGGTAAAAACAAAATGAAATCAGTTTTTACTCGTTAAATTCATCTTAGGGTTTGATTTTGATTTTTTTGAATGGAAAATTTTCTAGGAGAATCAACATTGTTTACTTTCGTGCATACAAATTCAAGCTCCAATGTTTGTATAGAGGACTCGTTCATTTCTACCGGTGATGACCTCGTGGCGGTGAAGAGTGGATGGGATGAATACGGGATTGCTTATGGACGCCCCAGCTCTTACATCACCATCCGACGAGTAACAGGGACAACCCCGTTTGCTGGAATTGCTGTGGGAAGTGAAACATCTGGAGGAGTGGAGAACGTGTTGGCCGAGAACATAGTTCTTTACAACACCGGAGTTGGTGTTAACATCAAGACCAACATTGGGAGGGGAGGGTTTATAAAGAACATCACGGTGTCCGAATTGTTCATGGAAAATGTAAGAACAGGTATAAAAGTAGCAGGTGACACCGGAGACCACCCCGATAACAACTTTAACCCAAGCGCCCTCCCACATGTCAACAATGTTGTATTAAAGAGCATTTGGGGTGTGAAAGTCGAGCGAGCAGGTTCAATGCAAGGCCTCAAGGACGCCCCTTTCACCGTTAGCCTCCAGGGCACGACCGGAGCAACACCTCCTTCATGGAAGTGCTCTGATGTAAGTGGGGCTGCAATCGAGGTAAGCCCGTGGCCATGCACTGAACTCGCCAGTCCACAGCAAGGTGGTTCTTGTGCCAACCATTCCTAAGATTCATTGATATAGTTTTTAACCCTTTTAATGACAATATTTCTGAGCCCCACTTTTATTGCTTAATTGCAACAACTACAATTCGTGAAAACAAGTGATCTAGCAATACGAGTCTTATAATACATTACTATTATACAAGGAAATATAACCCTAAGTAAAAGTATATTAAATAGTACATACCCTCAGTGCTGATAACCAGAAAGTGAAAAATACTCAAATAAGTATATATAGATAAGATAGGCGCATCACCAGATTCACTATGATTAGATGACGTGCATGGTTTCTACTTCAGAAATGAATAAAAAACCTGCGAAACTTCTGCATGAACCCGCCCTCTTCATGGTCATGGTCATGGTCTTGTGCATGAGACATTATGAAATCTACATGCTGCTTGGACTCGGCGCCATCATCGTGAAAAGTGCCCCATCTGGCCTCGATCTGGCGAACAACGCCGCGTGACTCCGGGTCAAAACGTCTCTCTTCGTCGGACAGTATCATGTCGTTGCCGTAAGATACAAAGCGCTTCTGATGGAAGCGTGGGTTCAAACCCCTGGACCGTTTATGGAAACGGCAGTTGTGCTTGTGACGGAAGTACGGAAACAACGGTCGCCTTGGGAAGTGACGATTTACAGGATGGAAACGGATCCTGGTCAAGTGGACGGATCCGACGCCGGAGTCGGGTTCGGAGGAATCGTCGTGCTTGAAATCAAGAAATTTGGGGGGTTTGAAGCCGGGCCTCTCGCTAGGGAGAAGGATGGCGGTTGTGGATTCGGGTAAATCGGTATGGGTTTGGTCATCGTGTTCGGATTCAGCGGTGAAAAAGCGGGCGTGAGAGACGGTGAAGAGGAGAATAAGGGAGAACAAAAAAGAGAGTCTAGCCATTTCTTTGTGGAAAGAAAAGCTTATGGTAAATGGAAACAAATGGGGGATCGATACAAAGGGATTAGATAATTTAGGTTGGGGTTTGGACCGGTGGTTTTGATTGGAAAAAAGGAGGTAAGTGCGGAAACGGGAATTAAGGAATACTCTACACGTGGGTTTCTAGATTGAAAGGGGGAGAGCTTTTAAATTTTAATTATGCATCCAAATTTATTTTATAATTAATGGATTATGACCCATTAATATGTAGATCTCACACATCTAACCCGAATCGATTTACTCAAATCGAGACTTGAAGTCGACTTGTTAATTCGAAATTCAAAATAAATCGAACCGAATTGAAATCGATTAAATGTTTTGTTGGACTGAAACGAACCCGAACCAATTTTTAACCGAATCGATTTCACCCAAAACGAAAGTATCTTAAACCTAAAGTTGAACCGAACATCGACCCAAATTTAACATGATAATTAAGTCAAAATGAATGAATAATTTATTTACACTATAACTATTATCTATTTTTAACAATATGATAAATAATAAAATGACGTATGTTTTATTATCCTTTTGTATTATATTATGAGAGAGACCATTATTTTTCTCAAAATTGTGCTATAATAATATTTTATGTTATTTTAAGTTAAAATATTAGTCAAATAAAACTTTTGTTCTTACTAATTTTTACAATTAAAAATTTAATAAACTTTTATCTCTCTCAACATTTAATCCTAACTTCATCCGTTTCGATAGATATTTTGTGATTGCTATATTTACAAGAAAAAAACGTCAAAATTGCATTAAAAAAGGGATAAATAGAGGACCAGTTCATAACCAGAGGCGGCCTTTGATTTCATCATTGCTCTATGTATTAGAAAAAACAATTTCACATAAAAAAATGACTCAAATGGTTTGATTAACGTGGTCCTGGTAGATTACAAATATTTTTATCGACCTATGTTCGATAAAGTAATAAAAAGTTTAACAAATACAAATTAACATGAAATACAAGTTTTAAATAAAAAATGCTCATTCAAAAGTAATATTTAACTGAAAATAAAGTAAAATATCAAAATTCAACTACTGTATCGGTATGGAAATGATGCTCTTGTAACTTTGAATATTGCTTGAATGCTTTAAAATTGTTGTCTTTATGTTGAAGAAGTATCAGGGACTTGTTTTTATATTTTATTATTGATTTCTAACCGTTTGAGTAGTTAAGAAATTGAATATAATCTTTGAGGAGTGTTTTTCCCGCAATAAACGATGTCTGACATTTGTGGGTATGGGTACCTGCCTAAAGAAGAAATAGCCATTAGTAGCACAAAGCACATCGATGCAAAGTAAGGCCTAAAATTTTGGCGGAGCTTTGTGTATCGGTACCCTCGAAGCCATACTGTTGCTCATAGTATAAAATGTATTCAACTACATCAAACCGTATCGGTATGGGGTTCACCGTACTAGTACTCATTGTGTTAAAATAACTCAAAGACTCTGGGGAGTATCAGTATGGAGTTCACCGTATTGGTATTGAAAATGCATTTAAAAGAAATAATTTAAAATCTCGTACTGATACGCCAAGGTCCGTACCTATACTCCTTAACCATTATAGAAAGATAGATTCAAATATTCGTACTATTACGCAAAGGGTCGTACTGATATTCACGGAACAAAATGGTCCATTTGATTAGCAAAACACTTAGAGAAATATTGACACTTAAATCAGTTTACTTAAAAATAATTTTAGACTTTAAGTCAAATTTGTTCGAATGCTTGTCATTTTTAAAGTATGTGAGTAGTTTCAATTACGTTAAAATTTTATTTATTATCTTAAAATACTTGTTATATCAAAATAAAAAAAAAAAACATAGGTTTAAGAATAATCACTTTGGGTATGTCACTTCCCGAATAAATTTGGCCACTAAGAGCCTGTTAGTTTCTTGTCTTTCCCCGTGTATTTTTTCAGTCGCCAACTTCCGATTCTTCTACTTTACTGGCTTCATAGAGGAGATTACATTAAGTGAATGCATGATTATGGAAGTATCTATCCTGAGTATGTTCGTAGCAGACCATGCAAATACATCTAAATGTACCCTTAGGACCCTTATGAGGGAGCTTTGGTAGGGTTGCAGTGATGTGGCTCAGCTTATCTTTATCCCCTTCAAAAGAATGGGAAAGTCTCTGTTTGCTTAGTGGTTTCTGCTCTCTTTGGGTCTATCTGTCTGGCGACATTAAGGCTTTCTAAGTCAAGATGTATTCGATCTAACATATTGACGCCTCTGTCAATGTGTGTCGGCTTGCCTGTTTAAGGGGAGAGCCCCACAGAGGTGTGATGAGGTATATACAAGTGACACTCTAATTATTTAATGATTTGCTTTCATATATGCCTCACCGGAAGGAGAAAGTAACTCCATTGTTAGGCTGAACGTTGCCAACATCAGCTTGGCCTTTCACAGTAAAAGGCGTTGTCTCTCTTCATTAGTGAGGGGGTCTCATGATTCCCCAATTTCCAATATGCCTTGATACGACCCCATCTGGTTTTGCTTGATACGACCCCATTGAGTGATTATAGTCAATGTAAGCTTGATACGACCCCATCTGGTTTTGCTCGACCATATTAATTTCTGGTTTGTTGGCTTTGTGAGATGTGCAATTGAGGGGTCAGGCTGTGAGCAACACTTGCTTCTGATCCCATTTCCTTTACTTCGGCATATTTTCCAACTGTCTCATACAACTGACTAATTTGCTCTGGTTTATTTTCCATGATGGCTTTAAAGGGTTGTGCACGAGTTTAGAGACGTACGCATTGAATGCCCAGCCACTTCTGAGATCGCAGAAATTATGTATAACTTTAGCTAACCTTCTAGTATAAACCCCTTAAGGGCTCACAAAGCCTATAGATTATACTAAGTAGGTTGGTTTTCGAGCGGAGAATTTCTTTGTTAACTAAAAACTAGCTAACAAAGGTATGAGAAAAGCTCTTAAAATCTCCTATGGATGCCGACGACAGGGAGTCATACCAATTTTTGGTGCCCTTTCTTAAATTTATTCTGAAGACCGTGCACTTCAGCTCGTTGGAGGCTCACACGATGTCCATATGATTCCTATATTGGGAGAGATGCTCGGTCCCATCGCATGCTTCTTTTGGTAATTTAAAGTGAATAGGAAACAACGAGGTACGAGGGGGATAGCTTCTTCCGTCACCCAATCTCCTCCAGGGTTGCCAAAAGTCATGAGATCCTCAATCTGTTTCCACATGCCTTTCGTTTGTTTTCTCCACTCTTGTTCCCTTGGGTCTTTGGGAAAAGAGGGATATACAACATGGTTTGTTTGATTTCGAGAATGAATTATCTGTTCTCATTGGCTTCGTTCATCAGTGTTGGAGGCTCTTTCTTTCTTTTCTCGTCGCGTGCCCTCTTACGCTGAGAGACTGCCAGCTTTTGGAAAGCCTTAAGCATCATCTATTGTTGTTGCTGGATTTGATGTTGTTGTAGTTGTTGATTAGCTTGGGCAGTTTGGAATAATGTTTGCAGGTTTCTCAATTCATTTTACATGGTGTAATCTTTCTAACCATGATGAATGTAGGTGAACCGGGGCGACTGGCGTCGTGGCTGGACGTACGAGTCGGGTTGTTCATGGAGTCCATGACTGACCTGATAGGGTCCGTAATATGCAATGTTATGATTATTTTGCGATTGTTAGGCATAAGAGTTATTTATGGGTGGTAGTTGGTGGGGGTACATCTTAATTAATTCCTTAGATCGAAGATGTATCTACACTTACTACACCAATTGTTGATATTAAAAAGAAGAGACATCGAACAAGGGCGATATATACAAAAGACCAAAATAATTGTGACAGATTCAAGTGGTTCACCCCATATAAATTTGGGACGGAGAGTTGCAGTCGAAGTATGATCGTTAACGAAGAGAGTAGAAGTGGTTACCCCTGGACGCTCTTGAGATAATGGTTGGCCTATTCAGAATGATCTCTCTTCTTCTTTCAGCTACCTCCATTTTATTTATACCCATATATTACCAGGTGGTGCTTGGTGGTAGCTTTAGGTGGTACACATGTGATGGTTATACTAATATTTTAGTCCGACAATAGGCTAAAGTATTCATTATATGTCAGTGTAGCTAGGCCAAGGTTTCTGATTGAGGTCATATCATAAGATGTCATAAAGATCTTAGGTGAGTTCAACTGATGACACACATATATATATATATATATGATTTGCTTTCAGAGGTGGAGACAGTGCTTGATGTCTTCTAAAGCTACCAAATTCCGGAGGTGTAACACCATCTACATTAAGATGAAACCAGAATAACTCCTTTATCTTTACCCTAGTTTTTTCTTTTTATCTACAACTTAAATCTTGTTCACCTCATTCCCCATTTCATTTAATTTAACTTCTAAAAATTGAATTCTTTAAACCCTTAGTTTTAAAGGTCCAAACCCGAATCCAAGGATCGATTTACTAACCCGAAATTTAGGTCGTTACACTAATGCTAGACGTTAGTAGTTTGATTTCAAGCAGAATCAACTTTTCTTTGTTTTTATTCCGTCAATTAGGTGGTGATATGTGTCACCTCTCCATTGGTTGAATAACATTATTAAAAAATGCCACGTAGAATGCTAACTATGAGAGAGAAAATTACATGAAAATTAAAGAAATAAATTAAAAAATGTCACGTCAGCCTCACTATTAAATATTTGACGGCCGGTGACCAAAATAATAACAAAACATAACGTAAGCAATATTCTTGCAAAAAAAATTAAGGTGATCAAAATAGAAAATTATGAATAGTTTAGTGACCAATAGTGTTGTTTACCCATAAATTTATAAATTCAACTTTGGGAATAAGAATCAGGCGTACTGTGAGAATATGACTGATAGGGAGAAAGAAAACAAGAAGAAACAAGATATGAATACTTAGAAGAAGAGAGAATGAACAGCAAAACGTGTGTTATTATTCCAATCAAAAGATGATGATACATGGCTTAGGTATTTCTCTTTATATAGGCAGAGAAATCCTTGATACAATTCTGATACAGATCCAAGAATCTGTTGTAACTGATTCTTTACAAAGACAGCTAGGTATAACAGAAAGTAACAGAAAGTAACAGAGAAATAAGAGACTCAAAGCTTCTTAGCTCTAACATTCCTTATACTTTCTCTTTTTCTTTTTCATGAAACCAAGAACACTGACTTCTTCAAACCTTGGTAAGCATACACTGAGGATGATCTTCTCTTAACCGAAGTTCTTCAGAACAAAACACCTTAAGTTGTTGTCGTAGGTGTAGAAAAAATGCAGAGGAGAGTGGCTTAGTTAAAACATCTGCTACTTGACTGGCAGCAGGTACATAGTTAATCAGAACAGAGCCTTCAGTGACTTTCTCTCTTACAAAGCTAAGATCAAGTCCAACATGCTTAAGCTTAGCATGATGAACAGGGTTGGAAGAGTGAGCTATAGCACTGGTGTTGTCACACCAGATTATTGGAGTTGATACTAAAGTAACTTTAAGCTCAGTGAGTAAAGACTTAATCCAAGTAACTTCACAGATAGCATCAGCTAAACTCATAAATTCTGCTTCAGTGGATGATCTTGAGACAACACTCTGTTTTTTAGAACTCCATGCTACTAGATTTCCTCCCAAGAAAACACAATATCCCCCTGTGGACCTTTTATCATCAACACAAGTTCCCCAATCTGAATCTGCGTACCCAACCAAGCTCTGAGGGGAAGATCCACTGCTGAAAAATAAGCCATGATTCATAGTTCCTTTGAGATACCTTACAATCCTTTTGACAGCCTTCCAGTGTTTGTCTAAAGGATTTTGCATGAACTGACTGACTTTGTTCACCGAAAACTGTATATCAGGTCTAGTATTACATATATGCTGTAAAGTTCCCACTGCTTGTCTGTACAAAGTACTGTCAGGAAACGGTTCTCCATCAGTAGAAGAAAGTTGAGGTGAAGTGACCATGGGAGTAGAAGTAGGCACAGCATCTACCATCTTAAGCTTTTCCAACAATTCCATGATATGCTTCTTTTGATTAAGCACAACTCCATTCTTAACAACTTCTATAGTCATGCCAAGAAAGAAGGTCAGTTCCCCTAAATCTTTTAAGGAAAAAGTTCTATTTATTTCCTTGATAACCAAATCAACCTCTTCTGGATTATTTCCTGTGGCAACAATATCATCCACATATACCATTATATATACTGTATTGCGTAGCCTTTCCCTGAAGTAAAGAGAGGAATCAGCTAAAGATGCTGTAAAACCAAGGTCATTGACTAAATGATTCCTGAATTTTTCAAACCACGAACGAGGAGCCTGTTTTAATCCATACAGAGATTTTTTTAACCTGCAGACTAAAGGATTCCCATTCTCATCCAACTGCTCAAAGCCTGGAGGTTGTTGCATATAGACCTCCTCTGTCAAATCACCATTCAAGAAGGCATTGTCTATGTCTATTTGCCTGAGTACCCAACCATTTCCTAAAGCTAAACTTAACAGAATTCTGACTGAGACAACTTTAACAACAGGACTAAACGTTTCTGAATAGTCAAAACCAGCTTTTTGCGAAAAACCTTTTGCCACAAGTCTGGCCTTGTATCTTGCTACAGTGCCATCAGAATTTTTTTTAACTTTGAACAGCCATTTGCAACCAATAGGGATTCGATTAGATGGCAAAGAAGTAAGTTCCCATGTTTCCTTACTAACCAAGGCATCTAACTCTTTTTGTACAGCTTCTCTCCAATCATTTTGATCCATAGCCTGATGTATATCCTTAGGTAAATCTAGTTCAGCTAAGAATGCTTTAGGCTTAAAGATTCCTGCTTTAGATCTAGTAACCATTGAATGCCTAACAGGAAGTTGAACACTATCTGACTGACTAGATGACAGTTCTTGAGAAGTACTATGCTGAGCTGAAATTTCTAAAGTACCTTGATTTTCAGAAGCAGCACCAGCACTATTATCACATGAATCTGAACAATGCACATCCAAACGTCCACCACCTTCAGGTTGTTGAACCCCTTCATGCAGTACATCCAAACGTCCACCACCTTCAGGTTGTTGAACCCCTTCATGCAGTTGAACCTCATCATGTTGTTGACCAGTATCAGTAGGAGCATCACACATCACTTGTGAATGAACAGGTAAAGGTGCAACTGGTGCACTGTGTAAACCAGAAACAGCAGCAGACACATGTACAAAATTGTGACCACCAACAGACTGTTCTGAATCAGCAGACGACCTTGAAGCACTTGAGTGTGTAGGAAAAATACTTGTAGAACTTGATGAACCTGATGCATTGGATAGCCCAGGTTGTGAAGCAGGCACAGGCCCAACATATTTGAACTTAGGCAAATCCTCAGAACCTCCTTTACTCTTGAAAGCAACCTGCAAAAATGGAAAATAATTTTCATTAAACTGAACGTGACGAGATACATAAACCTTACCATCATCACTGAGGCATTTATAGCCATGTTGAGCAGAACAGTAGCCAAGAAAAGTGCAAGGTTTGGACCGAAATTGCAGCTTATTCTGATTATAAGCTCTGGTCAGTGGAAAGCACTGACAGCCAAAAATTTTAAGAAAGTTATAGTCAGGAAGCTTCTGAAATAGCTTCTGATAAGGAGACAAATCACCTAGAACTTTCGTAGGTAACCTGTTTATGAGATAAGAAGCACAATAAAAGGCATCAGACCAGAATTTGAATGGAACTCCACTTTGAGCTAAAAGAGTCAAGCCTAACTCTACTATATGCCTATGCTTTCGCTCTACCCTACCATTTTGCTCAGATGTGTAGGGACATGTCTTTCGAAATTCAATACCATTTTGCAGAAAATATCCTTCTAAAGGTTTGAATTCTGTTCCACAGTCAGCCTGAATACTTTTTAATTTAACACTTAACTGCCGTTCAGCCATCTTATGAAAATTGACAACAATATTCCAAACATCAGATTTACGAGATACAAAAAAGATCCAAGTATAACGAGTTGCAGTGATGAGTGCTCATTTATGACATATTTCATTTGTTATTTTTCTAGCTATTGGGACTTATTGCTGCTTAATACATGTTGTTTTCGTTACATTTTGTGCAGGGACCCAATTCTGGAAATAGCAGTGAAAATGAGGCATTTCTGCAGTTTTTATTATAATCCTGTCATGACTGGCATCATGGGCACGACACCGGGCACGACGCGTCTGACGTGGCAGTGACGTGACAGTGACGTGGCGACTTCTAGAAGCTTCTGGAACGTTCATAGAGAGCTTATCAGCTTATCCGATTAGATTCCTGCATTTAAATTTTAAAACATTTGAATTGTTTTATCTTTTGTTTATTATTTTAAATTATATTATCACTTTATCTTTGTAAATCTAAGCCTATAAATACCACCCTTGGTAAAGGCTTAGATCATCCATTCATCATTCATTTTAGTTTTTATCTTTGTAAACTCTTTTTAGTTTTAATTCAAGTTCATTTTCCTTTAATTTCTTGTTTTCATTTTTTATGTTATTTAATTGTTTTTCTAAAATTAAGTTAAGTATGATAATTAATATCATGCTTAGCTAAATTTTTTGAGCCAAGAGTTAGCCAAATCAATTCTAATCGTGAGAATTGAACACTGCCTAAATTCCTTCGGGAATACATTTTTATCTTTCTGTTTAGATAGTTTGGCAATCGGCCTTACTAAAGTTTTTAATCGTTTTTCAAATCAAAAGAGCTCGTTGATCTGGAATCGTTTAAAGACATAGTTGGGAGGAAGGATCGGCCTGTGGCAATTTCGACTTCCTGTGAACACTCTTAGCGGCGGTCCGCTAAGGAAAGATAAAATCAGAAGCGATTCTACTTTTAGACAATTTCTGAGTCGAGCTTTTCCTGCTTTCAAAACTAAACACTTTAACGACGATAGACGTGGCTAATTTGTTTAAGAATCAACCTTCGAAGATAGTCTTGGGAGAATTGGTTACTCGAGAGAAAAGCAAGTTGCGACGGGTTGGGCCTCGCAGACTGTAACCGACATGATCCCCGAAGTAAAAATCTATTTCAATGATCGAAGGAATTGACAAGGCTAGCTCGAGGCTAATTTTCATAATTGGTTTTTCCTATTATTATTTTTAATTCTTGCATTTTATCTTATTACTTCACTCAATATCAGATCACCCCCCTTTTATTTCCTTGTTTTGCAGATATTACTGGGAATTCAAATCCGACAAAATTTAAGTCAAGAATTTCGACTAGTCTCCCTGTGGATCGACCCTCTTTCCCTATACTTATTTAAATTCTTTATTTTATTTATTGTTGAAAGAGGTTAATTAATTTATTTATTTTGACCGGTTACACGACGACTTGTCAAAATTGGCGCCGTTGCCGGGGAGATTTATTTTTGGCAATTTTTGACTGATTTTTGTTTTATTTTATGACCAGGAAGAATCCGGGTACTTTAGCTCCATATAACCCGGAAATCGAAGCAAGCGCTCGTAGAACTCACGGTGAAACACTTCGACGAAAGAAGCAACAAAGCACACGACGATCCGAACAAGAATCCACTTTCGAGACCACACCAATCGACGAACCTACACAAGAACCAGAACCGATGGCAGATCAAACAATTCGAGAGCTGAACGCAGCCCCTACCGTGCAACAACCACTCTGCATCGCTTTTCCTCAAGGCGATACTCCGTTCCAACTCAAAACGGGATTAATTCATCTACTCCCTACCTTTAACGGTTTACCTACTGGAAGCCCACATAAGCATCTTGCCGAATTTCATATGGTGTGCAGCAGTATGAAACCGCAAGGAGTTTCAGAGGATCAGATAAAACTAAGGGCATTTCCTTTTTCTTTAGCCGGAATGGCTAAAGAATGGTTATTTTATTTACCTCCAAATTCTATTAATACATGGGCTGATCTTTCTCGTGTTTTTCTTGACAGATACTTCCCTGCGGCAAAAGCGACAGAAATTAGGCGAAACATATTGAGTATCCAACAAATGCACGACGAATCCCTATATGATTATTGGGAAAGGTTCAAGAAGCTGTGCGCAAGCTGTCCGCAACATGGCCTATCCGAGCAAACACTCCTTCAATACCTATATGAAGGAATGTTACCAATGGACAAAAAGATGGTAGATGCAGCAAGCGGTGGCGCGCTCGTTAACATGACTCCTACCGCAGCGAGAACATTAATCTCGACAATGGCTGCAAATTCGCAACAATTTGGTTCTGCAAGTGAACCCAGTCGACGGGTTCAAACAGTAAGCACAATTACATTAGAAAATAAGATTGATAATTTGACTAATATTGTGCATTCACTTGTTTCAGGGAAATTAGGAGCTGCCAAAGTTTGTGGAGTTTGTACCATGTCCGATCATGTAACTGATCTATGTCCCTTACTCCAAGATCCATCTAGTGCCCAAGTAAACGCCATACACAACTTTCCCGGACCTCCCCAAAGACCTTATAACCCACATAGCAATACATACAATCCCGGTTGGAGAGATCACCCAAACTTGAGCTACGGTAATCATAACCCAAATTACCAACCTAGGCAACAACCTCCCTACAAAAACCAAAAATCCTCGCTTGAGTCTATTGTTGAGAGATTGGCAGTTTCGCAGGAAAAATTCCAAACCCAAACACAATCCCACCTCCAACAAATCGACAAGCAAATAAGCCAACTAGCTCAAGCCGTTAGCCGTATAGAATCCCAGGGAAAGCTACCATCCCAAACCGAAACCAACCCAAGGGAAAACGTTAGTGCGATAACTTTGCGTAGTGGAACAGTGATAACGCCTAAACCGCCCAAGCAAGATGAGCAAAAATCCGACGAGCAAGGCAATTCTTCGAAGGACCCGAACGAAAAGTCTCCACCCACTGCAGGTAACTCTAAATCTAATATTTCTGTTTCTACTTACGAACCTGTTCCTCCTTTTCCAGGTAGATTGGCGAAACGTGATAAAAAGGAGGAAGAGAAGGAAATTTTGGATGTATTCAAGAAAGTGGAAATTAATATTCCACTTCTTGATGTTATTCGAAAAGTGCCCAAATATGCAAGGTTCCTGAAAGAGTTGTGCACAAACCGAAGGCGATTGTTTGGGAATGAAAAAGTTAACCTTGGTGAGAACGTTTCAGCTATTCTTCAAAGACCATTGCCGCCAAAGTACAAGGATCAAGGTATGTTTGTGGTTCCTTGTAAAATTGGGAATGTTGGGATAAAAAGGGCGATGTGCGATTTAGGCGCATCTATCAACGTCATGCCGTTAAGCGTTTACAACAAAATTTCGACTGAACCATTGAAAGAAACGCGAGTGACGGTTCAATTAGCTGATCGATCAATCATCTACCCCGAGGGAGTACTAGAAAACGTGTTGGTACAGGTAAAAAATCTCATTTTTCCTGCTGATTTTTACATTATTGACATGGAAAATGATCGCAGCAATAACGGATCCGAAATCTTGCTTGGCCGACCTTTCCTATCAACTACGCATACAAAGATCGATGTCCGCGACGGCATCTTAACTATGGAATTTGATGGGGAAGTAGTTAAATTTGATATGTATAAAGCTATGAAGTATCCTGATTCGGTCGCAAGTTTAAATTTCGTTGATATTATAGATCCGTTAGCTGATGATTTGATCGAAACTAATTTGTGTTATGAATTTTGTAGGGAATTCGTAGATCTCGACGATAAAAACAAAGGCGAAATCATTTCAAATCTTTCTTCCCTTTCTAATTTTCGATTAATTCCAATTCGAACTAAACATTTTCCATCAATTTTGCAGGAACGAAAGCCGAGGTTGGAATGGTTTGATTATATATTTTTAGGCGACAACCAAACTTTGCCAAACATCATCTTGAGTAAGTTGTCGTCTTGGGAAGGAGGTAGAAGCTTAGTTGTTACTTTGCGCACAAAAAGAAAGATGAAGGAAGATGTTAAAACGACGAGCGATGGACATTATCGATTATTTGAAGACCTTTATTTTGAAGAGTCAAAAATTTAGCAAAGGTCGTCGAGCTAAATGACGTTAAACAAAGCGCTAAATGGGAGGCAACCCATTGATTTATTTTTCGTCAATTTTTACTTCCTTTTTTTTTATTTAATTTATGCTTCTTTATTTTTCATTTTCTTTTGTTGCCTTAATAAATTTTTCTTTCCCTCTGCAGGTTTCTTTTCGCACACAGCAAGCCAAGCCACCCCCTTCACAGCAGCACATTTCGACCATAAGCATTGGAGTGCACCGTTTCATTAAACGGTGCACGTTAGCAAAACCCATGGTCTGCGGTGCATTTTAGCCAAGCCCTTCCCCTTTAAGCATATCGTCAAACTCTCCCCCCTTTCCCTTTCTTTCTTTCCCGCAAAACCACTAAATCCCTAAAAACACAACACACCCAGCCGCAAACTCACTCAGCCGCAATGCCCCACACCTCCTCCACGCTGCGGTGGTCGATGACGGCAAGCCCCCGGTCGAGAACTCCACTCATACGGCTTCCACCGCTCAACCGCCGTTCGCATCCTTTCAGCAACTCGGGCCAGTCCCCACACCTCCTCCCTACCGTGATGGCCGACGACCAGCAAACATTCGACGGGTGCCAACAAAAATGCTGAACCACCCTTCGCTGCACCTTCTTTCGCACATCCGACGCCATTCGTGGTTTTCTTCAGCCGCTGATCCGAGCCACTCACAGTGCACCTTTCCCATCGACTCACTCTACATCCACAGGGAGTATCTTTTGCCCTTGTTTTCTATTTATTTCCTTAATTTTTTCTGAATTGGGACAATTCATTTAAGTGAGGGGGAGGGTAAATTACCACTTGTCTGCTTGTTTGATAATATGTTTTGATTTTGATTAAACCTTAAGATGATTTTTTTTTCTGGCCATTGCATTATATCCAGCATGTTATAATTGTTCTAATGCTTAGGAATGATTGAATTGGAGCATTTTGATAATCAAATGATATGGGTAATCTACAGTTTGACATCTCTTTTAATTACTCTTGATAGTGTTAATTAAATTTCTCACTTAGCTTAATCAAATTAGCCCAATTTTGGTAAGACTTGAGCCTTGAGCATGCATTCTTCATATTATGCTTATTTCTTTTGCTTGAGAGTGTCATCCTGAATTTTAGGAATCTAGAACTTGTGGCTTGCTTACAATTCGAGACTACACTAAGAACGAGGTGCTTTAAAATGATTTAGGCATTAGGCTTTGAACCTTTTCCTTCCCTTTCATTTTAATTTACCCTTTCTCATCGCCTAGTGAGCCTTTGTTAGCCTTACACCCCATTTCCTTGCTTAACCACTTTTTGATTGATCAAATGCTAGAAACTATATCACTAGGCAAATAAGGAGCTGCAATTCGAATAAAGGGCATAATTCTTCGAAATGAAAAAAAAAGAAAAAAAAAACAGAATAAAGGAAGCAATTGCTTCGGAAAAAAAGAAAAGAAAAAAAAATAAAAAACAGTTTCGAAAAGAAGAAAAGAAAAAAAAAGAAAGAAAAAATGTGTGTTTTGCTTGCCCATTTTTAGCTCCTTTTTAATGTCTTCACTGCTTATGTTTGAAATATCTTGCTTTGATTATCTTCTTTTTCTTTCCATCTTTCTACCTTTTTTCTCTAAACCCTCATTACACCTTGAAGACCTAATGATTTTTGCACCTTGATTTTAATAAAGTAGTGGAGAATTGAACTTGTTACAAGCCTATGGAAACCTTTATTCATGATTGACTTCGAGTGTTTCTGCTTCAAATTTACCTTTAAAACACTTTGAGTGCTCTTGAGTGTATCTTGGTGAGGATTAAGACTAGGCTAAGATTTGATTAATGCTTGATAGGTAATTGAAAAGGATAAGGACTGATCTTTGCTCGCATCCATTTGGTTTGATAATGTTCTCTTTCATGATACTCCAATTGCGCTAGAACTCTTATGATTATGTTTGATGCATGTAATGGCTTGAGAAATGCATTCTTGGGTTTATAATTTTTTCGGACATACTTGAGGACAAGTATGAGACAAGTGAGGGGGAATTTGATGAGTGCTCAATTATGACATATTTCATTTGTTATTTTTCTAGCTATTGGGACTTCTTGCTGCTTAATACATGTTGTTTTCGTTACATTTTGTGCAGGGACCCAATTCTGGAAATAGCAGTGAAAATGAGGCATTTCTGCAGTTTTTATTATAATCCTGTCATGACTGGCATCATGGGCACGACACCGGGCACGACGCGTCTGACGTGGCAGTGACGTGGCAGTGACGTGGCGACTTCTAGAAGCTTCTGGAACGTTCATAGAGAGCTTATCAGCTTATCCGATTAGATTCCTGCATTTAAATTTTAAAACATTTGAATTGTTTTATCTTTTGTTTATTATTTTAAATTATATTATCACTTTATCTTTGTAAATCTAAGCCTATAAATACCACCCTTGGTAAAGGCTTAGATCATCCATTCATCATTCATTTTAGTTTTTATCTTTGTAAACTCTTTTTAGTTTTAATTCAAGTTCATTTTCCTTTAATTTCTTGTTTTCATTTTTTATGTTATTTAATTGTTTTTCTAAAATTAAGTTAAGTATGATAATTAATATCATGCTTAGCTAAATTTTTTGAGCCAAGAGTTAGCCAAATCAATTCTAATCGTGAGAATTGAACACTGCCTAAATTCCTTCGGGAATACATTTTTATCTTTCTGTTTAGATAGTTTGGCAATCGGCCTTACTAAAGTTTTTAATCGTTTTTCAAATCAAAAGAGCTCGTTGATCTGGAATCGTTTAAAGACATAGTTGGGAGGAAGGATCGGCCTGTGGCAATTTCGACTTCCTGTGAACACTCTTAGCGGCGGTCCGCTAAGGAAAGATAAAATCAGAAGCGATTCTACTTTTAGACAATTTCTGAGTCGGGCTTTTCCTGCTTTCAAAACTAAACACTTTAACGACGATAGACGTGGCTAATTTGTTTAAGAATCAACCTTCGAAGATAGTCTTGGGAGGATTGGTTACTCGAGAGAAAAGCAAGTTGCGACGGGTTGGGCCTCGCAGACTGTAACCGACATGATCCCCGAAGTAAAAATCTATTTCAATGATCGAAGGAATTGACAAGGCTAGCTCGAGGCTAATTTTCATAATTGGTTTTTCCTATTATTATTTTTAATTCTTGCATTTTATCTTATTACTTCACTCAATATCAGATCACCCCCCTTTTATTTCCTTGTTTTGCAGATATTCCTGGGAATTCAAATCCGACAAAATTTAAGTCAAGAATTTCGACTAGTCTCCCTGTGGATCGACCCTCTTTCCCTATACTTATTTAAATTCTTTATTTTATTTATTGTTGAAAGAGGTTAATTAATTTATTTATTTTGACCGGTTACACGACGACTTGTCATGCAGCATCAAGAAAACTGACATAATAAGAAAAATTGTTGGAAAGCAACGGAGCAGGACCCCACACATCAACATAGACAAGTTGTAAAGGAGTATCATATACAGTAAGAGACTTCTGAAATTGTAACTTGTGACTTTTACCAAGTTTGCAAGCTTCACAGAAAAAGGAATCTTTATTGATATGAGAAATTTTACATGTGGAGGACAACTTGGCTAAAACATCAAGAGAATGGTGTCCAAGCCTTCTATGCCACAAATCAACAGAAGAAACAGAAAAACAAGAACCATCTTGATCATGAACAGAAGACATATTACAGTATTGATAACTAGATGTACTAATATCAGCAGCAGAAGAACTAATATCAGTAGACTTATTTTCAGCATGAATTGCAGCAGATAAAGGTACATCATCAGAAGTAACAAACTTGTAAAGGCCATCACTTTGTAAGCCTCGAAGAATCAACTGATGCGTCTCCAAATCCTTGACAACACAACAGTCAGGAAAAAACTCATTTGAAACATTGTTATCTTTTATAAATTTAGATACTGACAGAAGATTTTTCTTAATTAAAGGTACATGTAATAAATTGTTTAATAATAAAGGCCTAGAACAAGATGACAGAGTAGAATAACCAACCCTAGATATGGGAACTTTAGAACCATCCGCAACCAAGATATTACCAACACCAGAGTAAGGAATAGAGGACACGATATTACCTGCATCCGGTGTAAGATGAGACGTGGCTCCTGAGTCGGGGTACCACGCTGCGTCTCCATAGCTAAAATCCTCAGCAACGGCTGCTACAGTAGCCACCACAACATCAGATCCAGGGTTTGAAGAAGGATTAGAAAACGCCTGAGAATCCTGAAGTTCTTCAGCAAAACCTTCAGAAAAAGACACTTGGTTGACAAGAGATTGACCACCAATGCCTTCGAAGTTCTGATTATACCGATAAAAGCATCGTCCGGCAAGATGTCCGAGTTTACCGCAGATCTGACACTGCGGACGCGAACGACCGCCGAAAAATCTTCCTCCACGACCTCTGGCTGGCATTCCGCGCGACGGCTGATACACAGGAGCAGTCGGCCGTAACCCTGGCCGCTGAGAGTTGGAATTAGAATTATTAGAATTGTGATAACCAACACTCATGTTAGGGTTACCGGCCTCAATATACGAGCCTGAATATGGGCCTTGAGAAAACTGGGTTTCTCGAGCCAGGTTGACAACCGAACTTTGACTCAAGAACTCCAACTGTCGTGACTCTGTATCAAGAAGGACGTTCACCACTCCGTCAAGCTTGTACGGCTGCTGGCTGGACGTAATAACGGCAACCACCGGTTCGTACTCCGGCGGCAAACCAGAAAGAACAGCTGAAATATGCATTGTTTCCGTAAGAGGATGCCCACAAGCAGCCAGATTATCACAAATCCCTTGGATTTGAGCAAGATAATCTCGCATAGTTTGATCACGCTTCCGCATGTTTCTCAAAGAACAATGAAGATGCATCAATCGCGTGGTAGAGGTAACAGAAAAAACATGTTTAACCTTTTCCCAGATATCCAAGGCATTCTTGCAATTAACAAGAGATGGAAGAATCGAAGAGCCGATTGACGAAAGTAACCAAGAACAGAGAGCACTGTCCTCTTGCTTGTACTTCAGAAACTCCGGATTGATCGAACGAGCACTGCCTTCACCAACATATTGAACAGGCACAGAAGAACCATCAATATGATTCACGAGCGCAAGACTCTCAATGGCAAACAGAACCTGCTGCTTCCAAAGCAGATAATTTGTATCATCGAGACGAATTGAAATCGTCTTGTTAGTGAAGGTTTTGGAACTGCTATCAGCCATATAAGAGACCTCTGATACCATGTGAGAATATGACTGATAGGGAGAAAGAAAACAAGAAGAAACAAGATATGAATACTTAGAAGAAGAGAGAATGAACAGCAAAACGTGTGTTATTATTCCAATCAAAAGATGATGATGCAAGGCTTAGGTATTTCTCTTTATATAGGCAGAGAAATCCTTGATACAATTCTGATACAGATCCAAGAATATGTTGTAACTGATTCTTTACAAAGACAACTAGGTATAACAGAAAGTAACAGAAAGTAACAGAGAAATAACAGACTCAAAGCTTCTTAGCTCTACCACGTACTCATGGGGTGCTCGGCCTTTCATCTAATGCTAGTTAAATTTTTGGGTAAATTACTGCAGGGGTCACTTTCGTTTCTCGTTTGTACAGATTTAGTCACCACTTTTGAAAATTGCCAATAAGTGGTCATCTACGTTTTCGATGTGTAAAGACTTGGTCACTCCGACGTTATAGTCCGTTAGTCCCCTAACAGATTGAGAATTAATTAACGAAAAAATAAGGGTAAATTACTGCAATAGCCATTAAAATTTATCTCATGTACATTTTTTTCCTCAATTTAAAAAAGTAAACATTATAGTCACTAATAAATGTTTCTTTATAATTTCACCCTTAAATTTTTAAAAATTCATTTTTCAATCCTAAAACTTTACAATCAATTAGTACAATAATATTATAAATGCTTAGATGAAAAATAGGTGCCCAAAGTATACACTTTGAAACTTAGGTGCCCAAATTGCTCATATTTAATAACTCAAACTTAAAAATTTAGTCCACTTACTAAAAAATTCGAGTTATTGGAATTTCTATTTTATAATTCAAACTTTATTTTGAATTTTTGAGTCGAGTTTATGAAATTATGAATCGAGTATTTTCACATCAAACCAAAAAATTTAATTTTTTCGAGTCAAGTCGAGTTATTGGAATTTCTATTTTATAATTCAAACTTTATTTTGAATTTTTGAGTCGAGTTTATGAAATTATGAGTCGAGTATTTTCACATCAAACCTAAAAAATTAATTTATTCGAATCAAGTCGAGTGTTGCACTTCCCTACATATAATTTTTAATTTTAATTTGTTTTTGTCAACGGGCAGGTTCAGGCGAAGCTCTGACGAAGCCTTAAACGACAGCGAACCGACGATTGACGGTATGGGCTTTGTTCGCCTCGACACGAGGAACTCAATAACAGTGACGGCGCGGCGAGCGGACAGTTGCGGTGGCCGGAATCGTAGAAAACAGAGGGGACGGACGAACCTTTGTCACAGCTTTCGCGGCAACCGGCGGTGAACTACCGCGAGTGGCGGCTGGGGTTTTGTTCGGGGGACGATGGCGGATAAGGAGGTGATGACGGTGTACACCACCGTCGAGCGGTGGCCGAGATCAACATGAAAACACAAGAGATGGTGGGTTTCCTCTCTAAGCTTCAAACTGCTCGCCATGGCTGACGACGGTGACTTACCGCGAGTGGTCACCGTGGTTGCGATAAGGGGGAGTGGGCGGACACCGTGGCGGTAGCGGTGAAGGCCACGGTCGGGCGGTGTGGCAGATCGGAGCAAAAGCCGGAGCGGGGAAGGTGAGGGGTCGAGAGAAAAAAAAATGGAAGGGTCTGGATATTTTGGGGTGTTAATTATCCCATGTGAGTTTTTGGTTCAGACATTTATTAAATTTCGATTTAAACAAAACAATTAGTTGGGACAAACACAGATTAAAATTAAAAATTATATGTAGGGAAGTGCAACACTCGACTTGATTCAAAAAAATTAAATTTTTAGGTTTGATGTGAAAATACTCGACTCATAATTTCATAAACTCGACTCAAAAATTCAAAATAAAGTTTGAATTGTAAAGTTTTAGGATTGAAAAATGAATTTTTAAAAATTTAAGGGTGAAATTATAAAGAAACATTTTTATTAGTGACTATAATGTTTATTTTTTTAAATTGAGGATAAAAAATGTACATGAGATAAATTTTAATGGCTATTGCAGTAATTTACCCTTATTTTTTCGTTAATTAATTTTCAATCCGTTAGGGGACTAACAGACTATAACGTCGGAGTGACCAAGTCTTTACACATCGAAAACGTAGATGACCACTTATTGGCACTTTTCAAAAGTGGTAACTAAATCTGTACAAACGAAAAACAAAAGTGATCCTGCAGTAATTTACCCTAATTTTTTTAGGTATTTGGAAGTGAAATCCTAACACATGTAAGGCTATCTTTTGTTCGAGGGCATGCTGATTCACTAGCATTAAAATTGAAACCGGAAATAACACAAGGCACGGTAAATTGAAAACCGTAACATATGTGAATAAAAATATTTTATTTTTTGACATTCTATTTATGCCTTCACACTAAAAATTAAATTTTAGGGTTTTGTGTTTATAGTTAGAGTTTAAGAAATTTGGGATAAGATGTATTTTTAGGGTGTAAGATTTAGAGTTTAAAATTTAGAATTTAAAATTTAAAGTTAGAACTTAAAATTTAATTTTTTAATGTTTTTCGGTGTTAGGCATAAAATAAACAAAAAAACGACACTTTTTTTTTTGTCTAAAATATATGTGCCTGATAACTATTTATGGGAAACCGGGGAGGATTCAATGGAGCAAACTATTTCTCAAGTTGTAACAAAATGTTTACACCAAACTCTTATAATGGAAATTTTGAGAATATAATGATATTAAATATTTTTTTTTGATTTTAAAACGATACCGAATTGTATTAAAAGTAAAAGAAGGTATAACTGTAAAAATGCAACCCCATAAAGAAAGAAAATTAGGGACTATGTCCATCAAAAACCTAAATAAAGAATACAATGAAAAAGAAAATCTAGTCCCACTGATAGTCGAACCTTCTTTTGAATCTGAAGCTCATCACTCATAGTAATCCAGTAACCGTCAATAGTACTCCTTTGTCTCTATCCATCTAGACGCTTTCGAGATAATGAAGGAGTGGCGAACGAACCAAAGCAAACTTACAGACTGCTTCGCAAAAACGGATCTGAATACATCGGCAAACAACCACATATAGGAGATCTAACCTTTGAAAGAGCACCGATAATCGCAAATCAGATACGAGTGATGTGAGAATTTCTACACGATTGCATATCTACTGTAGAAGTAGGCGAAAAGTAAGCCATAATGCAGAGAAGACGTGCCACAAGTGCAGGCTAAAGCGTGCCACAAAGGCAGACGAACATGTGCAAATATGTAAATCAAACAAAAGAAAATTTTATTAAAAGTTAAGATAAAAAAAATAGATCTAGTGGTCGACAACCAATACTAAATTAATAGTCGACCATCTATTAAAAGGAAAAAAAAGTAAAAGAAGGTAGCGGCGCTACACTTAGGATGAAGAGAAAAGTAGGTTTTTTTTTTCTTTATGAAAATCACTCTTAATGATATTAAATATTTGACAATGAAATTAATTTTTGTTTAGACCGTTCAATGGATGAAATAAAACATGTAGCTAAAAATTTGTTTTCAATTTATAAGTATACAACTTTAGAAAAGAAAATATAAGCAACTGTCATATGAGATACTATAATAAAAATTCATTCGATTATTTTTTGATTCGATCTGATTTTTATTTTTAGATCGTGTAAAACCAAAATTGATTTTGATATAACACATAAATTTAAGGACCAATTTGCAAAACAATAAATTTTAAGTACTCTTTAAAGTCTCACAATTGACAAGTATTTTAAACAAAATAATATCTCAAGACAAGCTATTAAATATATGAAAATTTTCTAAGTCTTTTCCTATGTTTTTCAAGCCTAACTATGTAAAAACGCCCAGGCGTATCGATACCCTCTTTTTCTACTGAAATTTTGATTTTCAAACCAAAGTATACAAAAACGCCCAGACGTATCGATACCCTAATGCGTATCGATACGAGCTTTTGCCACTGGAATTTTAATAGACTTATCGTACCGATACACTTTGCAACCGTATCGATACGATATTCATCTGGGCAACTCTTTTAATGAAACCGTACCAATACGCTTTGCAAACGTATCGATACGATAAGCATATCTTTGAAAAATCTTGCATTTAATTTTTCGACCGTTACTTGTCAGTTGGTTGGTTTCCCAATTTTTAAAAGACCGTTATACCGTACCGATACGCTTGGTATGCGTATCGATACGCTTTTTATGAAAACCAGACTTGGGATTCCAGTGAGCAAAGACCATATCGATACGGCCATCCGTACCGATACGCCTTCTATGCGTATCGATACGCTCTGTTTTCAGGCACAACGGCTCTTTCCTCTTTGATGCAGGTATCGATACGCCCTTCCCGAGTACCGATATGGTATGCTGCAGAGCTGCATTTAATGCGGGAAAATTGCTCCCAACAGCTCTATTGATGATCTCAACTACCCAAACGGCTAGAATTCAATGCAAGGGTATAAAAACAAGCTTCAATTGACCAAACAACAACTATTGAACCTACAAGCAACATCAAAGCAAAAAATCCAAACCCTAGTGCTCTTCATAGTCAAATTCTTGTACCCAACTCTAGTGATTTCATTGTTATCTTGTATTGTGAGTTTGGGGTGTTTGAAATTGTATTTGGGTAAACATTTATCATTTGAGAGGAATTGTTTGAGTTTACCAAATCCATCTCTTTGTAAAAGTGAGTGGATTAAGCTTTGGGTAGAAAGCTTAATCAATTTGTAAGGTTACCTCCTCATCCAAGAAAAGGGGAAGAATTCAAGTAGTGAATTGGTTGAAAATCCTTAGTGGGAACTAAAGTAGTGGATGTAGAGTTCATTTGGAGAACTTGAACCACTCTAATCACTTGTGTCATCTTTTATTTTTCACTCATACCTCCCACCAAATTTTTAATTGCCAATTCACCCCCTCTTGGCCATTTTCAATTGTGTGATCAACTCAACAAATCGAATATCTGATTTGATTTTTAATTTTTTGGATCAGTTACGGATCACAATATTTTAAGTCTCGGATAATCTGAAAATTCAAAATTTCATGAATATGATTCTTGTTATATTGAGCAATTTAATGCTTGTTATATCCAAAAAATCTAAATTTCTATATATGCGAATCTTGTTATACTTAGCAATTTGTTGTTTGTTATATTCGAAATTTCGAAATTTTCATAACACGACCGTCAAATCTAAAAAAAGTACTTGAATCAAATTATATATTCTGATAATCAAATATCCGGATACCCAATTTTTTCTGGATTGAATACGGATCGCTATTTTATCAATCCAAAAGTTTAGATATGCAATTTTCAGATTGAATCGAATTCAATATAAAAAAATAACACCCCATATACAAGAAAGACCCTGGTAACCAGATTAGGGCTTTACCGCATGGACTATTATACTTATAGTGAAACAAAAGGAAACTAGGATTGCTTCTAAACAAGTTTGCCGCATGCGTTACTTAATGTGAGACAAACCAGAATCGAAGAGAATTTCCATGGTCATTCTTAGGATTAAATGAAGTCAGAAAATGCCAAAACAAAGTATCACCGCCCTGGATCCGATGATTCCAATGCCCCAAACCAATGTTAACCGGCCAAAAACTGGATCCATCTCCAATATCCTGTTTTCCAAGAACCACTATTTCCCTTCAATATTTCTCCACAAACCCCATTCCAGAAGAATGTTGTCAAGGGCCTTTACAAAACCCAGAAGAAGTTTTTACGGCGAGAACAGCAGGTCAGGATCCATCTCCGAATACGATGATTGCATCGTAGGATTTATGGAAGACGTGCCGTTAAGTTCATGTTACAACCATGGGCCATCGCTGTCGTTGAAGGAGGTTTTGAGGACATCGGTGGGTGTGATGGGAGAGAACAGCAGGGGATTGACTGAAAAAGTGGTGTTATCCAATGGCAGACTTTGCACTCTAAAGAGGTTCCGGAAGGTGATAGTGAGAAAGAGTGAGTTCGGTCGGAGAGTGGAGAGGTTGGCTCAGGTTTGCAACAACTGCGACTACCTCGTCCCCATCACTGCCTACTTGTATGCCAAGAGGATCAAGCTTGTTGTTTTAGACTACTATCCCATGGGAAGCTTAGCTGACCTTCTTTCGGGTGAGTCATTTCATAAAACCCTACCTTTCATTAATAGCTTTTGCATACAAAATACGTTGTTTAGCTGACCTCTTCCGTACCTATGAAGCACGGATACTTCAATATGATGTCATACTACGTATTCGATCAGGGACAGAGTTAGGATTGAACATTTGCAAGGGCTAAAATGTTGAATTTAAAAAATGCAAGAGTTTATTAAGCACTTGAAACTCAAAATTAATAGGGAAAGGCCTAATTTGTCCAATATTTAAACTCATAAGGACTTAAATTGATATTAGACCCAAAAAATTTGTTAATACAAACTCATTCTTATTTAGTTCAATCCCTATTTGATTATATATTAAATAAATTCTTGTTTTTTATTTGAATATTTATTTATATAGGGGTCATTATAATTTGACCAAAATCTATCAAATATTCTAATTTTATAACAGGGGTGGAGACTCCTTTGAACCTCAAGGAAGCTCTGCCCTTATAACCGATACGTTTTCGTATCGAAGACATATTGGGTAAGGCCATGGCCGTCGCGGATATTTTCGGGGCCCTGTGCGAAAACTCAAAAATGAACTCTTATATAATGAAAGCTGTTAAAATATAACACCAACACTTAATGGCTAATTAAAGTTCTTTAGTGTTTATTAAGTTTAACTTAAACTTAAGTTATACTTTAATTAATAGTTAATTAATGTAATGGCAAAACGTCTTATGTCCTTTGCCTATATAAACAAGTTATATGCTTGTTTTAAACACACATCGAATGGAAAATAAGTAAAGTGTTCATTCTTCTATTTGAGCCTTTTCTTTCATCCTCTTATTGTTTTGTTATGTGGGGTGTTCAACAATTGGTATCAAAGCCTCGTTGAAGGTTATTTTGGTTGCCCGGTTGATTCAAAGTAGTGTGGTATAATGACAGTGCATGTGTAGGAAAGACTTAGTATTTGAGTGATCTGAGTGATCCACCTCTCTTACCTGGGAGCTTACCTAGTGTACGTTACACATACTTTCACTGTTGCATTTAATTTGGTGAGAATCATTTGTCGACACAATGTTAGACATACATGTTGTCGGCGGAATGAGGAAGCTTAACAACGACAACTACAATACACGATCAACTTGCATGATGTCATATATGCAAGGGCAAGACCTGTGGGAGATTGTCAATGGTAGTGAAAAGGAGCAACCAAAAATAGAGGATGCAACTGGCATGTTAAGAAAATGGAAGATAAAAGCAGGCAAGACAATGTACGCCTTGAAGAAAACAGTGGGGGAAGATATGCTAGAGCACATTCAAGATGTCAAAACCCCAAATGAGGCTTGGGAAACATTCACCAAGTTGTTCTCTAAGAAGAACTATACAAAGCTCCAACTTCTAGAGAGCGAGTTGTTGTCTATGAAGCAAGGAAACATACCCATCAAACAATACTTTTACAAAGTAAAGTTGTTATGTCGAGAGATTTCTGAGTTGGTTCCAGCGGCTCCTATTGGTGATACCAGGATGAAACGAATCATTGTCCATGGTCTAAAGCCAGATTTTAGGAGTTTTGTTGCTACTGTACAAGGATGGAAAACTCAATCATCACTTGTAGAATTCGAAAATTTGTTAGCTAGTCAAGAAGCCTTAGCTAAACAAATGTGAGGAGTCTCATTGAAAAATGAAGAAGAGGCACTCTATGCTAGTAAAGGCAAGTGAAAATTTAAGCAGTGTGATAATGTCGGGTTCAATAAAAATCAAGGAGAAGGAAACTCTCGTGAAGGGGGAGGTTCCAAAAACCACGACAACAATAAAAAGGTTTGAAGGAAAGTGCTACAACTATGGGAAGAATGGTCACATGGCCAAATATTGTTGATCAAAGAAAAAATTTGTGGAGAGTAATGTTTTTACTTCTAACAATAAAGAAGAATGGGATACAGAAGCATTCCTTGTAGTAGAAGAAAAAGAGCTAGCTTTTACGACGACTATATTAGGCAAAATTGATTATGAGAATGACTGGATCGTTGACTGGTTGTTCAAATCATATGACAAGTGATAAAGAGAAATTTGCAGGACTTGTTTGAATACAAAGGAAGTCGTGTGGTGGTCACAGAAAATAACTCCAAGCTACCAATAACACATGTTGGTAACATAGTGGTCTCTTCTCAAAATAATGACACTAAGATGCCACTTCAGAATGTCTATCATGTGCCAGGGATGAAGAAAAATCTTCTTTCAGTAGCCCAATTAACATCTTCAGGCCATGTTGTTCTTTCTGGTCCACAAGATGCCACTTTAGAATGTCTATCATGTGCCAGGGATGAAGAATAATCTCGAGATCAAGGAGAAACCGATGATGAAGGGACGAAGATTAGAGTCTATCTATGTGATGTATGCGAAAATTGCATATGTTAACAAAACAAGAAGAAATGAGACAGTAGACATATGACACATCGGTTAAGTCATGTCAGTTACTCCAAGCTAGACATGATGATGAAGAAGTCAATGTTGAAAGGACTTCTAGAACTAGAGGTGAGAACATACACAATATGTGCGGGTTGCCAGTACGAAAAATCACATCAACTACCATATGAGGAGTCAAAGTATAAAGCAAATGAGCCATTAGAATTAATCCACTCTAATGTGTTTGGACATGTTAAACAAACCTCTATTGGTGGGATGAAGTACATGGTGACTTTCATTGATGATTTTTCCAGATATGTGTGGATCTATTTTAGGAAAAATCCGAGACTCTTTCAAAGTTCAAAGAATTTAAAGGGGTTGCGGAAGCAGAAGTTGGCAAAAAGGTCTGTTGGCTACGCACAGATAATGAGGGGAGTACACTTCAGACGAGTTTGCAAATTTCTCCAAGAGTATCAAATATGTCGTCAATTCACATGTGCTAGCACTCCACAATAGAATGGTATTGCTTAAAGGAAGAATAGATATTTGGCAGAAATATGCTGAAGTATGCTTCATGCAAGAAACGTTCTGGGTCATTTTTTTGAGTAGAAGCAATGAAAACTGCAGCATATGTGATCAATAGACTTCCTCAACAAAGGTTACATTTTCTTCACCTTTTGAAAAATTACGGAAAATGAAACCAATAGTTAGCTATTTTCGATTTTTTGGAAGTGTTTGTTATGTATTTGTGCCTGACCATTTATGTAGAAAAATGGACAAGAAAGTTGTTAGGTGTATTTTTGTAGGGTACGACAACTAGTGGAAAGGGTAGAAATGTTGTGATCCTACAACTGGAAAATGTTATGTATCTCGTAATGTGGTGTTTGATGAAGCATCTTCATGGTGGTCCTCAGATAAATAGTTATTGCTAGACTCAGATACTCTCAAGAAAGAATTACAATCTTCTCAAGTTTAGTTTAGTTTAGATGAAATTGAAATTGTTGATGGTGGTGGAGAGAAGGCATAACTCAAAATCCACGGCAAACTAGTGTTCACCACCAATCGATTAAAGAAGGTGAACCGAGTGAAATAAAAGAACCAGCACCACTTAAAAGATCAACAAGGATCAGGAAGGCAAATCCCAAATATGATAACGCTACCATAGTAGAAAAAGGCGATGTAAAAGAGCCAAAAACCTTTGAAGAAGCTTCCCAAAAAGCATAATGGACTGTAGCAATGAGATATGAGATTTCTGCTCTTGACCGGAATCAAACTTGGAGCTCGTACCAAATCCAAGAGATGTGAAGCTCATTTCTTGTAAATGGATCTACAAGATAAAACGTCGCATAGATGGATCGATTGAGAGGTACAAGGCTCGATTGGTAGCTCGAGGATTCTTTCAATAATATTGACTAGATTATGATGAAACATTTAGTCCAGTGGCAAAGCTTACAACTGTCCGAGTCCTACTAGAACTGATAGCTATGAAGAATTGGAATTTATGGCAGATGGATGTGAAGAATGCATTTTTTCATGGGGAGCTAGATCGAGAGATCTACACGGATCAACCGATGGGTTTTTCGAAGTATAGATCATCCTGAGTATGTGTGTAAGCTTCGTAAGGCGTTGTATGGGTTGAAGCAAGCACCAAGGGCTTGGAATGATAAGATTGCCGAGTTTCTAACTCATAGTGGCTATTTTGTGGCTTCTTCAAATTATAGTATGTTTGTTAAAGCAACTAAAGGAAAAATAGCTATTGTGCTAGTATATGTGGACGATTTAATCATTACTAGTGGTTTTGAGGATGAAATTTTTTAGACCAAGAAGAATTTATCAGTTCGCATCCAAATGAAAGAATTAGGGCAACTCAGACACTTTCTTGGTCTAAAGATTGATCACATTGAGAATGGAATTTTTCTCCATCAGAGAAAATATTCCAATGATCTATTACAAAAGTTTGAAATGCTTAATTGCAAGACAATTTCTATACTGATGGAACCAAATGCCAAAATCTTTGCTAATGAAGGGAAAAATTTAGAAGATGATACGATGTACCGATAACTAGTTGGTAGTCTTATATACTTAACTTTAACAAGACCATATATTTCTATTGCAGTTGGTGTTGTGAGTCGATACATGCAAAATCCAAAGAAACCTCATTTGGAAGCAGTTTGACGAATTTTGAGGTATGTGAAGAGTACCAGTGATCATGGTATTCTGTACAAAAGAAATGGAGATTGCAAGCTAGTTGGCTATTGTGACGATGACTATACATGTGACCATGATACCCGACGTTCAACTACATGGTATGTGTTTATACTCTGATCTGGAGCAATTTCTCGCTGTAGCAAAAGATAACCCACAATGTCTTTATCAACCACCGAAGCAGAGCACCGTGCAGCTGCAATGGCAGCTCAAGAGAGCACGTGGCTTTTGCAATTGTTGGAGGACTTGCGTCAACAAGTGAAATTTCCAGTCACCCTATATTGTGACAACTAGTCAGCCATACGTTTAGCCGAGAATCCATTTTTCATGCAAGAACTAAACATGTGGAGGTACATTACCATTTTGTTAGAGAAAAAGTCTTGCAAGAAGAAATCAAGCTTGAATACGTGAAAACAGAAGATCAAGTGGTGGACCTATTCACAAAAGGCTTGAGTGGGAACAAGCTCGAAAGTTTTTTTCATCAACTCAACATGACAAACAAAACGGAAATTGGTGTTGAAGGAGAGTGTTAAAATATCAACACCAACACTTAATGGCTAATTAAGTTTCTTTAGTGTTTATTAAGTTTAATTTAAACTTAAATTATAGTTTAATTAATAGCTAATTAATGTAATGACAAAACGTCTTACGTCCTTTGCCTATATAAAAAGTTATATGCTTGTTTTAACACACATTGAATGGAAAATAAGTAAAATGTTCATTCTTCTTTTTTAGCCTTTTCTTTTATCCTCTTATTGTTTTGGACTGTAGGGTGTTCAACAAAAGCATATTCCAATACTTTGAACAATTAATTTAATATTTTACCAATCTAGATCAAGTACTGTAGAGATTATTATGAGGGCGACCCTTCCAACCCAATTTGCTCTATTCACAATGTTATGATTCGAGCTGACTTTGCTTAAGGGATTTAGTGTCTCATCTTACTAGACCAAATGATTCTTGGAAATTATTTTTTATTGTTAGATTAATTAATTTATTTAATAAATTAAAAATAAATTTTAAAAATAAGAATAATTATTTTTAGGGGTCGTAGATTGATTGGGGGTCCTGAGCGGTCGCTCAGGGTGCCCCCTATGAGTCGGTCTTGGGTAAGGCTTAGATACTCTTCAGTATTTAATCTCCTATGTTTCTTATTCTTCTATTCTCCCACACTTTATCGGTCTTTTTCTTATTTCTTTTCGACTTTCTCTTGCCTACGTGATTCAACTATAAGTATATATACGTATGTGTGATGTTATGCTTACATGATTTTTTTTGACCTTTTATTTTTACATTTTATTTGAATATAAAAGTTATTTTATATTTGTCATACCCTTACAGTAATTTAAAAATTGTTGTTTCTCGTACCTGTTTCTATATTTGTATTCGTATCGGTTCAACATAGCTTGGTATAATTGGCCTTTTATCCATCCTTGTAACAGTAATTTTGAGCAAAATTCATAAATGTTTTTATGTTTACACAATGTTGTGTTTGATTATCAAGGTGGGAGGCAAGGCCAAATTGCTTTGAATTGGAATGAACGTTTGAGAATAATAGATTCCATCGCAAGAGCAATCGCATTCATCCACGGACAAACCCCACCAACGGAAAAGAACATGAAAATGAACGTTCATGGAAACATAAAATCCTCCAACATCATGATAAACATCGACCTCACCGCTCGGTTATCGGATTATGGGTTCGTCCAGTTGGCGGACTGCGTCGAAGATTCTGAGAGCAAAGAACGAACAAGAACAAATAACATTTACTGTGAGGATTTGAGTCAAAAGAGTGATGTCTTCAATTTCGGGCTGGTTCTTCTGGACATTCTAGCGGGAGTGCAGGACCTAAGTTACATAAACTGCATAGTAAAAATGGAGGAAAAGATAAAAGAAGGTGAAAGTACATTTTTCGAGTTTCCTGTGAGAGGAAAAGAACGAAAGCAAGCTTTGAAGGTTTTGGCGATTGCTTTGGCTTCCACCAACAGCTTTTCGGAGACAAGACCTTCAATACAACAAATCATGTTGGATCTTAGTGACATTCTCAATAGTTCCAAGTAATTATTGTTTAATACATCAATTGTATTTGTTAGAAAAGAAAAATAAAAACCAAACCTAAAATAGGGTTTATTAGTTGTTTTGATCTGCATATGTTGTGGACTGAATATATATTTAATCAGTTATAGTTAATTAATCAAGAGATTGATGATTGCATTGAGAAAGTTGGCTTATCTCTCATTGCAAATATCTACAATTTTGTGAAGTTAGCTTGAACCAAACTATATGATAAGATCTGGTTTTGTTTTTCACATTGTGATTCAATCTATGATTTATTTAATTATTACAATACTTTTATTAATTTGTTTGTTATAATTTTTCACTTATCTATGTTTAAACCGATTGAAAAATATACTTGAAGCTAAAAATATATGTTCCATTCTTCGATTGGAAATTTCCAATGATCTTGAAGTTTATCAAAAATTATTTATTGACATTAGCTTAGTTCGAAAGACGCTTGTAATAAAAAATTTATTTCTTCAACCATAATATTTTCTTTGTCAAAAAAAAAATCCATAATATTTGACGTTGAGGATGCATTTGGATTTACATGCTTCGTGTTGCTTTTCTTGTAAAAATCGCAAAGGACCCATATAAGCCAAGGAATCATGCAAGTAATTTATTCTTTTGATATAATAATTTTGACATAATTTATAATAAATTTAAATCATTTAATGTATTTTATCATTTGGTCCGGCGTATGAGACATTACGTCCTTTAAACAAAGTTTATGATTATTTTTTGACAATCCAATCCTAACCGAGAATAAAAATTCTTTACCCTTTTTGGTGTCCCTAATTATGCCTCATATTAAAAATTTTAAGGTTTGGAGTTTAGGTGTTATGGTTAGGGTGTAGCGTGTAGGGTTTAAGATTTAGAATTTAGGGCTGAGGCTTAGAATTTAATTTTTTTTTGTGTTGGGGCATAGAAAGGGGCACCAAAAAGGTGCAGAGGATTTTTGTCCTCCTAAATAGAGGGGGAGGGAAGGGAGGGAGTGCTCCTAGTGGGTCTAGAACCAATGACCTGAGGAAATATGAGGAAACAAAGATGAGCAGTTTGGCCAACCAACCAAATGTGCATGCTCAGTCCATAGTTTAAATACTAGCGTGAGAAATCGAGTAAATTAGATTGACAAGGTTGTCCAGTAATGAATCTCAAAAATATTTAATTTATTAACCGATTAATAAATTAAATAGTGTGGTTATAAAAAAAATAAATAGGCATATTTTATAGTATTGAAGTGTGCTCTTCCTTGGATTACTTTATATGAGTTATAAGGCTAGTTGTAACTATATGTCGCGGCGACGAGTATGGAAACACTTTACGTGAGCGACCATGAATGTTCTAAAAAGTAATAAAATTGGATAAGTTAGATGCTTGCAACTAAAAACAAAATATTAGTTATGGACTAGTGGCAAAGTATGTACGGTGACAATCATGTGGGGAATAATAAAAAATTGTGAGAATCTGAACCGACGAAGATGGGGAACAACTAAAATCTTCACCTACAAGGACGGGAACAGAGAAAATTTTATCACCAAAGGCCAAATGGGATGGAGACGGGATTGTTATATCTGCACCATAGAAATCCTTGAAACATACTTGTATAAATCCCTGTTAGAATCCCCGAAAAATGTTAGATTGATTTGGCTAGAAAATGTTGAGAAAATAAATTGTTATTTGTTAAGTTATTGTTATATTTTTGAAATGGTCTATTGTTTGTTGGAAAAATTAAATGGCATAAAGTCAGAAAAAGTTCTCATAACGTTTGATTGAATAGTCATTTTGACCCCTATTTTTTTAAATCAATTTAACCCCAACGTTTTATTTTGGGTCAAATGGCCCATCTACGGATGAAACTGTTAGGAACGGTAAATGGCTTGAGCTGATGTGAGAAACCTACATGGCAATGCACGCTGACATTATAGTGTCATATAGACAAATGTGTTGACTTGAAAGAATGTCATTACAGTAAAAAATAATTATATAAAATATAAAATTATTTTTTTTACTGATGTGTCATTCTGTCAAGACATTTCAAGTTGTTTATCATTAGTTGACTAACAGTTTTCATCCGCAGAAGGGTCATTTTGACCCAAAATGAAACGTTGTGGGGGGTTAAATTAGTTCGAAAAAAATATGGGTCAAAATGACTATTCAGTCAAACATTAGGGGCATTTTTGACATTATACCAAACTAAATTTATCATTTATGTTTGTAATATTGGAGATTTAATGTTTGATATTTGTTCTAATGTATTATGATTTGAATATTTTTAAGTGTAATGAATGACTTCTAAGGGCCAATTTTGCACTGCTTTTGAAAAATGCTTTTAAAAGTGCTGTCAGAAAGTGATTTGAAAAGTGATTCTGAAAATTAGTTATAAGATTTTAGTGTTTGGCAATGTTGTCAAAAAGTATTTTTGAAAAGATAAAATGTCCATTTTAGACATGATTGTGTAAAATTTAAAATATATTAATTTAAATCATATTTAAACCCATTATTATTATGACATATAAAACATATCAATTTAAAAATATAAAAAATAATTTATAATAACTCATTATTAATATATGTATATATATAAATTATACTATACTGCAAGAAATATGTAAAGTCAAAAATTTGAATATAAATACTACTACTTTGTAACCCCCTCGTCCCGGTCTGGTCGGATGACCGGTCCGAGTGGGCCACACGGGGAAAACCGAAGCGAAACCCGTTAAGGCTTCCCCTCGGTTAACGACCCAAAGAAAAATTTCTTTTAATATTAGTCTTATCTAGATGCAATTAATTCCTATGTGAAGCACAGCAGCAGAAGAATCAAACAGCGCATCATTCACCGACCAATCAAACACAAAAAGTCCATTTTTCTTCAATTTCAGCAGGCCGTTTCGAAACACCTATAGGGTGTTCCGAAACGCCCTGACCTGGTCAACGGGCCTGGGTCAAATACAAGGGGACCGTTCCGAAACAGGGGTGACCCGTATCGGAACGCCCTTGACGGTCAATATCTCGTGGTCAACGAGATTTGACCGTTTCGGAACTTCAAAGGCCCGTTTCGGAACGGCTTCATCTCGCCAATTTCTCGAAATTCCAGAGGCGAAAACGTTCCGGAACGACCCTCATCCGTTTCGAAACGGAAGGCCATTTACACAGGGGCCGTTTCGGAACACGGGGACCCGTTCCGAAACACCCCCTGTCTGCAGATTTTCTGGGCTGTTTTGAGGCACAAGGATGCCCCAAAACACCCACAAACCAACAAGCAACTTCTAGGCAATACATCCTAAGGTATGACACTTATACTAGCATGCTTCAACAATAATTAGACATGTCTAAAACCAAAGTCACAACCCAAATACATGTATTCGATCATCCATCATTCGAGCACAAGTTCATGCACTTAAAGCATAGTCCACAACTCAAGCAAGCAAAAGACGTAAGTTAACAACCACCATGGCAACACAACCATGCAATAGCCCTACATGTAAAAGAGTCTACACATGCTCCTAACAACCAACAACAACTAACAAGTCTTACACATCCCATTGCTACAATTATTACATAACTTAGCATAAAACCATACTTGATGAACCTAAGTCCAAAACCACACTTGAAGGCCCTCCTCTTGCCGAGCAACCCACGAACTAAGGATCTGCAATGTTGAACAAGGAGAGCGTAAGCAATGATGCTTAGTGAGGGTAAGCTCTAAAAACAAACCTCAACATCGCAGGGTCCGAGCACGATCTAGCCAAGGCAACATACATAATTCAAGAGTCCACAAGATATAGATGCATGAGCAATTATATCACATATATGCCATAATCATGAGCTCAACACTACCATACATGCAATCACATACAACATCCAAACAGCTCATAATCTCAACACATTGATACATATATCAAACAACATTGGCACCTAGTTATCGCTCAAATACACGGATAGACTCGTTGGAAACTCATATCCAACAACCACATTACCTCGGTGGGATTCCACTCATCACCGGCCTCGCGGAGGGGATTCCACTCATCCTCACGCCCCGTCGATGGGATTCCACTCATCATCGACTATATTTAGATACCATTTCCGGGCGTACCCGTACTCCTCCTTGGTGACTCAACGCCACCAAGGCCACGCGCGACTTTAGACTCATGTGTACACACTAACATCCTAATGATCGATCATTTGTATTTAAGAATACTAGTGCCAATATTTTACTCATTCCACAACACACATTTCAACCATTTCCGTGCTTAGCACGCACTCACCATGGACACAACCATGAACCATCACCCTGCATGCTTTAAGCCATACAACCCATGCCTCAATTCACATGTATAGAACAATATACATAAGCATTCATATCACATGGCATACAAGGCATATACAATCATCCAATTGAGTTCATCCAAAGGCTTAGACCAAGCTTAGGATTAGGCTACCACCCTAATCCTACCTCTAGGTGGGTCTACCAAGCCCGACCTAGTCCACATACTCGAACCAACTAATTTAAAACTTTTAAAAGCAACCAACCACTCACCTAAGCTTCCAAGCACAAGACCAAGCAAGCGTCCGTTCTTCAAATTCCCGGATTCGATCCCGAAGCTTCTTCCACGTTTCCCCTTGCTTCTAGCCAAACAAACACATTCATCACTTCCCAAATCAATGCTAATTCAATCATCAATCCACATTGCAAAACACAACTCAATTTCCACAATTTCCAAATCACATAGCATCCCAAAAACCCAATTTTTCGGACTCCCACAACCAAGGGCTGAAATACTCAATTCCAAGCACCCAAATGGCTTCCAAAACATCCCAAAACACTCCCCTAACATAAGTAGACCATCAGCCCTTCATTCCCAACACAAATCCTCTTAAAATCCCAATTTTTCATACCCCAAAATTGGCCTTAAAGACCCACCACGAAAATTCACCCAAATTCTATCAAATTAAGATATGTTGTGAGTTTCATCATGCCCAAGCATAACCCCAAAACAATTTTTCAAAGTAGATTGAAAAGCCCCATCAAAACCCCAATTTTCCATAAGAACCCTAATTCCCAAAACTCATTATTTTTGAAATCTAAAACAATAGGTGAGTAGATAATGTAGAGGAGGTTAAGAATTTATGTTTACCTCTTGATTTGATGATGAAATTGATTAGCCAACCCAATGGAATAGTGATTAGGGCTTTAGGAGAGTTTGAAAGTGGGGTGAGGTTTTGAAATTGGTAAAGAGGAAAAGATAGAGGAAGATGACAACTTTTATGGAAAAGTTGTCTTCCTTTATTTTTAAATGGGGTAAATCACAACTTTGGTCCCTCCCTCTTTATTTAAATTCAATTAGGTCGTTATCTAAGTTTGTTTTATTTTAATTAGACTTCATTTGACTCGAACAACAACCCGACTAACTCCTAGGCCCGAGACACGGGTGTTACAACTCTCCCCCACTCAAGGAATTTCGTCCCCGAAATTACCTGGTGGAAACAGATACGGAAACTGCTCAACCATATCCGCTTTCCTCTCCCACGTGGCCTCTTCCACACCTCTATGCCTCCACAACACCTTGACCAACTCTATGGTCTTGCCACGCAACACCTTGCTATCCGAAGCAAGTATCTCAATGGGCTCTTCATTATAGGACAAATCCGGATTCAACTCTATCTCCTCAACGGGCATCACATGAGAAGGATCTGACCTATATCTCCTAAGCATAGACACATGAAAGACATCATGGATCTTTTCTAACTCAGAAGGTAACCTCAATCGATAAGCTACGGGCCCAATCCGCTCAACTATCTCATACGGACCAATGAACCTCGGACTCAACTTGCCCTTTCGGCCAAATCTCATCACCTTCTTCCACGGAGATACCTTCAGAAACACTTTCTCACCCACTGCGTACTCAATCTCTTTCCTCTTCGAATCTGCATAAGACTTCTGACGATCCGAAGCCGCTTTCAAACGGTCACAAATCAACTTCACCTTTTCTGTGGTTCCCTTAAGCAAATCTGGCATAGGTAACAATCTCTGACCTGTCTCAGCCCAACAAATCGGAGTCCTACACCGTCTACCATACAAAGCCTCATAAGGAGCCATCTGAATACTAGACTGGTAACTGTTGTTGTAAGCAAACTCAACCAACGGTAAGTGTTTCTCCCAAGAACCCTGAAAATCAATCACACAACAACGAAGCATGTCCTCTAGAATCTGTATCACTCGCTCTGACTGCCCATCGGACTGTGGATGATAAGATGTGCTGAAGTGCAGACGACTACCCAAAGCACTATGCAAGCAACTCCAGAACCTCGAAGTAAACCTAGGATCTCTATCAGAAACTATAGACTTCGGAACTCCATGAAGTCTCACAATCTCACGAATGTACAAGTTTGCCAACTTGTCTAAGGAATCCGTAGTGTTCACTGCTAAGAAGTGAGCACACTTAGTGAACCTATCAACAATCACCCAAACTGAATTCTTCTTCGAAGGAGACAAAGGCAACCCCGATACAAAATCCATGGTAATTCTCTCCCATTTCCATTCCGGAATCTTCAAGGGCTGTAGCAAACCTGAAGGAACCTGATGTTCTGCCTTCACTCTCTGACAAACCATACAATGGCTCACATACTCGGCTACATCTCTCTTCAAACCAACCCAGAAGTAATCATTCTTCAAATCTCGATACATTTTGGTACTACCCGGATGCATAGAAAAGGGACTCGAATGTGCTTCACTCAAAATCTGACGTCTCAGCTCAACATCTTCCGGTACCACAATTCTATCTCTAAAGCACAACAAACCCTCACCGCTGAAACTATACTCGGTCGGTCTTCCTTCGGCTATGTCTTGAACATGAGGGACTAGGCTCACATCTTGCAACTGCTTCTCTCTAATCAACTGAATCAAGGAAGGCTTCACTTGCAACTCGGTGATCAAACCACCATCATCTGACACACTCAGTCTAGCAAACATAGCTCTCAGCTCAACGACCACTTGTCTACTCAAAGCATCAGCCACTACGTTTGCTTTACCCGGATGGTACTCAATAGTCAAATCATAATCTTTTAACAACTCTAGCCATCTCCTCTGTCTCAAGTTCAACTCTTTCTGTGTCATCAAGTACTTCAAGCTCTTGTGATCGGTGTAGACTATACACTTCTCACCATACAAATAGTGACGCCAAATTTTCAATGCAAACACGACTGCGACTAGCTCTATGTCATGAGTAGGATAGTTCTTCTCATGAATCTTCAACTGTCTAGAAGCATAAGCAACAACTCTCCTATCTTGCATCAAAACACATCCTAAGCCTACGTAGGAAGCATCACTGTAAATCACAAACTCCTTACCTGAAACAGGCTGTACTAACACTGGAGCATTTGTCAGAGCTTCCTTCAACTTCTCAAAGGCCTTTTGTCTTGCATCTGACCATTCAAACTTGACTCCCTTTTGCAACAGCTTAGTCAAGGGAGCGGCTACTCTAGAGAAGCCATCCACAAACCTCCTATAGTAACCAGCTAATCCTAGGAAACTCCTAATCTCGGTCACGGACTTAGGTTGTTTCCACTCAACAATAGCCTCAATCTTCGATGGATCAACTCGGATGCCTTCGGCTGAAACAACATGGCCAAGAAATACAACCTCTCGAATCCAGAACTCACACTTACTGAGCTTCGCATACAACTGATTGCTCAACAATCTCTGCAAGACCAATCTCAAGTGCTCATCATGCTCTTCTTCTGTCTTCGAGTACACAAGTATGTCATCAATGAAGACAACCACAAACCGGTCTAGATAGTCTCTAAAAATTCTGTTCATCATGTCCATGAATGCTGCTGGTGCATTCGTGAGCCCAAATGGCATCACAAGAAACTCATAGTGTCCATATCTAGTTCTAAAAGCTGTCTTCGGAACATCACACTCTTTCACTTTCAATTGGTAGTATCCGGATCTCAAATCTATCTTCGAGAACACTGAAGCACCTCTCAACTGATCAAACAAATCATCTATACGAGGCAACGGATACTTGTTCTTCACGGTCAACTGATTCAGCTGTTTATAGTCAATACACATGCGCATGCTACCATCCTTCTTTTTCACAAACAACACTGGAGCACCCCACGGAGAACTACTAGGCCTAATGAAACCACGGTCTAATAATTCTTGCAACTGACTCTTCAATTCCTTCAACTCTTTCGGAGCCATACGATACGGAGCTATCGAAACTGGGTTAGACCCTGAAACTGTCTCAATCACAAACTCAACATCTCTGTCAGGAGGCAAACCCGGCAACTCTTCCGGAAACACATCTGGAAAGTCACACACTGTTCTGATATCTTTCGGTCTAGCTTCACTCATATCTGGATTCATAACATAAGCCAAATAGGCCCCACATCCCGAGTCCATCAACCTATGAGCCTCTAAAGCTGACACCACATTAGACAAGAACTTAATGTTCTCGCCCACTACCACTACCTCGTAGTCATCAGAAAGCTTCAAGGAAATTCTCTTTGTCTCAAAATCCACACTAGCCCGATGCTCAACCAACCAATCCATACCCAAAATAATATCAAAACCGTAGAAAGGAAGTTCCATCATATCAACTGAGAACACATGACCCTGAATCTTCAGTGGACATCTCCTATACATACGTCTAACTACAACTGTCTCACCAAAAGAGCTAGTAACATGCATACCTACATCTAAGATCTCAACAGGAATATCTAACTTCTGTGCATGCTCACTCAGGATGTAGGAATGTGTAGAACCCGAATCAACCAAAGAAAGCAAAGACATAGACTGTAACTCAAAATTACCTGCTATCACATCGGTGTCGTTCCCGGCCTCTCTCTGAGCATAGACCCTCGCTGGTCCTCCCGCCTCTGGCTGCACCGCCACAACATGAGCAAGGTTCCTCTGAGCATCTACCCTAGGTGCATCAGCCCTCGGCTGGAAGTAGCCACGACCGCGCCCACGGCCTCTCTGAAAATCATTACCTCTCGCAGGAGCCTGAGCTAAGTTCGGTGCCTGAGCTGCCTGACGTGGACAGTCCCTCCTAAAGTGGTCCCTCGAACCACAGTTCCAACAAGCATGAAAGTTACCCCAGCACTCTCCAGTGTGCTGTCTCCCACACTGTGCACACTCGGGCAAACGCCCTCCTCCTCTATGGCCCTGATGGCCCCTACCATGGTGGCCACCGCCACGTCTCTGATCAAACTGATGTCCGCCACCCTTGTGTCTCTTAGCATCTCTACCATCAAAGTGGTGATGCCTCTTTCCAGAACCAGAACCACCAGCTCGTTTGGCTGAACCCAAACTATGCTCCAAATCCTTGGCCCTCGCGACCAACACATCAAAGTCTGAGTAGTCAGAAGCCAACGTGTACCTCTTAACCTCTTCATTCAATCCGTATCGGAATCGGTTGCAGCGTTCCATTTCAGTAGGAATCAACTCTGGGGCATACTGACTCAAGCGAACAAAGCGGATCTCATAATCGGTCACTGAAGCATCTCCCTGAGTAAGAGCCATAAACTCTCGCTTCTTCTCATCCAAGTACCTCGGTCCCAAGTACCTCTTTCTGAAAGCAAACTCAAAGAAATCCCAATCTATCTCGGCCTCTGGAACCCCGGTAGTGATGGTGACCCACCAGGTGTAGGCATCACCCTGAAGCAGTGAAATCACACAACCCAATCTACGTGCGCCCGCACAACCCATCTGAGTCAAGATACGAACTGTCTTCTCCAACCATAACTCCGACCTCTCCGGAGTAGATCCTCTAAACTCCTCAGCTCCTAGGCTACGGAGCCTCTCCAAAGGTAAGCTAGCATCATCACATCTAGGCTGAGCTGCAGCCTGAGCTCCCGCAACTGCGGCCTGGAATGCTCCCGCTATGGCTTGCACCAGCGGGGTCATATCAACCCCAGCTGGGCCTTGGCCACCTTGGCCACCTTGAGGTCCCTCTCCTCTAGCTCCAGGGGGAGGAGGTGCTGGTGGTGGTGGTGGTGGTGGAGGAGCGCCAACTCCCGCTACCCCCGGTCCCTCTAGGTGAGCTCCCGCACCCACTACCGGCTCAACAGGAGCCATAACTCGTGGTTCCTGACGAACCAACCTCGGCCTACCTCTCGGTCTAGACATTGCTCTCACAGATATTAACTACAACCACAACAAACAAACACACAGGTTGGGTTAGCAAGGCGAGGCTCCCAAGTGTCCAAGTATGTTTCCTCACTTAAAATCATTTTTCCAATGTAATAGTAGCAATGGGACCCACACACACGTGCTTAAAGGTAAAACAATCAGCATACTTGTCGCACAAGCAATCATCCTTGCAAAACAAGCAAACACCGTGCAATTTAATTTAAAAACCTAAACTTACCTCACTTACCTGCCCAAGGTCTCGGTAACCTTAGGCTCTGATACCAACAAGTGTAACCCCCTCGTCCCGGTCTGGTCGGATGACCGGTCCGAGTGGGCCACACGGGGAAAACCGAAGCGAAACCCGTTAAGGCTTCCCCTCGGTTAACGACCCAAAGAAAAATTTCTTTTAATATTAGTCTTATCTAGATGCAATTAATTCCTATGTGAAGCACAGCAGCGGAAGAATCAAACAGCGCATCATTCACCGACCAATCAAACACAAAAAGTCCATTTTTCTTCAATTTCAGCAGGCCGTTTCGAAACACCTATAGGGTGTTCCGAAACGCCCTGACCTGGTCAACGGGCCTGGGTCAACTACAAGGGGACCGTTCCGAAACAGGGGTGACCCGTATCGGAACGCCCTTGACGGTCAATATCTCGTGGTCAACGAGATTTGACCGTTTCGGAACTTCAAAGGCCCGTTTCGGAACGGCTTCATCTCGCCAATTTCTCGAAATTCCAGAGGCGAAAACGTTCCGGAACGACCCTCATCCGTTTCGAAACGGAAGGCCATTTACACAGGGGCCGTTTCGGAACACGGGGACCCGTTCCGAAACACCCCCTGTCTGCAGATTTTCTGGGCTGTTTTGAGGCACAAGGATGCCCCAAAACACCCACAAACCAACAAGCAACTTCTAGGCAATACATCCTAAGGTATGACACTTATACTAGCATGCTTCAACAATAATTAGACATGTCTAAAACCAAAGTCACAACCCAAATACATGTATTCGATCATCCATCATTCGAGCACAAGTTCATGCACTTAAAGCATAGTCCACAACTCAAGCAAGCAAAAGACGTAAGTTAACAACCACCATGGCAACACAACCATGCAATAGCCCTACATGTAAAAGAGTCTACACATGCTCCTAACAACCAACAACAACTAACAAGTCTTACACATCCCATTGCTACAATTATTACATAACTTAGCATAAAACCATACTTGATGAACCTAAGTCCAAAACCACACTTGAAGGCCCTCCTCTTGCCGAGCAACCTACGAACTAAGGATCTGCAATGTTGAACAAGGAGAGCGTAAGCAATGATGCTTAGTGAGGGTAAGCTCTAAAAACAAACCTCAACATCGCAGGGTCCGAGCACGATCTAGCCAAGGCAACATACATAATTCAAGAGTCCACAAGATATAGATGCATGAGCAATTATATCACATATATGCCATAATCATGAGCTCAACACTACCATACATGCAATCACATACAACATCCAAACAGCTCATAATCTCAACACATTGATACATATATCAAACAACATTGGCACCTAGTTATCGCTCAAATACACGGATAGACTCGTTGGAAACTCATATCCAACAACCACATTACCTCGGTGGGATTCCACTCATCACCGGCCTCGCGGAGGGGATTCCACTCATCCTCACGCCCCGTCGATGGGATTCCACTCATCATCGACTATATTTAGATACCATTTCCGGGCGTACCCGTACTCCTCCTTGGTGACTCAACGCCACCAAGGCCACGCGCGACTTTAGACTCATGTGTACACACTAACATCCTAATGATCGATCATTTGTATTTAAGAATACTAGTGCCAATATTTTACTCATTCCACAACACACATTTCAACCATTTCCGTGCTTAGCACGCACTCACCATGGACACAACCATGAACCATCACCCTGCATGCTTTAAGCCATACAACCCATGCCTCAATTCACATGTATAGAACAATATACATAAGCATTCATATCACATGGCATACAAGGCATATACAATCATCCAATTGAGTTCATCCAAAGGCTTAGACCAAGCTTAGGATTAGGCTACCACCCTAATCCTACCTCTAGGTGGGTCTACCAAGCCCGACCTAGTCCACATACTCGAACCAACTAATTTAAAACTTTTAAAAGCAACCAACCACTCACCTAAGCTTCCAAGCACAAGACCAAGCAAGCGTCCGTTCTTCAAATTCCCGGATTCGATCCCGAAGCTTCTTCCACGTTTCCCCTTGCTTCTAGCCAAACAAACACATTCATCACTTCCCAAATCAATGCTAATTCAATCATCAATCCACATTGCAAAACACAACTCAATTTCCACAATTTCCAAATCACATAGCATCCCAAAAACCCAATTTTTCGGACTCCCACAACCAAGGGCTGAAATACTCAATTCCAAGCACCCAAATGGCTTCCAAAACATCCCAAAACACTCCCCTAACATAAGTAGACCATCAGCCCTTCATTCCCAACACAAATCCTCTTAAAATCCCAATTTTTCATACCCCAAAATTGGCCTTAAAGACCCACCACGAAAATTCACCCAAATTCTATCAAATTAAGATATGTTGTGAGTTTCATCATGCCCAAGCATAACCCCAAAACAATTTTTCAAAGTAGATTGAAAAGCCCCATCAAAACCCCAATTTTCCATAAGAACCCTAATTCCCAAAACTCATTATTTTTGAAATCTAAAACAATAGGTGAGTAGATAATGTAGAGGAGGTTAAGAATTTATGTTTACCTCTTGATTTGATGATGAAATTGATTAGCCAACCCAATGGAATAGTGATTAGGGCTTTAGGAGAGTTTGAAAGTGGGGTGAGGTTTTGAAATTGGTAAAGAGGAAAAGATAGAGGAAGATGACAACTTTTATGGAAAAGTTGTCTTCCTTTATTTTTAAATGGGGTAAATCACAACTTTGGTCCCTCCCTCTTTATTTAAATTCAATTAGGTCGTTATCTAAGTTTGTTTTATTTTAATTAGACTTCATTTGACTCGAACAACAACCCGGCTAACTCCTAGGCCCGAGACACGGGTGTTACATACTTGAAATTTAAAATTATTTCATTAAACTACAAGCTATGTCACAAAAAATACATTAATGCTTGCCATTTAAATTGAATTCATCAAACTACAAGCTATGACATCTCTCGTTAATTCCATTTCATAGCAAGTTGAAACGTTTAATTCATTACCATCATCATCATAGCTTTTCCCATCATGCACATCTTTTGTGTTAATATTTTCATATGTCTAATCATTTGTTTCGTATTCCATAAAGTCGGCATCATCTTAACCTGGATGTTTTCTAATAAAATTGTTTATATCCATTGAGCATATAAAAATCATCATTTGCTTTTCAAAACTATAACTTGGCATATCTCTTAAAATGACCTATTTTTTTCAATACACCAAAAGTTCGTAAAATCACACTACATAGCTACGAATGTGAATGATTGAATATATCCTCTTTACCAGACATGGGTCTACCTCTATGAAAGTCAGGTAAATGATATCGTTGTCCTCTATAAGGCCCATGATAACCTTTCATTTATGGGTATCCAGAATCAACGAGGTAATATTTCCTTATATATCATAGTACAAGAACAATTAAATTATTTAAACTTAATTGGAAAAACAAATAAAAGAAATTTACCATTTGGTGGGTGTGGAAATTTTAATCGTTGGTCTCGAATTGCATCAAGAAATATCCTAGTATCATGTGTTGTTCCTTCCTATCCAACAACGACAAATGTGAAGCACATATTAAAATCGCATACTGCCATAACATTGTGAGTTGGAACACCTTTTCTTCCTATGTAAGGTATTTGTTCACTTGAGGGAAGAATGGCAGGAATATTGAAACACCCCTATCCCCGGGTTAGTAGAAACACGGTTCAGGAGCATTACCAAAACAAGACAAGGCAAGAAACAAGAGAAACTCATCCTATTTAATGAGTTCCTTAGCTAAAAAGAAACATGTCATACTTAACTTAGATATATCCTAGAGGTTCCATTCGAGTTCTTTCTTTAATTCAAGCATAGCAATACAATGAATGCATAGTTAGACATGAATAACATTTATCTCAATTCATTCCATTCAATATTAGCATTTAGAAATGTTCTCATTGCGTCAATCGAACTATACAAAACCATATATGCGCACAAGAGATGAACATACCTCAATGCAAGCTAATGATTGCCATTTCTTACCATTGGCAGCCATAATGCAAAGTATATACAAAATTTCTCAAACAATACAATCTAAAACTTTCATGCTCCACATTCAAGACACTCAAACATCATATGCGCAACGTCTAATTCCATTCAGACATAGCTTATAATATTTACAATCCAAGTTATAAATAACAGATTCGGTTACATGATAGGCCCTATTCAAAACTAGTTTATACAAAAACATTCCACCTACAATGCAATGATTGATCTCCTAAATATATATAATTAGTGCCACCTCTCTAGGAGATTACAAAAGACAAGCAAAATCATACTTTTAAGCCTTGCTTGTGAGATTGCTTCAAGGATCAAGCTAGCCGCTTCAAGATCAATTTAACTTTCAAGGTCCTTAACCTATTTGGGGAAGGATGAAAAGCAAGAGTGATAAGTACAAAAATTGTACTTAGTGAGGTAACCCTTAAATCTATCCAATTTCAAGTTTATTAAGCCATTATCAAATCAACCTAACTAAGGTTTACACATGTAGAATCAAAATGATAGACCTGGAAGCATGTATCATTCTTATCTTCTATTCGAAAACAAGGGAAACATAACATCACATTTCAATTGTTTTCATGGCAGCAAAGAGTATATATTTATATAGTAAATCAACAATTCATTCGATTAGAGTCAAGCATCTCGGAATGAAGTCTACAATGGCCGATTTCTTGCCTGGCCACCAATAGAGTGGCTTTAGGTCTTTGTACATCTTGATAGATCCAAGATGAATCGAGAAAGGGCTTTGGTGAGCTTCTTGTAACATTTTTTGCCTTAGTTCCTCGTTGTTAGGAACACACACTCTATCCTTGAAATAGAGAAGCCCATTCGACTTGAAGGAGAAATCAGAATTAGGCTCAGAAGCAAGCTTGGATATGATTTTCTAAAGACCGGGAGTAGTTTGCTGGAGCTCATTGATTCTCGCAATTAGGCTAGATTGAACTTGAACTTCAAATAGGAATTTCCATCTCGTGGATAGCCGAAAATGAGCATTGATAGTTGAGGTAGCTATGAAAGAATCAATAAAATCATAAAGGATAATTTCAAGTGATTTCTTGCAAAACAAGGCATAATTCGAATAGTTTCTTGCAAACCAAGGCATAGTTTGAATAGCTTCTTTGCAAGCCAAGAAAGGTTCAAATCAAGTTGTTACATCAAGATAAGGAAATATCAAATTCGAATATATTGTTAAAGGATTCAAGTTTAAGGGTTTACGTGGCATCGTAGATTAGGACATGTCTCCAGCCCAAGACTTAGATATTTTATTTCTACTGGAATGTTGGGGTCCGCACCTAACATTGATATTTCTACTTGTATGGGTTGCAAGCTGAGAAAAGACTCGACCCTTCCTTTATTAATATCACCCTCCTTTTTGAACACTCTCGGATGATCAAGTATTACCGGGTACTCCGAAGATTTAGAAAGAAAGTATTCTTATTGGGCACACATGGTACTCTTATTTGTAAGAAATCGGTGCCTTTCCTCTTTCTTTGTAGCAACTGGGTCCAGTCTTTTTCAAAGAGGATGGGTAAAGGAGAGGTTCGGGACGAAACCAGAGTGGATCTGCAGCAAAGCGGAGCCTCCGGAGGTAGGGCGGCTTGTGTTGTGCCGTCATTTCGGATTCCCGACCGAAGAAAGAAGGTTACTTCGAAGAAGGTTTCACAGCAGTCCCTTAGGCCTCTTCGGGGCATTTCTCTCATATTTGTTTCGATGCCTAGTGGTTTTGGAGCAAGAGGGGATTTCCATTGCTTAGGAGTAATCCCTTATTAAATTGGAATAAGGGTCGTATCACTTTGACCTTTCTCTTATTTATTCGCTTTCGTAAGGCACTATTGGCCTCGCATTTGTTCTTTTTTATCTTTCCTCCTCGTCCATTAAGGAAGGTCATATTCGAACCTACCAATAGCTGTGGGAGAGGCACCACTTCCGCTTAGCATATACACTTCCAGAAGCAGATGGGAATGGAATAGAAGAAAAAAATCCAGTCGTTTATCCAAAACCAAAACCAGAATGAGGGCTTATTCGAGCGGAAGCAGCAGTTCCACCAGCAGCTCCAGTCGCGGTTGACCCATCATCATCTCGCGTCCCTCTCGGATCGGGAGCCCGAAGCATACCTATAGTTAGTTCTTGAGCCCCCTGTTGCTAAAGCGAGCAGTCCCCCCCCCCAACTAGCATCTATTAGTGTTGGGGGTTGGGGTACGGGACGCAGAAGCATCCGAGTGTGGTCTGCGACTAAGGGCATCAATAAGCATAATTTCTTTTCTCGGGTGATAGTTGGTAACTAGATCGTAATCTTTGAGAAATTCGAGCCATCTCCCTTGCCTCAAATTCAAGTATTTTTGAGTTAGGAGATACTTGAGACTCTTATGGTCGATAAATAGATTACATCTCTCCCCGTATAAGTAGTGTCTCTAGACTTTGAGTGCGAATACAATAGCTACTAACTCTAGATCATGAGTAGGATAATTAGATTCATGTGGTTTGAGTTGTCTTGAAGCATAAACAACCACTTTTCCATCTTGCATTAACACACATCCTAGCCCTAGATGAGATGCATCACTATAAACAGTGAATTCTTTACCTGATTCTAGTTGGATGAGAACCGGAGCGTGAGTCAGAGCTTGTTTAAGTTGATCGAAGCTTCGTTGTTGGTTCTCCTACCAAGCAAAAGGTGTATCCTTGCGAGTTAACTTGGTTAGACTTGCGACAATAGATGAAAAACCCTTGACAAATCTTTAGTAATACCCGACTAAATCGAGAAAACTTCAGACCTCACCAACATTCCTTAGAGGTCTACAATCCAGGATGTATTGAATTTTCTTCGGCTCTACCTTAATTCCTTCTGCCGAGATGACATGGCCAAGGAAAGGGACTTCGTTTAACCAGAATTAGCATTTAGAGAACTTTGCGAACAATTGACATTCACACAGAGTTTGTGGCACGATTCTAAGATGTTCAACATGCTCTTTCTTATTCTCAGAATACACCAGGATGTCATCAATGAAGACGACTACAAATTTGTTGAGATACGGCTTGAATACTCAATTCATGAGATCCATGAAAGCAGCTGGAGCATTTGTTAGCCTGAATGGCATTACAAGGAATTCACAGTGGACATATCGAGTACGAAAGGTCATTTTAGGTACATCTTCTTCTTTTACTCTCATTTGAGATTACCCTGATAGAAGGTCGATCTTAGAGAACACCGAAGCATCCTTGAGTTGATCAAAGAGATCTTCAATTCTAGGTAGAGGATACCGATTCTTAATCGTAAGCTTATTCAATTCTCTATAATCAATACAGAGTCTCATAGCTCCGTCTTTCTTTTTCATGAACGGAACTGGAGCACCCCAATGAGACGAGCTAGGTCAGATGAAACCCTTGTCTTGAAGCTCTTGAAGTTGTTTCTTGAGTTCCTTCAACTCAACAAGTGACATTCGATAGGGAGTGATGGATACTGGAGTTGTTCCAGGTGGAACTTCAATCCCGAACTCTACTTCTCAGGTTGGAGGGAGACGAGAGAGTTCCTTGGAAAAAAATCAGCATATTCAGGTACAATTGGCATATTAGGCAAGCCGAATTCAAGTTCATCTTGTAACGCCATAGCAGCAAAGATAGAAGTTTGTTTTTTATCCATCAAAAGAATGTATTCCTTCCTTAAACCCCAGAGATAAAGTCTCCTATTTTGACAATCTACCCATGCTTCATGTTTACTTAATCAATCTAGTCCTAGCACTAGATCAAACTCACATGTTGGCAATACATACAAATCAACATAGAAGGTTATGGTTTGAACTTACATAGGGCATTCCCTACATATTAAACTTATATTTGTAAGCCCCCTATTGGATTCAATACTACAAGGCTTTGTCTCACAATTTCAGGCTCTATGTTCAATTTTCAAGTAAAGATGAGCATACAAAAGAATGAGTGGATCCCGAGTCTACTAAAGCATAAACAAGAGTTGAATTTAGCTCAATGGTACCTGCTATGACATCGGGTGCTTCTTCCGCTTCCAATCCTCGGATATGATAGTTACGAACAAGGGCTCGGGATTCTTGGTGAGTAGGGGTATTCGATTGGTGTCCTTTCACTACAACAAATTTACAAATTTATGACGAAATTTCTATATGACGTTGCGTATAACATCACAAAATATACTATAAACGTGGCATTTTTTAATTTTCCTCACAGTTAACAAATAATAGTATACATTTATTGACAATTTTAAAAATGTCACCAATTTTCGTCACTATATTTTTGGTGCCTTAAAAGTTTTTTTGAGGGAAACATTTTAATGACACCCAGACAAAATCATGATGTTGTAAAAACGTCACCAATAAAATGAAAGTATTAGTGACGAATTATTATTATGAAAATTAAATTTTAGTCAACGACGTTGCAAATTTATCACAAATAAGCTTTATTTGTAACAATTTGATTCGTCATACTTTAGAAGACATAAATGGTGACGTTTTGTTTGTGACTCAGTAAAGTGGTTTAATGTGACGAAAATCACTATATGTCACTAATTGTTATCTTTTATATTTATAGGATAATTTTCCAAAACATCATGAGATTATTTCACAAGGAAAATTTAGTGGGATGTGTTTAGACTACATTCTATTTTGATCGCTCGAATTAATAAATTTCAATTTCTTAATTTAAAAAAATATATCAAGTTTAAAATTATTTAATTGAGTTAATGTTTTTTATAAATTTAATAATAATTACAAATAACATTTAAAAATATATACAAAAAGTTATTATAAATTTAAATCAATTAATCAAATATTTCCTATCTTGTTATGAATATTTATCTATGTGGATGTCTATCATGATAAGAACTTTATCATGGAGATTTGACTTACTTTATCATTAGGAATATTATCTACATTAATTAGAGTTTAATGTATTATATATTTTTTATGCCTATAAATATATGATTTATTGAAGGCATTTTATACACAATTCTATATTTGAGAATAATACAAATCTCACTATTTCTCTCATCTCTTTGCTCTTTTATTCTTGTTCGTTGTTCTTCGTTATTTTATTCATAACATGTTATCAACACGACTTGCTCCGAAGCAATAATTAATTACATCGAAGATCAAATTCATCTGCAACACATCAACCACTTAATTCGATTTTTTGAAAAATATTTGATGTCAAGAATCGTAAGTGAAAAAGCAAAGGTTAGCAAGTTTTTTTTCCCTCTTGATGCTTTACCTTTATAATTACTTCTGTGATTTTGATTCAAACCACCCTTATCGATTTGAAACCTTTTATTACTTCTTGTGTTTTTTTAATGAAAAGAAAAGTTATAAAATTAGAATTATTCTTTAATAATTCATCAGGCATATTATGTCTAATGGTGCACGTGATTTCAAAGAAAAAAGAAAAACAGTGGCAAACTCATCCATAGTTTTTGGTCAGATCAATTTAGTCATCATATACTTTACTTTAATTCTATTTTGATCCCAAATAGTTCTATTTTATGCACTTCAGTCCATCATGTTATCCTTCTAAATATATTCACCGTTCCTCATACCAATAAGTTCCCAAATAAAATTGTGGAAGAAGAACATTATTGATTGGGAGTTATTAAATTTCTTTATTTTTTTAGTTTATAATTAAAGATCAATATTTGCTTATGATTTTTCTATTGATAAAAATTGATATTTTTAATTGTGCTTTGAGTTTTACATAATATCTTTAAATGGCGTGGTAAGAGACATGGCATAAAGAAATTATGAGAAGCTGTATTGGTCATTTGCTATGTCTCCATTGTCCTCGAGAGGAAACTCATTATCGGTAAACTTTACTTTTATTTTCATTCTTTAAAATACAATTTTAAAGTGCGATAAATCATGACGATTTTGAATCTACAAGAAGATTGTTATAAAGTCTATATTTTCTCAAAAGCAATCATTCTTCCTTGTCGAAAAATCGACTATAGACTTCTCCCAAGTTCAAGTTACGAAAAAATCTTCTTGATCCAAAAAATTTTGTGGGAGGCATTCCCTGAATTGAATGCAAACATGATGTTTATTCCATGCAATTATTAGATTTGTTTCATTCCCTGAAGAGAATGCAAACATGGTAAATCACTATTTAATTGGTAACATAACTTCGATATAATCCAAGTATATTGGTTGGATATCTTGTTCTGCGAGGCTATTGGTCTCAAAGAAGGTTTTTAAGGGACCTTGTGGACCGGTTTAACAATGTCGCGTACGAGAATTATATCTTTGTTCTCTATGATAAGGATATGTGAAAAAGGTTTCAAAGGCCCACTGACTCTACTCCATTCCCTGAAGTGAATGTGAGATTATATTATGGAAAGAATAAAAGCCACATTAGAAGTTGTGGTCGTGATTAAAACCATGAATATAGACATGGAAAATATTGTCATTTTGAGGATACTTCCACCCACCGGTAGTGAGGTTATAAGGATGACAAGAGTGATAAAGATCATTCTAATGAAGTAAAATCCTTCTTATTACCAATGCGATGTTATAAACCATTGGTCTTGTACTTGTCGTACGTTAAAAAATCAACAATCATTGAATGATAAAGGGAAGAAAATAAAAGCAAATTGTGTTTGCGAAAAATGACGAAGATGATATTGGTCCAACTTTATTTGGACATTGTTGGTCCAACTCATTTGGACGTTGTTGATTTTCTTATAACCCTCGAAGGGAATAAATCATCTTCTAATTATTCTCATAACTTTGAAGAAAATTATTTATCTTTTTATTTATTTTTCTTTATGTTTATTTACTTTACACACATTAATTATTTACGTTTTATATTTACATTTATATATTATGATATTTATTTATTTTGTTTAACATGGTTACTTGTCAAATACAATATATGGTGACGATTTATGATCAACATAAGCATAAGATATATTTTTCCATTTAAATGCAAGAGAATAATGTGAGTACTATATCTAAAAGTACTAAAAACATTGATGCTCTAGAAAAGCAATAAATTCTTGAGAGAAAGCACATTATGAAAAGTGCATAATTGCGAATATTGCAATAATTACCGCTAATGGTAATAATATCGTCACCACTAGAAGTAGAAATTTTAAGAGAGTAATATGAGTTCACAAAATATCCCTTTGGAAATTATAGATACCATATGTTATCAATTGACATTTGAAATAAGCCAATGTAAATATAAGTTCGGTAGCCAAAATGTCAGTTGAAAGCTCTAGAAGAGCTATATATTGCTACCAAAAGATAATTTTCATTGAAAGCTCTGAAAGAGCTAAAGATATTCCTATTCAAAGGAACAATTTTGATGGTTGTACTTGACATGTACGAGTGAGATTGAATCACATGTTATGGTAAAGCAAAAGTTTACGAAATTCAGAAATGTATATACACACTTGTATATAGTTGGTATGATCGGTTAGAGCATACTGATCAATAATGATACGAAAGCTATTGAGATTTATATGCACATTTATTAAAAGAACCTAAAGTTCTTGTGGTGCTTTTTCTCAAAGGAATTGATTAAATTCAACTTATTGAAAGAACACGAAGTTTTTGTGTTGCTTGTTCTCAAAGAAAATGATTAAGATCCCACTTACCAAAAGAACTTGAAGTTCTTGTACTAAAGCTGAGACTGCATGTCTTGCATATCTGAACGAAATATGGGCCCATATATCCACAAATGTGAAAAGTTTTATATGATTTTAGTAGATACATCTACATTGTTTTATCAACTTACAACTAGAAGTTTGTGAGATTGATTCTAAAAGGATTCAGATTATGTAATTAGACTATTTGTGTTGCAAAAGCTTGTGAGTTTATATTTTAGGCTATATTAGTAGTTACAAAGCCTATTGGTTATAAAAAAAATACAATTTAGCAAACTTTTAATTGGATGCCTCCTCTTTAGTAGCTAAACTATGGGAACAAAAGAATTGTTATTTATATGGTGTTTCCATATAGCAACACTTATACGCATCAAGCTAACGAGTTATACTAAACTCCCTGTTATGATTAGTTTTTTGTCAGAAGCCATACATTTCCTATTTTATAATTTTTGAATGTTCGACATGAATTGCTCCACCACAACGCACAAAATGAGTAAATAAAAAGGGTTGAGAATATATATTGAGCACGAGTCTCCTTTTATGTTTAAACTCTTAAACATTAATTGGAGAATCATTTATGAGATGATTTTTCTCAACATCAGGGGAGAGAATAATCAACTGGATATAGAAGGAAAATGAATTATCATTATCTAGATCCTCAAATATGAATTAAAAGTTCATAAGATAATTCAAGTTATTGTATGTGAACTGCCAGACATATTTACTGACCTAATGAGAGTAATCAAGTCTCATATACCAGCTGAAAATACTCTAAGTTTAAATTACATGTTAGAGCAAATGGATGTAATCATGCCTAAAGCATGATAGTTGAAATTGGTTCCAATGATTAAAATTCTCGTAAATAAAAAGTAGTATGAGATGGTCTTATTTTGGAGGCGGGTGCTCCTGAAGAGACCCAAGACATAACTAATAATAAAACTCTAGAAGAGTTTCAGGTACCTGAAGTAAAGATTGAAATCTTGAAGAGATCTCGATGAGTTATGTCACTACGAGAATGGAACCAAAATAGAAAATTTGTCGACAACGATTTTGCAAACAATTTTACATAGAATACTTCTATAGAAGTAAAGAAAGAAAATGAGGATCTTGTATAGAAATCTATCCATAAGTATAGATATTGAATTGGCCAATATAGAAGCACGCTTTGAACTTCTAAAAGAGAAGTATTTTGACCAACAGTCCGAAACACCTAAAGGAGTAATGCAAGTGAGGCACAAATAAGTAGTCGTAAATACGATAGAATTATAATTTGTAAAGAATTCTAATACTTCATGCTGGATGCAATTACTTTGGCAGTTATGAAATATTTTATACGCGTCTTGTCATTTTGTGGATCCCTACAAATAGAAAGTTATCATTGACGGATTTAAAATGCTAGAAGCATTTGAAAATTTCTGAGGAAATTTATTTAGACATGTCTCATTGAATATTTTGGCGTATTTGATATAATCGCCTTAGTGAGTACTAATTGAGGAAATACTATAAGAATGATCATATTTTCTTATGCTTTTTATAAAAGGAGTTTGGATCAAGATTCATTACGATAATTTAAATATTATTAGAATTCATAAGAGCTTTCAAAGCATTTGGTTATTTAAGGAAATGATTTGAGAAAAAGAACCTTGAGATGTGGTTTTGTTTCGAACTAAAGATCGAGCATTTAAATATGTGTTTTTGTCTATGAATGGACACATGCTGAAAGAATCTTATCAAGATTCAATATGAATAAAACATATCCATTGAGTACCCCAATAATTGTAAGATTATTGGATGTGAATAAAGATAACTATATCTTTTCTTGGTCTTGAAGCAACACATATTAGTTGGTCAAGAAATATCCATGGATATACAAAAATCATTATCTTTAGATCTTCAAACATTCGTCGATGCCTCCTCAAATCTTATAGAAATAATTTTTATGCACGAGGCAAGACAAAAATGTGTTTGGCTAAGACCATTGACCCAACATATCTAGAAGATATGTGATTTACTTTCACAAGATATGATACAAATGTTATCTTGTGTAGGGATAGTGAAAGGTGGATACATCATGGAAAATATTACTCTAAAGTTTCATCCCTCGCGATCTTTAGAAAAAAAGTATTCAGGATTGAATTATGAAGATTCTAAGATCTTTTGTGGTGTTTTCATGAGGGGGAGTAAATACGCGTTGCACTCTTTTTCCCTTAACCGAAGTTTTGTCCAAATGAGTTTTCCTGGTAAGGTTTTTAATGAGGCAACATGTTATGTGTATCAAAGATGTGTGTACTCTTTTTTCCTTCACTAAAGAAAGTTTTTTTCCCACTAGGTTTTTATCTTAGTAAGGTTTTAACGAGACACATTATCTTCATAGACATCCAAGGGGGGTGGAGTGTTATGATTATTTATCTATGTGGATGTCTATCATGATAAGAATTTTATGATGAAGATTTAACTTACATTATCATTAGGAATATTTTCTACATTAATTAGAGTTTAATGTATTATATACTTCTTATGCCTATAAATAGATGATTTACTGAATGCATTGTATACACAATTCAATATCTGAGAATAATACAAATCTCCCTATTTCTCTTTGCTCTTTTATTCTTGTTCGTTGTTCTTCGTTATTTTATTCACAACATATCTTAAATTATTAATTTTGTTTTATTTAATTTTTTCTCTTAAATCTTCCCACCCTTAAATATTTTAGTTTAGAGCTTTTTAGTTTTAGGGGTTATAAGTTTAGTTTTGGATTTATAGTTTAGATGTTTAAGTTTTAGGGTTTAAAATTTAAAGGCTAGCATTTAGAACTTAGATATTTGGTTTAAATTTAAAGTTTATTTTTAGAGATTAGGGTTAAAAAATTAAAATTTGGGTTTTATTATAAAGGGTTTTTACACGGTATCAAAATATTTCTCTTATGAAATTGTTGGGAGACATTTTTAGTTTCAACCCTAATTTAAGCATTAGACACTAAATAATCTTCCCCTTTCAATCTAAGCCCTAGTTTCAGTAGAAAGGACAAATAAAAGAATATAGAACAAGATACCAACAAAAATTATAATACTGCAGGGTGAAAGCGAGAACCAGATTGAACTGTGTTTTGGAAACAGTTCTGCCCTGAACACGACATCACCAAAGAAGGCATTTTTAAATATTTTGATTCTCAGGTTCTCTTCTTTTCAAGTTTTCTGCCATTGTCATTTCTAGTTTAAACTTCACTTTTCGGTTAATTACAAAATTTCATGTTGATTTTTTTTTCCTTTGTAAATTATTAAGGATGAAATGTCTATAGTGATTTTCAAAGAAATATACATGTTAATTAAGCAGTAGGTTAGGTCTTGAAGTTCATTAAATATAGCTTACCTTATAATTTATTGATATAGAGATAATTCTGTGAGATGTAAAAGAATAAGGTAAAGTACACAGATGGTCACTGAACTTTGGTAAAAAAAAAACAAAATGGTAACCAAACTTTCAAAAATCACAAAATGACAATTAAACTTTATATTTTAAAACAAAACGGTAACTGGGGCGTTAAACCCCGTTAACTCTTAACGGAAAACTCACTTACTTGCCCCATCACCTTACCCATCTCCACATCATCCTCCCTCATTTGCCACGTAGGATTAATAAAATAATAAAAATTTGATTTTTACATTTACTTTTAACTTTCACTTATCATCTTCTTACCTATTCACTGTTCTTGTAAACTGAGAGCCTTGGAGGAAAAAAAAGATGAAGAAATTGCAGACTTCGTCTGTTATTCAAGTCTTTCATTTCTCCACAAGTTTCCAACTTTCATCACCCCCACCTTGCCTTTCCACTCTATAAATTCCGCAATCGCCCTCTTCATCTCTGAAGAAGTATGGATCAAACGCAGAAAAGAAGAAAGGATTTGCAGAAAATGAAGAACACAATGAAGAAGATGAAAGAAAGAAAGAAGAAAAGAAAAGTAAAACGGCTAGGGTTTCTGTATATTTGTGAAAGAGTATAACCAAAATACAAAGAAAGATTATTCAATTACAACAATGAATGGGCTCTTACTGGACTCAGCAATATATAGCCCGATATCATACATAACAGACTCATAACCAAATGACAGCTAAGACTAACTGACCCTTAACAAATCAGTGGCCCACATGAATAACAGAATAACAATCTGTGATGAGTCAGCTTATACACTAACATTCTCCTGGTTTTCTCCTTTTCTGTTTTTCATCTGAAAAACATCAACAGCTTGAAGAGAGTAAACACCAAGACGCATTCGCATACGAGGGAACACTGAAGGAGAAATTGGTTTAGTGAGAATATCAGCAGTTTGATCTTCTGTTGGAACATAGTTGACGATAAGTTGACCAGCCAAAACTCGTTCCCGAACAAAATGAATGTCGATTTCAACATGCTTTATCTTAGCATGATGTGTAGGATTTGCAGCCATAGAGACTGTGGAGGTGTTGTCACACCAGACAACAGGTTGCTGAGGAAGAGAAACACCAATTTCAGAGAGTAATTGTTCAACCCAAATCAATTCTGAGACAGAATTAGCAAGACTCCGATACTCAGCTTCTGACGTTGATCTGGAGACCACACTCTGCTTCTTAGAGCACCAAGCTATAGGATTATTACCAAGATAAATGCAATATCCCGTGGTAGACCGTCTGTCTTCAACAGAAGCAGCCCAGTCGGCATCAGCATAACATATTAGGCTGAAGTCCTTGACTGAAGAGAAGAATAAGCCATAGTCAAGAGTACCCTTCAAATACCGCAGTATTCGCTTCACAGCTTTCCAGTGAGAGTCACAAGGATTGTTCATATACTGACTTACTTTGTTGACAGCAAAAGACAAATCAGGTCGTGTCATACAAAGATATTGCAAACCACCCACAATGCTGCGATAAAGATGAACATCAGCAAACAACAGTCCATCATTTGCCTTAAGTTTTGGTGCAAGAACCATAGGAGTAGCAGCAGGAGAGGAACCACTCATATTAGCTTTGAGTAAAAGTTCAGAAGCATATTTCTTCTGAGAAAGAGAAATTCCTGAGGAGGAATGATGAACCTCCATCCCAAGAAAGAAACTGAGACTGCCAAGATCTTTCAATGAGAACTCAGAATTGATCTTTATGATTATATCATCAACTGCAGAAGCACTATTACCAGTAATGATGATATCATCAACGTACACTATAAGAAGAATGCGCAGATTCAGGATGGAGTCAATTTTAACAAATAAAGACGTATCAGCCTTTGAAGGTTCAAACTGTAAAGCTGTGACTAAGAAGGACTTAAAAGTATCAAACCATGCTCTGGGTGCTTGCCGTAACCCATAAAGTGCCTTCTTAAGACAGCATACCAATTCCTGACCATTATCACCAACCTTTTCAAAGCCAGGGGGTTGAACCATGTAAATTTCTTCACTCAAGGCACCATTAAGAAAGGCATTGTTGATGTCGATCTGCCTTAGGGGCCAACCTTCCATTACTGCAGTGGCCAATACAGATCGAATAGTTGCTGGTCGAACGACAGGGCTAAATGTCTCATGAAAATCAGTTCCCACTGATTGTGAGAACCCCTTTGCAACCAGACGTGCCTTAAACCGATCAACAGAGCCATCGGGCTTCTTTTTGATTCTGAAAAGCCATTTACAACCAACTGGCTTGCGAGTGGGAGGCAGTGGCTGAAGATCCCATGTACCGTTCTTAAGAAGAGCATCATACTCAGCTTGAACAGCTGATGCCCAATCAGGATGTTGTAAGGCCTCATAGATATCAACCGGAAGAGATGGGAGTGACTCAACAGTGTAAGCCTTGGGTTTAAAAATCCCTGCCTTTCCTCGAGTGATCATTGGATGAGCATTTGTGGTAACATGAGATGGATCATGAGAAGTGGTGGATGGAAGTGATGATGATGTAGATGGAAGTGAGGATGAATGTGATGGAGATGGTAAAGAAGATGTATGAGATGGAGGTGGAGTAGGTGAATGTGGTAGTATAGGGGTTGTAGTTGATGAAGATGGTAATATAGGTGATGAGGGTGATAAAGGTGAAGTATGAGATGGTGATGGAGTTGGTGAGGATGATAATAGAGGAGCGGAAGATGGAGACAAAGGTTGTGAAGGTGATAAAATAGATATATATGGTGAAGAAAAAGACACATGTGGTATAACTGGTGAATGAGAAACATGGGGAGGGTCGGATGATACAACTGAAGGGGAATGGGCAACACATTGAGAATCTGAAGACACTAAAGGTGTAGGTGAAGGAGACTCAGCAGGTTGAACAAGAGGAGTAAGAGCAGAAGAAGTATGAATACTGTTTGAAGTTAAAGGAGACTGATTTGTGGTAGGATGTAGAGCAGATGAAGGAGTTTGATTCTGAGAGTGAGTGTGAGAATTTTTTGTTGTACAATTAGAGAGAACATTCCTCATATTTTGCAAACCAGTACTAAAAACAGGAAGAGAAGCTGAGGAATTTGAGTTTTTCTTATGAGTAACTGAAACAGGGGAGATAGACTGTTGAAACATAGTATATTTGCTAGAGGAATCAAAAGGAAACTGAGTCTCATCAAACTGAACATGTCTAGATATATATATTCTACCAGTGACATCCATGCACTTATATCCTTTATGAACAGGTGAATATCCCATAAAAACACAAGGTGAAGATCTAAATTGCAGTTTATGTTGATTATATGGTCTAAGTAAAGGAAAGCAAACACAACCAAAGACCCTAAGAAAACTATAATCTGGACATTTATTAAAAAGTTTCTGGTAAGGAGAAATACCTGAAAGAGCTTTGGAGGGGAGGCGATTAATGAGAAAGATGGCACTAGCAAAGGCATCAACCCAGTAGAGCAAAGGGAGAGAAGCTTGAGCTAGCATGGAGAGTCCAACTTCAACAATCTGTCGATGCTTTCTCTCCACAATGCCGTTTTGTTCTGAAGTATGAGGGCATGATAATCTATGAAGTACACCATGAGTCTTGAGATAAGAGTCAAGTGCTGTGAATTCGCCTCCACCATCAGTCTGTAGAACCTTTAACTTGACCCCAAACTGCCGTTCAGCTTGTAAATGAAACTGTTGAAAAGCTTCTTTGACACCAGATTTCTGTTTGAGAAAATAAATCCAGGTGTACCGAGAAAAGACATCAGTGAAGGCCACATAATATCGAAAACCATTCGAATAAATGGGTGCAGGACCCCAGACATCAGCAACTACAAGTTCTAAGGGATGAGTGTAAAAAGTATTAGAAGGGGAAAAGGGAAGTTTATGAGCTTTACCCAATTTACAAGCTGAGCAAAAGAAAGTATTTTTATTTGTATTAGAAATTGAAATATTACAAGAACGTAATGCCTTAAGCAAGATTTCATGTGAGGGGTGACCTAACCTATTGTGCCAAACAGAGAGATGCACATTATTTGCAGAAACAACATTATTACAATCAATCAAAGAAGATGAAATAGTACTAGAAACATTATTCTTAACAAAAGGATGAGCAAGAAATGAAGAGTCACGAACACCAGAACCAGTGTCCAACTGATACAACCCATTTACTTCATGGCCAGTGAGAAGAGTGCTGCCAGTTTGCAGATCTTTGACATAGCAGTGTTTAGGATGAAACTCAAGAAGAACCTTGTTGTCCTGTGTGAACTTAGATACAGACAGAAGATTCTTAGTAATGCCAGGGACAAATAACAAATTCCTTAAATGTAAAGGTTTATTTGGAGTAAGAAAATAAGACTGACCAGAACAAGAGACATGTAAAGTGTTACCATTACCAACTCGAAAATTACCTGAACTAGGACTAGAGGAGCCAGTTTGAAGATTATTGAACTCATTGGTAAGGTGATGAGTTGCACCAGAGTCAGGATACCAAGAGTTGTCAGCTACAACCTCAGGAGTGGCAATGAGAGCCTGTGGAGTAGAAGTAGATACAGGTGATTGAAAAGGATTCAGAGTAGAGAATGAAGACATCACAGGAGCATATGAAGGCTGAGGAAATGAGTGTGATGTAGAAGCAGGAGCTCGAACAGAATTCATCATAACAGAATGAGCCATAGCAGGATGAAAAACAGAAGGATACATAGGTGGTTGAAAAGCTGATGCATAGACAGCAGGAGGTCCAAAATAACCCATCTGATGAATAGGATAATCATTTGCATAAGAGCAGTTGTTTGCTGAGACATTGGAAAAATGAGGTGTCTGAGACGGTCTAGAGGACTCATTTTTGAAGTTTCTGTCAAATCTAGAATAACATCTTTCTACAAGATGCCCAAACTTGCCACATAGCTGACATTGGGGTCTAGAAGAATTATATTTACCCCTGCCTCTACCCCTAAAGCTATTGTTGGATTGATTATTGGTATAATAAGAATCAGATGTATATTCAGTGTTGTTAAGATCAGCAACAGGTTGAACTTCAGGAGGAGGAAGGACAGGCTCAGAAACACTTGAGCTGTGTTGAGTGATGTGAGCACACATAGGAGATTGATGCACAAGATTAGTTTGCCTAGTTTCAGCATCTAACAAGATAGTCCTAACAGCATTCAGATCAGAAGGAATAGGATTGGCTGTGATAACAGTAACCACTGATTCAAATTCAGGGGGAAGGCCATTTAAAATGGCTGTGACATGTTCATGTTGAGAGATGACCTCTCCACAGCTGGCCAAGCTGTCACAGATAGTTTTAATTTTCATCAGATATTTATCCATACTAAGATCATTTTTCTTTTGAGCATGAAGCATGCGCCTATAAGCCATTAATCTAGAGGTCGTTTTTCCACTGAAAAGTCTATTCAGAGTAGTCCAAATTTCTGCAGAAGTATTATGACCTATCAGATGTGGTAAGACCCCTTCGCTAACAGTAGATAACAGCCATGAGGCTAGAGCACTGTCTTGTTCTTCATATGTCTCATATTCAGGGTTAAGCCTAACACTACCATCAGTGGTAACATACTGTGTTGGCCATGTCACCTTAGGATCAATGAATTTCTGTAATCTATGAGTTTTAATAGCAAGAAGAACCTGATGCTGCCATAGCAGATAGTTACTGTCATCAAGAGTTATATTAATCTTTTTAATAGCAAAGAGTTTTGTAGAACTATTCAGATCTGACTCTGGATTTGTATTAACACTATCAATTGTAGTTGTTGCAGTACCATTAGCAGCAGTATCAACCATGATTGAAAACACAAATAGAAGCGGAGAAGGCAACAGGATACAAAACAGGATGACAGAACACAGACGAGAGACGAACACAACACAACAACTCAATCAAATATAGGACATGCAACAGTCAGCAGTCAACAGATCAGAACACCACAGAGACGAATAGAAAACAGAAGAGCAGCAGACAATAAAAAACTCCTCAAGCAGGCCACATATCCAAGAAAGCAAGCAGAGATCCAGATCTCAAGCAGAACGCAACACAAGAAACAATAAAAAAAATTGGAAAGATCTCACCAGATCTGAAGATATGCAACACCGAAAGATCAAACACCGCTTGATAGCAACATAAACTCCTGATCTGACAATCTTGAAAAACAGCAGCGAACAGAATGCAACCGGATCTCCGATGAGCAGAAAGGTTTTCTTCTCCGCAACAGAGAAACAGCAAGAACTGAAGAAGGACGCGAACAGAACTCAAGAAAGGAGAAAAGAATCAGAGAAACTTCTTTTTGTGATGAGAAAACAACTCCGACGAACGGAAAAATAGCTCTGATACCATGAAGAAGTATGGATCAAACGCAGAAAAGAAGAAAGGATTTGCAGAAAATGAAGAACACAATGAAGAAGATGAAAGAAAGAAAGAAGAAAAGAAAAGTAAAACGGCTAGGGTTTCTGTATATTTGTGAAAGAGTATAACCAAAATACAAAGAAAGATTATTCAATTACAACAATGAATGGGCTCTTACTGGACTCAGCAATATATAGCCCGATATCATACATAACAGACTCATAACCAAATGACAGCTAAGACTAACTGACCCTTAACAAATCAGTGGCCCACATGAATAACAGAATAACAATCTGTGATGAGTCAGCTTATACACTAACAATCTCCACCCCATTGCTCATTGCTCAATCACCCACGATGAAAGAGTACTGGACTTCGTTTGCTTCATTACTTGGGGTCTTGACCTTTTTCCAGAGCCTCCTCCAGGTCTTCTTCCCACCCGAACTTCGCTTTGCCTGTCTTAAGCTTTTCAACCGCCTCTCCAGTCTCTTCTCTTCCTACGGTTACTTTGACATCACGGAGATCGACGGCGTCAACACCAACGAGCTCTATAACGCCGTCCAACTCTATCTAAGTTCCCATGTTTCCATCAACGGTAGCCGCTTGAGCCTCACTCGTGCTCTCAATTCCAGCGCCATAACATTCGGTCTCTCCAACAATGACTGCATCGTGGATACGTTTAATGGCGTCAGTGTGGTTTGGGAACACATTGTGACTCAAAGGCAAGCCCAAACCTTCTCTTGGAGACCATTGCCCGAGGAGAAGACAGGCTTCACTCTGCGAATCAGGAAGAGAGACAAGCCCTTGGTTCTTGATTCCTACGTGGATTACATAATGGAAAGGGCAAATGAAATCCGTAGAAAGAATCAAGACAGGCTGTTGTACACCAATTCTCAAGGCGGGTCTTTGGATTCCAGGGGACATCCTTGGGAGTCGGTTCCATTTAAGCATCCAAGCACCTTCGACACATTGGCTATGGATCCTGTGAAGAAGCAAGAGATCATGGATGATCCTGGAGGCATTGAAGACAAGGGCTAAGATGAACTTGAAAAGTGGGGATTTGAGGGAGAAAAATTCCGACGATATTATGGAAGATGAAGAGCAGGAGAAGAGGGCCTTGGAGAGTCCTCCAAACGAAAGGTCCGAATTCGAAGAACCTTGCAAGAAGCAAGAGGATAGGGATGAAGAAGAGGGCATTTGTCTGTTATTCAAGTATGCAATTTCTTCATTTTTTTTCTCCAAGGCTCTCAGTTTACAAGAGCAGTGAAGGAGTAAGAAGATGATAAGTGAAAGTCAAAAGTAAAAGTAAAAATTAATTTTATTATTTTCTTAATCCTATGTGGCAAATGAGAGAGTATGATGTGGAGATGGGTAAGGTGATGGGGCAAGTAAGTGAATTTTCCGTCAAGAGTTAACGGGGTTTAATGCCCCAGTTACCGTTTTGTTTTAAAATATAAAGTTTAATTGTCATTTTGTGATTTTTGAAAGTTTGGTTACCATTTTTTTTTTTTTACCAAAGTTCAGTGACCGCCTGTGTACTTTACCCAAAAGAATATGTAGCGAGTCACTGAGTTCTAGTGGGTTGAACTCCATTAATTCTTGATGTCTTAATTTGCTCAGAACAATTGATGTATTTGGAGAAATTTGTAACACCCTACAAATATATATAGATATATATAAAAAAAAGATTGAATGAAATATGAAATGGGGAAAATGTAGCCAAGGGGTTTTGATCCTGCACTTTTTGGCATTGAGGATAATGGGCTTAGCCAACTGGTCTAAGGCAAGTCTTGGTTATGGTATAGTAAGATTATGTTATAACGTGTATCGGAGAATTTATTAATAATCAGACTAGATCTAACCATTCCCTTTTCCCCAAATTAAATGCATCAGTTGAATAAAAAAAACCAGATCTAAAATTTATCCTCTTCGAAACCTTTCATCTCCCTTACGCCGGTGACCATTCAGATCTCCGTCACGGCGCCGTCGTGACTAACACCGCCGGTGTCATCGTGTCCTCCGCCTCACCCCGACCCCAGCCCAGCGAACCACTCGCGGTGAGCCAACACCGTTTGTCGTGGAGATCCAATCGAGAGTTCGATTGAATATAAAACCCTTCTCGTTCAGCTTTTAATCGACTCCGGCAGCCACCGTCGGCCTGTGTTTTGCACCGCCACCACCGAGTTGACGGCCACGGTGCCCCGATCCCGGTGTAGTCCACCACTCGCGGCAAGGAGACGCCATCCGCCGTAGAGATCCAGACGAAGGTTGTTCGAAACCCTTGGATTGCCGCCCCTCTTTTTTTTTCGCGATTCCAGCCGCCTCCGTCGTCGGCAAGGCGCGTCGACCGTGCAGGTGGGTTCAACGTGTCGTGGGGAGCAAAACCCGACCGACCGATCGTGTGTCCGACGCCGGCAAGCCCTTCATCGGCGTCTCGTCTTTTTCCGGCCGTTCGAGTGCGTTATAGGTAATTTCCGTTCGATTTCCGGCTTGTTTTGTGTTATTATTTTGTGGGTTGAAACCTTGATTTAACGATCTACCGTTTTTTCGACAGAATCGCGGCCAAGGGGCGTCTCCGATGACCGATTCCGGTGACCGGCCGACGAAGTCATATACAAGGGTAAGTGGACCGGTTTGGTTTAAGCCCAAAACTCGACCCGACCCGTTGACCGACCTGACCCGACCCGTTGACCGATCCGACCCGGTGAGTCAACTCGTCCGAGTCAACTCAGTGAGTCAACTCGTCCGAGTCAACTCAGTGAGTCAACTCGTCCGAGTCAACTCAGTGAGTCGACTCGCCCGAGTCAACCCAGTGAGTCAACTCGCCCAAGTCAACCCAGTGAGTCAACTCGGTCAACCCAGTGAGTCAACCCGGTCAACCAGTGATGTCAGCATGACGTCAGCGTTAACTTTGACTGCTGACGTCAGTGTTGACTTTGACCAAAAAGTCAACTTTTCCCGAAAAGTCCTATTTTATGTTTTTCGACGTCTTGAGTCCGATTTTGATGCCCGTTTCGAGAAATTCTAACTCGAAAGCCTCCGAATTGGTCTTTGAACTCGAGTTTGCTTATGTATTTTTTTTTATAATCAATTATGAGCAAGGTGAATAAGGACTGAAAGTGGATTTTTGTTTAATTGAAGGTCATATCCGCGTGGTTGTGGGATGTTGAATCCGAGTTCGAGGGTATTCAAATGTCGTATCTTGAATCGACTGTTGTAGCTCGGAGTTAAGGTAATACATTACTACCCCTTGTATGCTTTATGTACATGTTGATATTCGGTTAACGCATGCATGCTTATGATGACGTATATTGTAAATTCTGCTTAAGTTGAATCAGATTCGAGCAATAAGTATGGATATTAATAAGACCAAATTATCCGAATAAGGTTTCTATTGGGCTAACAGTATCAGAAGTTTTAATAATTATATTCAGTTAATCCGCAACTCAATCATCAGTGCGTAAGAATCGAGACCCAGGATACAGAGTGAAATATTAATTGTGAAATTACGAAAATGCCCCTGGAGCATAAGTATGACTAAATTACCCCTCTGATAAAGGAAATGACCTACAATCTGCATTCGACATGATTATGCGAATTACACTACCTAAGAAGTATGTTCTTTTGGAAAAGACTTCGGCATCATTATTCAAATGTGTGTGATACTAAAAGAAACTTGAATTTCCCCCAAGCTCTGTATAACTCATGAAGGTATAACGCCTAAAGGTGAAATTACTGGAATTATTGTTGTATTCTTAAGTTGATCCGTACGACATTAAGGAATGAATTAATCGAAATGATCGTAATGACCAAAAAGACTGTAGTGCCTTCGAGCACCGAAATTCCTAATTAATCAGAATAACAAATTTTACCCTTAAGTTCTAAAATGAGTAAACCGTCTGTAAGGGCCGAAGGAATTAAAATGACTTAATCTCTACCCAGTACGTAAACGATAGATGTGCTAAATAGTAAGATTTGACAAAAACGGTGAATTTATCCCAATTTCCAAAATGACTAAAATGCTTTCTTGAGTAAAATATACAATTATGCATTTGATGAAACCTTGAGAATTCTAAAGAGACTTTAAGGGCTAAACTGCTCCTAAGTGTTAGGAAGCACGCTCATGCCTGTTAATCACCCCTAATATTAATATAAGAGTTGGTTAGTACTGCAAGGTAGAAATATGTTAGTTCGAACAGTTGGAGGCTTGAAAAACTTCTGGAAATATTAACTATTGTAAATCGTCATTTTATCATTCCTGGCTAAACTATAAAGTATAAAATCACCTATGATAGTTAAATGACCAAAATGCCATTGTTGGCCATTGTGACCAGAACAACCCTGGATGTATCCGGTATCGCAAAAGATTTTATCATAGAAATCTCTGAATTCATGACTGGAAAAGTGATGAGTAAATAGAATTTCCTGAGCAGCTGTTTATGTCTCGTTGGTATAAATTACCAAACTGTCCATGTATGATAAAATGACCATGATGCCCTTGTAAGCTTAAATGACTAAAGTACTTGATATATCCAAATTTTCTAAGATCTTGATGTACCAATTCTTGAATACATAATATGAAACGTTTTACGAACCCCTTTCTAATGGGAACCTCGTTCTAGAAATTTGTCTAAATTGTCAAAAGTTTAATGCGTCCCCTTCTGTAAATGCCGAGTATCTTCAGAAAATAAAATATTCCATCTAGTGTGTTCTATGTATGATATATTTTGTTGAATGAATTGTATAATTATTTGATCATGAATAATATTATGTTTGATGAACTTGATATATGATGACATTCTCTGCCTACCTAATATATGTCTGCTCAATCTGTATACTTGGTATGTGATCGTTTGATCTGTGATGGTATTGTCTGACTTTTTGATGAATTTGTTAGTATGATATGTTAGTTTGACCTATGATGATACAATTTGTTTGCATGATGAATGCTGAAAATGTCTGCTCTGCTCGATAGTATGCCCATTTATCTGTCAAAAGCATGAACTTCTGTTTCTGATACTCTGAATAAAATATGTCTGTTGCACGTATTATGTTACTCATGTCTGAAATCTGAACACCGATTATTATCTGGGGTATACTGTTGGGTTATGTTATGAAGTCTTTGTTGGTACAGCCCTGATCAAGCTGGTAAATCCTTATGGACTCAAGGTCTCCCCTTGAGTGGCACCTACGCCCATCGGACCTAGGGTAAGTCCTTATGGACTCAAGGTCTCCCCTTGAGTGGCACCTACGCCCATCGGGCCTAGGGTAAGTCCTTATGGACTCAAGGTCTCCCCTTGAGTGGCACCTATGCCCATCGGGCCTAGGGTAAGTCCTTATGGACCTAAGGCAGCCCCTTAGGTGGCACCTATGCCTATCGGGCCTAGGGTAAGTCCTTATGGATGCAGTTCTGGGGGACTGCATATTGGTGTAAGGTTGGAGGGTAGTTCTTGTAAACTTCTATATGATCATTGAACATTTGCATTTAATCTGTTATGTGCTCATATGATATGATGTTAAGTACTTATGTATGTTTATCTGCACTTGGAACACACTAGACGTCAAACTCTCTGATTCCTACCTCATATGTTATCAGCCTATATAATTTCCGTCTAATTCTCAAGGTCTAATTAAAGAACAAATACCATTATTCTTGAGTATGATGTAACCTCGAAATAGTAGAACAGGAATAGAGGACTATCACTGCTTGAACCATCATGAAAATGTTATGCTTACCATATGTCTGCATGAGCTTATAGCATCTTTTGGTAGTTCTGTATTACTGAGCTTTCCCAAGCTCACGTTGTTTTTACCGTCCCAGGTTAAAAGAAAATATCATGACCTAATGTTTGATATCAGTGTTCGGAGTTGCCTCTGGAGTACGGTATTGTATAGTTAGTGGGCATGTATGCCATGTATGTCACGTATGGTTTTGTGATAGAGCCTGTAAAGCACTTTCTGAAATTTTTGTTATGTGTTTAAATGTTTTCCTGAAACTGTATTTTAAACAGAAGTTGATTTTACAGTTTAATAAGTGTTTTGAGAAAGAAAAAAATGTTTTCATGTGTATTTTCACTGTGGGTCGCTCTTGTGACCCTAATGTGACTTCCTAGGATCCGTTGTAACGCATAGACGGGTCTAGGGGGTTACAAAATTTCTCTTTCTACCAAGCTAACGATCAATGTTATATATCTCAAGCTTTACTTACATATTTGATTTGGAATCTAAAGTAATTAATAGAATTCAAATTAGTGAATATTGAAATTTCTGCAATTTCGGAAAAATGTTTATGTGGGGATTGTCTTGTGTCTTTTTATAAGAGTAACATTCAATACATATAATACACAAAAAAAATGCAGTCTGGAAAAAACATTAAACAGTAACATTAGGTTCTCACGATGCAACATTTTAACGCCACATAATATCCTACAAATGACACGAGTCAGTACAAGATCAGTTAAAAAATTACTATTAGTGGTCTTATTTTATTAATTCTAGCTTTTGTCTAATTTATATGCATCCTCGTTTGCCTTTCTTGGATGATAAACAACCTTGCATCAGATGGTAAAATGGAAAACATAAAAAAAGCAGGAGTTTATTGTGGTCTCCTGTAAAATGCTAAACTGATTTTTCATATACTAATTTGTCTCCTTGTTGTTTAGATTTACTACAAGATATTTGATGTGAAGCATCATATAAGGGATTAAGCTCATGTGTGATCCACACTCACAAATTATTTAAAACTGTAATGCTTTCTAAAATGAATTTATGCATATATCTACCCTTTTGTTTCTTGAAAAGTATCCACATTTATGATTACGGGAAGTGGATCAATACAAACGTGAATGACAAAAAGAGTTTGCAAAGAGATTAGGTGAACACCTATTTGGCCAATATAAGTTAGATTGAAGATATAATGACTTGTTCTAAGTAAATGCCTTTTGTTTTCATGTTGAATCGGTATCAATATTGAGTTTAAAACAGTAAGTATATACTGAAATCTAGTACTAAATGAATGCTCCTTGGACTATGTCGTCAAGTATGTTATTCTGTTCAGGGACTGTTTTGTTATGTCATGTGTCAATTTAGGGGCTGTTATTTAGAAGTAAAAATAGAGTGTGCCAAATTGGCTAGATTTTCTTGTAAAACTTGAAAGAACGTTATCAACCATGAGTCCTTAAGGCTAGGCAAAACAGTTCCAGCCAGTAAGTTCGATGGCTTCTTGTTTGTATTTTTTTTATTGGATCTACTTTTTTTCCTTGAATTCTAGGAAATTGGACAAGTTTCTTTGAATTTGTTCTTTTTCTTTTAATTTCTTCTTTTAGGTTTTGAAAATTGGTATTCACTGATATGATTTTTTTTTCTATTTTGCTTAAATTTTACTCATGTATTGTTTTAGAATGTGGATGCACAGATCTTCTGACTTTTCAAAGGATGAGAGTGAGAAACAACATTGGACGCTCAAGAAAAAAATTAAGGCAACACCAATTCGTAACAAGTAAGTTTCTCGATGTCCTCATTTGGGTCCTAGAATTTTACCTTATTTTTACTAGTTCAGTCCTAGGATGAGTTGGGCATTAAGTTTGGCTTTTAATATTCTATTTTTATTATAGTGAAATGATGAGAATTTAAGGAGTAAGTAATATTCTTTATCTTTCAATTTGTTGTAAATTGTCTTTGGTTTTATAAGTAAAGGTGTGACACTTTCCCTGTTCCATAGTATTGGTTATTAAGATTTGGTTGTTTGAAGTGAATTAGCTTCAAGTGGGGTGTCAGACTATTCTTTTTTCCGCCATTAACCTTATTTGTAAGTACTAAACCTTTTAGATGGGTTTAAAATTCCTCTAGTAAAAGAAGAGTTTTGCTTTTTAGATGATGATTGGTCCTTGTTGTAAGTTACTTTCATGACTTATCTTTCATTGAGGCTTAATTTGTACAAAATTTACAGGTTGAAATAGTAGACAACTTTACCTATTGGTGTTCTATTTATTAATTTATTATTAGCACTCACTGCACCAACATGTTTGTGGTTACATTAGTTAATTTAGTCGATATTTTTTTTACACTCCTTTTCTACCAAACACTGCACCAACATATTTAGGATGCTATTACATTATTAAAGTTATATATACATGTGTTATAATATATATTTTAATATTACTAATTGAATTGTTTTATCTATTTTGTAGGAAACAAATGCAAGTTGACATTTTGGAATTATAGATGTTTATTTTTTTTCTTGTAAATTTTAAATTTGTACTGTAGATATGTACAATAACTTTCTACATTATTTTTTAACAACACCTTTGTACATTAGATATATCTAATTGTAAACAATATGTTGTTTACAATTAATGGTCGTCGACGGACAAGAGCAAGTGCGAGGACGAAGAGTGTGGACGTTGTTCATAGTTAATTTACCGGATTAACTCCATTGGCAAGGAGTATGGCAGATTTTTTATATACATGGGGTTGTTGTCGATGTTTTCGTCCCAAGGAAGAGAGCGAGGGATGGAATCAGATTTAGTTTTGTGCGTATGGGTTCAAAGGAGGATGTTGATCGGGTAATTGGTAAATTTAACGTATTTTGGTTGTATGGTTCGAAAATTAAGGTGTCGATGGCACAACATGAGACGAGGGATACCTTTTGGCAACATAAGAAAAAAGAGATTGATGGGGGCGGGGAAACAATCAGAGACAGAGGTCTGAACAACAACACGATTCTCAAAACCTGAGCCCGACACAGTTGAATGGTTATAGATCAAAGGATAATCGAGGGGTTGAGGGAAAGGTTTTGGCAAAAGAGAAGGTGATTGTGGACCGGCAACGGAAACAAGTGTTGGGGGTGATTGATGGTGATAAAAGGGAGATTGTACAATCATGTGCGGTAGGGTTTTGTCGAAAGCCATGTCAAATAGCGGATCTCGCTAAAGAATTTAATAAAGCAAAACTTGATGGATTTTCGGTGATGCGAGTGGCAGGATTACTTGTTTTGTTAATGTTTGAGAACTCTACCTCGCGTAAGGAGATAATGGAATCAGGTCGACTTGATACATGGCTGGAAAATGTTATGGAGTGGTCATCGACAATGGCGATACCAAACCAACACACATGGTTATCGATCAGCGGATTACTGATACACGTTTGGTCGGAGGAAACGTTCAAGAATATCGCAACGATTTGGGGTGAACTGTCCATATTGATATTGAAACATTGGCTCCATCCTCCTTTGATTGTACGCGTTTTCAAATTGAAACAGATTGGAATTACCACATTGACGAGTTGCTTGATTTACAGGTGAATGGCATGGTCTTCCAAATAAGGGTCACTGAAATTGAGGAAGCAATTGGACCGAAATGCGATTGTTGTTGTGAAATGGAGATGAGTTCCGTTGGTAAGGAGAGTTTACAGGATTTGGATATAGAGTGGAAGACGAACTCGACAAGCAAAATCAAGATACGTGAGCCATCAAAGGATGAGACAATAGTGCCTAATTCATTTTCATGTGCTGCAACTCTTGCCTCATGTGTAAATGCCGCGGCAAACACTAGTTATATTAAGAAGATTTGGGAGGATAATAAAACAGTGGACTAGAGGGTTAAGGAAACGACGAGTTGGATGAAGGATGAGAATTTAGGCATGGTTTTCCGTGATGAGGAGGGCCGATCAAGTTGTGATATTTTGCGGACTGTGGATAATATCGACCTGGAACCTGGGGATAAGTATGTATCGAATAGTGGTGAGGTGTTCGAAAAGAGCCCGATTGAGCCTGGGCCGCGTGTTGAATTGCCTAGGGTTAATAAAGCATCCTTGGTTGAACACAATGGGGAAAGTCGTCGTGTTAGACATGTCTCGGAAGTGGTGTTAAGTGTTGAGTGGATCAATGGATTGATCAAAGCCAAGAAAGGGGTGAATTTGGTTTTAAAAATTGTTGGAGAAAGTAGAATAGCTAAAAATGAAGAACAAGGAATTTTAGAGTGGTTCAAGTTCCAAATGAACTCTACATCCACTACCTTAGCTACCACTAAGGATTTTCCAACAATCCACTAATTTCTCTTCCCCTTTTCAAGGCGTAGGAGGTAACCTTTACAATACCTGTCAAATTTTCTACTCAAAATTTGACCAAACCCTCACAAGAATACAAAGAAGAAATTAAGGCAAGAAAGATATCTCTCAATACAAGTTTGCCCCTTTAAGTACAATCACTCAACCCAAATTTGAATACAAGATCAGAATTGAACACAATACAATTTGGGATTTTACAAGAGATATGAAATTAGGCACTTTGAGCTTGGATTTTTGTAAGGATGTTTCTTTTTGATGCAATAGTAGTTGTTAGTCTTCAAATGGCTTCATTTTATACCTTCTCCATTAATTCTAGCCGTCTGGGTGGTTAGGGTATTGAATATAGCCGTTGGGACCCTCTCTTTTCACCATAAATGTACTTTTGTAGCTTACCATATCGGTACACGGGGATCCGTATCGATAACTGTCTCAAAACAGAAAGAGCCGTTGCACAATTACAAGAGGGGTGTATCGATACGCGTGTAAGCATATCGGTACGGGACAAGGATCGTTTCGATACGGGTAAGACCGTATCGATACCATTTTTCTCACAAAGCTCACTGGAAGTTTTCGTATCGATACGGCAAAGGGCGTATCGGTACGGGACAACCATCACTTTAAAAATCTGTTACCTAACAACTGACACCAATGGTCGAAATCATTAAAAGCTTTCGAATTTAAAATTCCATTAAAACCGTATCGATGCGGGTGACACCGTATCGGTACACCATTCAAACTCCTTCAGTTTTACAGAGAGAGCGTATTGATACAAATTCAATCTGTTTTGATACGCTGTTTCGATACAGTAAGGAGCATATCGAAACACGTTTTTCTAGTAGCCAAGTTTGTAAAAAAGGTACCGATATGGCTAGAAGCGTATCGATACCCCTGAACGATTTTCAACAGTTTGACCTTGGAACACTCAGAAAATATTTTGGAGTTTGAGTTTTTTCAAACTAGATTAAAGCCTTGTTGGTTTAAAATCTTTTGAGGGACTTAAAAATATTTTTTCAAGTTTTTCAATTTAATCCTTAACATACTTTTTTATATTAAAATCAAACATAGGTTTTACAATCTCCCCCTTTTTGATTTAACAAAACCAAAACTTGAAATTTTTAAGACTTTTGAAAAGCTTTACAAAACAACTCCCCCTTAATATTTGCTAGGTAAAATTTTAGTTAAAAATTTTAAGTGAGCTTTTTTCACTCTCCCCCTTTTTGTTAAATCAAAAAACAGAGACATAGATAAACATAGGCAAAATGCATAAATAATAACCAAGCAACATATTATAGATAAACATTAAGTTTAAAATAAAGAAAACATCAACATAAGATCCAAATAACAACAATCAAAGCATAGGTTTTAGAATGCAAACTTAATCCTAAAAGCATAATTCAAAGTGCATAAATAAAAATCCTAAATGACATGAATGGTATGAAATATGATCTACTACTCTTCTCCATCTCCATCTTCATCATCTTCACCGTCCTCTTCACGTGCATCATCATTCCTCCGAGATTGACGCCACTCGTCATGAAAAGCGGTAAGAGATATGTTCATCGAGTTGTGACCGCCTTCAAGGGAAGTGAGATGCGTCTCCATATTCTTCCCATGATCTTCAAGGCTTGTAAAGCGTGTGTCAATAGCGGCAAACTCCGAATTCATCGCTTGATCCATGGAATCAATTCACGTGAGCAAGCCCGTGAATTGTTCGTTGAGAAAGGTCATGAGGGAATCCATGGAAGGTGGAGGAGCTTGAGCGACTTGAGTATTGGCAATTTCTTCCGGAATCACATCGCTAGGGAGCTCAGAGAGACGAAGCCAACTACCATTGAAGTACATGAACTCCCCCCCCCTTGAAAGAGATCTTTCATCAATGGGATCAGTGAGGGGCGTTGAGTAGTCGTGAGAGCAATCTATCTTTTTTTGGGTGAAAAATAACTCAAAGTTGTGCCATGTGTGAAGGAAGTGACAAGAGTAGTGTGGCGATGTTGCAAGAGATAGACAATCTCCACAAACATAATCTGAGCAAGATTTGATTGTTGTCTTTGACGAAAGAATCGAATCCAAAAATTGTCAACTTGGCGGATAGTGGAATACTTTCCTCCTGGAGGCCTAAACCACCAAGAAACCATCAAATGTAGGATTCGATCTTGAGCATTAAGAGCGGTCACTAAACCTCCCAAGACATGGCCAAGAGAATTCTCATCATCAAGATCCTCATCCTCTAACTTAAACACATTACAAATGGATTGAACATCGATGGTGATCTTTTTACCCATTAGATAAGAATTAACGGCCGTAACAACACCCGCTTGATTGGCAACACACTTGGCATTAGCATAGAAAATCAAAACCAAATTGCGATAGAAAAAGCCGGGAATTTGAATAAAATCCATAAATTTCCATTCTTGGAGCAAAGGTAAGTAAGAAAATTTGAAGCGCTCCGAGTTGAGAAAAGGAACGGAAATTACCCTCTCCGGACTGATTTTATAGTTTTGAAATTGTCGAAAATAGGTGAGATCTCATGTGGTCTTAAAGCACTTTTGATAGATAAGAGTGAGGTTTGGGCGAGTACCATCACCGACATTAGAAGCTTCACCGACTTCGCTAGTACGCGCTCTCTTTTTGGGTGCCATTGTCTATAAAAATAGATCAAAACAGTCTGTGTGCATTATTTTTCTCATTCAACCCATTGAAAATCAATGATCAAGGTTTAAAAAAATTGAAAGACAAAACAAAAGCAAAAGGTTTGAAAAATTTTGTTTTTGAGAAAACAAAACAAAACAAGAAAAATTTAAAACGAAAATGAAAGAAAATAAAAGGATAAAAGAGGTTTATACCTTGATATTGATAGAGAGGAATGAGAGAAGAACTTTGCACCAAATTGATGGAAAACTTGAAAAGCTTGACTTGATGTTGAAAACCCTCAAGAGATTTTGAGTTGTGTGGTGAAAATACGAGGGATTGAGAGGCTTTTAATAGAGGAAAAACGGCTAAGGTTTTGAAATTTCAATTTTGGTAAAAGTAAAACTCTTTAAATGCCATTAAGAAGCTGTCTGTGCAATCGAGTATCGATACGCCAGAGGGTGTATCGATACGGGGGTAAAATGGTAATTCCTTGGAAACTCGTGTCAAAGGTCCGTATCGAAACAGATGATATCCGTATCGAAACGCTCTCTTATCGTATCGAAACTAGTTTAACCGTATCGATACCCGTTTTAGACAAAATGCAGTCTGGTAACCTAATACAGTACGCGTATCGATACATAGAAGGCTGTATCGATACCCTATGCCTAGAAATGCAATTTTGCCTTTAAGAACAACCAAAGACTCAACTTTAACACCTCCTAAATGAATGAAATTGATGAATGAGCAGTTCTAAGCATATTTTAACAGAAGCATACTCCTCCTAGCTATAAACATGAATACTTTCAAGATCAACAACACATAAACATGCAATTTCACAAATTCAAGCAATTTTAACCTCAAAAAGAGTCCTAAAGGGTCAAGGAAGGCTAGTTAGACCTAACTCTCTCCTAAGAGACCAAAAACGCTCTTTGTCTAGAGGTTTAGTAAAAATGTCCGCTAGTTGGTTCAAGGTGTCAACGTACTCTATAACAACATCTTCCTTAAGGACATGATCTCTAATGAAATGATGCCTTATTTCTATATGTTTGGTTCTAGAGTGTTGGATGGGATTTTTGGTTAAGCATATGGCACTAGTGTTGTCACACTTAAGGGGTATGGTTTCTATTTTAATACCATAATCTAAGAGTTGTTGCTTCATCCAAAGGACTTGAGCACAAGAACTTCCTAAGGATATGTACTCGGCTTCGGTGGTAGAAAGAGCTACACTATTTTGTTTCTTAGAGAACCAAGATATGAGCATACTACCTAAGAATTGACATGTTCCCGAAGTACTTTTCCTATCAATTTTATATCCCCCATAATCCGCATCTGAATAAGCATGAAGGTTGAAGGTTGAGTCTTTAGGGTACCAAAGACCTAGACAAGTAGTATCTCTAAGGTACCTAAAGATTCTCTTAACGGCTATAAGGTGAGACTCTCTAGGACTAGCTTGAAACCTAGCACACAAGCAAACACTAAACAATATATCTGGTCTACTTGCGGTAAGGTAAAGCAAAGATCCAATCATAGAGCGATAAAGCTTAGAGTCAACACACTTACCTCCTTCATCTTTGTCAAGCTTTGTAGATGAGTTCATTGGTGTAGCTTGAGGCTTTGCTTGCTCCAAGCCAAACTTCTTGAGCATATCTTTCACATACTTTGCTTGATTGATGAAGGTGTCATCATTCCTTTGTTTGATTTGGAGTCCCAAAAAGAATGCGAGCTCCCCCATCATGCTCATCTCGAATTCACCTTGCATTAACTTAGCAAACTCTTTGCAATAACACTCATTAGGAGATCCAAAATGATATCATCAACATATATTTGCACTACTAAGATGTCATTTTTATATCTTTTTATGAAAAGTGTAGTGTCCACCTTACCTTTTTCAATTAAAAAGTTTGAAAGTCTTTCATACCAAGCTCTAGGAGCTTGTTTTAAACCATAAAGTGCTTTGGTTAGTTTGAAAACATGATTTGGAAATTTTGAATCTTCAAAACCTTGTGGTTGTTCCACGTACACTTCCTCATTTATAAAACCATTTAAAAATGCACTTTTCACATCCATTTGAAAAAGCTTGAAGTTATGATAACATGCATATGCAAGCAACATCCTAATAGCTTCCATTCTATCTACGAGTGCATATGTTTCATCAAAATATATTACATCTTCTTGAGTGTAACCTTGAGCAACTAATCTAGCTTTGTTTCTCACAATGTTACCACTCTCATCAAGTTTATTCCTAAATACCCATTTAGTTCCTATAGTAGATTGATTACTAGGCCTTTCAATTAATGTCCATACATTACTTCTCTCAAATTGATTTAACTCTTCTTGCATAGCCATAATCCAAAAATCGTCATTTAATGCTTCTTTAATGTTCTTAGGCTCTATATATGAGATAAAAGCAGCATGATTCATGAGTTTAAGAGAAGATTTAGTAGTTACCCCCTTGGATAGATCACTCAAGATTTCACCACCTTTGACATAGTTGAACTCACTTGGGTAGCTCATTTCCTTTTCCTCAAGAGCCAAGTCCTTCAAGACTTCAAGAGGTGGATCTTGTGCATCTTCTTCTTTAGTTGGAATCTCATCCTCCTTTGAAGTTTGTTCTCCATCAAAGGCATCAAGGATTCCTACATCATAATCATCACAAGATTCCTTCCTCGGAAGGAGGTTATCATCGAAAACAACATGTATAGACTCTTCTACTACTAACGTTCTCTTATTAAATACACGATAGGCTTTAGAGTTTAAAGAATACCCTAAGAAAATAGCTTCATCACTTTTAGCATCAAATTTACCTAAGTTGTCTTTTCCATTATTTAAAACAAAGCACTTGCAACCAAATGGATGAAAATAGCTAATGTTAGACTTTTTAGATTTTAAAATCTCATATGGTTTTTTCTTTAAAAGTGGCCTAATCATTACTCGATTTACAATGTAGCAAGCTGTGTTTGTGGCTTCCGCCCAAAAATATTTAGGTAAATTGTTTTCACAAAGCATGGTTCTAGCCATTTCTTGTAAAGTCCTATTTTTCCTCTCAACTACCCCATTTTGTTGAGGAGTTCGAGGAGCCGAAAATTGTGGCTAATACCATTTTCATTTAAAAACTCTTCAAAACCTAGATTTTGAAATTCGGTTCCATGATCACTTCTAATATGAGAAATCTTAAGTTCAAGATTATTTTGAGTGAATTTTGAAAATGTGATGCATTTTTCTAAAGTCTCATCTTTAGTACTTAAGAATAGAACCCAAGTAAATCTAGAATAGTCATCAAAAAGTACAAGTTCATACGATTTACCACCCAAGCTCATAGTTCTAATAGGCCCAAATAAAACCATATGAATTAGTTGTAAACACCTACTTGTAGACACATCATTAATGGATTTAAAGGATGATCTATGTTGTTTACCATTAGAGCATGCATCACATATTTTATCATTTGAGAAGTTGATCTTGGGTAAACCTCTAACTAGATTTAGGGAAACTAATTTTTCTAAAACACTAATGCTAGCATGTCCTAGTTTCCTATGCCATAGCCATGCATCATTTTCATTTTGAGCAACAAAACATGCATGGGATGTATGAATGTCATCTAGATGCACCATGTAAAAGTTACATATGTGATGACCAATGAGCATTATATTATTTGATTTAATGTCAACAATTTTGCACCCATTTTTATCAAATAAGACATTAAATCCTTTATCACACAATTGACTAATGCTCAATAAATTGTGTTTTAGACCATCGACATACAAAACATTTTCAATGAGTATAGTAGAGTGATTACCTATGGATCCAATACCTTTAATGTGGCCTTTGGAGTTGTCACCAAATATCACCACTCCTCCACTTTTTGGCTTTAAGTCCATGAATCGACTCTTGTCTCCGGTCATGTGCCTCGAGCATCCACTATCAAGGTACCATGAGTTTTGGCTTTGTGCTTTGGCCTTGTAGCAATGCTCCCCCTACAAACAAAGAGTTAAACTTTGATTTTTGGTACCCAAATCATTTTGGGTCCACGAGTGTTAGCTCTCAAAAGCTTGGCTCCCTTAAGAATCCAAGGTGACATGACATCAACGTTATTAGATTTGACAAGTTCCTTAGGAACCCACACACTTCTAATTCTTTTAGTTCTATTATGCCTATGGAAGCTACTTTGTTTGTAGTTATTGTTCTTTCTTTTAGGTTGGTTTGATCTAGATGATTCACCTATTTCATTTTTCACATTACCAACACTCTTGAAAGACGTTTTAAGCTCATTTAACACCTTTTGATGTTCACTATTGCATTGAGAAATAAGATTATTTAAGTCTACATTTCCATCTTGAAAGAATTTAAGTTCATCTTGTAAACCTAAGATATTTTTCTCAAATTTCAAGTTAGCTTGAGAAAGTGAGTCATTTTTAGCATTTAATTTCGAAATGATCTTTCTATTTTTTAGAACCGACTCCTTATACTTCTCAACTAACTCATCATAAACCTCGTGTAACTCATCATAAGCATCATGGAATTCATCAAATGTGAAATCAAAAGTAGATGCGTTAGAGGTTACCATGAAGGAATCCTCCTCAAGAGCCATGAGGCAAAGGTTGGCCACTTCGTGTTCCTCATCCTCGGATGACTCCTCATCACTCCAAGTAGCAAGCTTGGCTTTGAGCTTCTTCTTCTTCTCAAAGCCCTTCTTCTTGAGTTGAGGGCACTCCGAACGAATATGACCCCATTTTTTGCACTCAAAGCAAATGATTTGATCCATCTATTCTTCTTTGTTTTTGGTCTAAAATTCAATTTTTCTTTGAATATTTCTACCCCAGTTGGACCTCATAAACCGTGAGAATCTTTTGGCTATCATAGCCAATTCTTCTAGGTCTTCCTCCTCACTAGAAGTGCTCTTCTCATGTAGAGAAGCTTTGAGAGCCACTCCTAGCTTCTTCTTCTTATCTACCTCAAGCTTCTCCACTCTTCTTTCTTCCTTCTTCCTTTCATCTTCTCTTCCTTGCTTCATGATCTCATGAGTTAGGAGAGAACCAACTAGTTCATCAAGCTTGAGTGTCTCCAAATTCTTCGCCTCAATGATGGTGGTTCTCTTCCCATCCTAAGACTCGGGAAGTGAGTAGAGTAGCTTCCGGACTAGTTTGTCTTCCGGGATTATCTCTCCAAAACCCTTTAGCCCGTTGACGATTGTTGAGAAACGATTGAACATCTTTGAAACGGTTTCGTCGGGCTCCATTTTGGAATTCTCATAGCTAAGATTGAGAATTCTAATCTTTGTCTCATTCACATCACTTGTTCCTTCATATGTAGTCTCAAGTGTATTCCACACTTCCTTAGCACTTTCGATGGAGGAAACTTTGGAGTAGATATTAGGACCGAAAGAGCAAAATAACATGCGAAGAACTTTGTCGTTGATTTAAATCTTCTTTCTCTCTTCTTCACTCATCTCATTTTTTCTCTTTGGCACAAGTCTTCCTTCATCGTCTCTCTTTATCGGAATAGAGGGATCATCTTTAATAGCATCCCAAACTAGATAATCGTTGGATTTAATGAAGAGACGCATCTGGTTCTTCCAAAAATGGTAGTTATCATCGTTGAAGAAAGGTGGTTTTGTGGTCAATTGAGACTCGTACATGCTTGACCCAGAGGTAGATGTCATGGCTTGCTTTGTAGTTGATCACACTCTTCCTAGACTCTCCTCTTGTGGTTGTTAATCCTTCAAAAAGGTAGGCTCCGATACCAATTGTTGAGTGGATCAATGGATTGATCAAAGCCAAGAGGGGGATGAATTGGGTTTTTCAAAATTGTTTGAGAAAGTAGAATAGCTAAAAATGAAGAACAAAGAATTTTAGAGTGATTCAAGTTCCAAATGAACTATACATCCACTACCTTAGCTACCACTAAGAATTTTCCAACAATCCACTAATTGCTCTTCCCCTTTTCAAGGCTTAGGAGGTAACCTTTACAATACCGGTCAAATTTTCTACTCAAAATTTGACCAAACCCTCACAAGAGTACAAAGAAGAAATTAAGGCAAGAAAGATATCTCTCAATACAAGTTTTCCCCTTTAAGTACAATCACTCAACCCAAATTTGAATACAAGATCAGAATTGAACACAACACAATTTGGGATTTTACAAGAGATATGAAATTAGGCACTTTGAGCTTGGATTTTTGTAAGGATGTTTCTTTTTGATGCAATAGTAGTTGCTAGTCTTCAAATGGCTTCATTTTATACCTTCTCCATTAATTCTAGCCGTTTGGGTGGTTAGGGTATTGAATATAGCCGTTGGGACCCTCTTTTTCCACCATAAATGCACTTATGCAGCTTACCGTATTGGTACACGGGGATCCATATCGATACCTGTCTCAAAACAGAAAGAGACGTTGCACAATTACAAGAGGGGCGTATCGATACGCGTGTAAGCATATCGGTATGGGACAGGGATCGTTTCGATACGGGTAAGACCGTATCGATACCATTTTTCTCACAAAGCTCATTGGAAGTTTCTGTATCGATACGACAAAGGGCGTAACGGTACGAGACAACCATCACTTTAAAAATATGTTACCTAACAACTAACACCAACGGTCAAAATCATTAAAAGCTTTCGAATTTAAAATTCCATTAAAACCGTATTGATACAGGTGACACCGTATCAGTGTGCCATTCAAACTCCTTCAATTTTACAAAGAGACCGTATCGATACAGATTCAATATGTTTTGATACGTTGTTTCAATACGGTAAGGGGTGTATCGAAACACGTTTTTCCAGTAGCCAAGTTTGTAAAAAAAGTATCGATACGGCTAGAAGCGTATCGATACGCCTGAACAATTTTCAACCGTTTGGCCTTGGAACACTTAGAAAATTATTTGGAGTTTGAGTTTTTTCAAACAAGATTAAATCCTTGTTGGTTTAAAATCTTTTGAGGGACCTAAAAATCTTTTTCAAGTTTTTCAATTTAATCCTTAACATACTTTGTTATATCAAAATCAAACATATGTTTTACATTAAGTCTGATACCACCGGAAGAACATGAAATTTCTTCAAAGACTGTCGTTAAACGAGGGCGTGGCCGTTCTAGGAAAAAAACCTGAAGCTAAACTTGAGACTAACGCTATTGCTAATGGATCCTTATCCGATTCTGATTTCTTATGTAAGTTGATTGGTGCGGTGACTAAAGGTTGGGAGGAGGACGTTTTGAAGGACATTGTGTGCATGATTGAAGCGCGCGAGCATAAAACCTAGCAAAGAATAATGAATTTGTTGTCGTGGAATGTGAGGGGAATTGGGGCTGCATCGAAAAGAAAGTCAATACAACGCCTTCTACGGCAACAAAGGTGTATTTTGGCTCTACTCCAGGAGACCAAAACTGAAAGGGTTACGGAAAAAATGGTCAAATAATTGTGGTACAGAAATACTTTTGAATTCATATTTGCGCCCTCGTTTGGAAAATCTTGGGGTGGTGGAGATTTGGGACTCGAATGGGTTTAAAGCATCAGTGATGAAGACAAGGAAAAATATGGTTATCATTGAAGGTTGATGGATACGTGAGGATTGGATTTGTCGAATTATTGGCGTTTATGTACCCTGTGTGTTGGCTGATCTTTGTAATTTCTGGGCAGAATTACACACTGTGGTGACCTCTCGACAGATTGCTTGGTGTGTAGGTGTCGATTTCAGCATGGTGACAAACCCAACAGAAAGGCTAGGGTGTGCGAATTCGCATAGAGGTATGGAAAACTTTTGTGATTTTATTGAAATTCGCATAAAGGTTTACATGGTTTGGCCCTGGTCGAAAGTGTAATCGTCTGGATAGGTTCTTGGTGTCGGATGCTTGGGTTCAACATTTTGTGTCTCTCATGGTGATGAATCTCCCAAAAGAGCTTTCGGACCATTCCCCTATAGTGTTAATGAGTGATGCATTCGATAGTGATCTAAAACGTTTTAGATTTCTAAATGTTTGGCTCGACAATATTTCCTTGTTGGAACAAGAATGAAGTCTGTTGAATGTGGATGAGAATAATATGACAATGGTGCTCAAGTTGAAGGGGCTGAAAGAAATGCTCAGAGGGTATCATCAATGCTTTGGTAACATTGATACCCAATATAAGAAGCTGGTACAAGAAACTGATAAGTTGGAATCTCGATTTTGTGGCGGTGAGATTTCTACGGCTGATTTAATGGAAAAGTGCGAGCTACAATTGAAATTGTGGAGGGTGGCTCAATTACGGGAGTCGATATGGCAATAAAAATCCAGGGCGACTTGGTTGGCAGAGGGGGACCGAAACACAAGATTCTTTCATAGAGCTACGAAAATTCGACAAATGCAAAATATGATTTCTGGGTTACAATTTGATGGTTGTTGGGTTACTAATCCAGAGAGACTGGAATTCTTGGTTCGCATGGATTTTAAGAAACATTTTGCTCGACCTATTGTTGTGGGTACTTTTGTTCATGATGTGGGGTTTTCTCGTTTGTCGGGTGAGCAAAGCACACATTTAGAAATTGCCTTTACAGAGGAGGAGGTGAAGGAAGCAATTTGGAGTTGTGGGGGGGGGGGGGGCGAAGGCAACGGGTCCTGATGGGTATACATTTGAATTTTTCAAGGAGGGTTGAGGTTTCCTTAAAGCAGATGTGATGCGGTTTATGGAAGTTTTTTTTGTATCTGGCCGTCTACCAAAGGGGGTGAATTCAACTTTCGTTTTTTTGATTGCGAAGAAGTGATTTCAGTTTTAATCAGTGATGTGCAAGCAGCATTTATCAGTGGAAGACAAATTTTGGATGGAATTCTATTGGCAAACAAAATTATTCACTCTTTGAAGAAGAGACGTTTTGCTAATGGCAGGGTGATTTTGAAATTGGATTTCACTAAGGCTTGCGACTATATCAATTGGATTGTTTGGGTCGAATTATGAGGCAGATGGGGTTTGGTGAGAGATGGCGTCAATGGATCATGGAGTGTGTAGGGACTACAAGACTATCGGTTTTTGTAAATGGCAAGCCGACAAAGAATTTCCGATGAGGAGAGGTCTTTGGCAAGGTGACCCGTTATTGTCGTTACTATTTGTTCTCGTTGCTAAATTGCTTCACCAATTTCTCTATAATGCCAAGAATTTGAGGTTGATTAATGGTGTTCGTGTTGCACATGATCTTTTTATATCGCACCTCCAATTCACAGATGACACAATTCTGTTTCTACATAGTGTGGTGGAGTATGCACGTAACTTGAAAAGGGTGTTAACTTGTTTTGAATATGCCTCTAGTCTTCAAATTAATTATGATAAATCATGCATGTTCGGGATTGAGATTGACGAGGTAGTGCTAGCGGAAATAACGGATGTTATGGGCTGTCAATGTGGTTCTTTGTTGATTCAGTACTTGTGGGTTCCGTTAGGCGTTCTTCCATGTGGTATGGAGATTTGGGAGCCATTGGTGCAGCGTTTCCGTAAACGGCTGTCAAGGTGGAAGCGTGACTCATTGTCTTTTGCTGGGAGACTGATCTTGGTGAACTCGGTGCTTTCTGCGTTACAAGTGTATTACATGGGGGTGTTCCTAATTCTGCGCTGTATTATTTTGAAGCTAGATCGCATCCGTATAAATTTCCTTTGGTGTGGTAGGGAGGAGAGAACAAAATTGAGTCGAGTGAATTGGAAGGTGGCTTGTCAGCCGAAGCGATGTGGGGGGCTTGGTGTGGTGAACTTACATACTAGAAATTTAGTATTACTAGCTAAGTTGGTTTGGCGATATGAACAAGCGGATGGATCCCTGTGTAGATCGATCATTGTTGCTAAGTATGACGTCGATGTCTTGTCTTGGCGAATTAATCCTAGAGGGAAATCACATATGTCGACAATGTGGAAGCAAATCGTTGAGGTACAAAACGATGAATATATGGCTCATTTTTTGAATTTTTCTCAATTTTCATGCATATTGGGTGATGGTTCGAGTATATTGTTTTGGAGGGATTGTTGGTGTCTTGTCGAGCCTTTGAAGGATGTTTTCCCGCGGTTATTTGTGTTAGCATCCAACAATTTGGTGTTTGCTTGTGATTATTTGTGTTTGACGTTTGGTGATTGGGAATGTTGCTTTCGTTGTGGGTTAAGATCATTCGAATTGGCACAATTGAGGGAGCTACAAGCTTGTGTTGCTAGCTTTAAATTAAGGAGACACATTGTGGACAAGCTTGTTTGATTACATGAGTCGACTGGCTGGTTTTCGGTTGGTATGTTAAACAAATTGATGTCATCTTTTGGGCTACAAGATGTATCAGAGGTTAATGTTGTGTGGCATTTACTTTTTCTGCCAAAAATTTAGTGCTTTGTTTGGTTTATTGTGTTGGGTCGGCTGCCCACTTTGAGGATATTGTTTGATCGCGGTGTTTCAATCTCTGAATCATCGTTAGGCTGTCGTTGGTGTGGGAGGGGGAGGATAACGTTGACCATGTTTTGCTGTAGTGTGAATTAGCGTGGAATGTGTGGAATATGTTTTTCTTAGGGTGGGATGTTCCGGTTGTAAGGCATTGGTTGGTTGGGGAAATTCTACAACATTGTTGCCATAGTTTCTTTGTGGGTGATGCTCGATTGTGGTGGATTATTGGGTGTGCTAGTGTCCTTTGGTCGCTATGGCTAGCACGTAATGAACTCGTTTTTCAGGATAAACGATCCACGAGTCGGGGTGTTTTTTTCTTAGTGCAACTACATTCATTGCACTAGACTCGAACTATGTTTACTTCATCTATCTTTCTTGAAGCCGCATGGTGGGAGAGCCCCCAGCTGTGTATGGTGTCATCTTCGGTTGTGGTGGATTGTTGTGTGGGTATTGAATGGATGCCACCTTCACCAGGGGTGTTGAAATTTAACGTGGATGGATCGGCTCGTGGAAAGTCGGGTATGGCAGGGTGTGGGAGTGTGTTATGTGATTGGAGTAGCCATATTTTGGCATTCTTTTTGGGTCCTATTGGTATTGTCGAGTCTAATGAAGCAGAGTTACATGTAATTTCCTATGCTTTTGCGGCTGCTCCTTGATTTTAATTGGAATGGGATGTCGCCGGTGGTGATTGAGTCTGATTCCAGGTGGCAGTGGCATGGGTTCTTTGCGCCGAATGACGATCATGGCGTTTTTGGCGATGGTTTCAACAAATTGACGAGGCTTGTGAAGCGTTGTTGGGTGTTTGTTTTACAAATGTGTATATGGAAGCTAATAGTGTCGCCGACGCTTTGGCGAAGAGTGATGTTGATCGACCCAATTGGGTTTGTATGATGACATGATGTTGGTGTATGTTCCTTTATCTTTCTTGGGGTTGTATCTCCTATCTCGCATTCATCGGTACTCTTTTCCTCAATTTAGGATTAAGGAGGTTTTTAATGAGGTCGGTATTTGTGTTTGGTTATGTATGATTGCTTTCTAATAAAATCATGCATATTGCCGATAAAAAAACAATATGTTATTTTTTTTATTTCCCAAAGATTACATGTATATCTTTTTTGTGTTTGGTTATCGTTGTATATTCTTTATTCTTTCTTCGTTATTTACGTTGAATATAAAAATTATGTTTAAATTCGGTGATGAATTGCATATTAAATAAAAATTTTGTGACAATTATCTTTCATGAAATACTTATTAAAATTTTGTTTTACATTATTGCCATTGTTTTATTTTATTAGATGATGATATAGTAGGCCACTAATATTATGGTAATATCTTTTTTGTCACCTATAAGTTAAAGTTAGTGTATTATTCGCGACGATAAGAATTATAAGTGACGAATTTTTATATAATTTGGTGACGTAACTAATTGTCATCAAATATAAATTATAAAGTGACATTATGTATTATCGTCATTTTTACTATTATTAGGTGACGATATACTACGTCATTAACAATAAGACGATATTTCTTTTTTCACTTATAGAATGAAATTATTGTATTATTGGTGACGATATGAATGATTATTGACGAAATTTTGTATCTTTCAGTGACATAATTAGCTATCACCGAATGTAAACTATAAGGTGACGTTATACACTAGCGTCATTATATCTTCAACAATACGTGACGAATCAAAGACACATCGTCATACTTGACATTTAGCGACGCACATAGCGTGACGAAGGATGTGACATCAAATTTTACTTCACAAAATACAAATAGTGACGTAAATGTATGTTTCAGTGACAATATTCTAGATGCCACAAATAATCAATTTTTTTGTAGTGCTTGCCTCTCCCTTGATTTCCAGACTAGGCTTGTCTCGGGCCCTTGTTTCGATTGGAGGGAGCTGAGCTAGCATTTTTGGGAGTTCGAGTAGGTACTTTGTTGGGATTCTGAGGACAATCCTTGATGTAGTGATCAGAGGCTCCACACAAGAAACATAGATTAGGTTGTATTTTGCACTGGCCAGTATGATGCTTCTGGCAAAACTTGCAAGTAGGATACTGAGCAACTTTACCGGAATTTCTCGTACTATCAACAGAGATTATAGGAGTTGAAGGATTAGAAACCGACTGAGGTCTCGGGATATAATTTCTCTTTTGAAAAGGAGTGTAATTCGAAGAGTGTTCTTTGGAATGATTAGATTTCTTTGACTGCCAGTGAGGCTTGTCAGCGTTTCGGGTCGTTTGTCCTTCTAGGAGTTGCCACTCTTGCGTTTTTCAGAGGCCTTCACCTTCATCTCGGTTGTGATAGCTCGGTTCACCATATTCTGAATGTCAGTGATACTCAGGGCAGTGAAAATTGGACTCAGTTCATATTTAGTCCATCGATAAACATCATGCATTTATCCGCTTCCGTCTTGATGTATTCCGACTCGTACTTGCAATACTTGCAAAAGTCACTCACATATTGTTCAATAGGTTGGCCTTCTTGCTTGAGATACAAGAACGCTTTCGTCTTTTGGCCAGGTACTGCTCGCTAATGTTCTTCTTTTTGAATTCTTGTACAAAGAATTTCCAGGTGACAACTTTAGTAGGAGCAGTCAGAGTAGTGGTTTCCCACCAGCTCATAGCTTCATCTGCCAACAAGGCTACAACACATTCGAGTTTGTGCTCATCGGGACAAGGTAATTGTTTGGTGAGGATTCGAGTAGTGGCTTCTAGCCAGTACTCAGCTACTTCTGGGTTTGCTTCATCAACACTAGTAAAGGTATAGGCTCGGTGTAAAACCAACTTGTCGATATGAGCTCTATTTGGCATAGTAGGAGGAGGAGGAGTTGGATGTTCTCGTTTCAGAGTAGTCACAAGGTGTTCAAACGTCTCCTTCATGCCCAGGACACATTCTTGCTGCACAGGATTAATAGCAGGAGCTTCCTGTCGAGCAACAACTTGTACTTGAGGTTCATTTTGTTGTTGTGAAGGATTTGATTGCATTTTCACACTGTCTCCTTTACTAGAGGAGCCTTCGAGATTTTCATCGTCTCGAGCATGCCTTGTTTCAGACATTTCTAGTTCAAACAGAACGAGAAGGATTTAGTTCAAGCAATTCACAAGCTTATAGTACAATTATCTACTAGGTGGCACAAGTATCCTATATGATGAAAAACTCAGAACCTACTAAAAAGCTATGATTACCAATAAAATGTAACATCCCTATCCCCAGGTTTGTAGTAACCCGGTTTAAGAGCATTACCAAAACAAGACAAGTCAAGAAACAAGAGAAACTCATCCAATTTAATGAGTTTCTTGGCTAACAAGAAACATGACTTACTTAACTTAGATATATCTGAGAGGTTCCATTCGAATTCTTTCTTTAATCCAAGCATAAAAAAGCAATGAATCCATAGTTAGACATGAATAACATTTATCTCAATTCATTCCATTCAATATTAGCATTTAGACATGTTCTTATTGCTTCAATCAAACTATACAAAACAATATATGCACACAAGAGATGAACATACCTCAATGCAAGCTAACGATTGCCATTTCTTACCATTGGCAACCATAATGCAAAGTATATACAAAATTTCTCAAACAATACAATCTAAAACTTTCATGCTCCACATTTAAGACACTCAAACATCACATGCACGTCATCTAATTCCATTCAAACATAGCTTATAATATTTACAATCCAAGTTATAGATAACAGATTCGGTTACATGATAGGCCCTATTCAAAACTAGTTTATACAAAACATTCCACCTACAATGGAATGATTGATCTCCTAAATATATATAATTAGCGCCATCCTTCTAGGAGACTACAAAAGACAAGCAGAATCATACTTTTAAGCCTTTCTTGTGAGATTGCTTCAAGGATCAAGCTAGCCACTTCAAGATCAATTTAACTTTCATGGTCCTTAACTTGTTTGAGGGAAGGATGAAAAGAAAGATTGATAAGTATAAAAATTGTACTTAGTGAGGTAATCCATAAATCTATCTAATTTCAAGTTTATTAAGCCATTATCAAATCAACCTAACTAAGGTTTACAAAGGTAGAATCAAATGATAGACCTGAAAGCATGTATCATTCTTATCTCATATTCGAACACAAGGGAAACATAACATCACATGAATCACATTTCAATTGCTTTCATGGCAGCAAAGAATATATATTTATATTGTAAATAAACAATTCATTCGATTAGAGGCATGTATAGAAAGTATCAAGTTATCATATCGAGTACCAAACAATGTTTTCATCGACTAATTTGATACCTATATAGCAAGAAATCGTTCCAAACATAATCAAAGTTCAATTGTTCAAGGGAGTCATGTTTTTATAACAAGAAATCCACAAGTCATGGCATTCAATTCAAATATCAATCATATCATGGCTTTCTTGACAAGCAACATACAATACATGTTTTAATATTGCATTTATTATCATTTAAAACAACCACTTTGATACATAGTTAGCTATGTAATGGAATCTCCAACCGTCGCCACAATGTGCACCGTAGTGCTGGCAACCCTCCTATTGTCGCCAAAGACCACATACATATCCTCTGTCTGTCGCCAATTAGGGCCCTTAGCCCAGGACCGTAGTCCACCCTTACAAATGAGCTCTAGATTTTAAGGAATGCCTTACTACATAATCCAACTAGCTACCAAGGTCGTTCGATTATAGCCTTTATACATTTAATTCAGGTTACATGTCACAAGCTTGAAATGAACATTATCTTGCTCAAGAATTCATTCAATAATCATGGCAATATCATGTACATATAGACCCTTGGGCCAAGAGCCTTAGTTCTCCATTTCAAACATCAATTAGCATCCAATATGCTAGCATATCATATCATTACTTTACAAGTAGCATGTCAATCAATATACGATAGATATCAACTTCAATGAGTCAAATGTACTTGCTAGAATTCGAAATAGAGATCAAACAATCATCAATAGTATATCATGCATTCATTTTAGCATCATACTTCCCCATTTACCAATAACATACTCATACCATTATGCATGATGCATCAAGTATTTATGGAAACAAGGTTGGTTAGAACCTAGTCCTAACCCTACAATTAGTTACACTCACTGAACATCCAAGCTTAATTCTTGTCTTGAATACATATCCATTTGTTTTTAGCCCTTGAGTGCTCCTCTCTTTCCACATCCACAGAATTAACACCTTGTTCTAAAACATTACACAAGAAAATACATATCAAAACATGTCTCACATGCTCATTCAATTCTGGTAACAAATTATTTCAATGTACATATATATCCAATCAGCCAACATTCTAATTAGGTAAACAAGACAGGATTTAACTATCCTAAACGATTAGAAAATAGTTTCATTAACTGTGATTTAAAACAGTTTCCAACTAGCTAAGTTGCTACTGTCTGGCAGCTTGCACACTACATACTTAATTGTACATAACTTTTGTTTCGTACCTCGTAATTTCAATTAATTCACACCGTTTTAAAGCTTATTTAATCCTTTTTCTAATGGTCGAGGGCTGGAAGTCTCATGCCGAGCTGATTAATACAGTTTATTGTTTGAATACATGGTATTCGCCATCTCTGGACAATTTGCATTGTCCAGTGTTTTCCAGTTAGGTTTCCAGCACATAATCTGGAATTTAACTCTGCTTTCTTCTAATGAAAATATACATATTAAAGTACTATCCATTAAATTTTCAGCCTTAGATTCCATGTATAAAATTTATAGTGAATTTTTAAAGTTGCTGCCCAGAACAGAGCATTCTGGGCAGAATTGCACTAGGTCACTTGTAACATTCTTACATTCATTTTGGCCAACATTCTAGCTTATAATTCAGTTTACATGCATTTCTATACATCTTTAGGCAGTCCAATTATGTTTATACAGGTAATTTAAACATGGGATAATGATCAATTCATTCAATTTAGCATGTTTACACCTTTCTATCTATCCAAACAATTTAAATTTAAACCATTCTAATTCACGCTTCTAATTCCTCATTTCCAGCAAGTAGTATAATGTTTTGGACATGTATAACAATTTAAACATGTTACCCAAGCATGTATAAATCAAGTTCATTAATTATATAGATCAATTTCATGTTCTCACATCTCAATTCTTCTAATTGCAACTTATTCCTTAATTTCCAACAACATAATACTTCATTCTGACATATATACACTACCTAATCAGAAATTCAAGCAAAAAATACGATGAAACAACATGTGATTATCTTACGTATGATGCTAGCTAATTTAATTTGGTGCCAAATCAAGTTCTAACTTCATAATCTCAAACTTTCTCACTCAAGCTCACTTTTTCTCTCTTTTTCTTAGTTGAACCGGGTGGAATGAAAGAGAATGAGTTTTGCTGATGGTTCATCTCCTTTTCCTCTAATGGAAGGACCATTTTGTCCTCAATTTATCCACTAATCATGGATTAATCAAGGGCAACTAAAGGATATTGAGATTTTGGCATGCAATCTTTGAATTTTCCACTTCTTTCGGTTTAGTCCCCTTAGTTTGATCACTCTTTTCATCCGTTCTTCCAATTAGGTCCATATTCAATTGCTAATTTGATTTTCTCTTAAATTCAGCCCCTAATTTCGATGGTTTTGCAATTTAATCCCCTAATCAATTTTATTTAAGCATAGTAGAACATTCCTAGGCCCGGTTTTAGGGTGTTACAAATATGTGTACCGTCAATTACACATATGCAGTCCTATTAAAAATCATATTACTATACATGCACATTTAAAATAAATAAATATTTCATAAATATTATATTATATTATTAAAATTTTACCTTAAAATGAGGCATATATCTAGAATCATTACGTATTTGTTCTGGTATTGAGCTAAAAGAACAATCATCTGCTGCAATTATATCCATAGCCATCTGTGAAACTTTCTTGAGCATAATTGTAAAGTATTGACTGATTGTCCATCCAGACCTTTGAAATCACTCTCGACAATGAGAAACGGATGCACCAATACACAAAATATAAAAAACGATATTGACAAGCGTTGTTTATTGTCAAATAAATATCCTTTAATCTCAAATAAATATAAAAATATCGTAGTATAGAGAGAAGAAGGGTCGATCCGCAAGGACTTTGAAGCTTCTGATATCTAAAGGTTTTAATTCTGACTTCAGTGAGAAAATAAAAATAATGGGGGAATGGGTTTTGATAGAGTAGGAACTAAAGGTAAAATCACTAATTTGGAGAAAATGACGAAAGTAAATATTTTTTTGAAGAAAATTGATTAAATTGATTAGCATCAAGCTTTGCTTAGCTTCAATTCAAACTAATCATCGAAAAAAGGATATTTTTTATTCCGAATACATGTCGGTTACAGTCTACAAGCCCCAACCCTTGTAACTTGTTTTTCTTTTCAATAAACCGATAATTCAAAATTAAATTTTGAATTTTAGTTTTCTAGTTAGACTAACCACGACTATCGTCATTAGAATAAAACAATTTTAAAATTTGGAAAATCCTGACTCAGACTATGTTGTCTCAATGAGAATCGTATCTGATCTCAATTTCTCTTAGCGAATCTGTCGCTAAGTGTGTTCATAGGATGTCAAATTTGCTACAAGCTGATCCTTCCTCCCAACTATAAATCTGAACAACATTCAATTCAACGCTAGCTTTTGAAATGAAAGCTTAAAGATTTTAATCGAAAGGTCGATTGCCGATCTAAGTTTTTAGAAAATTGAGAATGTAATGCGAAGATGTTGAGTGCTTTTTAATTCTCACAAAGTGAATTGAAGCTTCGCTTTAAACTTTTGGCTAATAGGAAAATTTAGCTAAGCATGATTATAGTAAAAATCATACTTAGCATTTTTAAAATAAAATGAAAAAACTAAAAGAATAAGAAAGTAAAGAGAAAGGAAATTTTATAAAACTTCAAAAGTAAGAACAAACTAAGAATTGGAGACGATTCTCTAGCTTACCCCGACGGGTATTTATAGTATTTTGAAACCCTAAAAATAACTTAAAATGATAAAAGATAAATCCTAAAAATATTCAAATTAATTCCTAAAAACAAAAGATAATTCTAAGTTTGAAATTTAAAATGCAGGTGATCTTCTTATCTGTCATTGCCGATCACGCCTTCTGGAAGCTGCTGACTGGATGCCACGTCAGACTTCATGCTCAGAATCATGCCCACTAGCCCAGCCTTGATTCCAAGAAATAAAACTGTAGAATACTGTCTTTTAAGTGCAATTTCCAGAATTGTAGTCATGCATAGAAAATTCCCAAAAACATCCAAATCAGCACCACGAACTAACCATTAAGCGCATAATTAAAGATAAAAGGTAACTATTTAAACTACTCATCAGATACCGAACATTCCATGAGAAGAAATTCCTTTCGAACTTTGTAAATTGTATCGTGTCTCCAAAACCTTCAACAAACTTTCTAACACGATTCTTGACATTCTAAAATTAATCATGCATCGTGATTCGCGACCATCAAGAATCTCTCGAATCCAAGCATCACCTGACTGTCTTGAATTCATGCATGGTTGTTTCAATAAATATTTTTCATAATATAACCTTATAGAAGAAGTTGTCACAGTGAACAACTTATTATAACTTTCCAGATGCTGTGAAATTTCATTAATCTCCCTTTCATCATCATTTTCATCACCACTACTCGTACTCATTACCAGTAAAACGTAAAAACAAAATTAAATTTTCCAATTAAAAAATTAGATGAAAACACAAGATACAAAATAAAAATTAAACACTCTAAAATTAAAGAATAACATGCTACTTATTATAAACAATAACTCAAACAATCTGTTGAAAAGAAATTTGGTGCTACATATTTCAAGGAACAAGAAGACTAGAAAGTTTTGAACTCTTCTCCATTTCCTTAATAAACCACCAAACTCTAACAAAAAATAAGGTTCGTTTATCCTTATTTGCTATTAGTTTCAGTACGTAAAAGTAAAGATCACTAGTTTCTGAAACTTCCTCAGACAACTCCTCGAGTACATTGTACGCTTTTTGAATGCCAAATGGATCCGTAATAGGATTTAATCTAGATGTTGCATTACTCATGCTCTCAGCTTTATTACAGAGCTTATCAATTTGTATAGAAAACTTTGCAGCCCCATTTGCTGTGAGGATTTCTTTTTTCCATTCTTCAAATTAGTATGTCTTGCCTCGGTGAATTTTCATTTTTCTGCACATGTTGTATTGGCTCAAATTGAATTTTTGGACTTTCATTATTTTCATCACATCGCACTTCACTTAACATGTGAACAACTCCCACTTCATTTTCTTCCTCGATTTCTTCTAGTGTCTCATTATAACCATACTCAATAAAATCGGTAGGCAATATACCAGAAGAAGGTGCCCATGCTTTATCACCAATGGCAACTATCCCCTTGAACATGTGGTCCAACTTATCTTCTAATTCAGGATCAATGCCTGCAAGTCTGAATCTTTGAGCCTCGGGCACCACCTATATATAAATTGATAATTTTAGTAAACAATTATAATACTATCACGAGTAAGTAAAATCAAAATTTTACGAATAAGTAATGTACATTCAGTCTACTCCCCCTCTAGTCGTCGAAAGCATCAATAGTTCCTTTTATAGGATTCCACCCTAAACCAATATCTTTTTCTTTAAGTTTTTTTCCATAACTTCCATTGTTTTTTCAATAAATCCCACCTATTCTTCAATTGCTTTTGCGTATAAGGCTTCCTCGTCTCTTTCTCAAAGTTATTCACTATTTTCACCCATCCTTTTTTTAAATGAGTACCAGGTCTGTTACCAATTAATATTTCCTTAATACACATATCACAAAATATTATTTTCAACCTCCTATCCCACGATGCCTTGATTTTTTCATTGGTTGCTTCCACAGGGGAAATACTTTTCATCTAATATATCAATATAGAACAATATATCAATAAGTATATCCCATGATGCCTTGCTTATAAGAAAAACTTCCAATGCCTTGACTCATACTAAGAACTTGTATATCAATATAGAACAATATTCTTGAACCTAAGTACAACATTTGGGAACCGAATAAATAATATAAGGTGAATTACCATGCATTACCCGCAGATAAACACCAAGGTGAATGTTACCTCTCCAAAAGTACTATTTTTAATGTCAATCTTACAATGGTTTTGCTTGTTTTTAGGTAGATTTAGTTGCATTAGGATGTTAAAATCATTCATTTACATAAGAAGTGAGGAATTCTATCTATGCCAGTATAAAAGGTTGTTTTGTTGGCAATTTTGCAGGTTTGGCATAGTATTTGGCACGGAACAACAACACAGTTAGGATTCCAAGGAGAATGCCAAGTGTTGTTGGCACAGAAGAACTAGACAATGTCAAGCACTTGTTGGCAGAGAAGTGAACTTGATGCCACGCCAAGAGGCTGTTAAACCCCGAGAAAATAGGATAAGATCAGGCTCCTAAAAGATCACAATTGGATCAATCTTCGAAAAAATAGCGGATAAGGTGATGCCAAGTTATGTTAGCAAAGACATGCCAAGCTTGGATGCCAAGGCAACATCGGCATGATGACGTCAGCCCTAGCTTTATCAGCTTATCACTTGATCAACTTATCACTTGATCAGCTTATCACATTCAAATTCGGATAATATCTCATCTCTTATCCCTTCAGCATTTAAAATTCAAATGCAAAGTCTTACCATATGGCTTTCTCGCATTCCAATCTTGGTTGCCAAGGCAACGTTGGCAGGATGATGTCAGGCCTAATCCGATCAGCTTATCACACGTCTTGATATGCTTATCAAGGATACGATGACCACATCCTTATCCCTTGGACGTTCAAATTCAAATCAAAGACTTATCCTAGCCCTCCTTGCACTCCTATTTAAACATCAAGCAAGCAAGCATTTGGGGAAAAACGAATTGAAGAATGAGAAAAAGACGTTGAAAAAGATGAGGGCTTGAACTTGATAAGCGGTCTGCAACAATGGAGAATGAGGAATTGGAGACAACAAGATCTAAGGCTTGAAGATTCCATGAGACATCGAGAATCCATTAAAAGGGCTGCATCGAGATACCTCCTTCCTTTCTTTAATTCTTGTTGATCTTTTGTATTTCTTTCATGTGTTTAAGAAGTATTTCAAACCTATCTTTCTTGTGTTTTATGTTTAGTTGTTAACAATTCAAACGCCCTGATATTGTTCATTTATCTGGCATGCTTTACTGTTTTCTAACTGTCTTGCCAAGCGAGAGCTGGCATTGCTGTTTTTTAAATACTTTGTCAAGCGAGAGCTGGCATTGTTAGCCTATTGCTCCTCGTTATCTTAATAGACTTGGGTGGCAACGATCAATTACTGGATACTAAGGCGAGATGCTTCGAGAGAAGATGTTCAAGTAGATGAACTTATTTCGGGAGTGAGTCTACCCCTTAGGAGTATAGACTGGAACTTAATTAAATTGATTTATGAAAAGCATCACTATAGAGATATATGAGTTTTTCCATGTTTAATTTCGGGCATTGCCATCGAGAGAGGCAATGCCAACTTTGAATCTGCTCGATAATCAATGCCAAGACAGGACATTATTACTAGCCGGCATTGCTAGCATGAAAAACGGACATTCTTTGCCAAAACTTTGTTTCATTATTGCATCCATTGTTTTCCTGACTGCTATCAATTCATCACTGTAATCTTTACTTTACTTTATTTTACTTCTAGTCTCTTACTTCATTTGTTACCTCAATCTATTACAATCATCTTTTATCTTCTAGTTCACAAGTAATAATCGTGGCAATTGATTCCTAGGCAATCCCTTTGGAGACGATACTCAACTCACTGCTATATTACTTGCTGACCGTGTCTACTTGCACGTAAAAGACGTATTCTTGACATTGTTTTTACTTGCTTATTTATACTGAATACTTAATCTTTTGCCATGCAATATTACGTCAACAAGTTTTTGGCGCTGTTGCCGGGGATTGCAACATAATTGACTGTTTTGATTTTTACTTGTTTTTATTTTTTTCTGTTTAATTTATTTTGTTTGGTATATGTATAGGAGAAATACTATGAAGAAGGATTTACAAGATGACCCAACCCTACGCAGGTTAAGAAGAGAACGTCGAGAAAAGGCTCGAGACGACAATGGTGAGCTAGACAGTGTTATAAACAATGTCAATGGCCAGAAGATGTTGGCAATACCTGCAGTTATACCGCCAGCTCCTGCTATTGTTGCTCAGATACCTAAAGAACGATCTATAAGAGAACATCTAGCACCCATCATAGATGATTTGATGCCAGCACTTATCATGCTAGATGTAAATATGACTTACTTTAAGCTTAAACCAAGAATGATTCACTTGCTAATGGATGTAGGTCAATTTGATGGATCACCTAATTGAGACCCAGTGAAGCATTTGGAGCAATTCATGGAGGTTTGCCAACTATTCTGCAAGCTTGGTGTGAGTGAAGAGACAATAGGGCTGAAGCTCTTTTCATTTTCCTTGCCAGATAGGGCAAAATTGTTGCTAAATTCATTGCCACCAGGTTCAGTCACTACATGGGTAAATTCATGCTAGAAATTTCTACTGAGATTCCAGCCACCGGTATTAAATGCCAAGTTGCGAAGTGAAATCGTTACCTTTAGGCAAGCTGGTGATAATACTTTCTACGATACTTGGGAGTGATTCAAATACGTTTTGAGAATATGTCTCGTGCATAGATTCCCTGTTTTGACCTAAATATAGATTTTTACATCGGACTCAATGATCATGCCAAGACTTTTGTTGATGATTCAGCAAACGGTTTATTTCTAGACAAGAAATACACAGAGGCAATTGGCATCCTTGAAAGGATTGTTTCCAACGATTTTCAGTATCCTACTACCAAACTAGGAACGGGGACAACAACCAGTGGAAATTGGAGCTTGATACACTAACATCCATCAATGCCCAGATTTCCAATCTCACTGGCATTGTGAAAACTTTGCAAAAGAGTAACGAATCCCAAGAAGTCAAGGAATTAGAACCATTTTGCACCATTTGTAGAGAGAATCATCATGAGGATGAATGCTCATCCAATCCTGAATCGGTACATTTTTTTGGTAATTACAATCGGAATTTTAACCCACATTTCAATACTTACAATGCAGGTTGGAAGCATCACTCAAATTTTTCTTTGGAAAACCAAGGTGATAATCAATTTAATGCCCAACAGAAAAATAATAATGCACTTCCAGGATTCAAGTAGAATGTCATGCCATAGAGAGCCCAGAACAATTTCCATCCAAGGAAAGCATCTTCTGATGATGATGTTTTGACTGATTTCATGGAGCGAGATGATGTAACTGTCCAGAGTTTAGCCGCATCCATGACGAACTTGGAAGTTCAGATAGGGCAGATTGCCAACACACTTAATGCGAGACCTCTAAGAACTTTTCCAAGTGATATGGAAGATGCTCGGTATAAGCGCAATGAACAATGCAAGGCAGCAACTCTTCGAAGTGGCAAACAATGCGAGACTGAGACATCTTCCAAATAGTTAATCAATTGCCAAAATGAGAATTTGATGCCAACGGATGATCCTAATAAAGAAGAAAAAATAGGTAAAATCGTTGGTGCTAGATCGCTATCTGATGTCAGACCGCTATCTGATGCCAAACAACAGTCGTATGTCAGCACCACCTTGGCAAAACCAGTAGAGCCAACATTTTCCAACCCTACCTTGGTAAAACAAGTAGATATTATTGTTGATGTTTTCAAAGCTTTTGAGTGTGCAGATGAACCTGTGGAATTCCAAGCTGTCAAGATCATGGAACCTATCTTTGATGAGGACATGGCACAGCTCTGCCAGGGCACTGATGATGATGCCATAGAACTGGATGACAAGGATACATCGAGTGAAGAATCTAAAAAACCGACCTTGCTGGATGAGGTAATAAGTTATTTTGATAGATCTAAGCCACTTGATTTGGTTGGCGGAGAGATCGAAGCACCAAAGCCATCTAGTAAGGAGCCGCAAAACTTGGAACTCAAACAATTGCCAAGTTGCCTCAAATAGGCCTCGACATCAAAGGAGAAAAGAGCAGCAGAGCTTAAGCACTACTGGGGTGTTGAGTTCAATCAAAGGTTCTCGAGAACTACATCAAAGTGATACTTCGGTTTTTTAAGGTGGTTGTTCAAATCCATCATGGCAAAACATCTTGTTTTATTGTGCAATCGAGGCTTCAGCATACTCAAAGGTAAGAAATGCTTCGACTTTCTATGTTGGCTATTCAAACAAAGGATTGCCACGGCTTATCACCTACCAACCAAGGGCCAACATTTGAGGCACTATTTGGAAGGTGATCAGAACAAAGCCAAGGAGGCTATCCTCTTGGCAGAGGTACCGTAGCCGTTCAATATTTAAGTTGAATTTAAATTCAATTGAAATATCTTAACTCTATATAAATTTAACCTTATCCTATCACTTACAACATTATCATATAACCCTTATCACTTTAACCATATCCTATCCCTTACAACCTTGTCACTTAACCCCTTATCAAATCAAATCTTATTATTTTCCATCCTTAACCCCAATTAATTCGGCTATTTTAATTAAACCCTATTAACACTTAATTCTTTACATTTCACCTACCCTAGTCGTTCAAAGAAACAAAATCTCTTTCACTTGTCTCTTTCTTTATCAAGCAAGAAACCAAGATCCATATTTTCTCTTCTTCTTCCTTTATCCAAACCGTCCAAAGCCTCATCTCGTTAATGCCATGTTTAAGTTAAGGGATGTAGAGGATGAACACAAGGAGTATGCCGACTCCATGAATGCTGCCAAGAGAAAGAAGCTGATGGCAGAACTACACGAGCCTAGCACAGCATGGATCGTTTCATCAAAGAGACACCAGACGGTGAAACGGCTAGCATTGAAGCCACCAATGCGAGGCTAGAATCATTTCATCAAGGAAAATTTGCTGCCTACATCTCACAATAAGACTATCTCGGAAGAACGACTGATGTTGTTGCACTCCATAATCAAAGGATGCTTGATGAAGATCGATTTCAGGTAATAAAGGGAACTATAATCACGACTGTCATATGGAAAAATCTCACGACTGTTGAGCCAAATGAAAAGGTCAAATGAAAGGCCAAAACTGCCATGCCGAAATCAAAGCCAAAGGCAGAGCCAAGTAGTGTGCCAGAGACCATGCCAACTCGTTCGTTGGTAGTGATGTCCCATGTTTACCAACGTCGGGAGATTATTCTCCAAAAGCTGGATGCAGTCGAGGACCTTAACGCTAAGATGAGGCACTACATAAAGGAAATAGATGCTCTTACCATGGAGATACTTGTCAAATTGTCACATGAAGTTATGTCAGCATTCCCAGATTTCCCTGCCAAGCCTTCTGCAAATGAAGATGCCATACCAACCGATCCAGCCAGTTTAGAATCCAATGCCTCAATTCCTATATCCTCGGTGCAAGTTGAATCTGCCAACACCGGTTCCTCATCTAAGTGAGAGGAAATCCCGGTCAAAACACCCAACGCTAAGCCAGTTACACCGCCAGCCGACCCTGCCAAGAAAAAGGAGGACATTGGAGCCTCCACTGCCACTTCAAAGCCATACTAGAAGGGGAAGAAACGAATGGCCCCTGATCATGGAAGTTGGATCGAAAAACTCGTGCCAAGCAAGCAACAGAAGACTGTGCCAAACGAGGAGAAGTCTCATCCGAAGAGGAGTCTTCTTCTTCCTAAACTCTTTACATCTCATTTGCATTATTCACATGTTCATGCATTATATTTTTTCTGTTTTATTGTATATATATGTGTTGTTTCATGTATTAAGGGAAATGTGTATCTTGGTTTGGGGGTCAACATTTCCTCACATTTATGACATGCCATTCATGTTTATTTTATGTACTGCATTTTATTTTCATGCCATGTAAATTATATTAGGGTTAATGCCATGCATACCGAACCACTAAAAATGAAAACAAAATGTTTGTCTCGTCCTAATTTTGAAGCATGTTATCACTTGTTAGGCAAGGCTAATTTTATCTAGGTTTTCTGTCCAATGAGGAAACTTTAATCTTTAGTTGTCATGTCATGCCAGCATGATAGTATGCTAGGATTGCTTCGCAATTGATCTCTAGTTTAGGAAATTGAATTTACACTTAACACGTGATATGCATCTAGTTCCCTGGCAAACTTAGACTGTGTGAAATTATGCTCATATTGAAAAAAAATTGGTGTCAGGGTAAAAAAGAAACAAATAAGGCAGCAATGTTCTGCCAGTGCAATGAAAAATAGAACTCTCATCTACCTTAGGGATAATAGGAACTTGGGGCTTCGTGGTTTTCTCCCTCGTAGTGCTTAAGTCAAAAACTTTAGGGTATGAGTTGAAGAGAAAACTTAGTGATGTCTGGATTAAGGTGGGGATTCATGGTATGCTCCCTCGTTTCTCTCACGCCAAACACTATCACGAGGTTAACTTAAGTTAATGCCAGTAGGAACCATTGGCAACAAAAAAAGGTTAAACATGAAAAGTAAGAATCTGAGTTTAGGAAGTAAAATGGGCTAAGGGAGTGAAAGGATACTTGATGCATATTGCTCACACATCATGCACTCTTCATGAGATTAAACTAGAGTTAAATCACTGCACTTGAATTGCTACCTTCTTGGCATAATTACACTAAGATACCTATGATAGAAAAGAGCCAAATTCTGTTTCCCAGCATTTATTGGAATTCTAACCAAAATTTTGTCGAGGTAACTTTTTCACAGTTTTTATTTTCTTTCTTTGCATCACTTGAGAACAAGCAATGAGTTAGGTTTAGGGGTGTGTTACCTCTCCAAAAGTACTATTTTTAATGTCAATCTTACAATGTTTTTGCTTATTTTAGGTACATTTAGTTGCATTAGGATGTTAAAATCATGCATTTACATAAGGAGTGAAAAATTATGTCTATGTCAATATAAAAGGTTGTTTTGTTGGCAATTTTGCAGGTTTGGCATAGTATTTGGCACGGAACAGCAACACAGTTAGGATTACCATGTAGAATGCCAAGTGTTGTTGGCACAGAAGGACTAGACAGTGTCAAGCACATGTTGGCAAAGAAGTGAACTTGATGCCACGCCAAGAGGCTATTGAACCCCGATAAAATAGGATAAGATCAGGCTCCTAAAAGATCACAATTGAATCAATCTTCGAAAAAATAGCTGATAAGGTGATGCCAAGTTATATTGGCAAAGACATGCCAAGCTTGGATGCTAAGGCAACATCGGCATGATGACTTCATCTCTAGCCTTATCAGCTTATCACCTGATCAGCTTATCACATTCAAATACGGATAAGATCTCAACTCTTATCTCCCTTCAGCATTTAAAATTCAAAAGCAAAGGCTTATCCTATGGCTTCCTTGCATGCCAATCTTGGTTGCCAAGGCAGCGTTTGCACGATGACGTCAACTCTAATCTGATCAGCTTTTCACACATCTTGATCTGCTTATCAAGGATAAGATGACGACATCCTTATCTCTTGGATGTTCAAATTCAAATCAAAGACTTAGCATAGCCCTCCTTGCACTCCTATTTAAACACCAAGCAAACAAGCATTTGGGGGAAAACGAATTGAAGAAGGAGAAAAAGACGATGAAAAAGATGAAGGCTTGAACTTGAGAAGCGGTCTGCAACAATGGAGAAGGAGGAATCAGAGACAACAAGACCAAAGGCTTGAAAATTCCATGAGACATCGGGAATCCATTGAAGGGATGCATCAAGAGACCTCCTTCCTTGCTTTAATTCTTGTTGATCTTTTGTATTTCTTTTCTGTGTTTAAGAATGATTTCAAACCTATCTTTGATGTGTTTTATGTTTAGTTGTTAATAATTCAAACACCCTGGCATTGTTTGTTTATCTAGAATGTTTTACTGTTTTCTAATTATCTTACCAATCGAAAGCTGGCATTATTGTTTTTTAAATACTTTGCCAAGTGAGAGTTGACATTGTTGGCCTATTGCTCTTTAATATCTTAACAGACTTGGGTGGCAACGATCAGTTGCTGGATACTAAGGCGAGATGCTTCAAGAGAAGATGTTCAAGTAGATTAACTTACTTTGGGAGTAAGTATATCCATGTGGAGACGATACTCAACTCACTACTATATGACTTGCTGATCATGTATACTTTCACGTAAAAGATGTATTTTTGGCATCGTTTTTACTTATTTATACTGAATACTTAATCTTTTGTCAAACAATATTACGTCAACAGTGAATAAGGTCGATTCACTATATGAGAAGTTGAACATCTAACAAACCAAATAAATAGAAATATGGACAGCAAAAGACAAGCAATATACCCATCATTAATTACTCGTAAATGATGATTCAAAACAACATGAAATAAATATTTATATACATAGAAGGGAACAAAAAAGAAGAAAAAATCTTTAACAAAATAAAAAATATTAGAAACATAGAACTATGGAGACACCCAGAAATCAAAGGCCCGTCCAATTTTTATAATCATAGGAACATCGAAAACTATTGAGAAGTAAAGAGACCAAAATCAAAATAAAGATCTAAAAAAAATTTTGATCGGCAAAAGAGTATGATTTTATTAATAAGTATCATATAGTGCCATCACACTCCATGGCCTCATTCAAAACCTCCCTACACCTAAATGGAGGAAAAGAGTACCGAGGAGTATGAGATAAAGAACAAACACTAAAAACAATCGAACAAACACGAAAAAACTAAAGCAAGAAACCAAAAACACAAAACATTCACGCTAGCATGCAAAACCAAGATGTACGATCAACACCACCCCTCGCCAAAGAGACATCCAAGCAATTCGCTTCTCGATAAAAACATGAATACATGAGCTCAACAATAATCCCCCTCGGATGCAATTTCCAGGCCAAAAGATGTCGTCAAGCACCAACAAAAAAATTTGTCTGATGTTGCGTGTTTCCATACTATTCGATCCTCACACTTTTAACAAATCACACAATGCCACTTTATCGACACAAAGGAAATCACACACCACAACCAATGAATAATTCCACCATACCTCGTTGTAGATTACCACACCACATATCGCCTAACAAAACTCGTTTGATCCCTTCCCACACATGGTACGTATACTCCTACTATACCCAATTTCAATGTTTCCTCCGCTTCTCTTAAAATAATCTGTTTCTGGTTATAGAAGTCTGAATCTGACAAAGAGCCATTAGCAATTACCTCTGATGATTTTTTGGTTTTTCTTCGGACGACCTCTGCCCTTTTTTATCAGCTTCGCTTCAGCCTCACCTCGCTCACCAGGCGATAAAAAACTCAGTTCGATTTCTGAAACTTTCTGTAACCTTCTAAACTCTCCATTGTATTCAATTGTTTGAGCCTTATTAGCCATAGGAATTTCTATCCTTAACCCATCAACACGTGGGATCAATTCATCAGCTACTAGTTCTTCGGCAACTAGTTCAGCACACGATACTCCCACATTGTTTGGAAAAACATCCACCACAGCATCACTCGGCAAAACATCCAGAATTCGCTGACTTTCCCTTTCACGATGGACAAAGCTTACATCTTCATCCGCCATCCAACTTGTCGTGCTCATGACACACCAATCCTCCCTCTTGTTCTCCTTCCACATACGATCAATTTGTCTCGATCCTAGAGCCAAATAAGAGAAAGAATTGGGTACCACTGTATCATTTGCTGACCTCCCACTTATAGACACCTTAACCGGGCTGGACATATCCATGTTCAAATCCTCAGTACTCACTGTATCTTCCGAACAGTTCGCCGCCTCACAACTACAATCACACTTAGGGCCAATCGCTTCCTCAATTTCTATAACGCGGATTGTGAAGACGTTATCGTTAATGCGCAAGTCCATTACTTCATCTATGTGTGAAATCCAGTCGGTTTCGATCTGAAATCGACACCGTTCAAACATCGAAGGCGCCAAAGTCTCAATGTCAATCCGTACGAGTTCACCCAAAACCGCTGCAATATTCTGAAATGTTTCTTCAGACCATCCATGTATAGGAATTCCACTTACTGAAAGCCATACCCTTTGGTTCAGTAAAAATGATGTAGGCGACCATTCAATTAAATTTTCAAACCATGTTTCTAGACGCCTAGTCTCCAAAATTCTCTTCCTCGATTCTTTATCTTCAAACATGAATAATACAAGAGAGCCCGCAACCCGCATCAACGTAAAACCTGTCAATTTCGCCTTTGTAATCTCATTTGCAAGATCCGCTATTTGGATGGGTTGACGGCAAAAACCTAAATTGCAATTTTGTAAAATTTCTCATTTATCGACATCAACAACCCCATCCATGCATTTGCGTTTCTCTTCCACTCTAGATTGCTCTTTCGCTGTGATCCAATCATCACCATCCTCATCCTTGTTAAGTCGCCTCACTGGATTCCTTTTAGAATTGTTCGAATGATCATGATCATCCCATTGCTTTTGGATCTCCTTGTTTGTCCTTGAATCAGTGATATCACATTTCCTTCTCCAAAATGTATCCCTAGTCTCCCTTTGCGCCATCATTACCATTAATTTGTATCCGTAAAGCCGAAATCCATGAAAATGCTCTATGATTCGATCTGCATCCGCCTTTGACCTGAAACGTACAAATTTGAATCTGGTTCCATCTCTCGCTCTCTTTCTTGGTACAAACACATCCACAACCACTTCATGTCTGTTGAAAACTTGCCAAACGCCTTGCCAGTGTAGTTGCTCTGGCAAGTTTGATACAAAAACCGTCCAAACTCTTTGAATCTGATTTCTCGAGCTCGTTTTCCTCACCATTAAGGTTGCGTGCGCGCCTCTAATTCTTACTTGAAATTTCAATTGTGCACACAATTTTATTCAGAAATATTCACAAACACATGGTGTGCACACATCAAATCCGATCCATTTTCACTTCTCATGCAAAATATGAATGCAAGCGTTGAGACACAAGGTTTCGTAGTCTCCAAGTGCAAACCAGAGGAAGTGAATCGCGTTGCTGATTGGTGTTGCGGTACTATGCAGGACATTAGACATATTTATTTCTCTGATATAAAGATCTAAAATTGATAAGAACATATGAAGAAAAATTAAACAAAAGACAAAAGTATGAATCTAATTCACAACTGAAACATAGAAGTAAAAAATCATAGCATACCTTTAACAAAAACTTCCTTCAGCCAAACGAAAAACTTTGAAGAATTGAGGAAAATATTTTCAACAGTAATGGAGAAAGGTTCTTTAGCAAAAGAGTTATGAAGATATAGGGAAATAGAAATAGCTGTTGAAATATTAATGAGGGATAAAATTGTCACTTATAATTTAAACGTGATTTTTAACTTTAAAAGCTCAAAAATATAGCTTTTTAGTTTTGGTTAAAAATCACTTTTAAAAGTCAATTTTTTTTTTATCAAATTATAAGTGTTAAGGATTGCTTATGCTTAAATAAGCAATTATTTGAGTAAAAGCACTAAAAAAAAGCTCTTCCAAACGGGCTCTAAATTGAAATTGGTCATATATTTTGCTAGTAAAGTAGTTGTTGTTTTTGTTTTTTATGGGTTTCCCGAAAACCAACGGGGTCCACGCGAGAAGGTTATGAGGATGAAAAAATTTCTGAGGCATTTAATTGAGATTTTCCTAAATCGTCACCGCAAGATACATAATGGTCATTGAGTCATAACCATCATTAGCCGGGGCCACATGACAGTTTGAATAAAATTGTTTAATGCTACATTTAATCCTCCATGTTTATGCATTCAATATATTTAGTGCCAATTTGAATAAAATCAATAAATGTATGCCCATTACTTATAAATTATATCAATTTAGCCTTAAACCCTAAAATCTTGAACTATAAACCATTAAACATGGACCTAATTTTAAGAACATGGTGGACTTAAGTATTGGAAAATTTTGAGGTTTTTAGGTTTTGGGAATTTTAGAAATTTTAGGGGTTTAAAATCAAGGTTTAGTGTTTATGATTTTAGGGTTTGAGTTTTAAATTTTTAAGTTTATAGTTTGGGGTTTAAGGTATTAGGGATCATGAGTTTAAGGTTTATGATTTAAGACTAATTTGGTATAATTTATAAATAATAAGTCTAATTTTTTATTAGGACCAAATTGATTGAATGTATAAATACAGAGGACTAAATGCGCTATTAAACAACTTTAACCAAACCGCCACCCCACCCAATTACTGACAATGACAATTTACTGACCATATTGAATATTTCAAATAAAAATATTTAAAGTATTTATTAAATATTCGAGTATTTTAAATCAATTTTTTCTTATAAATCGAATATTTTTAAATTAAATCGAATATTTAAAGTAATTATTAAATATTTGATGTGATTTAAATATGAAAATATTAAATATTCTATTTTAAAAAATATTCGATTTAAAGGAAAAATGATTTAAAATATCTGAATATTTCGAGTTATTCGAGTTGACGCGTCATATCTTAAGATAGAGGTGAGCGTTCGATCGAGTCAAGTCAAAAAATTTCGAGTTATTCGAGTTGACGCGTCATATTTTACAACTCAAACTTTATTTAAAAAATTTTCGAGTCGAGTCAAGTTGAGTTTTCGAGTTCCTATAAAAATTTAATTCTAATTATTTATCATGTTACCATACTTTGGAATTTTGCTTTAAGGACCAAATTGAAAGAATGTGTAAATAACGAGGGCTAAATTTAGTGAATTGATTCGAATTAGGACTAAATTGATTGAATGTCTAAATATGAAGGATTAAATGTGTTATTATACCAAATTTTATAACATACACTTAACGGGATTTAACGTCTAGTTGCCATTTTGTTATAAAACATAAAGTTTAATTCAATTTAGTCACAAGTATGAAATATCCCCACAGTTTGAAAGTTTGGTTATCATTTTGTTTTTTACCAAAGTTCAGTGACCGTCTGTGTACTTTTACCCTTAATTTTAATTCAATTTAGTCAAAGTATGAAGTGTCCCCACAGTTTGAACTTCAGATATAGCAATTCCTCCCCACATTGATATTTAGTCCCTAAAAATTTACTTTTAGTTGAAATTGACACCTATTTATTTTTAATTTTTGTAATTTAGTCTAATAATTTTAATATATTGGTAGTTTTGTTCATTTAAGTTCCTAAGATTTAATTTTCAGCCGAAGTTGATCCCTATTTATTTATATGATAAAATTGTGAAATTAGTCATTGAACTCTCAAATTTCATTACTTTCAAATTGTCAAATTAGTCCCTAATTTCGATTTTATGTTATATTTTATGGTAAATATGTGAAATTGGTCACGGGCTCTCAAATTTCTCCATTTTGAAACTGTCAAATTAGTCTCTAATTTTGAATTTAGGCTATATTTTATGGTAATTGTGAAAATGGTCCCTAATTTCGATTTATCATTTTGGGTTTAGCCTTAGGGATTATGTTGTAGTATGTAGTTATTGGTTTATAAGATTAATTTCTATAACTTAAGATTTATGGTTTAAGATTTTAAAGGCATAATGTTAATGGTTTAAGGTTTATGGTGTAGTTTAGGATGAAGTTAAGATCAAATATTGGGAAGGAAAAGAGTCTATTAAACTTCTAAATTTAAAAGTTAGTAGGAACTAATGCCTTATTTAATTAATATATAAACTTAGAATGACATAAAATGTTATTATACTACAATTTTGAGAAAAACAATCGTCTCACCCATAGTATAATGCAAAAAGATAATAAAAACATACACCATTATACTATTTATCAAATTGTTAAAAATAGATAGTATTAAAAATAAATTATCCATTTACTTTACCTTAATTATCGAATTAAAATCAGGTTGATATTAGGTTTAGCTTTCAGTTCAGGTAGCCTTTGGTTCGTGTGAAATCAGTTCAGGTCTATTCGATTCAGGCAAAAATCGGTTCAACAAAAATTTCGGGTCAATTTCGGTTCAGTTTGGTTTATTTCGAGTTTCGAATTAACTTCGAAAAATCATTTTCAGATCAATATCAGGTTTCGGGTCAAGTCTAGTCGGCACAACCCTAAGGGTGTGTTTGGTTCGCGGAAAAGATGATTACCAGGGGTAATAATCTTTTCCAGACTTACATTCTCATGTTTGGTTTAAGAGGATTCCCACTAGGAGGTATTATTCTTTTCCCAAGAGTGGTTCTTTTCCCCCTAAATGGTGGGAATGCTATTCCCCTCATTTTCTTAGGTATTACACAATTCCTTCCCCTTTGGACAATATTACCCTTATGATTATGAATTATGTTCATGTTGATCCTTTATTGTATTTTTATTTAGGTAACTAATTATTTATGGTGTAAATTTATTAAACATTTATATTTAATATTAGTTTAATATATAAATGGTGTTGTATATATTTAGATAATGTTGTAATATTTAATAGTACATTTTATTAATATTGTATTTACGATGTTTCTAGGGTTATAGGATGAGATTGTATGTTGCTTGAGACTGAATGCGTTAAGACTTGATGTTATTAATTTTATTATTTAATTTATAAGATATTTTTATCTTAAAAAATCAGTAGGTTAATTTATTTTATCATTTTTTACTACTTTTAGATTTGTTTTAATATTTACTTTAATTTGTTTGATAAATGGTCGAAAGTAATAAAAAATTAAAAATCTAAGCATATTAAACGTTTAATATTTTGATGTTCAAAAAAATTAAAAAAGAATAAATGTATATAAATATAAACATTTTTTAAAAATAATTTAATAATATTAATTATATTATAAATATTTTTTTGCAAATTTTAGGTAATGTAACGAAAATAGTTCTATAAATTTTTATGTAAATATTTTTAATTTAATAATTAAAAATTAAACTTGTTAAAAAATATATATATCATAAGGATAAGTTAGTAATTTTGCTTCTAATTAATCTTATATTTCTCCAACCAAACACTACAATCTTATATTCCTATCAAATGAACCAAACAAAGTAGTCTAATATTCACAATAATGTGCCAGGTAATGTTACATTCCGGTAATCCTATTCCTAGAGGTAATCTTACATTTCGTGAACCAAACGCCCCCTAAGATAATAAGCAGAGGACCATGCGTCTTAGTGGCAGCAACGACAGTAAGCGTGCGACCATATCGGAGACCATGAGCATCCTCGTCGGAATCCCAATAAATCTCTAAAGTCCTGTATATATCCACGGCTTCAAACCCATCCCCACTTCCGACTCTTAAAACCCAAAAATCCCTTCATAAACAACAACAAAAATCCCACAGCTCATATCTTCAATTCTGATCTCATCTCACAATAATAACATTGAGGTTTTAAAAAAGCAAAAAAAAAAAAAAAAAAGATTTGGAGGTGCCTGCTCAAATTGTGGGGTGAACCCAGATTTTGCTTGGGACCATCTCTCTCTTTTTATTCCATTTTCTCAATGGGGTTTAAGAAATGAAATCATTATTCATTCATATTGAAAGATTGAAGCTAATTGAAAACAGTGAAAAAATCTTTCTTTGTTTCAAGCTTTTGTTAACGATTGGAAGAAATTAAGTGAGGATGGTGGGAGTAGTAAACGCGAAAGTCTTTTGGGTGCTGAGTTGTGAAAATTGATGTTTGGTTGAAAGAACCTCTGAATGGCGGTGGTTTGAGATCTTAGAGATGGCTGCTGGCTGCTGGCTGCTGCTGTTAGGCTTTCAGGGGAATGCTTTTATTTGTTTTTTTATTGGAAGATCAAGGAGAAAACAAAAAAGAGGTTTAAAAGGGATTTGAAGAAAAGGGAGAAGATTTTTTTTTAAATATGTTGGTATGGTATAAGGGATTTAAAGAAAAGGGAAAAAATTTAGTGTCTTGTTTAGTAAATATTTTATTATTTGTTTAATGGGTAAACTATTGCAAGGGTCACTTATGTTTAGCGTCTGTACAAAGTTAGTCACCACTTTTGAAAAGTGCCAATTAGTAGTCCTCTACGTTTTCGATGTGTAAATACTTGGTCACTCCGACGTTATACTCCGTTAGTCCCCTAACGGATTGCTGATGTGGCGGAATTAAAATAAGGATAAATTACTGCAATAGCCATTAAAATTTATCTCATGTACATTTTTTCTCCTCAATTTAAAAAAGTAAACATTATAGTCACTAATAAAAATGTTTCTTTATAATTTCACCCTTAAATTTTTAAAAATTCATTTTTCAATCCTAAAACTTTACAATCAATTAGTACAATAATATTATAAATGCTTAGATGAAAAATAGGTGCCCAAAGTATACCCTTTGAAACTTAGGTGCCCAAATTGCTCCTATTTAATAACTCAAACTTAAAAATTTAGTCCACTAACTATTAAAAAATTCGAGTTATTGGAATTTCTATTTTATAATTGAAACTTTATTTTGAATTTTTGAGTCGAGTTTATGAAATTATGAGTTGAGTATTTTCACATCAAACCAAAAAATTTAATTTTTTCGAGTCAAGTCGAGTTATTAGAATTTCTATTTTATAATTCAAACTTTATTTTGAATTTTTGAGTCGAGTTTATGAAATTATGAGTCGAGTATTTTCACATCAAACCAAAAAATTTAATTTTTTCGAGTCAAGTCGAGTTATTGGAATTTCTATTTTATAATTGAAACTTTATTTTGAATTTTTGAGTCGAGTTTATGAAATTATGAGTTGAGTATTTTCACATCAAACCAAAAAATTTAATTTTTTCGAGTCAAGTCGAGTTATTGGAATTTCTATTTTATAATTCAAACTTCATTTTGAATTTTTGAGTCGAGTTTATGAAATTATGAGTCGAGTATTTTCACATCAAACCAAAAAATTTAATTTTTTCGAGTCAAGTCGAGTTATTGGAATTTCTATTTTATAATTCAAACTTTATTTTGAATTTTTGAGTCGAGTTTATAAAATTATGAGTCGAGTATTTTCACATCAAACCTAAAAATTTATTTTGAATTTTTTCGGATTTTCAATGGAATAGTAACTTATGGGTTTAGGGAGGGTTTCTTTGTTTCCAACGTGGGAGAAGAGATAAAGGGGGAGGAAGACAACTTTTAATTAAAGTGGTCTTGCTTTTCAAAATATTTAGGTAAAATTACAACATTAGTCCCTCCCCTTTTTCTAAAGCTCAAATGGATCCAATTTAGATTGAATTGATTTTAATTTAATTTAATTGACTCGGACTATAAACCCGACTAACTCCTAACCCCAAAACACGGGCGTTACAACTCTCTCCCACTTAAGGAATTTCGTCCCCAAAATTACCTGACTGAAAGAGATACGAAAACTACTTTTCCATATCCTCCTTCCTCTCCCAAGTGGCCTCGTCCACACCTCGACGTTGCCACCGCACTTTCACTAACTCAATCGATCTACCCCTCAACACCTTACTGTCAGAAGCTAAGATCTCAACGGGCTCTTCTTCATAAGTCAAATCCAGATTCAATTCAATCTCTTCTACGGGCATAACATGTGATGGATCGGACCTATACTTACGAAGCATCGAAACATGGAACACATCGTGTATCTTCTCTAACTCGGATGGCAAACGCAACTGATAAGCAACGGTACCAACCCTCTTCACAATCTCATACGACCCTATGTACCTCGGACTCAACTTCCCCTTTCGGCCAAATCTCATCACTTTCTTCCACGGAGATACCTTCAAGAATACTTTCTCACCCACTGAAAACTCAACTTCCTTCCTCTTCAAATCGGCATAGGACTTCTGCCTATCCGAAGCAGCCTTCAAGAGATCACAAATCAATTTTACCTTGTCGGTTGTCCCCTTGAGCAAATCCGGCATAGGTAACAATTTCTGTCCTACCTCGACCCAACACACTGGAGTTCTACACTTCCGGCCATACAAGGCCTCATAAGGAGCCATCTGAATGCTCGACTGAAAGCTGTTATTATACGCAAACTCTACTAGAGGCAAATGCTTCTCCCATGTACCCTGAAAGTCAATGATACAACATCGCAACATATCCTCTAAGATCTGAATAACCCTCTCTAACTGACCATCAGACTGAGGATGGTAAGAAGTGCTGAAGTTCAAACGGGTACCCAAAGCTGTATGCAGACACTCCCAAAATCTAGAAGTAAACCGCGGATCTCTATCTGACACAATGGACTTCGGCACACCATGCAGTCTAACAATCTCACCAATGTACAAATCGGCCAATCTATCTAAAGTGTAAGTAGTGTTGACTGCCAAGAAGTGAGCACACTTCGTAAAGCGATCCACTATCACCCAAACTGAGTTCTTCTTCGTAGGAGTCAAAGGCAAACCCGAAACAAAATCCATGGTGATGTTCTCCCATTTCCATTCCGGAATTCTCAATGGCTGTAACAAACCTGAGGGAACCTGATGTTCCGCCTTCACTCTCTGACACACTAAGCACTTACTCACAAAGTCGGCTACATCTCTCTTCAAGCCAACCCAAAAGTACTCATTCTTCAAGTCACGGTACATCTTCGTACTTCCAGGATGCATAGCAAACGGACTACTGTGGGCTTCAGTCAAGATCGTACGTCTCAAGTCACTGTCTTCTGGCACAACTATTCTATCTTTGAAACACAAAACCCCATCAGTACTGAAACTGTAGTCTGAAGATCTACCCTCGGCTATATCTTGCACGTGAGGTGCTAAAGATCTATCTAAGAGCTGTTTCTCTCTAATCAACTGACCTAGAGTAGGTCTAACCTGAAGCTCGGCTATCAATCCACCATCTCCGGACAAACTCAATCTAGCCAACATAGCTCTCAAGTCCACGACCATCTTCCTACTCAATGTATCGGCCACTACATTGGCCTTACCCGGATGGTACTCAATAGTAAGATCATAGTCCTTTAGCAACTCTAACCACCTACGCTGTCTGAGATTCAAATCTCGCTGAGTCATAATGTACTTCAAACTCTTGTGATCGGTGTATACTGTGCATCTCTCACCGTACAAATAGTGCCTCCAAATCTTCAGAGCAAACACAACTGCAGCTAACTCTATGTCATGGGTTGGATAGTTGCACTCATGGGTCTTCAACTGTCTTGAGGCATAAGCCACCACTCTCTTGTCTTGCATAAGAACACATCCTAGCCCTACATACGAAGCATCACTGTAGACTACATAGTCCTTCCCAGACTCAGGCTGTATCAAGATCGGTGCTTGGGTCAAAGCTTCTTTCAATTTCTCAAAGGCTCCCTGTCTTGCATCTGTCCACTCAAACTGAACACTTTTCTGAAGTAACTGTGTCAAAGGAGCGGCTAACTTAGAGAAACCCTCTACAAATCTCCTATAGTATCCGGCTAAGCCTAGGAAGCTACGTACCTCTTTCACAGACTTCGGTTGCTTCCACTCAACAATGGCTTCAATCTTCTTCGGATCAACTCTAATCCCATCGGCTGACACTACATGTCCTAAGAAGACTACCTCACGGATCCAGAACTCACACTTGCTGAGCTTCGCATACAACTGATGATCTAGCAAAGTCTTCAAAACAAGTCTCAAGTGTCGGTCATGGTCTTCTTCAGTTCGCGAGTACACCAAAATGTCATCAATAAACATAACTACAAACTGATCTAGATACTGATGAAAAATCCTATTCATCATGTCCATGAAAGCAGCCGATGCATTAGTCAACCCAAATGGCATGACTAAAAACTCATAGTGACCATATCTAGTCCTAAAGGCCGTCTTCGGTACATCAACCTCTCTTACCTTTAGCTGGTAGTAGCCCGATCTCAAATCAATCTTCGAAAAGACAGATGCTCCTCTCAACTAATCAAACAAGTCGTCAATTCTAGGCAACGGATATTTGTTCTTCACTGTCAACTGATTTAACTACCTGTAATCTATACACATTCTCATGCTTCCATCTTTTTTCTTCACAAACAACACTAGTGCACCCCAAGGTGAAGAACTAGGCCTAGTAAAACCTCTATCTGTCAATTCTTGCAACTGAGTCTTCAACTCTTTCAATTCTTTCGGTGCCATGCGATACGGAGCAATCGAAACAGGAGCTGAATCAGAATAAGTCTCAATGCTGAACTCAACCTCTCTGTCCGGTGGTAACCCTGGCAATTCTTCCGGAAACACACTAGGAAAGTCACATACTGTCCGGATGTCCTGAGGTCTAACCTCACTCATGTTAGGGTTCATCACATACGGTAAGTATGCTTCACACCCCAACTCAACTAATCTCTTAGCCTCTAACACTGAAACCACATTGGACAAGAACTTCACGTTCTCACCCACCACTACAATCTCATAGTCATCTGTGAGCCTCAAAGAAATCCGCTTAGTTTCAAAATCTATCCTAGCTCTATGCTCCGTGAGCCAATCCATACCCAAAATCACATCGAAACCATAGAAGGGAAGCTCCATCATATCCACTGGAAACATATGCCCCTGAACCATCAACGGACACCTTCGGTACATCTTCCTAATTACTACCGTGTCCCCAAAGGAACTAGTAACATTAACTTCTACCTCTAACATCTCACAAGGCAAATTCAAAGACCGTGCATGCTCACTCAATATGTAGGAATGTGTAGACCCAGAGTCAATCAAAGAAAGCAAACCCAAAGACTGTATCGAGAAGTTACCTGCGATCACATCGGTGTCATGCTGATCTCCACGCTGAGCATAAACTCTGGCCTGACCTCCGCCCTCTGGCTGAACTGCAACTACATGTGCTATGTTCCTCTGACCATCGTTCCTCGGCTGGAAGTTACCTCTACCGCGCCCGCGGCCTCTCTGAAGTCATTGGCTCTAGCAGGAGCCTGAGCTGGTGCCTGCCCCACCTGATGTGGACAGTCACGCCTAATGTGGTCTCTAGCCCCACAACTCCAACAAGAATGATAATTTCCCCAACACTCACCGGTGTGGTTCCTCCCGCAAGTAGCACACGTGGGCAACTTCCCACCAGCTCTCTGACCCTGATGGCCCCTACCGTGGTTACCGCCACCACGCCTATGATCATACTGATGCCTGTTGTCCCGATGCCTCTTGGCATCACCTCTATCAAAGTTGCTGGACCTCTTACCCGAACTAGATCCACCTGACCGCCTGGTCAAACTCAAACTGTGCTCTAAGTCCTTGGCCCTCGCGACCAAGACATCAAAATCAATGTAATCTGAAGCTAGTGTATACGTCTTGATCTCTTCACTTAGCCCATAACGGAAGCGGTTACAACGCTCCACCTCAGTCGGTACAAGCTCAGGTGCATACTGGCTCAATCTGACAAATCTGATCTCATAATCGGTCACGGACATACTCCCCTGAAGCAATGCCATAAACTCCCTCTTCCTCTCATCGAGGTATCGCGGACCCAGATACTTCTTACGGAAAGCTGTCTCAAAGAACTCCCAAGTGATCTCGGCCTCATCCATACCCGTAGTAATGGTGACCCACCAAGTGTAGGCATCACCCTGAAGCAAAGACTCAACACATCCCAACTTGCGCTCACCAGTACATCCCATCTGAGCAAGGATACGGACAGTCTTCTCAAACCACAACTCTGACCTCTCCGGAGTAGCCCCTCTAAACTCTTCGGCCCCAAGTCCCCGAAGTCTCTCTAAAGGCAATCTAGTGCCCTCACCCTGATGATGAGCTGTCTGACCCCCAGCTACTGCAGCCTGAAACGCCCCGGCTATCGCCTGAACCAACGGAGCTAAGTCAATCCCGGCCGGTCCTTGGCCACCCTGACCACCTTGGCCTCCTTGTGGTCCCTCTCCTTCGGCCCCGGCCTCACCTCCCGCTCCCGGTGGAGGAGGAGGTGGTGGTGGAGGTGGTGGAGGAGCTCCAACCCCAACCACAGACTCTCCCACTTGAGCCTCAACTCTCACTACCGGCTCAACTCCTGGAGCCGCTGCCCGTGGTTCCGGTCGAACCATCCTAGGCCTCCCACGTGGTCTCATGCTACAGCTAGCAAGGTATAAACTACAACAAGAAACATATGAGGATTACGTTAGTCAAAGCAAGGGTCCAATAGTGCTCAAGTACTCCTTTTTCCAAAAATCTTTTTAAATTAAGTAATAGTAGCAATGGGCACACACTCTACACCAGACACGACAACTCATGCTTCAAAACATCATACGAACAGTCAAATATTCAAGAATTCATGGCAAGACATGCATCCAACAACACAATCATTTAACGCATTAAGCTTACCTCACTTACCTGCCCGATGTCTCGGTAACCTCAGGCTCTGAGACCAACAAATGTAACCCCCTCGTCCCGGTCTGGCCGGATGACCGGTCCGAGTGAGCTACACGGGGAAAACCGAGTGAAAACCCCTTAAGGATTCCCCCTCGGTTAGCAACCCTATTTTTTTTATTTTAAATCTTGTCTAGATGAGTATTTAATCCCATGTGATCATACAGCGGAACAACATTCACGAGACAAACAAACGAACTCAACCCAACATCTTACAGCCCAATTTAAGCTTAAACTGCAGGCGGTATCGATACACCTAAGGGGTGTATCGATACCCCTTGACTAGGTCAACTGGTCAGAGTCAACCCGTGGAGACCGTATCGATACGCCCAAGGAGTGTATCGATACCCTCCCCAACGGTTGACTTCCCACGGTCAACGCTAAGATGACCGTATCGATACGCCAAGGGCCCGTATCGATACCGAAATGGACAGTAGCTCTAGTGACCAAAAAGGTATCGATACGCCCCCTCGCGTCTCGAAACACGAGGCCTGGAACAAGAAGGTCGTATCGATACGGGACCAACCGTATCGATACCCCTGCTACGAACTTACAGGTTTGAGCTGATTTAAGGCACAAGGAGGCCTCTAAATCCCTCTAAAACTTCAACCAACACACTATCATCAATCCTAAGGCAAACCAACCATAAAAGCATGCTTTCACAAGAAGCCAAAGGGCACTAATCAACACAAGGTGGTGCACAAATCATACAAGCAACTTAGCATTCAAACATGAAGCAAGGCATACATACTTGGCATTCCAACAAAGGCAATTAGGCATACAAGTCATACATGGAACTCAAAGGCCTTAAAAGGCACAAGAAAAGCATATGAGGTTTGGCCCTCTCTAACAAGGCAACCTAAACACCAAAAGACATGCCAACACACACAACATTCATCATAGCATATCACGCTTTACAAACCAAAGCCGAAACAAATCATCAACATACATGAGTCACATATAGCTCACACAAAGACCCTTGCCACATTGCTAACTAATACAAAATTAACCACCGTACTTGAGTCACACACTTGGAAAGCCCTTCTTGCCTTGCTCCGAGCTAACACCACGCTAATGATCTGCATTGTTGAACATTGAGAGCGTAAGCTATAAGCTTAGTGAGGGTGCTCTAAAACGAAAAACATCAACAATGCAGGGTTCAAGCATGTAACTCCTAAACTCTTATACATCAAGCATTGGCATATAATCAAGTAGACCTAGCTAGTCTTTCAAGTGGCATGGTATGACATCTTACATCATACTAAGCATCAAACATCAATATCATCCATCATATATCAACATCACATATCACAATATATGAACAAGTTAATTGGCCACTTTAAATTACCCCGATTGTGCGGATTTAAACCTCAACAACACTTTACCTCGGTGGGATTACACTCATCACCGGACCTTGCATGTGCGGGATTCCACTCATCGCCACATGCCCTATGGATGGGATTCCACTCATCATCCCGTAGAAATAAATAAAAGCTTCCGGTGGAATATTACATCACCGTACTCCTCCTTGATGACTTAACGCCATCAAGGCCACGTACGTTTTGACTCAATTCGTGTGCACACTAATCCTAATGATCGATCATTTACAACCGGTAATTTAATTAGTGCCAATTATCATAACCACATTATATATCATCAACCACACTCCATGCTCATCACATATATATACATTTCATGAATATACATGCACCAATTAACCACAATCACAAGAGCATAGCTAAATGGACACAATAGCATTTATGGAGAACAAGGCTAAATTAACTACTTGAGTTAAATAGAAGTGGCCTACCAAGCACACTTTACACACACACACTACACATACTCGAACCAAACTTTAAATCAAGTTTGAAACCACTCACCGCCCTTCCTTAGCTACCAAGCGAAACTCCTACGAACCCGGATTCGGTCCCAAAGCTTCTTCGACGATCCCTCTTGCTTCTAGCCAACCAAAAACACAACCAATAGCCACAATCAATGCTAATATTCAATCAACACATAACCTTTGAATTCAAACCAACTTCATCCAAAATTTCCAACCACATTTAATCCCCAAATATGACAAATTCGTACTCCCTCAAACCTTGGCTGAAAACTCTACTTTCCAACACCCAAATGACTCTCAAGTGATCCCAAAACACCTTCCTAATATCCCTAAACCAACAACCCTTCAATTTCAACCTTAAACCTCCCAAAAATCCAAGTTTTGACCTCCCAAAAATGGTTCCAAGAACTCATTTCGGATTTTCAATAAAACCCACCCAAATTAACATATTTTGAACATCTTGATGTGATTAAAACAAAACCTAACTTACCATTTCAAAACAAAACGAAAATCACCATAAAAACCCAAACTTTAACCAAACCCAAATTTTCCAAAGTTCATAGTTTTTAAATCTAAAACCATGGGTAGATAGAGAATGGAGAGGGGAGTAAGAAAGTACTTTTACCTTTCAAAGAGACCTTGGATTGAAGATGCTATTCAATGGAATAGTAACTTATGGGTTTAGGGAGGGTTTCTTTGTTTCCAACGTGGGAGAAGAGATAAAGGGGGAGGAAGACAACTTTTAATTAAAGTGGTCTTGCTTTTCAAAACATTTGGGTAAAATTATAACATTAGTCCCTCCCCTTTTTCTAAAGCTCAAATGTATCCAATTTAGATTGAATTGATTTTAATTTAATTTAATTGACTCGGACTATAAACCCGACTAACTCCTAACCCCAAAACACGGGCGTTACACTTACGAAACCTACATAAATTCTTACAAAAACTGTAAGAAAAACAGTAATAACTCAAATTCTTACCCGAGATCACCAAATCTAAAAACCATTCAACTTATGCTAAGAAATTGTGTTATAACTAAACTCTTACAAGAGAACATTATTTTTTACCAAACTCATAAGAATTTGGGTACCTACATCAATTCTTACGGAACCTACATAAATTCTTAGAGAAACTTTAAGAAAAAAAATGTAATAACGCAAAATCTTACCGAGATCACCAAATCCAAAACCCTTTAAACTTATGGTAAGAAATTGTGTCATAACCTAAACTCTTAAAAGATAACCTTATTTCTTACCAAACTCATAAGAATTTAGGTACCTATCCGAATTCTTACAGAAGCTACATACATTCTTGAAGAAATTGTAAGAAAAATGGTAATAATACAAATTCTAACCCGAGATTGCCAAATTCAAAACCCTTTAAACTTATAGGAAGAAATTGTGTTATAACCTAAAATATTACAAGATAACCTTATTGCTTACGAAATTCATAAGAATTTGGGTACATACACAAATTCTTACAAAACCTACATGAATTCTTAGAGAAACTGTAAGAGAAAAGGTAATAACAAAAAAATTTATCTGAGAAACCTTTAAACTTATGGTAAGAAATTATGTTATAACCTAAAATATTACAAGATAACCTTATTACTTACTAAACTCATAAGAATTTGGCTACCTACACAAATTCTTACAGAACATAATAAATTCTTGGAGAAACAATAAGAAAAAAGGTAATAATACAAATTCTCACCCCCACCAAATCCAAAACCCTTTAAACTTATGGTAAGAAATTGTATTATGACCTAAACTCTTACAAGATAAACTTATTGTTCGAAAACGCCAGTACACCACATGGCACATCAAAAAAATTATCCGACGATTACCTCTAGAGGTCCATGTACGAGGAACGAATTCGGGGTGAAAACGATGAAACATTATCTTAATAAATCTAGAAATCCACAGGGAGTATAGGAGAATCCAAATCGAATCTGAGTCGTCACAGTCGCATTCCGACCTCTACCCAGTCCACCTAAACGAAACGAATAATATTTTCTCTTCTCTAACTGTTAGAGGGGCTTTTCAAAAAAACATATATTGGCTGCTAGACCTTATGCCTTTATATAGCATTCAAAAACCTAATTCTAATTAAATTCGGATTCATTAAATATAAAATATATTTAATCGAATATAAATAAATATGTAGAATCTAATTCTACTTTAATTCGGATTCATTAAATATACAATATATTTAACTGAATATAATTAAATATGTAGAATTTGATTCTACTTTAATTAGGTTTCTTTATAGATATATATTTTAATAATATTTGATAATTACAATAATTATCTAGTATTAATATATATATATACGAGATTATCTATAATTAAAATAATTATAATAATTTCATTTTAATAATTATTACGTGTACAACAAGTTTGCACACATGTTATTTAGTCGAAATTTGTTCATTTCAATCATATGATGTGACTCTTGTAGGTTCATGTAACGTTAGTAGTAATATCTAGAACAATTCTAATATTACAAGCAATGAGTGGCATCTAGCAATACATCATTGCTACCTAAGTTACATGAAGTCGTGGTTCAACTTTACCTTTTTGTGATTAACTTCTTTTATGTATTATATCAATTTGTCCTCATATCTAGATCAAACGCAAGTCATAGATTAGTCACACTTGTATAGTCCATATAATATTTCTTGATATCTTGAGTTGAATATTATAAATGAATAACTATGATATCTCATATCAATTTATTCGAGCATGGCCATGCATTTTCTATTCTCACTCAATCAAGTGGCCTATGATATTACTCCTATTATGTAGGAGGGACAAATCATATCTTGATCAACCATATTTTGCTACATAGATTGTGACATATCCAATGTCAGTCATTATAATGTAGTCAATTACAACACACGTTTGACCGTGTCAAAATATATCACTCACGATGTTAAAATAATGATAATCTCAAGTTTGAGGATCATACATGTAGTTATCACCATGAGCAATATCGTGATTGTCACATAATAATCCAAGAAACATGCTCATAGCATGTCAGTCCAATATGCCGTTCTCTAACACATACTTATGTATTGATTTTGACATCTCCATGTCAATGACAATGCTTTGTCATCAATCAACTACATATTAGTCTTCAATATATTATTGTTGTCCATGCCCACAATAATACTCCACTAAGGACATTCAAGAATAATTATATTATTCTAATGACTTTATTAAAATTCAGTTTATTTATAAATGTACAGAATATGACTGAAATAATAATAATGGATTTTATATTAATAAACAAGATAAAATAAGTATGTCTTTTACAACCATCTCATGATTGGTCTTTGGGCATACTCCAACAATCTCCCACTAGCACTAAGACCAATCACTCATGTATATAATACCAAGAGATTTAGTGTGACGTTCATGCTTCTGCTGTGTCAGAGGCTTTGTTAGTGGATCGGCAATATTGTCATCAATTGGTACTCTGAATATTTCTACATCTCCTCGATCAATGATTTCACGAATAAGATGGTAACGCCTAAGTATGTGTTTTGGATCACTGATGAGATCTGGGTTCTTTTGCTTGTACGGTGACTCCGTCATTGTCACAACGTAGATCTATAGCATTTGATATGCTAGGCACGACCCCTAGTTCAGATATGAACTTTTTGATCCAAACAGCATCGCTTGCTGTGATATACTCGACTTGTGTTGTAGAATCTGTTACTATATCTTGCTTTGAACTTTTCCAGCTTACAACACCTTTATTAAGGCAAAACACAATCTGATTGCGATCGAGAATCATCCTTATCAGTTTGGAAGCTTGCGTTAGTATAACATTTTATACTTAGCTCTTCTTCACCTCCATACATAAGGAATGTATCATTAGTTCTTCTTAAGTACTTAAGGATGTTTTTGACTGCAACCCAATGACCTTCACCGGGATCTACTTGGTATCGACTTGTCATACTTAGTGCATATGATACATCCGGACGTGTACATAGCATGACATACATGATAAATCCAATGGCCGGAGCATATTGAATCTTTCTCATGTGTTCCCTCTCTTGAGGTGTTGAAGGACACATTTCCTTAGAGAGCGAAATACCATGTCTCATAGGTAAGAATATTCTTTTATATTCTTCTATACTGCATCTTTTTAGTACTTTATCTATGTATGTATTTTGACTTAGTCCTAGGAGTCGTCTTGATCTATCTCTATAGATTTTGACTCCTAATATGTAGGTTGCTTCACCCAAGAATTTCATAGAAAAACATTTTCCTAACCAAGTCTTTACAGACTGTAAGATAGGTATGGCATTTCCTATTATTAGTATGTCATCCACATATAATACCAAGAATGTAACAGTGCTCCTACTAGTTTTCTTGAAAACACATATCTCATCTTCATTTTTAATGAAACCAAATGTAACACCCCACGCCTGGGTTAGGAGCGAGAGGCATTACTCAGACAGAACACATATAACAAAGTAATCATAACATGAAAACATAGAATCGATCATATAACATCAAACAATCGGAGTTGCGCAGCATATGATTCATGTAACAAACAATACACATCTAAACACATAGGTAAGCCAACAAAAACTTTCTAACATATATCCTACTAGAACTAATGTGTAACTTAAATATTAATCAAACATATAACATAACTAACATATTAAACACTGAACTATCATCCTTATAGCAAATGCACATTAGATCAAACGTATAAGATTCGAAACCATTTCAATCAACCTAATAAACATTCGGCTATCCATCGTGGATCTTATATACATTTGAGTCATTCATATTACTTCCATTACATCCTATATACATTCGGTCAACATGCTTAATGACCTAACAAAACTTATACTATCCAATATTAACATACATGGCAACTTTAGCATAAATACTACTAGGTTCAATCAACTAACATACAATTTCATGATCTTTACATCACAACTAAACCATTAAAATCCTAGCAAACACAATAAGACCATTCAATTTCATATTCAAGTTATATCTAGATGCATCCACAATCGTATATATATATATATATATATATATATATACATCATTCGAACAAAATGGAAAATTAGGATCATTGATTCCTTAACATTCACTCAATTTGTAACACCCCAAATTTTCCCTAAATTGAAACCCTAAATTAGTTAAAATCCCTAATAATTGGGAATTTTTTTATTAATTTAAAATCTTAATTAATTCAGTGGCTAAATTGAGGGTTTTGAAAATTTTTGTGACCTTTTTGTAAGGCGGGTTATTCTTAGAGCCCTTATTTTGTAATTTACCCATAAAAATAAACTAAAGGAAAATCTGGTTCCCTTTCATTTGGTTGTGTCGATTCGGTTACCCGCCCCACTTTCCCATTATCGTGTTTCAGTAAGTAAAGGAAGAAAACCACCAAACTTTTCGTTTCTTTCCGATCAAGCTCCGACGAGGGAGCTACCACCGTCCGTTCATCGATCTGTAACCACCGTTTAACTCCCCTCACGTTTCCGATCAAAACTCGCCCCTTTGTCGCTCTAACGTCGTTGCCATTTACCGGAAATCGATGTAAAATCCTTCAATGTTCCGCCTCACCATTATGTTGCTTTGTTTCTGTTCGAGTTGGTGTGTGGGTAAGCCGATGAGGCCTTGTTTGGTGTTATCGTGTTTTTACGTGCGTGTTTTGGTCGGAAAATGACCGTAAAAGGTCATCGGAGCGTCACCAGCGATCGACGCCGTCATGGTGTCCCTAGAGTTTTCAGTTCTGCTAAGTGTTGATGAGCGTGGGGTTTGGGCTTGAGGTGTGTTGGGTTTGGGTTAGACAAATGAGTGTGAGAGTGGGCTGAACCGAGTTGGGTTGGTGAGAGAGCCCAAGATCCGGGTTGAGTCCAAGTGAGTGGGTTGAACCGAATCGGAGTGATCGAACCGGATCTCCACCAGAACCGAGTTGGCTGACGTCAGCGATGACGTCACCCGTTGACTGTTGACTGTTGACCGTTGACTTTTTCAGAAAAAGGTTATTATATGTTTTTCGACATCCTGATTCTGCTTCCGCTGCCCGTTTCCCCAAATTCGAACCCGAAAGACCGTTTTGACCACTTTTATTCGAATATACTTGTATTTAAAGTTTGGAATATCGGAAAATTAATTGGAAATATTAGTATTTGCAGACGACATTGACTCGAATACTGAGATCCTTCATCCTCCTCCACCTGGACGACCCCCTGTTGCTCAGACATCAGGATCCGCTCGTGAGTTTAATTACTAATATATTCGATATATATATTATCAATATCCTGGCATAGTAGTAATATCTTGTTGGTGTATTTAATTGTTATAGGAGCTGACTCTGACCGACCTAGAGATAGAGCTGAGCGTGGGAGACGTCACCGTCAATGTTGTGTATTAGCTACTTGAGGTGTGTTCTCTTCTGTGATGTCTGTTTACAGTGCTCTGTATGTAAATGTGTTGATTTGCTGAAATGTATACATGATGTGGTCTGATGATATATGATTATAATATTCTGTTGATCTGTGATGTTTGACTTGTTCAACATTTTGTTACGTTATGAAATATTTGTATATACATTCAGATTCGGATTACTGTATATCAGATTATATGATTATGCATTTCTGATGATAAACAATGCATTCAGATTCAGAACTCGGATTTCATGTCATCTCATTATGGGTGGGATTCTGTACGGGGATGTTCAGTAGCTTCATCCTTTGGGATGATGTCTACTTCGGATCAGTGGTTTCACCATACGAGATAGATTCCACTTCGGATGGTGATGAGGTAGAGAGTGGTTCTGGGGAACCTTACTCTTCGGATGGTGATGTAGTTGGGTGCATGTCATATTGTGTTGCATATTCATTCGCACTTGTTTATGTATTTGAACTGATTCATGATGGAAAATTGTATTCTGGTAATATCTGATTGACTCTGTTGATATGATGATACTGTTATTTCTGTTTGCACTATAGAGACACACTGAGCGTTGTCGTTGACTCCCCCTTAGTTTCTATTTTCATATACACATGTCTAGGCTACGGTACTTGGAGGACCTCATTTACCAATTTTATTTATTTATTATTATCAGTATGATACTTGGACCTATTTATATTATATGTTTTATCAGTTGGTATATAATTTCAGATTTCGGATGTTTTATTTGGGGTTATTACATTTTATCATGCATGTATATTTCGAATATTTAATATTTTCAGAAATATTTTTATCAATATATAGTATGTATTATTATTACTGTCTATTTTGGAATTAAAGTTTTAAACTAGGTTGTTTGCGTGAGGGACAAGCTTTGAGCTTGACTCCTTATATTCGACCCAGTTCTTCCGGGTCGTGTTTAGGGGGTTACATTTAGTGGTATCAGAGCCAGGTTCAACACTCGGCCTGTGTGAATTAAATCAATTTTTAAAACGAAAATAAATTTTTGCATGCATTATCAAATGTTTTCGTGTAAAAATGGAATTTCAGAAAAAGTTATGATCTTTTATGAATAATATTTATATATATTCTGAATATGGTCTCCAAGTACCGATTCTAATCTTAGGATTCTGTCTTTTGTAGATATATTACTATGCCACCTCGGAGAAGTTCTAGAGTAGTGGTCGGTCGAGGCCGTGGCCGAGGTCGAGGTCGTACCGCGACTGCAGATAGTGACGTTCCACCTCTTGAGGGTTCGATACAAAATCAGGATGAGGTCCATGGTGCGAATATGGAGGAACAACATGTGGATCAGAGTGGAGCTCAACAAACTGGAGCTCAGCAGACTAGAGCTCAGTAGACTGGGGCTCAGCAGACCGGTGGTGGAGACCCACATGTTCAGCCTGCTCAGAGTAGTGGTCATCGCGATTCAGGGGATAGTGGGACAATGGGCATAAATGATGTTACTGTTCAGAGAGAGTTATTGAGATACCTTCATCAGTCTGAGAGTGTTCGGAGACCCATATACACAGAGTTTATTGTTGCCGGGATGACTATGTTCGATGGAAAGATGGGTACAGACCCAGCAGATGTAGAGTACTGGCTGAAGAAGCTTCAACAACTATTTGTTGAGATGGATTATCCTACCGACCGAAAACTCAAGGTTGTCGTTTCACTGCTACAGGGTGAAGCCCATAATTGGTGGGAGGCTGAGAAGCTTGTTACTCCAGCTAGTAATGTTACTTGGGATCATTTCAGACAGGCTTTCCATGATCGTTATGTCGGAGCTGAGTATATTGCTAAGCATAGACGATTTTATGAATCTGAAACAGAATGATATGACTGTTAATGACTATGAGATCAAGTTTATGAGATTGATTCAGTACGTCCCAGGGTTAGTGACCACAGAAAAAGACAAGTGTGATTGGTTTCTAAAGGGATTGCGCCCTACGATAAAGGAGGGTGTTGCTTTACATATGAACTAGGAATACAAAGATATAACTCGACGAGCTAGGACAACTGAGCGTAATGAGGCAGAGTTGAGACAACTTGGCTGACATGGATCTGATAGAGGGAAGAGACCAGTGCAAGTGCCAGTTCAGCATAGTCATGGAAATCAATCCAGAAAGAGAGCCAGAGATGAGTCAGACTATCAGAGTTATTCGAGAGCTAGACTAGTGACTCCTTCTGTACCGACTGTTAGTGTTGGTGGTTCGACTAGTACTCGAGGGGTGCCACAGTGTTCTTTTTGTAAGAAGTGGCATTCGGGCGAGTGTAGGAGGCAGACTGGAGCTTGTTTCAGATGTGGTTCATTCGAGCATCATTTCAGAGATTGTCTGGTTCCACCTCCCTCAGCTTTTACTACTACTCAGTCTCAGGCATTAGTACAGACTCCCGCCAGGGGAAGAGGTCAGATCTGTTACTTCAGGCTCTGCTAGTAGAGATAGGCCAGCTCTGAGTAGAGGATCAGCAGGATCAGGGGCCAGACAGCCGGGGTTAGTTTATTCTACTAGGAGGCACGAGGACCGTGATGAGCCAGATGTTATTGCCGGTACATTCTCTATCCATTCTATTCCATATTTTGCTCTGCTAGATAATGGTTCGACTCATTCATATGTTGCAAGTTCTTTGTCTGGGGTCTTGAGATTTCTGTTGAGGACACTGTTAGTGCTATTACTGTACACAATCCAGTGGGTAATACAGTTGAGATTACTAAAGTATACAGGAATTGTCCTCTTGAGATTCAAGGGGAGATCTTTTCAGCTGATTTGTTGGAGTTACCCTTTGGAGAGTTCGATCTTATTCTGGGTATGGATTGGTTGTCTACACACCGTGTTACTTTGGACTGTGAAAAGAAGAGGGCTACACTGAGAACTCCTGATGATCGTGAGGTGATTCTGATTGGTGAGTGTAGAGGGTTCCTATGTAACATCGTCTCAGCTCTCAAAGCTGAGAAAATGATCAGGAAAGGATCTATTACTTATCTTGCCTATATCCTTGATCTGAGACAGTATGATTCTGGATTAGATAAGATTCAAGTTGTGAAAGACTTTCCAGACGTTTTTCCAGAAGAATTACCTGGAGTACCGCCGAAACGGGATAAGGTTGAGTTTGGCATCAAGGTTTATCCAGGTACATCTCCTGTGTCTATGGCACCTTATTGGATGGCACCGAAGGAACTTAAAGAGTTGAAGATATAGTTGCAAGAACTGTTGGATCGAGGTTTTATTCGACCCAGTGTTTCTCTTTGGAGAGCTTCTATTCTGTTTGTTAAGAAGAATGATGGGACACTTTGACTCTATATAGATTATCGGAACCTGAACAAGTTGACGATCAAGAACAAATATCCTCTTCCCCGTATTGATGATCTGTTTGACTAGTTCCGGGGAGCTACGATATTCTCTATGATAGACCTGAGATCTGGTTATTACCAACTCAAGGTTAAGGATTCTGATGTGTTCAAAACAGCTTTCTGGACACGATATGGCCATTATGAGTTTCTTGTGATACCTTTTGGGTTGACTAACGCTCATGTCGCTTTCATGGATATGATGAATAGGGTGTTTCAACCTTATCTTGACCAGTTTGTTGTGGTATTTATTGACGATATAGTGGTATATTCTAGATCTGAGGCAGAGCATGAGGAACATCTTCGTATTGTGTTACAGACTCTACGGGAGAAACAGTTGTATGAAAAATTCAGTAAGTGTGAGTTCTGGCTTTCTAAGGTTATGTTTCTGGGTCATATAGTTTCTGCTCAGGGTATTCAGGTTGATCCGATGAAGGTTGGGGCTATTATGAGTTGGAAGCAGCCCAAGAATGTTCTTGAGGTTTGAAGCTTCATGGGTTTAGCTGGTTATTATCGGAGATTCGTTGAGGGTTTCTCTTCTATTGCAGCTCCGTTGACTAAGCTTCTGAGGAAGGATGTTCAATTCGTTTGGACTGAGGCTCAGTAGTCTAGTTTCGAGAAGCTTAAGTCCGTGTTGACTGAAGCACCAGTTTTGATTCAGCCGGAGCCTGGTAAGGCTTATAAAATTTTCAGTGATGCTTCGTACACCAGATTGGGTGTGTTCTGATGTAGGACGGGAAGGTAGTGGCTTATGCGTCTCGACAGTTGAAACCGCATGAGTGTAACTATCCTACTCACGACCTAGAGTTTGCTGCTGTTATTTTTGCACTTAAGATCTGGAGACACTATCTCTACGGAGAGAAGACTTATATTTATACAGACCATAAGAGTCTGAAATACCTCCTCACTCAGAAAGAGATTAATCTGAGACAGCGTCACTGGTTAGAGCTTCTCAAGGATTATGATTGTGAGATTGAGTATCATTCGGGTAAAGCTAATGTCGTTGCTGATGCATTGAGTCGTAACGCCATTTCAGATTTGAGAGCTTTGTTTTCTCGGATGAGTTTGTACGACGATGGCAGTCTGTTGGCAGAACTTCAGGTTATTCCTACATTGATTTCTGATATTGGAGCTGAGCAGCCTAGTGATCCGTTTTTGATGCATCGTATCAGAGAGGTGCATGAGGGTACATCACGAGATTTCTCTATTGATCAGGATGGGGTATTATGTTTCTGTGTCCGGTATTGTATTACGAGGAAATCTGGGTTAAAACAGGTTATTCTTCGTGAGGCCCATGATAGTCCTTATTCTATGCATCCTGGTGATGACAAGATGTATAAGAATCTTCGTGAAAGGTACTGGTGAAAAGGTCTCAAGCGGAGCGTCATCAGATTTGTATCGAGGTGTTTGACTTGTCAGAAAGTTAAAGCAGAGCATCATCGTCCGTCTGGGTTGCTACAACATATTGAGATTCCCCAGTGGAAGTGGGAGCGCGTGACTATGGACTTTGTTAGTGGACTTCCTTTGACTCCGTCGAAGAAGGATTCCATCTGGGTTATTGTTGATCGTCTGACGAAGTCCGCACATTTCATTCACGTTCGAGTTAACTATTTTTTGAGTAAGTTTGCCCGGCTTTATATTTCTGAGATCGTTCAACTTCACGGGGTACCGTTATCTATTATTTCTGACAGAGATCCGAGGTTCACTGCAAGATTCTAGGGGTCTCTTCATTCTGCTTTGGGTACCCGGTTGAACTTCAGTGCATCTTACCATCCGCAGACAGATGGTCAATCTGAGTGTGTGATCCAGATTCTTGAGGATATGTTGAGGGGTTGTATTCTTGATTTCAGAGGTAGTTGAGAGGATTTCTTACCGCTTGCAGAGTTTTCTTATTATAACAATTATCAGGCCAGTATTAAGGTGGCATCATATGAGGCTCTGTATGGGCGTAGGTGTCGTTCACCTATTGGTTGGACTGAGTTGAATGAGCACAGATTGTTGGGACCAAAGATTGTGTACGAGGCTGAGCAGACTATCAGATTGATTCGGGATCGACTTAAGGTTGCTTTTGACAGAAAGAAGTCTTATACCGATTTGAGACGTCGTGATCTTGAGTTTGAGGTGGGTGATGAGGTTTTCTTGAAAGTATCTCCTTGGAGGAAGGTACTTCGGTTTGGTTGGAAGGGCAAGCTGAGTCCTCGTTACATTGGCCCTTATCGGATTATTCGTCGAGTCGGACTAGTTGCCTATCAGCTAGATCTACCACTAGAGCTTCAGCATATTCACGATGTTTTCCATATTTCGGTGTTGAGACGTTAGCATCCTAATCCGTCACATGTTATGATTGTTGAGGATATTGAGGTCCGTCCTGATTTGCGTTTTGAGGAGGAGCATGTTAAGATTCTTGCTCAAGATAAAAAGGTTCTCAGAAGGAAGACCATTAAGATGGTCAAATTCCTGTGGCGTGGTCGTAGTCATGATGAGGCTACGTGGGAGCCCAAGACTGTCATCCAGCTCAGTATCCGCATCTTTTTGCTCTAGGTAAAATTTTGAGGCCGAAATTTCTTTTTAACGGGGAGAGAGTTGTAACACCCCAATTTTGCCCTAAATTGAAACCCTAAATTAGTTAAAATCCCTAAATTAAAAACCCTAATAATTGGGAATTTTTTATTAATTTAAAATCTTAATTAATTCAGTGGCTAAATTGACGGTTTTGAACACTTCTGTGACCTTTTTGTAAGGCGGGCTATTATTAGAGCCCTTATTTTGTAATTTACCCATAAAAATAAACTAAAGGAAAATCTGGTTCCCTTTCATTTGGTTGTGTCGATTCGGTTACCCCCCCCCCCACCACTTTCCCATTATCGTGTTTCAGTGAGTAAAGGAAGAAAACCACCAAACTTTTCGTTTCTTTCTGATCAAGCTCCGACGAGGGAGCTACCACCGTTTGTTCATCGATCCGTAACCACCGTTTAACTCCCCTCGCGTTTCCGATCAAAACCCGCCCCTCCGTCGCTCTAACGTCGTTGCCGTTTACCGGAAATTGGTGTAAAAACCTTTGACGTTCCGCCTCACCGTTATTTTGCTTTGTTTCCGTTCAAGTTGGTGTGTGGGTAAGCCGATGAGACCTTGTTTGGTGTTATCATGTTTTTGCGTGCGTGTTTTGGTCGGAAAAATGACCGTAAAAGGTCATTGGAGCGTCGCTTGCGATCGGCGCCGTCATGGTGTCTCTAGGGTTTTCAGTTCTGCTAAGTGTTGATGAGTATGGGGTTTGGGCTTGAGGTGAGTTGGGTTTGGGTTAGAAAAATGAGTGTGAGAGTAGGCTGAACCGAGTTGGGTTGGTGAGAGAGCCCAAGATCCGGGTTGAGTCCAAGTGGGTGGGCTGAACCGAACCGGAGTGACCGAACCGGATCTCCACCGGAACCGAGTTGGCTGACATCACCGATGACGTGACCCGTTGACCGTTGACTTTTTCAGAAAAGAGTTATTTTATGTTTTTCGACGTTCTGATTCCGTTTCCGCTGCCTGTTTCCCCAAATTCGAACCTGAAACACCGTTTTGACCACTTTTATTCGATTATACTTGTATTTAAAGTTTGGAATATCGGAAAATTAATTAGAAATATTCATATTTGCAGACGACATTGACTCGGCTACTGAGATCCTTCCTGCTCCTCCACCTGGACGACCTCCTGTTGCTCAGACATCGAGATCCGCTCGTGAGTTTAATTACTAATAAATTCGATATGTATATTATCAGTATCCTTGCATAGTAGTAATATCTTGTTGGTGTATTTAATTCTTATAGGAGCTGACTCTGACCGACCTAGAGATAGAGCTGAGCGGGAGAGACGTCACCGTCGACGTTAAGTATTAGCTACTTGAGGTGTGTTCTCTTCTGTGCTGTCTGTTTACAATGCTTTGTATGTAAATGTATTGATTTGCTGAAATGTATACATGATGTGGTCTGATGATATATGATTGTAATATTCTGTTGATCTATGATGTTTGACTTGTTCAACATTCTGTTACGTTATGAAATATTTGTATATACATGCAGATTCAGATTATTGTATATCAGATTATATGATTATGCATTTCTGATGATAAACAATGCATTCAGATTCAGAACTCGGATTTCATGTCATCTCATTATGGGTGAGATTCTGTACAGGGAAGTTCAGTAGCTTCATCCTTCGGGATGATGTCTACTTCGGATCAGTGGTTTCGCCCTACAGGCTGGATTCCACTTCGGATGGTGACGAGGTAGAGAGTGGTTCTGGGAAACCTTACTCTTCGGATGGTGATGTAGTTGGGTGCATGTCATATTGTGTTGCATATTCATTCGCACTTGTTTATGTATTTGAACTGATTCATGATGGAAAATTTTATTCTGATAATATCTGATTGACTCTGTTGATATAATGCTACTGTTATTTCTGTTTGCACTCTAGAGACACACTGAGCGTTATCGCTGACTCCCCCTTAGTTTCTATTTTCATATACACGGGTCTAGGCTACGGTACTTGGAGGACCTCGTTTTCCGGCTTTATTTATTTATTATTATCAGTATGATACTTGGACCTATAGATATTATATGTTTTATCAATTAGTATATAATTTCAGATTTCGGATGTTTTATTTGGGGTTATTACGTTTTATCATGCATGTACATTTCGAATATTTAATATTTTCAGGAATATTTTTATCAATATATATTATGTATTATTATTACTGTCTATTTTGGAATTAAAGTTTTAAACTAGGTTGTTTGCGTGAGGGATAAACTTTGAGCTTGACTCCTCATATTCGACCAAGTTCTTCAGGGTCATGTTTAGGGGGTTACACAATTAATCTAAACAAGAAACAAATAGAATTTTAGATGCATTTTCACCTAAATCAAACATTCATATCATCCTTGTACATATACCATCATTCGAATAGTCATATTCTCAAGCAACATATCCATGATCCATATCAAGACATAATCCATCAAATCCTTATACAGACATCTCAAAACAAAGTCATATCACCTGGTTCATCCATTACATATCATGTAAATCATGTCTTAAACATATACAAACCATATTAACATATACATGATTCCAAAATGCATGTGACATACTCTAAACATGTAACTATGCCACCATCTAGGAGTCTAAGCAAAGCTATATCATACTTGAGTCTTGACTTGTGATTGCTCCCGAATTAAAATAGATAGCTTTCGGATATCAGAGACCTGTTATTTTGGAAGAAGGAAACAGAAGAGTGATAAGTACAAATTGTACTTAGTGAGGCAGATCCTATAACTTACTAGTTTAGCCTTTTTAATGTCTTATTTCATATATTCAAGATTACTTAGCTAGGCTTAAATAAACAAGACAACATAGCTAGTCCATATCATGCTCAAGTAGACTTAGCTAGTTTCATTCATATCATGAACTCAAGTTATATAAACAAAGCTCATAATCCAAATCAATCAATCAAACCATTGAATAACAAAATCAAGCACAAGAATCGTATCATATCATTGATCTTATTTTCATATCATTCGAATAGGGTCATTGCCCATATCAATCATATCATTTCATATAGCATATAATCATGTATCATTTCTCCATTTCATTGATCATGTAAAGGTCTTATAATGAGTTTATTAAGTTTTGCCTTAGATGATTACTTGAACTAGGTAATCAAGTAAATAGGTACCAAGTACCAACATATAACAGTAGATGCTCAAAGCACCAAAGATTAGTAGATAGACAATGTATCGAGGTGTCTAACTACACCATTCAACTTGTGACTTGTAACAGTAGATGCTTAAAGCATCAATAGGTGACTAACCACCTTTAAATTAGTAGAGCTCAGACACTAAGGCATGCTCTTCTACCTAAGGACCACTAGTCAACCAAGGACTTATTAAGTCTTTTAATTTCCAACATGAACAAACAAGTGTTTATCAATCACATTACAAGGCTATACAACATGTTCATGTTAACATTGCACTAAAGTCATTCAAGATCATTAACAACCAATTTTCAGCAAGCATATCATATCAATTCAATCACGTACTCATCAAAAACAGTGGCTAACACTAGCATCAAACATTATCATCTAAATTCATTACCTTTTAATCCTTCTTCCAATTCCATTTTAGTTTACCAACTATACTTTAAGTTCATTTCATATATCATATGTGTCAACTTATAACATAAAGAAGTGGTTAAGACACTATTCTTAACCCTAAAGGCAACCACACTCACAATACTCCAAAGCTTAGTTGGAATCCTTGATTAGCAAGCCTTTTCTCTTCTTGTTAGCTTGATCAAGCCTTGATTACTCGAACAATTCTTCTCCAATTTGTTCTTAAACAATCAACAATCAACATCAACACATATTAAAATTCATTCCCATCATATTCAATCATATAAACCAATATTAACTCAATGCATTATGAAATTGCCCCTATTCTGGCAGTTTTGAGCACCTCACACTAATCTATCCATAACTTTTTACACACAACTCCAAATTAGGAGTTCTTTACCATTATAGAATACTTATTTACACAGCTATAATTCTATGTATGGATCATATTTTTCCCATTTCTACATCAATAAAGTTTAATACTTAAATACAGGGCATTTACATTGGCCTAATATGTCCATTGTTTACAACATGTAACTTTAGTGACCATTTAACCTATGATCCATTACACATTTGATTATGAGCTTTTAACCACTTTTAAACACATCTAATAACATCGTTATCAAGTTCCAGTAGCTTCAAAAATAGGACATAAAGATCCCTTAATTAAACATTTTACCAAATTAGTCCAAACTAGTCATTTAATCATTTTATTGACTTTAAACACAAATTTCAAGTCATTAATCACTTTAAACATGATACTAACCATTCATTACTGAGTTCCCCTATTTCAAAAAAATTCCTCCAAATTTTATAATCATCAAAATAACCCCTAAACATTTTTAGAATTCAATTTTAATCCAGACAGTTCCTAGATTCATTTCGAAAGTGACTAGTTTACTTCTAACAAATTTTACAGTGATTTTAACATCATTTCCAGTCATGTAAGACCTCTATCTTATAATATTTTTCATCCTCTACAACTTTGTCATACATAAATATTTCTAATTCAAACTCTAACATGGCCAAAAATGCAATTTTCTACAGGGCAGTTTACATATCCGAACCTTGGCAAATTTGAGATCTAAATTAAATTCATGCATATTTCCAGATTTGTTTCAACACCAACATGAACTCAGCAAAATTTTAACATGATAAAGCATCCAACAATATTTTTCCAGCAACAATTTCACAAAGAATTGATCAAAACAATCATATAAACTCAAGAACAAAATCGGTAACTACGTGAACTTACTTGAATCTTTAGATGAACATGCATGCAATTTCTAATGAATTTCCAGCCCTCTAAGCCTTCAAATTCTCAGCCCTTTCTCTCTATATTTTCTCTAATTTTCGGTGGAGTTTTAGTGAAGGAGAAATATGATGAAGAAAGATAAAATGAAACAAGTGTTACCCTTGTTTTCTATGCATGGCCGGTTTTTCATGGAGAAAGAGACACTTGGATAGGTCTCTCACCATGTATTTATCCACTCAAATCCCACTATGGCCTTATTATATTATATTTTAATCCCCACTAATAACCCATTTTCTTGGTCCTTTAACTTCTCAAAGTCGTTTCACATTTTAGGTTACAACCTCTTTTTGTACCATACATCAGGTTGCACTATACTCGCACCATATTTTAGGTTACAACCTATCTTTACACCATATTTTAGGTTACACAATACTCACACCACATTTTAGGTTACAACCTATTTCTGCATTACATTTCAGGTTACAACATATTTTTACCTTCTTTATTAACTAACTTAGGGATTTCAACTAGGGTAGTTTTAGGGTGTCACAACTCCTCCCCCTTAAAAAGAAATTCACCCTCGAATTTTACCTGAATCGAACAGATGAGGATATCGTTTCTTCATCGTGTGCTCAGATTCCTACGTCGCTTCTTCGACGTTATGATTCCTCCATAAAACTTTCACAGGGGAACGTTCTTATTTCAAAGTCTTTTGACTTCTCGATCAAGAATTTGAATAGGCTCTTCTTCGTATGAAAGATCAGGATTAAGCTCGACTTCTTCAGGCTCAAGAATGTAAGTCGGATTGGATCGATAGTTCTGAGCATCGAGACATGGAAGACATTGTGTATCTTATCAAACTTGGAAGGAAGTGCGAGTCGATAAGCTACAGGACCAATTCTTTCGATCACTTCAAAAGGTCCGATAAATCGAGGAATTAGCTTTCCTCTTTTGTTGAATCGGAATACTTTCTTCCACGGGGAGACTTTAAGAAACACCTTGTCTCCGATTTCATGTTTGATGTCCCTACTCTTCAGATCGACGTACAACTTTTGTCTATCGAAAGCTTGCTTTAAACGGGAGTGAATGATCTGAACTTGTTCTTCGGTTTCCCGAAGCAATTGTGGTCCTAACACCTTGTTATCTTCGAGTTTAGACTAACATATGGGCATTCGGCATTTTCTTCCATACAATGCTTTGAATGCAGCCATTTGGATAGAAGACTGATAGCTATTGTTTTAAGTGAATTCTACCAATGGTAGTGATTTCTCCCAGTTCTTTTCGAAGTTAATAATACAGGCTCTAAGTATGTCTTCGAGCACTTGAATCACTCGTTCAGATTGTCCGTCACTTTGCGGATGGAAAGTTGTGCTAAGGTTCAATTTAGTTCCGAGAGCTTTATATAATGTTTTCCAAAATCGAGTTATGAATCAGGGATCTCGATCGGAAACTATAGAAGTTGGAACACCGTGTAAACGAATTACTTCCTGAATGTATAATTTGGCCAAGGCTTCAAGACTGAGATTCATTCGTACCGGGATGAATGTGCTGACTTGGTGAAACGATCAACGATCACCCAGATAGCGTCGCACTTTCTTGGCGTACAAGAAAGGCCGGTCACGAAATCCATTGTGATCTGTTCCCATTTCCATTGCGGAAATTTAAGTGGCTGGAGTAAACCGGTAGGGACACGGTGCTCGGATTTAACCCGCTGACAGTTTAGACATTTCGCTACAAAATCGTTGATAGTAGCTTTCATTCCCGGCCACCAATACAAGGGTTTGAGATCCTTGTACATCTTAACCGATCCAGGGTGGATCGAAAAAGAACTTTGATGTGCTTCTTGTAGGATTTCATCTTGTAATTCTTTATCATTAGGGACACAGATACGATCTTTGAAGTATAGAAGGCCGTTTGATTTAATGGAGAAATCAGGATTAGACTCAAGCTTAAAATTGATTTTCTGAAGTTCCAGATCAACTTGTTGGAGTTCTTTGATTTTATTGATTAGAGTAGATTGAACTTGAAGTTCATTCAGATAATTCTGAGCCTTGTATAGTCGGAAATGAGCGTTGATAGCCAAAGAAGCTACGAACAAACAAATCGAGGACATTACTTAGGATACAAGATATCATTTGAAGGCTTCCTTGCTAGACAAGGAAGTGTTCGAATTCTTCCTTGATAATCAAGAAAGAATTCGAATGGTTTGTATGGATTCAAAATTGAATATTTTCGGATTTTCGAGAATTTTCAAATGACTTACCAAGGTTCAGTTTTTGACTCAGAGCATCGGCAACCACGTTGGATTTTCTGGGATGTTAATCGATGATCAGGTCATAATCTTTGAGTAATTCCAACCATCTTCTTTGTCCCATATTCAAATCTTTCTCAGTGAGCAGATATTTTAAACTTTTGTGATCGGTGAAGAACTTGCATCTTTCACCGTACAAGTAGTGCCGCCAAATTTTGAGTGCAAACACAATGGTCGCAAGCTCGAGATCGTGTGTAGGATAGTTTAATTTGTGTGGCTTTAGTTGTCGGGAGGTTTATGCGATCACGTTGCCTTCTTGCATGAGGACACACCCGAGGCCCGAGTGTAATGCATCGTTATACACAACGAACTCTTTACCCGATTCGGGTTGAATAAGGACTGGGGCATGTGTTAGAGCTTGTTTGAGTTGGTTGAAGCTTCATTGTTGCTTTTTCGACCACTCAAAGGTTTCGTTATTTTAGATGAGTTTGGTTAGTGGCGCGGCAATCACCGAGAACCCTTTTACAAATCTTCGGTAATACCCAACTAAACCGAGAAAACTTCGGACCTCACTCACATTTCTCGGAGGTCTCCAATCAAGAATAGCTTGAATTTTCTTGGAGTTGACTTTGATTCCATCGGCAGAAATGACGTGTCCGAGGAATGAGACTTTGGATAACCAAAATTCACACTCAGTGAACTTGGCGAATAGTTGGTGATCTCGAAGCATCTGAAGCTCAATCCGGAGATGATTAGCATGTTCTTCCTTGTTTCGGGAGTATACAAGGATGTCGTCGATGAATACGAAAACGAACTTGTCGAGATATGGCTTGAATACCCGATTCATCAAATCCATGAATGCAACATGTGCATTTGTTAACCCGAATGACATTACTAGGAACTCATAATATCCATATAGAGTTTGGAAGGTTGTTTTGGGCACATCTTCTTCTTTTACCCTCATCTGATAGTAACCGGATATTTGAGTTCCCCTGTTTCATAACAATTTCTCCAAATTTTATAATCATCAAAATAACCCCTAAACATTTTCAAAATTCAATTTTAATCCAAACAGTTCCTAGATTCATTTCGAAAGTGACCAGTTCACTTCTAACAAATTTTACAGTGATTCTAACATCATTTCTAGTCATGTAAGACCTCTATCTTATAGTATTTTTCATCCTCTATAACTTTGTCATACATAAATATTTCTAATTCGAACTCTAACATGGCCAAAAATGCAATTTTCTACAGGGCAGTTTACATATCCGAATCTGGGCAGAATTGAGTTCTAAATTAAATTCATGCATATTTCCAGATTTATTTCAACACCAACATGAACTCAGCAACATTTTAACATGATAAAGCATCCAACAATATTTTTCCAGCAACAATTTCACAAAGAATTGATCAAAACAATCATATAAATTTAGGAACAAAACCGGTAACTACATGAACTTACTTGAATCTTTAGATGGACATGCATGCAATTTCTAATGAATTTCCAGCCCTCTAAGCCTTCAAATTCTCATCCCTCTCTCTCTATATATATTTTCTCTAATTTTTGGTGGAGTTTTTGTGAAGGAGAAAGATGATGAAGAAAGATAAAATGAAACAAGTGTTACCCTTGTTTTCTATGCATGGCCAGTTCTCTATGGAGAAAGAGACAATTGGATAGGTCTCTCACCATGTATTTATCCACTCAAATCCCACTATGGACTTATTATATTATATTTTAATTCCCACTAATAACTCATTTTCTTGGTCTTTTAACTTCTCAAAGTCATTTCACATTTTAGGTTACAACCTCTTTTGTACCATATTTCAAGTTACACTACACTCGCACCATATTTTAGGTTACAACCTATCGTTACACCATATTTCAGGTTACACAATACTCGCACCACATTTTAGGTTACAACCTATTTTTGCACTACATTTCAGGTTAAAACCTATTTTTACCTTCTTTATTAACTAACTTAGGGATTTCAACTAGGGTAGTTTTAGGGTGTCACACCAAACTATTTGATTGCCTCATTAAAACAAAGATTCCAACTTCGAGAAGCTTGCTTCGCCTATAAATGCATCTTTGTAGCTTGCATACATTTAGGGAATCTTTTGGATCGACAAAACCCTCAGGTTGTTTCATGTACACATCCTCATCTAATTTTCCATTAAGGAAAGTGGTTTTGACAACCATTTGCCAGATTTCATAAACATAATATGCAACTATTGCAAGCAATATCCGAATAGATTTAAACATAGCAACAGGGGAAAAGTTTCATCATAGTCTATACCATGAATTTGACGAAATTCCTTAGCGACCAATCGCCCTTTGTATGTTTGTACAATGTCATCCATGTCAGTTTTCTTTTTTAAAACCCATTTGCACCCGGTGGGTTTTATCCTTTCAAGTGAATCAACCAAAGTCCATACTTGGTTTTCGGACATGGAATCCATCTCGAATTTTATGGCTTCTAGCTATTTCTCGGAATCTGGGCTCGCCACTGCTTCTTGATAAGACCTAGGCCCATCTTGGTCCATGAGTAGAACATCTCCATGCAATGTCACGAGAAATCCATATCTCTTATGCGTATTGCATTCTCTCATAGATCTTCGCAGTAGTTGTGTTTCAAGAATGGTTGGATGTTCCTCAACTATTTGTGGAACTTGTTGTTGTTTAATCTCTGGTTTAGTGATCTATGGTTGACTTTGAATTTCTTCAAGTTCCATATTTCTCCCACTTCCATTTGCGAGAATAAATTATCTCTCGAGGAAGACTCTTGTTTGAGCGACAAACACTTTGTTCTCAGATGGATTGAAGAAATCGTATCCTTTAGTTTCTTTAGGATGCCCTATAAAATTACATTTATGAGATTTGGGTTCGATTTTTGTAGAATCTGAACTTTAGCATAAACTTCAAATCCCTAAATTTTCATAGAAGACATACCAGGATGCTTCCCAGCCCACATCTCATATAGTGTTTTTTGAACCGATTTAGATGGAACACGATTTAGTGTGAAGTGGTTGTTTCAAGTGCATGTCCCCAAAAAGAAGTTGGAAGATCAGCATGACTCATCATTGACCGAACCATGTCTAACAATGTTTGATTTCTCCTTTCAGAGACTCCATTATGTTGTAGAGTACCCGGAGGTGTAAGTTGTGAGAAAATCCCACATCCGTTAAGAAGTTCATCAAACTCTAGGCTTAAGTATTCTCCTCCTTGATTTGATCGAAGAGCTTTGATACTCTTTCCTAATTGGTTTTCTACTTCATTTTTAAATTCATTGAACTTTTCAAGGGCTTCAGATTTATGATGTATTAGGTAAACATACCCATATCTACTGAAGTCGTCAGTGAAAGTAATGAAGTATTGAAACCCTTCCCTGACTTGTGTATTCATTGGTCCACATACATCACTATGTACTAGACCTAATAAATCACTTGCTCGCTCATTTTTGTCGTCAAATGGTGATTTGGTCATTTTTTCCATTAAGCAAGGTTCATATATATCAAATTGTTCGATAATAAAAGAATCCAAAAATCTATCTTTATGAAGTTTTGATATGTGTTTCACTTATATGATCTAAGCGACAATGCCAGAGATAAGTTTGATTAGAGTCATTTGCTTTTGATCTTTTCGTATTTATTTTATATGTGTAATTGTCTTGATCTAAGATATAGAGGCCATTGATTAATTGAGTTGTACCATAAAAAACATTATTGAAGGAAAAACAACAACTATTATTCTTAATAATAATCTCAAAACCAATCTTGTCCAAACAAGAAATTGAAATAATGTTTTTAGTCAAACTAGGCACGAAATAACAATCCTTTAAATCTAAAACAAGTCCACTAGGTAATGACAAAGTATATGTTCCTATAGCTAATGCGGAAACTCTTGCTCCATTTCCCACTCGTAGGTACACATCTCCTTTTGCCTTCTTTTACAACTCATCCTTTGGGTTTCAATGCAACCTTTCCTTTGTTGGGCTTTGGCTTCGGCTTTCCTTTTCTGTTATCCGTTCAGACCATCAGAATATGTTTGCATCCAACCTTTTCATGTTGTTCTTAACAGACCATGCAACTGGGGCAACGATTTGTTAATTTCATTCATATTGAAATTAAGAGCAAACTGATTAAAACTATCCAGCAATGATTTCAAGATAACATCAGTAGCCAATTCAACACTTAGAGGGAAGCCCAATATTTCTAGGGTCTAAATATACCTTATCATTTTGAGAACATGAGTTCCCATTGGAGTTCCATCCACCATTTTGCATCGAAACAAAGCCTTAGAGGTCTCATACCTTTCTTGAAGAGCTTGCCAGTCATATAATTCTTTGAACTTTTTAACCATCTCATAGGGAACCATGTCCTCATGTTTCTTCTGAAGCTCACGAGTCATGGTCGCAAGCATCAAGCATCCGACATCTATCATGTCATTTCAGTATTTCTCAAAGGCTTCCCTTCATCTTTTGAGGCATCATCTGTTGGCCTTTTAGAGACATGTTATTCGATGATTTGCAGTTTTCGTTCTTACTTAAGGATAATCTTTAAGTTATAGAACCAATCAAGGAAGTTCAAGTCATTCAATTTGTCCTTCTCAAGGATGGATCGCAATGATAATGTGTTTGAGTTTTCCATAAAATCTACAATGATAAAATATTATTTATAAGTACCTTTTATCATGTTTATAAAGTAATAATATTCCCACTATTAAAAACCCTCAAAATTGAAAAACTTACTAAAAGTATTTCTAGTGGGTAAGGATCTATATTTCATTTCATCCTAAGTCAGCTTTGGCTTCACTCCTAGAATTCAATTATTTGGGTAAGCAACATTAGCTAATTACATCTCATGTAATTCATTTATTTGGTGAACAACTATTGTTCCTAATCATCTCATGATTATCCAAACCATTGGCCTTTAGGTTTCTAATCTTATTAGAACAACCTTGTTTAACCAATATTACAATCAATGAATATCACTTGCTTATTCTTAATGTTTAACCAAGATAGATCTAAGTATTTTGCTTTGGCAAAACCTATATAGTACTGATCGAGGTTTTAACGAGGGCTAATATTGGATGACTAATTTTAATTAAATATGGAGGGTTTTAATTATATTAATCTCACCATTCTACCATGATCTAATCAGTTACCATCATGCTAAAAACATATATTGTATCACATACATGTAAAGCAGTAAATATAAATGCAATGGTTATAGCCCTTAAAACTAAGGTGGCTCATCCCAAGCCAATGGGAGAACCAAAAATACTAAAGATAGAACTTGCTTCTCAAGCATCTAATCCACCTTTGATCGGCCCATCAGTCTGCTCTTTTGGTCCACGCTTTCTCCGTAAATATTACAATTTTTCAGAAAAGAATTACAATAGAAGAAAGAAAGGCACGACATGCAGGTTGTGTTTATATAAAACCAAAGCAAATAGGCTATTGGGTTATAACCATGCATTTCAAACACCATGCATATCATCAAAAACATACACATGTTTTATGTTTTTAATTAAGATTACCTAAATAGTTCTTACGACCTTTGTTGCCTACGCGGTCCAGCAGATCCGGGACCGTCTAGTCCGCCCGTGTTTTTGGGATTAACGAGGCACATAGTAGTATCTTGAGTTTGAGGGCTTAATTGAGTGCAAAAAAATTTAAGGGCTTAATTGATTCTTTTGAAAAAGTTTAGGGGCTTATTGAACCTTTAAGCCTATTTTTTGTCCTGTCAATTTTTTAAGATTAAATTGATTCATCTGAATCGATTCGCGTCCCACACCTAATTTTTGTAGGTGAGTCTTCTGGTGAAAATTTTCCGCATATACAAGATTTCGAACTTGAATTTTGTTTAAGCAATATCAAACTACTTACCACTTGAACCAATCTCGTTACTTCTGTTTTTATTTTGTTTTTTGATAAATATGAAGAGAAAGATACTACTTTGTTGCCTATGACCTTTGTTGCCTACAATTTTGGCATTTCAATTACTATGGAAAAACCTCAAGATTTGATAACTTTTATCAACATATTCGTGTTTTTGGGATTTTTCAATCCCTAAGGTTTTTTACTCTGGAATAACCATTATTCCTCTACAAAAAATGATCAATTATCTTAATCGCATGTTCATCATGTCAACTATTAACATATGATTATCAAAAGCTTACCGCAACAAACACATGATTAACGCTTAACCATCGATCGTAAAACTTGTTAAAACAGATTAACATATTAATCACGACTGGATTCAATTTCTACGCTTCGTACAAATATCACATACTCGTCAAAATAGAAAAAGTAAAACATGCATCTCATACAAAAACATCATTCAAGTATTTAAGACCGAATTCGTATCGTACAAGTGGCCCTGATACCACTATTGGAAAACTCCGATACACACCATGGCGTATAGAAAAATTTATCTGGCGATTACCTCCAGAGATCCATGTACGAGGAACGAATTCAGGGTGAAAATGATGAAAAGTTACCTTAATAAATTGAATCTGATTCGGCACAATCACGTTTCGACCTTTACGTAGTCCACCCAAGAAGCAAACAATATTTTCACTTCTCTAACTGTTAGAGAGGTTTTCCGAAAAAGCATATATTGGCTGCTAGACCTTATGCCTTTATATAACATTCAAAAACCTAATTCTAATTAAATTCAGATTCATTAAATATACAATAGATTTAACCGAATATAATTAAATATGTAGAATCTGATTCTACTTTAATTCGAATTCATTAAATATACAATATATTTAATTGAATATTATTAAAAATGTAAAATCTGATTCTACTTTAATTAGGTTTCTTTAGAGATATATATATATTAATAGTATTTGATAATTACAACAATTATCTAGTATTAATATATATATATATATGAGATTATCTATAATTACAATAATTATAATAATTTTTTTTAATAATTATTACGTGTACAACAAGTTTATACACATGTTATTTAGTCGATATTTGTTCATTTCAATAATAGGATATGACTCTTGTAGGTTCATGTAACGTTAGTAGTAATATCTAGAACAATTCTAATATTACAAGCAACGAGTGGCATCTAGCAATACATCATTGCTACCTAAGTTACATGAAGTCGTGGCTCGACTTTACCTTTTTCCGTGATTAATTTCTTTTATGTATTACATCCTTTTGTCCTCATATATAGATCGGACACAAGTCATGGATTAGTAACACTTGTATGGTCAATCTAATATTTCTCGATATCTTGAGTAGACTATTATAAACGAATAACTATGATATCTCATATCAATTTATTCGAGCATGGTCATGCATTTTCTAGTCTCACTCAATCAAGTAGCCTATGATATTACTCCTATTATGTAGGAGGGACAAATCCTATCTTGATCAACCATATTTCGCTACATAGATTGTGACATATCCAATGTCAGTCTTTATAGTGTAGTCAGTTACGACACACGTTTGACCGTATCAAAATATGTCACTAGCGATGTTGAAATAATGATGATCTCAAGTTTGAGGATCATACATGTAGTTATCACTATGAGTAATGTCATGACTGTCACATAATAATCCACGAAACATGCTCATAGCAGGTCAGTCAAGTATGTCGTTCTCTAATACATACTTATGTATTGATTTTGACATCTCCATGCCAATGACAACGATTTTTTTTTGCTCAAAAGTATGATTTTTATTAATCGAAAAATCATACAACATATCCGTACCGGGCCTCATTAAAAACCTCCCTAACCCTAAATGGAGGAAAAGAGTACCCGGGACAGATATTCGATACAACGCAATAAACGAAAGCGAACACCTTGTGCTTATACTGCGTCCATACGGCCTGCACACCCCTTGGAACCACCCCTCCCGTTTTGTGCCAATAACTCCCTGTAGCACTAAGGTGCCTAAATCACGCACCATACAATTCCCCCAGCACCCCATACGCGTGCCTCCCCTCTCCATAGAGCACCTACATTAGTCAGCACCCTCCCCGCACACACCCTCACAATTCATCCCCATCCCACCCCTACCCAGCACCCAGCACACATAGCACCAACCTCGTCCCTCCTTAAAGCCCCACCCTCAGCCACGTCTTACGCGCCTCCCCCTCCCCCTTAGCTAAGATATCGGCCACCCCATTTACCTCTCGCGCCACATGGCTGAACACAATATTCCTCCCCAAGCAAGCGTCTTCAATACGACAAAAAAGGGCATAAAGACGCCATGGTCGTGTCTCCCCTCGCCCAACCCACGATGTCGCAACAAGCGAATCGGATTCAATGATACAAGGTAACGAACACCAATTGGAGTCCCTAAAATACTCTACTGCCATTAAGATAGCATAAACCTCAGCCTCGTTAGAATTCATCACGCCCAATGGACCCGAGAACAACGCCAACACCCTCCCCCTCGTCACGTAACACACCTCCGCATCCCGCCGGTCCCGGTTTCCCTCTTGCCGAACCATCGACATTAAACTTCACACAACCAACCCTTGGAGGAATCCAAACATGCCCCACGCGTGGTCTTTTAGTCCTAATCGGCTCCACTCCCTCCCACGGAAAGCTCCACCATTCGGATTCATTAATTAAATCATGTGGCTCAAATGCTCGCACCCAATAAAACGCCCGTAACTTTATTAAAAAAATCAATTCATCCACAGATGCATTCTTACTCTGAATAATCAGCGCATTTCGTGCTAGCCATAGTGACCACAACGTGGCAGCACACCCCGACAGCCATCGTTCCCGCAGCTGCCCCCTAAATGTACCTTCCATCAACATCGTCACGAAGGCATTGATAGTTACTGGTCTAACGGCGGCAATCTGCCACCATGTGAAGAAACGCGACCAAACATCCCACGCTATCGGACAACTAAGAAGAATATGATCTACGGCATCCTCCCCTATCCCACACCAACGACAACTATAATCCATCACAGCCACTCGTATTCCCCTATCCCGCAAATAGCATAACGTCGGCAAACGGTTAAATATAATGAACCATACAAAACACTGGATCTTCGGTGGTATGTGCACCGCCCATATCGCTGAACACGTCCTAACCCCATCCAAACCAAAAGAATACATCAATTTATATAAACTCGATACCGAGAAATGCCCCGTCTTCGAATGTCTCCAAATCAGCTTGTCTTCCTTCGCGTTGATTAATTTAATTGCTCCCACTATCCCCCACAATTCCTTCAGCATATTCACCTCAAACGATCGCAGTGGTCTGATAAAAAACTCCTCCCACTGCTCATGTATCAACGATACTCCCAAACTATATTCATGCACCAATGCCCACGAGTTCTTCGCAACCCGAAACAACCTCGGAAATACCATACTAAGCGGTACATCCGCGCACCATGCATCTCGCCAAAACAACACTGTCCGCCCATTCCCAAGCAACCAAATAAAATTGGAATTCGCCATGTACCGCTGTACCTCCTCGCGCTCATGTACTGTCACAATTTGCTTCCACACCGTGGACATCGCCCTTTGCCTAACCATTGTCATTCGCCTATCAAAAACATCCGCCCCATATTTCGCCACCAAAACTGAGCGCCACAACGACTCACCCTCAACCGCAAATCGCCAACGCCACTTTGCTAATAGTGCCATATTGCGCTGGTGTAGGTCCGCAACCCCCAGTCCCCCAAATTTCCGCGGACGGCAAACAATTTTCCAGCTCACTCGACTCAATTTTTGCCTTTCCTCCGATCCCCCCCACAAGAACGACCGCCGAATCCTATCAATTCTTCTAATTATTCCTTTCGGAACCAAAAACATGCCCATATAATATATTGGCAAAGCAAATAAAACTGAATTTAACAGAGTCAAACGAGCCGCAAAGGACAATGAGTCCCTTTTCCATCCCGCTAGGCTCTTCTGAAAACGTTGTAGCAATGGTTCCCACATCGTCAAGCTACGCGGATCTACCCCCAGCGGGAGTCCAAGATAAATCATCGGTAATTCCCCTCTTTTACATCCCATAACAGCAGCCATATCATTCACCACCCCATCGTCCATCCCCACACCGTACAATGAAGACTTCAAATAATTAATATGCAGCCCCGACATGTATTCAAAGCAAGTTAACACCCTCTTTAAGTTTGTAGCATAACGTACCTCACCATGCAGAAAAATAATAGTGTCGCCCACAAATTGAAGGTGTGTTAATCGGCAATCATTGACGACACATACCCCCTAATCAATCCAGCCTTTTCCGCCTCGACTAATAGTTGGTGCAATAGTTCAGCCACAATGACAAATAACAGGGGAGATAACGGATCCCCTTGTCGCAAGCCTCGTTGCATAGCAAATTCCGAAGTCGGACTACCATTCAGCAATACAGACAATCTCGCCGTACTCACACAAACTCGCATCCATTCGCGCCATCGCGCACCAAACCCCATCTTCCTCTGAATTGATTCAATACACTCCCACTTCACACAGTCATATGCCTTGGCAAAATCGAGTTTCAGCAACACCCCTCCTTCACCACATGGTCTCTTTAGCATCGAATGTAATGCTTCATTTGCCAACATAATGTCGTCCACAATTTGACGTCCCTGTACAAAAGCCGATTGAACATCACTGATTACGCCTGGCAAAACCTTTTGTAGCCTCTTCGCCAAATATTTCGCAATAATCTTATATATCGAATTCAATAGGCAAATCGGCCTATAATCCCCTAACACTCGCGGTTGTTCCACCTTTGAAATTAATACCACAAAAGTCAAATTACATCCCTTCGGCAAGACATTTGTCGCATGAAAAGAGGACAACACCTCCATCACATCCTCCTTCAAAAACTCCCACCCTTTCTTATAGAACTCGAAGGTATAGCCATCGGGCCCCGGTGCTTTCGAACCATCACTACCCCATAAAACAGCCCTTACCTCCTCCACTTCAAAAGGTTTCTCCAGCTCCATACCCATACTTGCCGATATGCCCTTAAAATTCAGCCCCATCGCCAACTTCCCCTTGGTCTTAAATTCCGCAAAATGTTTTTTAAATTCCGAGAACACCACTTGTCGTAATCGAAGAGGATTGGTCTCCCATACCCCTTCCACCATCAAACCGGCAAATGTGTTACGCATGGCTCGCATCTTCGCCGCCCTATGAAAAAAAGCCGTATTACCATCCCCCTCTCGCAACCATTTAACTCTTGATTTTTGCTTCCATACGGATTCCCTCAATTTTGTCAACTTCCATAATTTGTATTGGGTCGCCCTTTTACGAGCCAATTGCGTGTCCGAAGCAGTTCCCACACTCACCATCCCATCAATTTCATCCAGCTCTTTTGTCGCCCCTTCAATTTGATGTTCGATATTCCCAAACGTCTCCTTATTCCATTCACGCAAGAATTTTTTCATGGTTTTCAACTTGCTACAAATGTCCGTATGCTCTTGTAACATTGAGATTCGCTGCCATTCTTCTTGTATATCCGTGACAAATCTACGCTCCCCCACCCATGCATTTACAAATCAAAATGGTCGAGGCCCCCAATCAAGTACGTCACTTACTAGCAACAGTGGTGTATGGTCCGATACCCCGCGCGGCAACGCGGATAGGCTCAAATTCGCATAGCGATCTACCCAACTTGGTGACACCAAGCAACGGTCTAATCGACTACATCTATTATCAGCCCCAAACCAAGTAAATGAATGTCCTCTCAACTCCAAATCCACCAAGCCACTGTTTTGGACAAATTCGACAAAATTATCGATACCTCTATTCATCATCACACAGCCACGTCTTTCTTCCACACATGTAACCATATTAAAATCCCCTATCAAACACCACGGTAACGCACTATTCTCTATCATTTCTAGCAATCGGTTCCATAAAATACGTTGTTGATCAACCTCACATGATGCATAAATCCCCACTATTCCACACTGCCAATTGTCGCTCACCCAACATCCCTCAACACAAACAATTCATTCCTCAACCAATGTTCTCGACACCAAAAACCTGTCTTCATCCCAGCAAATAAATATACCCCCTGATCTCCCTATCGAAGGTGAATACACAAACTTACAATTATCCGAGACCCAAATTTTCTTCGCTACAAATTCCGACATAACTTCCATTTTCGTTGTCATCAATCAACTACATATTATTCTTAATATATTATTGTTGTTCGTGCCCACAATAATACTCGACTAAGGACATTCAAGAATAACTATATTATTTTAAGGGCTTTATTAACATTCAGTTTATTTATAAATGCAGAAAATAAGACTAAAATAATAATAATGGTTTTATATTAATAAAGAAGATAAAATAAGTATGGCTTTTACAACCATCTCATGATTAGTCTTTGGGACTACTCTAACACTTATTTCTTACCAAACTCATTATAATGATGGTACCTATACAAATTCTTACAGCACCTATATAAATTTTTAGAGGAAATGTAAGAAAAAAAGGTAATAACACAAATTCATACCCTGAGATCATCAAATCCAAAACTCTTTAAACTTATGGTAAAAAATTCTATTGTAACCTAAACTCTTACAAGATAACCTTATTTCTTCCCAAACTCATAAGAATAAGAGTACCTACACAAATTCTTATGAGATCTACATAAATTCTTACTGAACTAGTAAGAAAAAAAGGTGATAACACAAATTCTTACACGAGATCACCAAATCCAAAACACTTTGATCTTGTGCTAAGAATTTATGTTATAACATGTTCTCTTACTTTTTCGGTAAGAATTTATGTTGGCCTTGGTACGAATTTATGTAGGAAAATAAAATCCTACATATTTGATAACAAATAATGTCTTTAGGTAAGATTTTAGGTTATAACATAAATTCTTACCATGTGTTTGAATGGTTTTGGATTTGACTAGCTAGGATAAAAATTTATGTTGCAACATTTTTTCTCACATTTTCTGTAACATTTTATGTTATATTTGGGTAATATTTTGTGTTGTAACTTGTTCACCCATTTAATATTTTATCACTTTTCTTTTTTTCTTTTTAAAATCTGACGACTCATATTTTTTATTTACTTTTTAACGCATCTAACAGCGATATCAATATTGCCTTAATTTAGCTGCATTTTAAGCGGTTTTCTTTTAGATTATCTTTAGTTTGAGATTGATTATAAAAATTGCATTGGTAAAATGATTTTAAAATGTGTTGTAGAAAACCGTTAAAAAGTATTGTCGAAAAGTATTTTTAAAAAGTTGGGTTTAAGAATTTAGTGTTTGTTCATACTGTCAAAAGGTGTTGTTGGAAAGATAAAATGTCTATTTTAGACATGCCATAAAAATGTTCTTAGAAAGAGTGAAAGTTGAATTTAATAATTAATAAGGGTTAAACTTGTCATTTAAATCGAAATGGAATTTTCAACCCAAAAACTAAAAAAAATATAACTTTTCAATTTGGGTCAATAATCATTTTTAAAAGTGATTTTTTATCAAAATTAAATTATTTTTCATTAATTATTAGGTAAAAAGGTAATCTTGACTCTCTAAACTCAGTAAAAAAAGGGATTTGATGGAGGAATTACCACAATATTGTGGTTCCATTTTTTTCTCAAAATATGGTTCATACCAAATTATTTCCAGTTCTATTGTTGTTTATTGTTCGAATCAGAAGACCGAAGGATTTCCCCCGTGTTTGAACATTATTTTACCAGAAAAAATATATAAAAAAAATTCATGTCACTGTTCAAAGTCGGATTGTGCACCATCTGTCTTCAAATAGTGCATGGCTTTCCCCCTTGCTGCCACGTGGAATGTGCCCAGGGCACCGTGTACTGTTCAAAGTCAGAGTGACCACCGTTCGACTTCAAACAGTAACGGCAGACGGTGCAGTATTTCAGCATTGTAGTTCAGCTTTGTTGACGTGATGGGGTGGCATGCATGCAACATCATGCATACTGGGTGAGAAGATTTTTTTAATTGATATAGGGTTGATGTGATGTGATGAAGTTGTGGTGTAGGTGCATGTGTAGGGTAGTAAGGTAATTTTTTAATTGTTTTATAAGTTTTAAATTATATAGGGGTAATGTATTTTTTTATTTGGAACCTATTAGTGAATATTAAATTCTGTGTAGGGGTATGTAAGGGAAAAATTGTAGTTTTTTTTTTAAATAGTTTATGTTGTTGTTGAAGGTAATTAGTTAGAAAAAAATTGAGTAAAGAGGGAGAAGAAGAAGCAGAAGAAGAAAGTTGTGGGGAAAATATTGTAAGTCGGTTTGAAATTTTGATTTCTTTTTATTCGTATAACTTTGACGTTGTTTGAAATTTAATTGTTATGTTAGAATGATGAATGTTTTATATTTGTTTAGGATTATAGTAGTGCGAAAAAAACCGTAATTAGTATTTTTGAGAAATTAGTATAGTTTTTAAAGTGTATTAGAATATATATTCAAAATACTTTTATAAATAAGTAGTATGTTCTAAAATTATTCTTATTTATAGTTAAAAATTAGGTTTAGTGACATTGTAGTTGTTCATTTTGATTTGTGTATTATTATTGAAAATATTTTTTTCTTTGAACATGCAAAGAATATGAGCAACAACAGCTTTGTGGCGATTTTCCATTACAATGGACAAATGGTGAAAACTGATGTCGGTATTGTATTTGAATCTGAAAGCCCTACGAAGATGAGATTTAAAAAAGATATCATGCTTCGAGTATGGAAGGAGAAGATATCGGAGAAAATTAGAACTTAGATTCATGGTTTGTTGTATCAATAGCTGACATGTCACAATCTAGTCAGATATTCCGCAATAGCTCTTGAAGTTAATACAGATGTGAGAATAATGATCGCAGAGCATGACTCTATAGATATTCGAAATGTCAAGTTGTTTGCTGAGGTGCATGATATTTCCGGCACATCAAGAAACACAGTTGGGGAATCTAGTCAAATGGATTTGGATAATGAATTTGATATGTCTGAAGGCAATTTTTTGCAATGTTGGAAAATGGGACATCTAGTGGATTTCATCAAGGTGGGTCGTCGACAAAGGTGGCAATCGGGTCATTCGGTTCGGGTTCGGTTCGGGTCATTTCGGTTCGGGTCATTTCGGGTCTATCTAGAATCGGTTTAGATTCGGTTCGGGTCAGTTCGGTTCGGGTTCGGGTCTAATTCGGGTCTGTGTTGTGTCGGATTCGGTTCGGGTATTGGATCGGGTCAAAATCGGATCGGTTGTTTTCGGGTCGAGTCAATATCGGATCGGTCGCTTTCGGTTCGGGTCAAAATCGGGTCGTTCGGGTCGATTTCGGGTCGGGTCAAAATCGGGTCGATTTCGGGTCGGGTCAAAATCGGGTCGATTTCGGGTCGGGTCAACATTTAAATTTTCGGGTCAATTCGATTTGAGTTGGGTTAAAGGTTTGAGGTTTAGTATTTATGGTATAGTTTAGAGTTATTGATGTATGAGATTAATTCTGATACAACTAGTTAATCTATGCATTTGAATTTGATTAAATATTTAAATCAAAGCTTCATGTATCCATATCAAATTTTTATGTATAATTATATTAAATCAAAGTTTATTATATGTAATAATAATAATAATTTCTGAAATGAATTAATTTATTAAACTTATGATCTAATTGAGCTAACTAAAATCTAAAAGCATAAATCACGGACATAATTAAAATAATTCTAAAACTAAATGTGAAATTTCAATTAAATTAATCTAAATTAAAACTCAATTAAATTTAAAAAAAAAAGAAAAAAGAGAAAGATAATTGGTAAAAATAAAGAGGGAAAAGACAAAAATTTGGAGGGAAATAAGCCACCAATTTTTTAAGCTAGATTGAAAAAAAAGAAAAAGACAATTAGAAAAAATAGAGAGAGAAAAGACAAAATTTTGGAGGGAAAAAAGCCACCAATTTTTTAAGCTAGAGATTAATTACTTTTTAGGTCACGTTGCATTTAAAATGTTACATTTTAGTCAACTTTAAGTTTTAGTTTAATTTAATTTAGTCACGAGTATCCCCACGGTTTAGACTTCGGATATAGAAATCCCCTCCCTGTAGTGATATTTAGTCTCTAAAAATTTACTTTTAGTCGAAATTAACTAATCTTTGTAATTTAGTCTATTAATTTAATATAATGATATTTTTGTTCATTTTAATTTCTAAGATTTAATTTTTAGCCAAAATTGACCCCTATTTATTTATATGGTATAATTATAAAATTGGTCATTGGACTCTTGTTATTATTTATGCAGCTATGGAAGATGAAGAGTTTGTCGGCTCTTCTGTGGATTTGAATGAAAAGAAGTCTAATCGTTGATGCATGTGTTATTTGTGTCTACTCAATGTAATTGAGTTTCATATGTAGGAATAGTTGAGTTTAGATATTTAACTTTATTTGCAGCTAAATGTCACTTTTGAACAAGAACTTTTTATTTAAGACTTGTGCCTTATGTTAATTGTGTTTTTCAAACTCTTTATCATTTTACCGAACATATATGGGTAAGAATGCTTGTAATCTAATAGGATCATGTTGATCAAACCATTTGAGTCAGGTTTGTTTTGTGTGTGTGGAACTAGTTTTTTCAATGCATGGACTAGTGATGCAATTAAAGGTTGCCCCTATGAATTGGTCTATTATGTATCCATTCCTTTTAATGCAATCTTTTGACATTTTTTTCTTTGTAAATGTAAGATTAAATATTGGGAGAGAAAATAGTACATTGAAACTCTAAATTTAAAAATTAGTTTATTTAATTAATATTGAAACGTAAAATAACATAAAATGTTATTATACCACAACTTTGACAAGAGGAACAATCTCTTCCATGATATAGTATAAAAAGATAATAAAACATACTTCTTTTTATTATTTATTATATTGTTAAAAATAGATATTCGGGTTAAAATCGGGTCAAAATCGGGTTAAAATCGGGTCAATATTCGGTTCAGCTTTCGGTTCGGGTCAAATCGGTTCAGGTCCATTCGGTTCGGGTCCATTTTGATTCGGGTCCATTTCGGTTCAACAAAAAATTTCGGTTCGGTTCGATTCGGTTTATTTCGGGTTTCGGGTCAACTTCGGATCATCATGTTCGGGTCAAAATCGGGTTTCGGTTCGGGTAATTCGGTTCAGGTTTCGGGTCTCGGGTCAAGTTTGCCAGGTCTAGTCGTCGACATATACAACACCACACAGACCAACTTTTGATCCGACTGTTGATGCCAATGTTGAGAACCTAGAGGTTGATAGGGAGAATCACTTGAAGATTCCAGAGAAGATGAAGATATTGGGGATCCTGATTTATTCCCTGATGACGTTGGTGAAGCCCCTGATTTCAGTGTTGGGGAATTTGTTCTGATCGGGGGTGACATTACATTCTATGAAGCTCATGCTCACGTGAACTCGGTGGATTTCGATGCGATGAGGGCGCCGCAATTCCCAGATATGTCCCAATTAACTTCGATTCAACATGGTGAATTATTTGAGGGGGTGCAATTAAATAAAAAACGATAAGTTATATTGACAATTAAATAGTATAGCAGCATGTGGACTACACGGTTGCAGAATCCACCCCGAGGACTTTCTTTGCGAAGTGTGTGAAATACGAAGAAGGGTGTAATTGGAAGATTCGTGTAACGAAGCTTAAGAAGATAGTTCGCTGGGAGGTCACAAAGTACAACATCATCACACATATGTACGATGATTACGATAAATTGTATAATGAGCTATCGGCTTTATTGATAGCATAGACACATTTCATCTCGGGCACCATAATGAGGTATCAAACAAAGGTTGCATATGACCGACAAGGCCAACTGCTTCAAGGGTATCAATTTTTCCATCGACTATTATGGGCGTTCAAGCCATGCATTGACGACTTTCCGTATTGTAAGCGTATGATCCAAGTCGATGAAACGTGGCTTTACGAGAGATACTCTCATATACTTTTGGTTGCCGTTGTGCAAGATGGTGAGAGCAATGTCATTCCGATTGCAATCGCAATTGTTGAGGGGGAGACTATGGAAGCTTGGAAATTTTTTTGACCAATTTGCATGACCATGTGGTCTGAGAAGATGGGGTCTGCATTATCTCTGATCGAGGGACAAGTATCAAAGCAACAATTAGTCGAGAGGGAAGTTATTGGACACCTTCGCACACATACCCTACATACTGTGTTCGTCACATCGGTAAGAATAGCTACGAGCAGTTCAAAAATCAATACCTTCGCGGTGAGATTTTAAGCATGGGTAAATGTCATTCTTTCACAATCTATTATATATGCCTATGCAGTGATGTGCTTTGATTTTTTTGATGCTAATAACATATATTATGGATTAGGGTATCAATTACTATGGCCATAATTTTAAAGAATGATGTCGAATTTACATAAATACGATGAGCGTGTTTGGAGTTGGGCTAACAACATCGAGAGAGAGAGAGAGAGATGGGCCCAATCATATGACGAAGGTGGTAGACGATATGGGCAAATGACTACCAACCTTGTGAAGTGCATAAATGGAGTACTAAAAGGATCACGTCATCTCCCAATAGCCAGCTTGGTAACAGAGACGTACTACCGTTTGGCTAAGATTTCACCCGTTAAAGGGAAGCAGGTCCAGTCCTTAATAAACATGGGACAATGTTGGGCTCCTACAATTGTGACAAAATGGATGATAATGTGAAGAGTGCAACGTCACCGACAGTTCACGCATTCGACCAAATGAATGAGACTTTTGATGTTGTTGGTTCCAGAACCTGACACGGAGCACCCCACTCAAACGTATTTCGAGTAGATTTCAGACGTAGATTGTGTGACTATGGCGAGTTCCAAACGTGGCGATATCCATGTGTTCATGCAGTTGCAGCATGTATGTTCGCCAATGTTGACTTGTACACATATGTTGATGAATGCTTCAGTCTCAACTAGATGTTAGATATTTATAGAATTGAGTTCCCACCGATCCCGAATTCAATGTATTGGCCGCCAGTGGTCGACCTAGATCAACTCGCATCTACACCAGTATGGATCTTTATCACAAAGAGAAAGGACAACGAAAGTGATGTACCATATGTAGGGCTAAAGGTCATTCGAAATCAAAATGTCCAAATGAACCAAGATATGTGCTTATGCCTAAGTGATTTCCGATGTTTGTATTTGAAAATATTATGTTTGTATTTGATAATGTTATGTTTGCATTTGAAAATGTCCAAATGTGTGGTAGTTGTACTTAGGCTTGTAGCGCGCTTGAATCTTTAAAATGGATCAACTGAAAAATTCAATAATTTAAGAAAGTCGATTTCAGATGTAGCTAAATATTAATTCGAATCTACTTTGATTTTTAATTTTAATCATGATTGAAATTTGAATTGGAATTAGAACTTGAGTTTGAATTTAAATTCTTGAATCGAAATAAATATCGAACCAAAATATTAAAAAATGAACTATATCAAACTTAAACCGATAATACAGACCCACCCACCCCTAGCCCCTAGCTGTGCGCAACACCTTTTTTTTAATTCAATGTTGAATTCATCTTCTTGAATTCAACGCATTGATTTTTTTTAATTCAACACTTTTTTTTAATTCATGCACTTTTTTTATGCATTCCATCATTCTTTTTTCAAATTCAATTAATCTCCAATTTTAAATTTTAAGTTTTAATTTTTTAAAACCTTTTTGAGATTTTTCAAATTCATGATAATAAGTTTTATATTAAAATGAATAATAAAAAATATAGCAAAAAATAAAAAATAATAACATTTAAATTCAAACAGAAATGCCTCAAATGTATTACACAAAATACATAAAGTCATTTTTTCTTCCTGTGTAATTTCTAGCCATGAACGGGTCGATCGATTCACAGCGACGCGACGCTTGTTGAGCTCGTTGTGGCCTTTGTTCTGCCATGGGATCTTCTTTAGGGTCTTCTTCATCGTCGCACACCTTCTCTTCACTGTAGCTCACCTCTTAAGTCACCGAGAGCATAAAAGGCGGTGTTGTGAACAAATCCATGTAACCGCTCTGCCCTCCCATAAATTGTGGCAAATTTAGGAAATTTTGCATTTTGGACAAATTCATGTGTTGTCCGAAGTTCGAGTACATGGGCGACTGTGGAGGAACAAACTCGGTTGTGTATAAGACATCATCAAACCCTTGAGTATCTAAAGAGCTCGGGTTAACTTTTGGTTGAACAAATGTATGAGCCAGCTCCTTTTCCCATATAATTGCCATGCCTACTTTTGGTTGTTCCCACGTGGTTGGCTAACCTTCGGGGTTTCTACTCCACACCGGATTTTGAGATGCGCTCGCTGCACTCTTAGAGGATTCACCCTTATCGCCATATTTTTTCTTATATTTTTGACATTGTTCCCGTTCATCGACCGAAGTTAAGTACGACATTCCATTATTAAGAAAATAGATCAGGTACTCCGACCTTTGAAAATCAAAATTATCCTCTTGGATTGGAGCACGAAACTGTAACGTTGAAGCTTTGTTGTTCCACATATTAATGTACTCGACATGTGTGGCTTCCCAATTTATTTCTGCCCTGTCGCGTCCATCATAATCGTGCAAATAGTCATGATCAGTGTGAACATACGAAATGGGCTGGTGGAAGCCAAATTGCCTCAACACCCTGTCGGCAAAGTGGAACTCGACAATCATAAAATGGATCAACGGTGTAATACTACACCACATATTAGAATGTCTCATCAGATTATACGGTACAAAAATGCGATCATCGTTGTACGACATCCAAATAAACTACAAAATAAGGATTATTATAATAAGACATCTAATTATAATGTAAATAATAAACTGGAAATATTTAACTAAATTGTAAACAATACATTTAACCAGATATCTGCTCCTGACAATACAAATCAATTTGAGCTATAAATACTCTCAAGTTGTTGTTCGCCAATCTCGTGCGCGTTTTTTCTCGCACCATCTACAAACAAATCACAATAATGTTTTAAAAATAAATAAATTTAATTTATAAATTGAACTCAAATCAGGATAATCACTTGGCGACAAGAGGGGACTGTATCACTGTTCGAGTAATCGATGTTCAAAATGGAAGTCCCTGTCAAGCCCACGCTTGCAGCAACAACAAACATCCACCAATACCTTGAACCTTATGATCATTTTCTATTTTAGCACTCTTACACAACTCACGATACAAGAACGCTAATATGACTGATCCCCAACTATATTCAGCAGCTTTCTATGAATACCTCAAAAAGCGTAGATAACGTGTATGAACAAGATTGCCAGATTTATCCGGCATCAGTATACCTTCAATGAGTTGCAGAATATAAGCTTGACTAGCATTATAAATCACATCAACTGAATTACGTTTACCGAGTTTAACTTCACTTTGCAACCAACTCATTTTCACACGAGATCCTTTCAAATTTGATTTATATGGCACCTTCCCAAGGTAAAATGAGCAAATTGCTTCAGGTGCAGGTTCCATCTGGTCGATCAACGGTTCCCCGGTCTATGGTGTCCCAATCAATGGTGCCTCGTTTACTGGGACCCCGATAAGCATGACCACGTCTTCAAGTGTGATCGTGCATTCCCCACACGGCATATGAAACGTATGGGTTTTCGGCCTCCAATGCTCAATCAGAGCAGCAATCAACCCGGGCACCATCTTGTACTCCCAATGAAGGTCGCATAATAAAATTTGAAAATTTACAACCATTTAGTGATTCGCTTATCTGGAGGATTTTTGGCCTTGGTCAGATGGTGCTTAAATATATCCTTCACTTCCTGTAATTAACATATTAATAAATAAATATTATTATCAAACAAAAAATAATAATTGAATTTCTAATAAATAAATTGTTAAAAAATTTGTACCATCTTATCAACTGTGAGACTAGAAATGTGTTGATCATATAATTGCAAAAGAGAAGCTTGCTCAGTCATCCTACATAACAAGTAAGAATATATTATGACCCGAGACTAAAACTACTACATTAAAAAAATAAACATAATAAACTAAACAAACAAAATTTATAATAATATTTTAGTTTAGTTTCTAATTTGCTAAAATTATACTAAATTTAAATTTTAACTCTAATACGTTTAAATTACATAACTAAATCAACTTATTAGTTTAAATTTCAATTCCACTACTATTAATTACATACAATTTAAAAAAAACTCCTAAATTAAAAGACTATTTCAAATATTAGTATTTTTTTTTACTAATTGTCAATTCCTAAATTAAAAAAATCTTTAATATTAAAAATAAAATTTATACTATATTTTCTTCAAATCTTCCTTTCCTTATTCAATCTCTTCACAAATTTTCTTCTCTTCAACCACCTATTTAACACAAAAAATTAAAATATCAAAAATTCAACTTCAAAATTTTTAAAATATAAACGATATAAAATTTAAAAATTTAACTAAAAAATAAAAAATCGTAATAACCACAAGAACATATATACATTAAAAATAAATCAATTGAATTGAAATAACATTACAAAAATAACTCCATATCTTATATCTACTTAAAATTATTTCAAATCTTCTTTTTCTTTATTCTATCTTCTCAAATTTTTCATCACAAAAAATATTTATCTTCAACCCCTATTTAACCTCAATCACTTTAAATCTCAACTACCCAACCCACCTACCAACCACCCAATCAATATTAAAAACTTAAAATTTTATAAAAAAAAATTACCTTCCCAAGGCATGCACCAGCCATGCATGGCAAGCTGCCCCTGCACAAAGTTGCATGCATGCGTCACTGCCCCTGCACAAAGTTGCATGCATGTGTCACTGCCACCCTTTCATCCAAGCACTGTTTGAAGTCAGATGGAGGGCTCTCCGACTTTAAACAGTGCACGGTACCTTGGGCGCATTCCACGTGGTTGCAAGGGGAAAAGTCATGCACTATTTGAAGACGGACGGTGCACAATCCGACTTTAAACATTGACATGCATTTTTTAAGATTTTTTGGTAAAATATTATTTAAAGATAGAGAAAAATCTTTTGATTTTCTGATTCGAATAATAAATAATAATAGAACTAAAAATAATTTAGTGAGAATCATATTTTAAGAAGAAAAAAATGAAACCACAATATTGTGGTCAGGGTTGTAAAAACAAGTCAGAACTTGAAAATCTGTCTGAAACCTGTTCGAGTCAGAACCTGATTTGACCTGAGAATTTGATGACCCGAACCCGAACTGTAACTGACTATTGCTGACCCGAACCCGAGTTGAACATGTTACTGTAGCAACCGAACCCGATCTGTGTCTGACTGAAACGAACCCGAACCCGAGACCGACCTGGCAAATTACCTGATATTACCTGACTGAATCGACCCGAGATCCGATTTTACCCGACCTGTTTTGAACCCGACCTGTTTTGAACCCGACCTGTTTTAAACCCGACCTGTTATTAGACCCGACTTGTTTTGGACCCGACCTGTTTTGTACCTGAACTGATATTGACCTGGTTTGATAATTGATACTTAATAAGTAATAATGATATTTGTAATATATGATATGAAGTAATATTATGAACTATTATGAAAAAGTCTATATCTATAATTTGAATAGTTTAAAATGTTAAGTATCTAACAAAATGTATTATATATAATTAAAAGATTTATTTTTAATAAATAAAAGATTTGTTTAATAAGTAATTAGTAAAAATAAATATAAACTTGATAAATAAAAATATTTATTTTTAATAAATAAAAATCTAATATATACTAAAATACATAGTACATATATAATTTTTACTAAGGCATATATTTTAGTATATATATTTTAAGTCATACTAATTTGATTTGATATTGTTTATTTTAACTTCTTTCTTAATATATAGACTAAGGCTTACTAAAATACATAGATAGTATATATTTTTACAATTAATAATTTAAATCTTTCTCAATTAATTGATTAATTAGTATTGTTTATTTTAAGTCTGAAATTTTTTATAAAAATTTACAAAGGTACATTACACCAAAATGTTTTAAGTTTGTAAAATATTTAAGTTTGAATTTTTTTTTAATTGGTATTGTTTATTAAAAGGCATTCCTTGTTAGTTTTCTACAATTAGTAATTGGTGTTTGTTTCTTAAAAACAAGTAAAAATGAAAAAACAAATAATATTTTGGATATATATCTCAGTTAGTATTTTTTTTCGAATAGAGGTCAAATAGTATTTTATGTCCACTTAGTGGGTTTTTTCCAATGCCGTAATCTTATTGCTATATATATTTCATAGTATAATTTTTTATATATTAATAGTTAATATAATTTAACTTTTCATGTGTTTATTCGTATTTTTTGGTAGGATGTTATATTTTTTTGTTATGATCCACTTATATAATGAAGAAACTAAAAATTAGTGAAATAATAATTAATTTTCATGCAATTATATTGTGGTGTCCAACTCATTCTAAAAAATAATTTAATTGATCTTGAGTCTAGACATTGCTGATAACTTTACAAACAAAATTTAGATTTACACGTAAAATGTTTAAGGCTAAGCATTGAAAAAACACCTAACATATTCATCATGAAGTTGCTTTGGAGTATTATTATAACATTCACCCGAAGCTTATAGTATTATTTTACTGTAACATATAACATTAATTAAAGAAGCTGATTTTCAGAGGTCTTTCCCTTTGGAAAGAATGTAGCAGAGGAAGAAGGGAAACTTGAAATAAGAAAGAAGATACAGTATTTAGAAAGAAGGTTTGTACTTTGTATATATATTATCTAACCACGCGGTGGCTTCTGAAATTGGTCAGGAGAAGTGTTGATGCAACTATGAAGACCAACAATGTTGAGAATATGGCTGTGAGAGATAGGTCTGAGACCCAAGAAATCTCTTGTCAACCCTTCACCTTGAGACCTACTGCCTATTAACATACAAGAAAGTATGTAACTGAAGAAACAGAAATGAATGTAGAAGTAGGAACTTTATTAGAGGAAAAGCTTAAAAAATACAATGCAGCATGCTCAGCTTATATAGAGAGACTGAGCCATGCACAGATAACATTTACAAAGAGAATTAGGTTTAACAACCTTTACAACTGCCTAACAAACTGAGTTTCATCTGCAACAAACCTGAACTGTTTCATACAGTTCAACATTCACCTTGCTTTCCAACATCTGGAAGAACTTCCTGCACATCATAAACGGACAGCTTCTTTCTGAACACTTCAAATTTTTGAAGAGGAAGTGGTTTGGTTAAAGCATCTGCAACTTGACAATCTGTTGGAACATGATTGACCTGAATTTCGAATGCTGCAACTTTCTCCCGCACAAAGTGTAAGTCCAACTCAATGTGTTTAGACTTGGCATGAAGAATAGGATTGGCTGCCATGGCCACAGCACTCGTGCTATCACACCAGATCCTAGGCACCTCAGCCAACTCAATCTGCATCTCAGTAAGCACAGCTTTGATCCAGGTGATTTCTGCCGCTGCATCAGCCAAACTACGATACTCCGCCTCTGCTGTGGATCTGGACACAGCTCGTTGCTTTTTCGAGCTCCATGTGAGAAGGTGACTGCCATTGAACACACAGAAACCTGAAATTGATCTCCTATCATCGATATCTCCTCCCCAATCTGCATCGGAGAACACCTGAAGATTCAATGTCCCTCGTGGTTGAGCAGGAAACCATAACCCATAGTCCATCGTTCCTTTAAGATACCGCAAGATACGTTTTACAGCCAACCAGTGAGCATCAGTTGGAGTTTGTAGAAACTGAGCAGCTTTGTTCACAGCAAGAGCAAGATCAGGCCTCGTATGGGTAATATACTGCAAGGCACCAACAGTACTTCTGTATAGCTGAGCAGAATTGAGAGGGTTCCCATCAAGCTTGCTGAGTTTGGTTGAGGTTGCCATGGGCGATGTTGCTGAATTGGAGTCAAGCAGCTGTACTTTGCTTAACAGTTCTAGAATGAACTTCCTTTGAGTTAAAAACAATCCTCTGCTGGACCTCCTTGCTTCGATCCCAAGAAAGAATTTGAGTTCACCAAGGTCCTTTAATGAGAACCTATTATGAAGTTGACAGACCACTGAATCAATTATCAGTGAAGAACTTCCTGTCAATACTATGTCATCGACATACACAGCCAGGTAAACAATATCAACTCCTGACTTTAAAATGAACAACGAAGAATCAGCTTTGGAAGAAATAAAGCCAATCTGCCATAGGAACTCCCTGAGTTTGAGAAACCAATTCCGAGGGGCCTATCGAAGCCCATAAAGTGCCTTCCTCAACTTGCACACAAGCACCTTACCATCAGAAGAAGCTTCCTCAAAACCAGGCACTTGTTGCATATAAACATCCTCGCTTAAATCACCCTTCAAAAAGGCGTTATTAACATCAACCTGTCGAATGATCCACTGATTGCTAACTGCCAATGAAAGAAGAACATTAACAGTTGCAAATCTCACCACTGGACTAAAAGTGTCCATGAAATCATAGCCTGGAATTTGAGCATATCCTTTGGCTACCAAACGTGCCTTCAACCTTTCCACAGAACCATCCGCTTTGAGTTTGACTTTAAAAAGCCATTTACAGCCTACAGGCTTTCTACCAGCTGGTAATTCAACGATTTCCCACGTGCCATTGCTCATAAGTGCCTCATACTCTGCCATGACTGCCACTCTCCAATCAGGATCAGCTAAAGCAGTATGCACATCCAACGGTGCTTGTTTCACTTGAACATTGTACAATTTTGGTTTAACAATGCCTGCTTTGCGTCTGGTGATCATCGGATGAACGTTGCTAGCACTCATGCTATTCCTCGAAGCAGAAGGTTGTGAGCCACCAACAACAGTCTCAACACCTTCATGATGCTCGACAGGTGGTGTAGCTGACACCCCAGGTGCTGAAGTCTCTTGAGCAGGTAATTCTTGGCTAGAACCCCTCGTATCATTAGAACTAACTTCATTTTCATTTGCCACTTGTTCCTCAGCAGCATTCTCAGTCACATGCACATCATCATAATCTCCATGCAGCTCATGCATAACATTCTCATGCATAGCATTGTCAACTTCAAGAACATGACCCTGTTGATCTTGAACAGCATCATTTACAGCACCAACTTGACCCATACCTTGACTTTGACTTGAAGAAGAAGCCACCATATCATTAGTTGTAGGAGAGCTTTCAACACGTGAGTCAGTACACGTTGTACGTGTTTCAGCTGGAGTATGAACCAATCGAGTAGCATTAGGTATCACAGGCAGCGTCTTGGAACAAAAGGTGGCAGGATTGTTGGATGACTGTACTCGATTAACCTGCTCAAAAGGAAAAATCTTCTCATCAAATATAACATTACGAGAAATGAAACTCCTCCCATCCTGACTAAGACAAAGATAGCCACGATGTGCTGGTGAGTACCCTAGAAAGGTACACGGCTTAGATCGAAAATCATACTTATGCCTATTGAAAGGTCGAACATGAGGGAAACATAGGCATCCAAAAACTTTCAAAAACTTATAATCAGGGTCTATCCCATACAGCTTTTTGTAAGGCGAATCTCCATGCAAAACACGTGAGGGCATTCTATTAATCAGATACACTGAACTGAGCACAGCTTGAGACCAAAACTTTAGAGGAATAGAAGCTTGAGCAAGCAACGTGAGAGACGTTTCAACCACGTGTCTATGTTTTCTTTCCACGACACCGTTTTGCTGTGACGTATGTGGACAAGATTTGCGAAGCACAATCCCAAGTTTCAGGGTAGCATGTTCTAAGAATCTGAATTCTCCTCCACCATCGGTTTGAATAGCAAGAATGGAAGTGTTGAATTGATTTTTAACCATGGCAACAAATATTTCAAAAGAAGCAGCAACTTCACTCTTATTCCTTAAAAGACAAATCCATGTATTTCGACTATACATGTCAACATATGTAACAAAATATCGAAAGCCACTAGAAGTTATGGGAGCTGGTCCCCAAACATCTATTTCAACAAGCTCAAAGGGTTTCTTGTACACTGTTTGAGAAGAATGAAAGGGTAAAACATGACTCTTCCCCATTTGACAGGCCATACAAACATCTAATTTGTCAAATTCTAATGGTTTATTCAACACCTTCTTCACTACTTCAGCAGCTGGATGCCCCAACCTTTTGTGCCATAGCCAATACTCAGACTCATCCTTGACAGTTGTAGTAAAAAGAGAAGCAGATTCACCTACTGTTGCACACTTGAAGCTATACAGACCATCATCGAGATCCCCTTTCATCAGAACTGCATCAGTTCTTGCGTCCTTAACACAACAAAAACTGTCATGAAACTCAAAATAGACTTGATTATCCTTTGCAAATTGAGCAACAGACATGAGATTCTTGGTTATCTTAGGCACAAACAGAACTTGATCGAGACATAATCTTTTAGAGGAAGTATCAATAAACGATTTACCAACATGATTAATTGCCAAAGTAGTACCATCACCAAGAGATACTTTGCCTTGTCCATAATACATATTAGAAGAATGAAGCACAGAAGACTGACCTGTGACATGATGCGTGGCCCCTGAATCTGGGAACCATTTGGAATAAGAAAGTGGCCCATCAACAGTCAAAGCATTGACTTGAATGTTTCCATCCTCCTCTGTGGAACATGAATTGGAATTAACATATGGATCATATGTAGATTCAGGATTATGCTGACAACAGGTGCAAACATTAGCTTGAACTTTAGAGGTTGTGCGAGGCGGTTGTTGAGAAGAAATGCCTTTGAAGGATTGATCAAACCTGTGCCAACATCTATCCACCAGATGGCCAAGTTTGCCACATAATTGGCATTGGTGTCGAGGCCTCCCTTTGAACTTGTTATTGTTGTTGCATGTGTTCTTGACTTCTTCTTGAGAATGAGAAGAATGAGAGTGATCATTTGTACCAGAATCTTTGGATCCTTCAGAAGCAGATTGCTTGGAATTATAACGAGTGTAGTTAATTCCCACCGGAAATCTTGAAGCATCCTCCATCCTTGTCTCAGCATCAACAAGAATTGACACCACATTATCAACAGTATATGTGGCTTTACTAGCTGTAATAGCAGCAATGGAGGGTTCATATTCAACAGGAAGACCATTTAAAATCGTTGCAATTTGTTCGATTTCAGAAATGGTGCTTCCACAAGTGGCAAGTAAATCACACAACTCTTTGATAGCAACAGTATATTCCCTCATCGATTGAGCACCTTTCTTCATGGATCTCAGGCGGCAATGAAGATTCATTATCTTAGTCGTTGAAAGACTAGAATAAAGCTGGGTGATAGCATCCCAAACTGCTGTTGTGGTTTCAGATCCAACCAACCGAGGTAGAATGTTTCCACTAACAGTAGAAAGCAACCAAGAAGCCAAAGAACTATCTTGCTTGAAATATTGAACATAAGCAGGATTCATAATTTGTGTACCTGCTCTATTGCGAACATGCTTCACCGGAACGGGCATTGAACCATCAAGATAACCCTCAAGACCAAGACCACGAATCGTAAGAACCACCTGTTGTTTCCAAAGAAGATAGCTGGAATCGTTGAGGCAGACATTGACCCTTTTATTAGAAAAGATCTGAGCTTCTAGCACGGGATCACCATCAATAAGATCATCTGGAATTTCTGGAGGAGCCATGAAGAAGAACCGCAGAAAAAGAAAAAGAAGAAGACAAGCAGAGAGAAGCGAATGATTTAGGTGAGCAACGACTCAGAAAGGAATTCAAGTGTGAATCGGTTACCTAGCGACTGATACCATATTAACATACAAGAAAGTATGTAACTAAAGAAACAGAAATGAATGTAGAAGTAGGAACTTTATTAGAGGAAAAGCTTAAAAAATACAATGCAGCATGCTCAGCTTATATAGAGAGACTGAGCCATGCACAGATAACGTTTACAAAGAGAATTAGGTTTAACAACCTTTACAACTGCCTAACAAACTGAGTTTCATCTGCAACAAACCTGAACTGTTTCATACAGTTCAACACTGCCGCCACTGCCTTTTGAGTTGAAGATCCCAGAAAATGCTATATTGGAGTTGAAAGAAAATGCCTTTTGAGATAAAGAGCAATGGCGGAAGGTCTCTAAGACCTATAGGGGCTATGGCCCCCACTAGAATAATAAAATATTCTTTCTAGTATATATATTACTGTATGTATAGATATTAAATTGTTTGATTTGGCCCCCGCTTGATTGAAATTTGGATCAGACATCGTGATAAATGTTAGTTATTAAAAAAAGAGTAAATAGCATAATAGTTTCATTTGTCATTTCACGGTAAAAAATTTTATACTTTTGCGGGGCCCTTCATCTTCTTTAAGTTCAAAACATTCTAAATATTGACTCCATTAAAGTTAAACTTAGAGGTAAATTTTCTAAAACTTTTTAATTATGTTCATGTTTATAATTTTGTTTTGGTTAATATTTTTAATTCAGTTGAAGGTACAAGTCATTTATGCTTTTAATTCAATTCAAACTTTTGTCACTTCGTCTTCTTATTTCAGTTTTAATTTTTCAACTATAATATGATATCTAATTTATTTTGTATTTTAGCTTCCTCCCGATTTATAGTTTCATTTTCACCATGAATCCATGATACTTTGCTTTCATTTATTTATGTTTTCTATTCAACTGAGATTTTTGTCACTTCGTCGTCATGTTTAGATTACATACAATGATAGAAAAATTAAAAAGATTATTAGGCAACTGCAAGTGTATTAGATTAGGTGCTCTTTTTACTTTGAATTTAATATACGAACTCCAATCCTCCTTATAACAACTTTAACAAAATATCATTGTATTGTATGATGATTGATTTATTGTAGAAAATGTTATTATTAAGTATGAAAATAACAAACATGTTGATTTGGAACTAAAATGTAATTTGAAATACTTGCGGATTTATTGTCATTTTGTTGTTTTTGGTTATTGCCATCCTTTTATATTTGAACAAGTGACGAACCAATCAACAAATGTGTTTATAATTTATTGCATCATAATGTCATTGATTCCAATAAATTAAACTATTTTTTATGATTATAGGTTGTGTGAACTCATAGGCAAATAAAAAAGACTAGATTCTTCTTCCTTTTTTCAGAAAAAAATATGTTGATAAATAAATTAGTACGTCATCGAAAACTCCAAGGCTTGAGCATCAAATTAGTTGTAGTCAACCTCCCTCTAAATCTCCGGTTGTTGAAGTTGAAGAAGTTAATCTTCCGTTAATAGATTCCCCCCCCCCCCCAATAAATTACGGCGAGTTCCGCCACTGATAAAGAGGAATGGACGGTGGCGCAAAGCAAGATCCAAAACGGTTGTGGTTGTGCGAACCACGAACGGCGATGGAGGCTTAGTCGGAGCTTCACCGGTGCTTGGCCAGTGAGGAGATGGTGGGGGAGCTTTAAAATCGAGAGAGAGAGGGGAGGCAGAGATAGGAAGAGCGGCTGCCTGCAAATATCAATTTGCTTAATTTCTGATAAAAGAGATTATATACCTAACTTAATGGGTAAATTACAGAGTAAGACCTCAAAATAAATTAGGGTTTACACAAGAACTCTAGTTTTACTCAAATTACAAAAAGACCCCTCAAATTCTATTTTGCTCAATTAATTCCCAAATTTAAATTAGGGTTTTTGATTACAAAATTTTTCTCAAATTTTAGGGTTTCCGAATTAGGGTTTTCAAATTTTAAATTTTCGAATTAGGGGAATTTTGTGGGTGTTACATAGGGCTTATTGTTAGGGCTTAGGGTGTTAGGGTTTAGTGCTTGAGTTTCATGGTTTAGTTTTAAAGGTTTAGGGTTTTATAGTTTTGTTTTATGGTTAGTGATTCAATTTTAAGGTTTTAGGGTATGTGTTTTAGTTTTAAAGGTTTGATTTTTAGGTTTCATTTATCTTATGTTTAGGGTTTAGGTTTATTGTTAAGGCTTATGGTGTTAGGGTTTAGTGTTAGGGTTTTATGGTTTAGTGTTAGGGTTTTATGGTTTAGTTTTAAAGGTTTAGGGTTTTATAATTTTGTATTATGGTTAGTGATTCAAATTTAGAGTTTTAGAGTATGTGTTTTAATTTTAAAGGTTTAATTTTTAGGTTTTATTTATCTTACGTTTAGGGTCTAGGGTTTATTATTAGGGCTTACGGTGTTAGGTTTCATGGTTTAGTTTTAAAGGTTTAGGGTTTTATAGTTTTGTTTTATGGTTAGTGATTCAATTTTAGGGTTTTAGAGTATGTGTTTTAGTTTTAAAGGTTTAGGGTTTTATAATGTTAATGTACGTATCATGTATGCATGAAACCTAAACCCTATTCATAATGTATGTATGTAAATTATGTATTTATCATGTATGTATGTAATATGTATGTATTTATTATTTAATGTATGTAGGAACTTAAAAGTCTAAAACCCTAAACCCTATAATATATATACATATATATAGTATATACATATACATTAATTAATATACTGTTATATACATATGTATTATAATATATATATATATATATATATATATATATATATATATATAATTTTATTTTTTATAATTTATAGTACTTAACATCTAATTAACTAATTTTATTTCAAGTTGAGCCCTTTTTTATTTTTATTTTTTTAATTTAGACTATTGTTTTTAACTTTTTAATATCGTAATATTTTTTATGTTAGTCTCTAAAACTTTTATTTAATTCTAAATTGATCCCTATTCATTATTTTTTTATATTCACCCAATGTTTTTTTATTTATAATTTGGTACATTTCTTCATTAGTTTTTTAACTTGATGTTTTTCAATTATAGTCCCCAAAGCTTTATTTGTATTCTAAATTGACCTCTATTCATTTTTTTTAAAATAGCCCGATATTTTCTATTTTTAATATGATATTTTAGTTCATTATACTCCCTAAAACTTTATTTTTATTCCAAATTGACCACAATTCATTATTTTTAAAATGTTTCATTGTTTTAATTTGATGTTTTTGTTCATTATAGTCCTTAATACTTTATTTTTATTCCAAATTGACCCTAATTCCTTTTTTAGTATTTTATAATATTTTTTTTATATATTTGTTCATTATAGTCACTAAAATTTTGTTTTTATTTCAAATTGACACATATTCATTATTTTTAATTTGTCTGATGTTTTATACTTTAATTTTTTTTTTCATTATAATCCCCACAAGTTTATTTGTATTTCAAATTGACCCATATTCATTTGTTTTTCAAATGAATGCCTAATGTTTTATAATTTTAATATGATATTTCTGTTCATTCTAGTCCCCAAAACTTTATTTTTATTCCAATTTGACCCATATTCATTGTATTTTTACGTTTTCTAAATTTATTTTGATATTTTTGTTCATTATACTTCACATAACTTTATTTTTATTCTAAATTGACCCATTTTCATTATTTTTTTTATTATCTTTTAAATTACTTCAACCTGAAATGAACCCGACCTGAAATGAACCCGACCTGAAGTCTACCCGAACCGGAAATGAACCCGACCTGAAATGAACCCGACCTGAAATGAACCTGACCTGAAATGAACCCGACCTGAAGTCTACCCGAACCCGAAATGAACCCGACCTGAAATGAACCCGACCTGAAGTCTACCCGAACCCGAAATGAACCCGACCTGAAGTGTATCCGAACCCGAATTAACCTGTCAATTATCTGCTTCGGACCTGACCCGTTTTGACCCGACCTGAAATGGACCCGACCTGAAATGGACCCGCACCCGACCCGACTCGAGTCAAGACAGAAAAATAACTTAAAATGACCTATATCCGATTTTACCCGACCTGACAATACCCGACTTGAAACCCATCCGATTACCTGTTTTTACAAGTAATTCCGGATTTGATCTCCGATGAGAAGTGGGCCATAATGAAGCAGATGAATGAAATGATTAAAAAAGTTAAATAAGAGAAAGGTTGAGTGAGTGGTCAACATAAGCAAGGTGCTGTAACTAACTGCCACTCCCGGCAATTGTCTGTTGGTTCAACTGCATTTTTGCCTTTGCCTTTGCCTCTGCCTCTGCCTCTGCCTTTGCCTTTGCCGTTGCCTTTGCCTTTGCCATTGCCAACAAAATTCGAAGGAGCGGATAAGCTTTCATTTCATTACTTTTTTTTCCTGACGGAACGGAACCGCTCTTCTACTGACCCCAGACCTTCCTCACAGTTGAATTTCGGAAAGAGAGTGGTATTATGTTGTAATCGTATTTCTCTGCAACTCTTCTTTATCAATTCACTCAACCTTCATTTTCCTCTTCCAAACCTATTCTTTCTTCTGATTTTTGCAGTTTTTTCCAACCAATGTCGGGCCTCGTCTCCATCAAATCTCCTCCCGACGTGCAACCGCTACGGGTTACTGTTCCGGAGCCACCCTCGCCGCAAATTCCACCGCCAGCTCCTAACAAAAACCCTCCTTCCCCTTCCCCTTCACGTTCCAAGCCTTTTCCCGCTCGCAGCGCCAAGAAACCTCCACCCGACTCACCCAACCTCAACGACTCCGCGCTTGACAATCCGGATCTCGGCCCGTTTTTACTCAAGTTGGCCCGAGACACTATCGCTTCTGGGGAGGGTCCGGCTAAGGCTTTGGACTATGCGATTCGAGCGGCCAAGTCGTTCGAGAGATGCGCCGTGGAAGGTGAACCCAGCTTGGATCTTGCGATGAGCTTGCACGTGCTGGCAGCGATTTATTGCAGCTTGGGGAAGTTCGAGGAGGCGGTCCCGGCGCTAGAGCGGGCGATTCAAGTACCCGATGTGGATCGGGGCCCTGATCACGCGTTGGCTGCTTTTTCGGGGCATATGCAGCTGGGGGACACGTATTCCATGCTGGGTCATATTGAGAAGTCGATTGTATGCTATGAAAAAGGACTAAAGATTCAGGTCCAGTCTCTGGGTGACATCGATGCCAGAGTTGGCGAGACTTGCAGGTTATCTCCATCTCTTTCTGAATTCTTAATGATTTACAGTTTTACAGTTAAGATTAAGCTCTAGAATTGGTCTGAGTTTCTGTTATATTATCGATTGTATGCTCATGAGTAATGGAACTGACAGGTACTTGGCTGAAGCTCATGTCCAAGCAATGCAATTCGATAAAGCCGAAGAATTGTGCAAGAAAACTCTTGAAATTCATCGTGCCCACAGTGAAGCTGCATCACTCGAAGAGGCAGCTGACTGTCGCTTGATGGCACTCGTATTTGAGGCAAAGGGAGATTATGAAGCGGCCCTTGAGCACCTTGTCCTGGCTAGCATGGCAATGATTGCTAATGGACAGGAGAACGAAGTTGCAGCTATTGATGTCGGCATCGGCAATATTTACATGTCTTTATGCCGCTTCGATGAGGCTCTCTTCTCTTACCAGAAGGCACTAACAGTTTTCAAATCATCAAAGGGCGACAACCACCCTTCCGTTGCTTCTGTCTTTGCACGCCTTGCTGACCTCTACTACAGGACAGGAAAGCTTCGAGAATCAAAGTCCTATTGTGATAATGCTTTGAAAATCTTTGCTAAACCGGTTCCTGGAACCACAGCAGAAGAGATAGCTAGTGGGTTGACAGAGATTTCGGCCATATACGAATCTGTAGATGAGCCTGAGGAGGCATTAAAGCTCTTACAGAAGGCAATGAAGCTGTTGGAAGATAAACCTGGACAGCAAAGCACGATTGCTGGAACCGAAGCACGGATGGGTGTGATGTTTTACATTCTTGGGAGGTATGAGGAGGCAAGGACCTCTTTTGAAAGTGCAATAGCAAAGCTTAGAGCCAGCGGAGAAAGGAAGTCGGCCTTTTTTGGGGTTGTTTTGAACCAGATGGGCTTAACTTTTGTGCAATTATTCAAGATAGATGTGGCTGTTGAGTTGTTTGAGGAATCAAGAGCCATACTCGAGCAGGAATGTGGCCCATGTCACCAAGATACTCTAGGAGTATACACCAATCTTGCAGCGGCTTATGATGCTATTGGAAGGTAACTATTTTTTTAAACTACTACGCACCAAATTCTATTCAACCTAGCTTATGATTAACATGCCGGGATATCATTACTCATTAGTATTGCTTGTGAAACAGAAAATATACTTAGGAGGAATGAAATGAATATGGAAGTGTAGTTTGTTATAGTAATCTCCTTAATAGTTCGATCATTATTCTTAAATACTTATGGCATATGACACATAAGTAAGAATGGAAGGTCTGATGTGCTTTTAAGATGCAATACATCTAATTCTTCTTAATGTCTTTTTTTCCCCTTATAGTTTTCAGTTACTTATATTTTGATTGAAATATTAGGGTTGAAGATGCAATTGAGATATTTGAGAATGTACTAAAATTGCGATAAGAGAAACTTGGAACTGCAAACCCTGATTTCGAAGACGAAAAGGGTAGGCTGGCTGAGCTCCTGAAAGAGGCGGGAAGATCTCGAAACAGAAAAGCAAAATCGCCGAAAAATCTGATCGATCCCAACTCAGGGAGGACTCAGGGAGGACGAAGAAAGAGGGGACAAAAAAATGGGGTCTTAGAATTTGATGGTGTCCGATGTCAGCACATATCGATTTCGTTTTCCAATACAGTATATTTGTGCAGTTGTGTAGTTTGTTGCTGTTAATGCAGAAGTCTACCCGGCTCTGTATCATTTTGTATACTGAAGTGCTCTTCACTTTTGGGCTTTTGGCCTTTCGGCCTTTACTTCCCTTTGTAATATTTATGCTTGTATCTATTTAATTATTCATTTTTGTGTTTAGGATTTGGCAAGTTGAACTTTTAGCAGCTTAGATTACGCATTTGGTGGTTCTATTCATCGTCGCCTGTTTTAAGTGTTCTTCTGTGACAAATTCTGATGAATTATTATACAGGAGAATCAAGAGTAATCCAGGTCTGATTCAGAAGAAGAGGCAAGAGGTTTTATCATTAATTCATAACACCATATTACATGGAAAGCAAACATCAATAAGATACATTATATTAACTAGTTTCTTACATGGCAAGTTTATTTAATGTTATGTTGTCTGGCAGGCTTATCATCATGCCAACATGCTCACCAAGTTTATGAATCCATCATATTGCTTTGCTATTCCACCCCTGTAAATAAAAACCATTAGTTTTATATCTGAAACAACATAATAAAATCAGGTCGAATCGGATGAACATATTTGGATTCGAGATAAAATGACAGCTTTACCTTGTCATCGTCGTCGTCACTGTCAGAGTCACTGCAGCTGTTGTTACCCAAATTGTTCCTTATCAGACCCTTAGCCGAGTGGGCGTTGCCAGCATGGTGCCTACGGCCTCCTCCGCCGTAATACTGTGACTGGTTGGAAAAGTACTCGGCTTCAGTATACTCAAAGCCCATGGTTTTGGCAGGGCCGTAAGATTGGGTGTTGAGGAACTCGTTTCCGTGTCCAGAGTGTTTGCCGCGAAGCTGCGGCTGGCTACGCCCCATCCCATTGTTTGCATACTCCCTATAGCCATTGCCCATCCCATTGTTTGCATACTCCCTATAGTCATTGCCCATCCCATTGTTTGCATACTCCCTATAGCCATTGCCCATCCCATGGTTATCGTACTCAGCATAACCATTGGTCTCTTCATAGCCATGAGCCTCAGTTATTTCATAGTTGCCGTGATTACCGAAACCATGTCCCATCCCGGTGCCATTTCTCTGGAAGCTAGCGGCTGGGATAGGGCCCCCATAGCCATAAACACGGCCCTCGCGTTTCCCAGGACCATGAAGTTGAGTTTTGGAGATTGCAGGTCCATTTTGGGACTTGTAGTTGCCATAAGATTGGCCATACTCATCCCAGGTTTCAGCCATCCCGTAGGCTTTCTGGGGTTTGCTCATTCCGTGGGTGTAACATTCAGTTCCGCCATAAGCCATTGCATAGCCATTCAGGGTTCCTTGGGATTGGTATTTCTGCTCCTTCCTGCTCCCCCAATTAGAGCTGCCACCTCCATTCAACCCCATTCTCACTCTCTCTTAATTTGACGATTAATTACTTGAGCAGAGCAAAGTATATATAGAAGCATGTTGGATTGGATTCCTTGTGGTGTCCAAAATGAAAAAAGGCACCGCCTTTTGATCGGAACAAATTCCTCCTACATCTTTCAACTCCAATATCTAAACATTTGTTCTTGAGTGGGCACCCCACCCATGCCTTAAAAAGAATCTCTTTGCCAAGTTGATGATATCAGAAATGGAGCCACCCACCGGATTCATCCTTTTATGGTTACCATTACCAATTCCAACCTCCAAGTGTCTGAATATATTCCTTTCACATCTTTAAATTTATGCCATTCTTTTGCTTTTTGAGTGGAGAAATAAATTTCTTGTTTTGGCATCATATCCAAATCTTTGGCGATGGAATTAACAATAAATGATTAATTTACTATTATAATGTGTGTCGTGTGCGTGTGTAATTGAAAGTGGAACTGCTGCTAAGAGTTTATTTTAGTTATGATGATTTGCATCAAGTAATAAGTATGTGTAAAGAATACAAATGAAATTATGCATCTTTCATCCTAGGTTTATTTTGACGAATTCAGAGTTGATTGAATGCTTTTGGATTTTTTTTAAATATACTTGATTATATTTAAATTGATAGGATTACAAAAATATCACGCCACAAACACCGTAAGTTTAATGCATAAAAATAAATACAATAAAATTCTAAGGGTGTGAAAGACATTAATATATAAAACTTATCACTTTCAAAAGCTGGTTTGACCCGACCCTAAACCCGACCTGGTAACATGCCTGAAACCTGATTGAGTCAGAACCTGATTTGACCCGAGGATTTAATGACCTGAATCCGACCTGTAACCGACCGATGTTGACCCAAACCGGAATTGGACCTGTTACTGTAGTAACCGAATCCGACATGTGTCCGACCGAAAACAACCCGAACCCGAATTTGACCTGTTACTGTAGTAGTCGAACCCGACCTGCACCCGACCGAAACGAACTCGAACCCGAGACTGACCCGGCAGATAACCGATTTTACCCGACCTGTTTGGACCCGACCTGTTTTGAAACCGACCTGTTTTGAACCCGACCTGTTTTGAACCCGACCTGTTCTTGACCTGAACTGATATTGACCTGAACTGATATTGACCTGAACTAATATTGACCTAAACTGATATTAACATGGCTTGTAGTTGTTGATAATGATAATTACCTGACATTTAAAGAAATTTTTATTTGATGAATTTAAAATTTTAAAATAAATTAAAATAATAAATAATTTTTATACTTAGTAAAAATTATCTTTTAAGTTAATGCTAAGTAAATTAACTTTTAGGTGATACATATATACTTAGTAAAAATTAAGTGTTAATAAATTCTATATATTTAGTAAATTAAATTTTAAGTGATACATATATATTTAGCAAATTAACTTTTAGGTGATACATATATACTTAGTAAATTAACTTTTAAGTTAATGATAAGTAAAACTTATCTTTTAAGTTAATAATAAATATTGTCAAGTGTTAATAAATTGTATATCTATAGTTAATAAAAATTAATGCTAAGTCAAGATTAAGAATATACTTAGTTCAGTTTTTATATTTAAGACATTCAACTTTAATTATCTTCTAGATGAATTAAAACATAACTTGAATGAATATTTTTTATTTAATTAACTTAACTTGATCAAATTTTATTACGAAAGATTGAAAATTAATTGTTGAATTGATAAAAACTAAATATTAGAAGGTTAATCGTTTCCAATATTTTAAATTCATAGTTATATTATAATACTGTAATTTTTAATTATTTTACACAAATTTATGTTGCGAATAAAGGTGAAAATGAAATAAATTTTAAAAAATAAAATATATTAATTAATCCAACAATATTTAATTCCTCTGTGTATAAAACACCACCTTAGTTTCAAGCTCTTCCTTTTATGTGTAAGGGTTAATAAAATATTTTAATAATTTTATTTTAATTTTAATTTTTTTTAAAGTTCCCGCTTGATTGAAAGCATGGAGGGAATCTTCCCGCCCTTTTAGGTGTAAGGGTTATTCACCCTTTAGGTCCTCCTCTGTTCAGGTTCTTTCATTTTGGTCCTTTTTCTGTGAAATTGAGCTGGTAATTTTGTTTTATTTTCAATTTGGTCATTATTTCAGTTTTAAGGTTTAGGGTTTGAGTTTAATTTAGGGGTTGAGTTTAATTTAGGGTTTTCCTTTTCAATGATTAAATTGAAATATTTCATTTTAGGGTTTAGGGTTATATTCAAGTATTCTTGTTTTGATTAGGGTTTCAATTTTAAGGTTTAGGTTTTAATTTAGTGATTTATTTTTTAATTTAAAGTTTGAGGTTTTGATTTAGGGTTTAAGGTTTTAATCCAGTGTTTAGGATTTATAATTTATGGTTAATATGTTTTGTTTTTAGGGTTTAGGGATTTTATTTAGTGTTTTGTTTTATGGTTTATGGTTTAAATTAGGGTTTTGTTTTAATTGTTTATGGTTTTAGGGTTTAGTATTTAATTTTTAGGTTTAGGGTTTACATGTATAGTGTTTAAAGGTTTAAGGGTTTAAGGTTAGTGTTTCGAATAAAGGTTTTATTTTTAGTGAACTAAGCTTATCTTTAGGGTTTAGTGCTTAAGGTTCATGACTTAATGTTTAGTGTTTTGATTTATGGTTATGGTTTAGGGTTTCTTTTTATTAGTTTAGGGTTTTTGTTTTAGTTTAGTGTTTTGAATTAGGGTTTAGGGGTTTACTTTTAATTGCTTTTATTTTGGGTTTTTATGGGTTTAGGGTTTCTTTTATGGGTTTAGGATTTTTGTTCTACTTTAGTGTTTTGAATTAGGGTTTGGGTTTAGGTTTCATTATTAGTGAACTAAGCTTACCTTTAGGGTTTGGTCCTTAGGGATTAGGGGTTTACTTTTTATTGACTTTATTTTAGGTTTTCATGTCATGGGCTTAGAGTTTAGGGTTTCTTTTTATGGGTCTAGTGTTTAGGGTTTCTTCTTATAGTTTTAGAGTTTTGTTTTAGTTTAGTGTTTCGAATTAGGGTTATGGGTTTAAGTTTCATTTTTGGTTTAGGGTTTAAGGTTTAGATTAGGGTTTCATTTTAGAATATATAATATATTAGTATATTATATATATGTATGTAAAATGTATTTATGTATGTATAAACCCTAAACCCAAAACTCTAAACCCTAAACCATAAACCCTAAACCCTGATTCATTTTTGTGCTATGTATGTATAATGTATGTATGTATGTATGTAGGAACGTGAAACCTTAAACCCTTAACCCTAAAACTCAAACCCTAAATTCTAAACCCTAAACCATATAAACATATATATAATGTACATAAGTATATATGTACGTATGTACCAATGTATAAACCCTAAACCCTACCCCCTAAACCATAAACCTTAAACCCCAAAACACTAAACCATAATTCATATATGTATGTACGTATAATGTATTAATATTATATATGTTAAATCCTAATCCCTACACAATAAACCGTAAACCAGAATGAACCTAACCTGAAAGGAAACCGACCTGAAATTACCCGAACTGAAATGAACCCGACCTGAAATGAACCCGACCTGAAACGAAACCGACCTGAAATCAACCCGAACCGAAATTAACCCGTCAATTAACTGTTTTGGCCCGACCTGAAATGAACCGACCTGAAATGAATCCGACCCGAAATGAACCCGACCTGAATTGAACCCGGCCTGAAATGAACCCGGCCTGAAATGAACCCGACCCAAAATGAACCCGAACCCGAACCGAATCGAGTCAAAACAAAAAACGACCTGAAATGAACTGTAACCGATTTGACCCGACCTGACAGAGCCCGACCTGAAACCCAACTGTTGACCTGTTTTTACATCCCTATAATGGAATATATGTGATCACACAATAAAAAAAGTTACATAGTGTAATTTTTAAGAAAAACCCACAGAAAAATTCACTAATGTCGAGAAAATAATATAAAAAGAATCGCGTCTTACTAAAATTCTCATTTATTTTCTTCAATTTTATTTATTTTTAACAATTTAGTCGTATCATAAACTTTCCAAATTAAAATTTAAGTCACCAACTCTTAAAAATAATTATACTTGAGGAATAATAGTATGATGTTTCTGAATTCGCTGCTTCTTCGAAATTCTTTTATAATCTATTTAATTCATAACAACAATTAATCAATTGTATTGCATAATAATTGTTCATTATTATTTTGTTAAGTATAGAAATTAAATTTAGGATAAACTACATAAATGATCACTGCACATAAAGGGCGCTTCTATTTTAATCATCAAACCTTTAAAACTTACAATATATTCACTGAACTTTTAATTCGTTTTCAAAATGGCCATTACCGCCAACTGCCGTTAAAAATGCTAATGTGGAAATTAACTTTTTGTACTCAACACTTCTACCCTCCCCCCCTCTGGTTCTGCCATGAAAATCTCTCTATATATTGTAAAACTTGTAATACCCCAAAATTCAATTAGTGACTAAAATGATAGAAATTAAAATTTGGTGTCTAAAGTGAATTTATGAATAACTGAAGCATTTAAACTGTAATTTTCCCAAAAATTATTCTGAATGTTTAGTCATCAAATTTACATATGATATTGGATTATTGACGGAACTTTACATTCAATTTTAAGGGGTCAAATAGAGATATTTTTAATAGATCTTATATATATATATAAGGGAAGGTTTAATACATTTTTTACCTCTAAATTTTATATGTTTTTTTAATTTGTCCCTTAAAGTTCATTTTGACCACTTTTGTCTCCTAACGTTTTTGTTGTTATTCATATTGTCTTCCTATCTTTAAAAAAAATTGTCTTGACCAATCAAAACGTGCTACATTATTTTTTTATTTTAAATTTTAAAATAAAATAAATATATTAAAATATTTATTAATTTAATTACATTTACCAAAATACCCAGAAACACCCCATCTAAATCCATCATCATCTTCATCCCCTCGTACACTCTTACCTTCACCGACTAGCCAAACTTAATTTTCAAGATTCCAATGGTTTTCTGCCAAACTTAGTTTTCAAGATTCCAATGGTTTTCTGCCAAATTTAGTTGTTAATTAGATCGCGATTGATTTTCTGTATATTTGGTAGGAAAGTGAAAAGACCACGTGGGCAGTTGTTAATTCATTCCAATGGTTTGTTTATGATTAGGGTTGAATTGTACTAATGTAACAGACATAGATGATGTTTGATTTTCTGGGTTTTTGATTTACTTTTCTGGGTAATTCTTGAATCAGCAAAAGCTTTAGACTTTGATCTGTCTTCCTTACTAGATTTGGTTGTTTTACTTTGCTGGGATATTTACCCTTTTTCTGGTTTTCATCGTACACTTTCTTTTTTTTATGTCCGATGGCGACAAATGTTTTTCGTCTTTGGATAAAAACCAATGTTCTTACTTCAATTTTCATTTCCACCAAGTGTTCAAATTAAATTTTCACTTTCCTACATTCTTTTTGCTTCATGGTTTTGGTGTTCTAAGTTCTAACCCTTTCTTTTATGGTTGATGCCGACTGGGATTTATGTGTTGACATTTTTCTCAGGAACATGGTTCCAAAGCTTGCAAAAAGTGAATTCAAGTTATAACCGGAATGAGTCAAACTAGAACTAAGCCTCGTGTGGGTAAATATGAGATGAGAAGGACTCTTGTGGAAGGAACATTTGCTAAAGTGAAGTTTGCTAGAAATTCAGAGACCGGGGAACTTGTGGCAATTAAGATCCTTGACAAAGAGATGAAAACTGGGGAAGGAGATGATGGTATGTTTTTAGTATTTTGGTAAATATAATTAAATTAATAAATATTTTAATATATTTATTTTATTTTAAAATTTAAAAATAAAAAATGATGTGGCGCGTTCTGATTGGTCAAGATAAATTTTTTTAACGATAGGGAGTAATATGGATAATGGCGAATTTTTGAATAATTGGAGCCTTTAAATTGTAATTTTCCCAAAAGTTATTCTGAATGTTTAGTTATGAACTTTGCATATGATATTGGATTAGTCGCGGAACTTGACATTCAATTTTAAGGGGGTCAACTAGAAATATTTTAAATAGATCTTATATATGTAATAAAAATTTTGACGGCAATTTTTTTATTGTGTTTTTTTAATATATAAATATATATTAATGACAAATTTTAAAGAAATAATTAAAAGTGTTAAAATATTTGAAAGGGACTCATAAGATTTTTAAAATTTTTAAAGGGCCAAATTGGGGGCATTCAAATATTTAAAAGGGCTTAATTATATTTTTAGAAAAATTTGAAGGGCTAAATGATGAATTTTTGGCCCCCATCGGTCCCCACCAAGTGTCACCCATGTGTTCGATCAAAGATGATAATTTATGGAGATCCATTGATCGGTTTAGTGACCAAGGATGCTCATGTTATCCTTATCTTGTATGAATTAAAATTTTAATATGGGAATGTAAAACACCTCCTTTTAATAAAAAAATGATAATTCATGTTTAATCCGGACTTTAGGATTAATTTTTGAAAATTTTCGAACCGTTGGATCAAGTAGAAAATCAATAATTAATTCTAGTCATTGGATTTAGGGGCAAAGTTGTCATCTACTAATGCTAGGACTAATACGAATCTTTGGATGATGAAGATGGACATTTGAATTAGAAATTTAGAACCATTGGACCAAAAGGCAAAATGGTCATTTCACTATAATTTGATTATTTTAATCAAAGTTGTTATTTAAATGCCAAATGGCCTAAAGGAATAAAAAAGGAAAAACCAAAAAGAAAATTCTCCACATTTCTTCTAGCTCGTCATGAACTCTTAGAACAATGTTACTCAATTAACTGGGGTAATACATAGAAGGACTAGTGGAGTCATGAACTCCTTACAATATGTTTTTTTAAGTCAAGTTAAATTTGCCTAAGATAATGGTAATACTTATTTTTGCCCCATAAATTTATAAATTACTTTTCTAACAAATGATGTTGAGACCCTACCAATTAAACTACCTTCTTAGTTTTAGTAAAGTATGGACACTAAATTATGACAAACTAAAGTAAATGGGTGAATTTTTTAGAATTACATAAAGTAGAAGGATGCAATTCAGAATTAAACCAATTTTATGCTTAACCTCAGTCATTCATCTCATCAAAAAAGAAAAATGAGAGATTAAAAGGGTCCATAATAACCAACGACTAGTTCGTCTAGTGAAATGAGACACTAAATCTCTTAAGCAAGGTCAGGAGTTTGAATCCTGGTATTATGAATAGAGAAAATTGGGATGGGAGAGTCCCTTATGATCTAGTTTTGAAGGGTGAATTGGTCAGCAATTGGAGTTTGGACCTCTCACTCTTCACTTTACCACTCTTCTAGTTTATCATATGACCAAAGACTGGTCTACGTTGAATAACTCGGCTTCTCTCTGTCAAACTTCAAACTTTCTACATATCCCAACAACCATTTTCCCCATTTTTTTTTTTGCTAATCCAAAACCCCAAAGCACTTCCTTTTAAAGCCCCAGACTTTTAACTTCTGACTCAACCAAAACCCTTCACTCTCCCACTCCCACTTTGCTTAGACAAGTCCCAACGATCTCAACCTTCTTTCTACATAACCAAAACTCACATAATCCCTCCCTTTTCCTGTGAATTATCTTACTCTAAACAGAAAGAACAAAAAAAATGGAGAACATATCTAACTGGGAGCAGGGGACACTGGTGAGTGAGCTGATTCAAGGACTGGAGTTAGCAAAGCAGTTGAGGTTGCATTTGGGTGCATCATCTTGTGTTGAATCCAGGGACTTGTTGGTACAGAAGATCTTATCTTCCTATGAGAAAGCTCTTCTGATCTTGAAACCAAGAGGACCTGTGGCAGAGTCTCCTCTAACAATCAATGGCAGCCCACGGGATATCGGAGATGTCTCGAAGAAGAGGTGAATTTGCAAGCTAAAAGTTATATAATTCTTGTATGTTATTGCAAGATTTGTATGTAGTGAATTTGATACTAATGATTCCTGGGGCATGGGTTATGCAGAAAGATGATGCCTAGATGGAGGGATCAGGTGAAAGTGAGCTCTGAAAACCTGCTGGAGGGTCCTCACGATGATGGCTGCAGTTGGAGAAAATATGGGCAAAAAGATATCCTAAGAGCCAAATATCCTAGGTGAGCTCTAACATTTGCTAACTAATCAAACATATATACAAAGATAGACAAAGCTGTTGGACTTCTATATTAGTCAAAACCCTGATGGTAGAATGTTGTTTACTTTTGGCAGAAGCTATTACAGATGCACGTATCGAAACACCCAAAACTGCTGGGCAACAAAACAAGTCCAGAGAACAGATGAAGATCCCACCATTTTTTACGTCACATACAGAGGAACTCACACATGTGGAAATGGCAACCAGACAGTTCCACCACCAGCATCACCAGAAAAACAAGAACGTAAATCAAACAAAAATCACCTTACTAATAACAATCACGGACCATTGCAATCACAAGGTATCCTCTTAGACTTTCGAGCAGGCCTAAGTGTTAATACCGGCGGCTTAGACAATAAAGAGATGGCGCCCTCCTCTTTTCCTTCAACATCATTTGGGTGCTTAAAGAATGAAAACCATAGCATTTCACCTTCTGGAGTACTTGATTATAGCAATATCTTCGGCAGCTTTTCTTCGCCTTTCATGTCTCCTGGTACACCTGAATTAAGCCACTTTTCAGTTTCTCAGATGAACTTTGGAGACATTCATAATACAAAACATTCTGACTCTGATCTCGCCGAGTTGATTTCAGCCAACACTTCAGCCACCAATTCTCCGATTATGGACTTGGATTTCTCGCTCGATCAAGTGGAGTTGGATCCAAATTTCCTATTTGACACTACAGAATTTTCTCCAAACTCTTTTTTTGCCATCAAAGAAGAGTACTGGTAGATGTTGAATTTAGGTTTCGCTAACCAGAGTAGCTAGTTGCATCTGTTCATGGTGAGCTCTGTGTTTCGCCAAGAACTGTTGTCTCTTTACATTCAATGTTGGTTGCATGAAATTTTCAGATGACAAATTTGGACATTGTTCTAACTTCTAATCAAAGACACATAATACTAGTGTGCAGATTTTAACCAAAATGATAATTTTGCGTATAGAAACCTTTTGGCAAAACACATAAATAATGCAAAGGTCCTTTTCCCACTTACTGCAACTTCTTTGCAATCTGCAAATGAGTATTAACCAATGACAATTTATTATCCAAATAAATTTTCCATAACAACTTACCATGAAAGTTCACAAATCCCGGAAATCGAATCAGTGAAAAATCCATATATACAGGGAAAAAGAATCTACATTCCAATGATCCCTTTAGTAGATACAACATTGCTTGCCTCTACACTTAGACTGATGGAAAAGATAAAACAAACAGTCACAAGAGGCAACACCCAACTGAAGTGAGAACTCATACCTTTACCAATGAAATGGCTACCATATCTGTTAAAACTGAATGTCACTTACATCGTCTACACTACACTTAAGGTTCTTCTGTTTTTTCACGTCTGGAATGGAGCTTGGTGTGCTTTCTTTTGCATCCGCAGTCTTCCTAAGAGCTTGTCTCAACTCCAAGACAATGAATAAGTTGGTTACTGTGAGAAGTGATTCAGCCCCTCCATGTAACCAATCCACATTAGATAAGGAAGTACCATATTTCACCTTTGCTGTCTCAACACCACATGGACCGAGTCACAATTTGGTATTGAAGTGTAGAAATCAACATGTCTTAAAAGCAATAGTTGTTCATTAGCGAGAACTTACCATATATTCCAGCTGGGACTGCTCGGTAGACGCGAAGTCAGCAAAAGACCAATACAAAGGAAATTAGTAGAGTTGAAACAAAGCCCCAAAAGCAAAAATCAAATTGCAGGATAAAACTTGCAGCTAAAACAAATAAATATATGTCACAGTACTACGATGATCGGTGTCGATAAAACAAATCTACAGCCTCGCAATTGAGAAGAAATCATATTGTAGAATTGAGCTGCCATTGTCACAAAATGCATCTCTGCCCCAGCTATGAGAAGCCATCAATCCACAAGTCTCAAAGTGTACACATATAACATTTCAATTAGGCCATTTAACAAAAAAAGAAGGGGATATATGCTAAAATGAATACCAGTGCATTTATCAACAAAGTGGGTTTCTTGCAAAATCATCAATCTGTGTAATTTATCCTACTTGTTTGCCCAAACTAAATTCTCTATTTCATGAAAAATGGAAACCTAAAAGTTGACATAATTTCTGAAACTTAGAACATAAGCAATCTCAGAAAATTAGTGGTGAGAAAGATAAGGGCATATCCCAGGAAACTCACTGGTGGCACCCACAAAGGCAAGCAAGAAGTAGAAGCCGAAAAGGGTGAGCTTGGGGGATGATTCAGACTTGGTGATAAAGTACAAGAACCCAATGTATGGAAACAAAGAAAGTGCAAAAAGTTGAGAAGCAATGCTTTGTGAGTCAATGTTTGGTGCCCATGGATCCACCGGCAACAACCACCCACGCACAATCACTCCTTTCTAACTACCTAACAGCTGTACAAGAAAGAGAAATAAGGATTTCTGTTAGCTCCCCTCAAGTTGGAGCATAAATGTTATGTATGCCCAACTTGGAGACTAAAGAATGAAAAGAAAAGCTTGGTAGAGCCTTGGTCAAGCAATCTGTAATCTGATTGTGTGTTGATACTGGTAACAGCTTGAGGAATCCTTGATGAACTTTCTCTCGTTCAAGATGGCAATTTATTTCAATATGCTTTGTCCTTTTATGATGGACTGAATTTTCTGCAATTTGAATAGCAGAAAGATTGTCACAATAAAAATTTGCAGGTTGAAAAGGAAGGTGAAAATCTTTTAATAAATAAAAATATCCACTGTAATTCACAAGTTACTGAAGCTAAAGCATGATATTCAGCCTCACTGGATGAAAGAGAAACAATATGTTGTTTCTTGGACTTTCATGAGATTAAAGATGATCCTAAAAACACACAATACCCAGTGATGAATTTTCTGGAATCTGGGCATGAAGCCCAGTCAGAATCAGAAAAAGCATTCAAATGAAGGTCATTGTTAGCTGCAAAGAACAACCCTTGACCAGGTGTTCCTTTTAAATACCTTAAAATTTTATGGGCAGCAACCAAATGTGTAGTAGTAGGACAAGACAAAAACTAAGATAATTATTGTACAGAGAAAGCAATACCAGGTCGAGTATTTGTTAGGTACAATACTTCACCAATTAATCTTCTATAGTCAGTAACATCCTCTAAAAGAGCACCATCAGATTTTGAAATGCATTTAACACCTCTAGTAATAGTTATAGGTGTTGAGTCAGGTTTAGAGTCCAAAAAACCAGTGTCATTAAGTAAGTCTAATGTATACTCTATTTGGCAAACATTGATACCAGAGGTTGGCCTAGCAATTTCAAGGCCTAAAAAGTATTTTAAGTCTCCCAAATCTTTGATTTTGAACTTATTGTGTAAAATTTTTTTAATATTATTTATTTGTTCTGAGCTAGGGCTAGTGAAGACTATGTCATCCACATAAACAACTAAAGCTATAAAACTATCTCCTATACCCGTAGTGAACAAACTGTTATCAACATGAGATTGTTTGAACCCTTTCTCAATTAAGGCCAAAGTTAATTTCTCATTCCATTGTCTGCTGGCATGCTTTAAACCATAGAAGCTTTTCTTCAATTTACAAACAAGACCAGTCCTATCATCATTACTAAAACCAGGAGGCATATCCATATACACTTCTTCATGTAAGGAACTATGAAAAATGCATTATTAACATCTAACTGTTGAAGTTTCCAATTTTTAGAGGCATCAATAGCAATTAGGGTCCTAATTGTTGTCATTTTAACAACAGGACTAAAAGTGCTTAAGAAATCAACTCCTAACTGTTGAGTATAGCCTTTTGCCACTAATCTTACTTTATACCTATCCAAAGTGCCATCAGATTTCAACTTTGTCCTGAAAACCCACTTACAACCTATAGTTTTCTTGTTTGGAGGTAAAAGCACTAAGTCCCAAGCATTATTTGACTCTAAAGCAGTTATTTCTTCCTTCATGGCATTCCTTCAACGTTCATGTTTAACAGCTTGTTTGTAAGTTTTAGGTTCAGTCAAGACATCAATATTACCAATGAAAAAAGTATGCTTATCAGAAATATTCTCATAAGACAAGACATTAGCAATAGAATGTTTTGTAGTCCGAGACTTAGGTAAGTTTACCTAAAAATCTTGAGATTATTAAGCTGAGGAACCTTGGCATAAAGAACATCATAAGGAGTCTTATTGTTTAAAATAGGTGTAGGAGTCAGATTTATTAGAAAACAAGAGTGTAGGACACAATCTATCCAAAAATGCAAGGGTAAATTGGCATGTATCCTAAGAGCTCTAGCAACAGCAAGTAAGTGATGATGTTTTCTTTCCACTACACTGTTCTGTTGTGGAGTGTAGACACAAGAAATTTGATGAATTATCCCTTTTTCTTTAAAAAAGGCATCCATCTGAAATTCTTGTGCATTATCAGACCTTATACACTTGATTTTAGTTGAAAATTGAGTATCAACAAAATTATAGAAAGCAACCAACAAGTTTCTAACTTCAGATTTAACAGAAAAAGGGAATATCCAAACAAAACGACTTTTGTCATCAACTATAGTTAAAAAATAACTATGACCATAGATACTTTTTATAGGAAAGAGACCCCACACATCAACATGAGTAATATTAAAAATAGATTCAGAAACAGACATGCTTGTAGGGAAAGGCAATCTTCTATGTTTAGCTAGATGACAAATATCACACTGAGAAATATGACCAGAAGAAATCTCATTGCATAGCTTAGAGAAATGAAACATCCTAGGACTAGAAGGATGTCCTAATCTAGCATGCCAAGTATGCAAAACATTATAATCAAAAGATAAAATGAAACTATTATCAGAAACATTAGAAATTGAAGAGAAAGTAGAAAAGTTGACAGTAGAAGTTGAGAAATGATATAATTCTTTTATGACTTTAGATGTACCAATCATCTTCAAGGATTGGACATCTTGTAAAAACACCCTTTGTTAGTGAAAGAAACAGAAATATTAGAATTTAACATCAGCTGACTAATAGAGATAAGATTAAAACCAAAATGAGGGATATGAAGAACATTTCTTAAAACTAAATCTGCAGTGAGTTGAACATTACCTATATGCAACACTTTTACTAAGTTTCCATTTGGTAATTTAACATACTTATTACTGATAACATAATAAGAAAGAAACATGGATATGTCATTAGTTATATGATCAGTTGCTCCTAAATCAATGATCCAGGAGGAACTATTATGCAGAACACTATTATGTAAAGAACCAGAATCAGAACAGGTTAGAATCATACCTGACTCTTCATTAGGGACAGAAAGGAAATCAGATGTAAAGGCATTGACATTGGACTGAGAAATAGGATCTTGAACAGAAAGATCTTTTTGTTGCAACAAGGAAAGAAGACCTTCATACTGTTCTTTAGTAAAAGAACAATTTCCCAAAGACTTGACCAGACTAGACTGACTATCAAGAATTTCAGAACCCAAATTTCCCACAAGATTGACTTTGCTGGTAAGAACATGAGATTTATACTTGTATCCGGGAGGATACCCATGTTTTTTATAACATTTTTCAATCAAATGTCCATACAAACCACAGAAAGTGCACAAAGGCCTACGATTTTTCGTACTAGACACATTTGATTTCATTTGAAACTTTCCAGGAGCATTTTGATCAACAAGCAAAACACTACTATCACAAGAATTGGTGGAAACAGACTTTTCATACTGAACAAGAATTGAAAAAATCTCATGAATTTCGGGGAAGGGTTTGACCATAAGGATTTGGGATTTAGATATAACAAAAGTGTCATTAAGACCACGAAGAAATCGAAAGGCAAAATCTTGATTTCTAAACTTAATTGCAGAACATGAACACGATGAAAGAGGACGCAAGACTGACAATTCATCCTAAAGAATTTTTAACTGCGTGTAAAAGGTGGTGAAAGAATTAATACCTTGAGTAAGAGAGTAAAACTCTTGTTGAAGGTCAGAAACCCTAATCAGGTCAGCTTGACTAAACCAATTTTGGATATCTGCCCATAGCTCGTGAGCCTTGTCGAACCACAAGACACTCTGAGCAATCTCGGGACTGGTTGCACGTTGAAGCTAGGACAAAACCAAGTTGTTGCACTTGACCCAGGCAAAGTAACTAGCATCGCTTTCATCAGGTTGCTTCAACAATCTGTTGACGAACTGAATTTGTTCTTGGAGATTAGGGCCATTCGCATTGACCGTGCCCAGGAATGATAGTTAGAACCCGAAAGCAAGACGAAGGTGAGGACGAGGGAAGAGTTTTCATTAGTATGAATGAAAAACTCGTCTGAGGGATCAAGATTGTGAAAACGAGATGAATCGGAGGGAAGAGAGGAGCGCGAGTCGGAAGACCCAACTGATACCATGTTGAATTTTAGATTTCTAGGGTTTCTTGATTTCAAATTTGGGAATAACGAACGCTTCTTGGAAGATAGAAACAAAACTCAACATTTTTCATTAAAGACCAAAACGACAATGTGATACATCGTTTTACCAAAGGTTACCTACAAACTAATACAAACTACTAATATATACTAATCAAGATGATTAGTCAAGATTTTCTAACCAACTAATAGCTGTACAAGAAAGAGAAATAAGGATTTCTGTTAGCAATACAAAAAAGTGAAATGGAAACCATTATAACTTAAATTGAAGATGTAGCGTAAGGGGTTTTAGCCACTGGCGAAAACGAGGGAGAAACGGAAGATTTGAAAGTGGGAGTGTTATACCTCCGCCTATGCCTCGGAACTTGCCTATGCTTTCGGGACCTTTAGTCTCCGCACCACACCACAACATGCGAAGTATCATGGCTTCCGGAGCTCTCGCCTCTGAACTACTTCTAACGTGACATCCATCAAGTCTGTTTAACCTGCCAGCTGAGCCTGTTACCTGACAGTCAAGTCTACTTTGCCAACCAACGTTACCAGGCTGAAAAGCCTATCGATTGAAAGACAAACCAAATCTTGTCAACCCATTAATAGGCATCACTAGATCTAGCTTCATCCCATCGAACAGTGCTACTTGGATCCACTTCACTCAAAATCACCATCTTTGGCTCTTCGCTCATTTCAGAATGGGTGAACGTCTACATACTTCCTCCTTGGTCTCCATCTCCACCACTTCGTCCGATGTTAGACGCCTTAGACACCAACGACATCATCATTTGGTGCGGTGAGCGTGAAGATCTTTCCAACCAAAAGAATTAGCTGTGATAGTTTTCCCATTTCAAGTTGTTTCAGCCATGAAGAAGAAAGAAGTAGAAAAGTTCAAAACCATTTCATCCCAAGGGATGGAGCTAGCTTAAAGAAGTTATGCTTTTCTTCGAACTCTACAAAGCCAACCTTTGGGCATGGTCACCGACGCAAGCTAGCGGCGACTCCTCACATACACTCACCAACAGTTTGTGCTACACGTATATGAGGTGTAAACGTATAAAGAGTTCTAGTCCCCAGATCTCATGAAAGACACCTCCAACGTAGGATGGAGAAGCATCAGTAGAAGTGGTGGAAACCAGTTGGGAGACTAGAAGTTCTGCAAGCAGTCGAGCCCAGCATGCATGAGAATTGTCACCGATCGAAGACTTTCCCTTCATTTTATAATATTTTTACCTGTAAAAAATAAATTTTGCCACCAATGGTGATTTAGAACGTAGACATCTATGGAATAGATGTCCTCCGATTTACATGTAAAAATTTATGATTTAAAGGGTAACCTCCTACTTTGAGCTGCTAATGTGTGTATAAAGGAAACATTGAGGTTTTCCAACAATGGAATGGAAAGCGGAATTAACGTAATGTTGAACTCTCTGCAAATGCTTCTTCTCCCTTATATTTCTCCAAACATATTCTCCTTCTAACCTCCATGTATTTAGGAAAACCCCTTATTGTTTAAGCACCTTGAGAACTTGGTACAATCCTAGGAGAATACTCGAACTACTTATGAATGTTTGAACGAATATGTGGATGTTTGAATAACTACATATGCATGCATAGGTGAATGAATATGCCAATAACAATGCGTGCAACCAAGTATTCACATCTCCATTCTTCGACATTGTTACTCCACTAGACATGTTGAGTCACCCCCGCCCGTTTGATACCTACAGAATTACGTCTGTTTCTACGAATCTCGAAATACCACCACTCAATTTATGTTTGTTTCTCCAAGAGTGTTGGGATGTCCCAATCCTACTCATGGCTACTACTCCAAGGGTATGAGATGTCTCTGCACGGAGATGCCTCCGTCTATTCAATGTCATCAACATTGCGGTTCTACAAGGACGTTGAGAATGAGATGCTCGTGTTTCATGCCATTTAAGGTATGTGGATGCTACGAACACACGGTTGCCTCCAATTTCTTCTCCCAATCATCGCGGGCCATTGTAGAACTATGAAGAATGGAGATGCCTACGTCCATTCAATGCCATCAAACTAACCCTTCAAGAGCACGCAGATGTCTTCACTCAATCCATACTTGTTTCTCCAAGAGTGTCGAGATAACTCATTCAATTTTGCGCTTGTTTCTCCAAGAGTGTGGAGATGTCTTAACTCCACTTGCGGTTGTTACTTCAAGGTTATGAGATGCCTCCGCACGGAGATACCTCCACCCAATTTTGCGCTTATTTCGCCAAAAGTGTTGAGATGCCTCAACCCCACTCATGGCTATTACTCCAAGGGTGGGAGATGCAACTAATTTCTTTATAGCATTGGGACAATTCTTAAAATTTACGAGTTATTCTCACTTCGTTCACTACCATAACTCAAAGCATGTGGATATAACCTCCTCCGAATTGAAAGCTAGATACTTTCGAAAGGGAGCATGACTTGCTACTCCAAAATGCACCCATCTCTTTTATCAAGTTTTACCAAGTATTAAAGTAACTCGTATGACTAACAGTTGAAATGGTACCCCCAACTTAAATGCTGAGGCACATAGAATAAAACTTCTAACAAGATTAAGTAATTGTATGAAAAAGATACAAGAAACTCAGATATACTTGATGTCACAACAAAACATCACAGACAAAGATATACTTCAGCTCAACACATTCGAAAGAATAAAATGCAATACCCTTAACCAATCCACAATTTTATTAATATATCAAAAATTACAAGGATTCCTACAAGAATTCCTAGAAAGGTTCAGGCTTGCGGATGGTCCGATGGTGGAAAGCTTCTTGGTTTAGCCTCCAAAAAATCATTCGTAGGGAAAGAGGGCTCGCCAACCACCTCTTTTCGCAAATAGAGTAGTATCCCTTCGCGAACATCTTCCTAAGACTAGCCTGAGGGATGGTGTTGAGTGGATCGAAAGATCGGAATGAACCAAGAGGGGGTTGAATTGGATTTTTAAAGTTCTTGGTGGTGGAATTTGCCAATAAAATTGGTAGACAAGGAATTTTAGAGTGGTTCAAGTTCCAAATGAACTCTACATCCACTACCTTAGCTTCACTAAGGATTTGCAACAATTCCACTAATTGTTCTTCCCCTTTTCTAGGCTTAGGAGGTAACCCTTACAATTTTCGATCAAATTTTCTACCCAAAATTTGACCCAATCCTCACACAATTGAAACAAAGAATTTGTTGGCTAAGCAAGTATCTCTCAATACAAAATATAGCCCAATTACAAGCACTCAACCCAATTGAAATGATTAGAATGAAAAATACAATTGGGGTTAGAAGACAATATTGGGATTTAGGCACAAATGCTTAGATTTGATGTTTGGATGTTTGCTTCAGGATCAATAGTTGTTGCTGAAGCTTTTAGAGGTCCTTTTTATACCTTCTCATTGAATTCTAGCCATTGTGGTTGTTGCATTCATCAATAGAGCCGTTAGGGGTGTTATCTTCCCTCCATAAATGCAGTCTGCAACCAACCGTTTCGAAACGCCCGACCCTGTTTCGAAACAGACCAAAATAGAAAGAGTCGTTGGGGTGCATTTAAGAGCCCATATCAAAACGGTGTGACCTGTTTCGATACGCTAAGAGCCGTTTCGAAACTTGTTTCGAAACATTTTGCCACTGTCAAGGATCGTATCGAAACGGCTTGAGATCGTTTCGATACCCCTTAACGATTTGTTAAAAATCAGTTAAAAACATTCAACGGTCATATTTTTCAAATCAATTTTAAAGCCGTTTCGAAACACTTGACGTCGTTTCGATACAGTTGCTCAATGTTCTTCAACCGTTTCGAAACTTGTTTCGAAACACGGGTTGGCAGTGTTGAAATCATTTCGATACCCGTTTCGAAACATGGACTCACAATTTCAAAACTGTTTCGAAACGCCTTAGGCCGTTTCGAAACGGTGACTCGAAAATCATTATTTTGGCTTTAAGAACACTTAGAAAATATTTGATAAACTTAGTTTTTAACTTAGGCATATTGTTTAAAACATGTAGAGAGGTTTGAGGACTTAAAAACTCGTTTTCACATTTTCAATTTAGTCCTTAGGTACTTTAGTTATATCAAAATTAAAATATCGGTTTCACAATCTCCCCTTTTTTGATATAACAAAACCAAAGTTAGAATTTTTAAGAGTTTTTAAAATTTTGAACACATTCTAACTCCCCCTCAATTTAAGATAGGTTTTTAAAGTTTTAAAAAGATTTAAGGATTTAAATTCAAGGTTTAAAACTTAAAAACACTTAAGACATTTAAAACGAATTTTTGCTCTTTGATCTTAGATTACTTCTCCCCCTTTTTGTTAGATCAAAAATAAGAAACAAGGCTCATAGAGAAGAGATAGGGTTAATAGCAATAATCATTAAGCAATAAGTAATAAGCAACATAATATTAATTCATAAAATTAAAATATCCAAAACATAAATCTCAAACAATAAGTTCAAAGCATAATCCCAAATAAAATCAAAAGCATAGGTTCATAAAACATAAGAAATAAAGATGCAAACTTAAACCTAAAATGCAAAGCTAATATGATATGTCATGAGAAACTTAGGCCTCGTCATCGTCATCGTCATCATCCGTGGACTCATCATCGCTATTGACTTGAGAACGATGAAACTTCATCCATTGGCCATAAAAGGTGGAGAAGGACATATCCATGGCCGATTGTAGATTCTCAAGGGATTGGAGACGATCCTCTACATTTTGCAAACGGGTATTGAGAGCACCAAAACCTCTAGACATGTTAGTGTCCAAAGTGTTGAACCGCTCGGTAAGGAAAGCCGTGAGAGCTCCATTGTTTGCAACTTGAGCTTGTGGTTGAGGTTCAACGAGAGGAGGAAGAGGTGATTCCCTATCAACACGTTCCCAATGCCCATTGTTTACATAGCGAAAACCGGACTTACGGAGAGAGGACTCACCAATTTTTGACTTGCGGGGTTCTGGAGAGTCGTAGGTGCAATCAAGATTAAGCTTGCTAAAGATGTGACTTAAAACCGTTCCATAACTGAAGGATTTCAGGGCATCAGTGTCACGAAGCTTAACATTATTGACTATCTCGGCAAACATGATCTTAACAAGATTAGGGCGCTCACCACGACGGAAACACTCAAGCCAAAAATAGTCTACTTGACGAATGTGAGAATATTTACCTCCGGAGGGGCGAAGGAACCATGAGACCATCAAATGGAGGAATCTATCGTGCGCATCCAAAGTAAGCACCGAACCGGTGTGAGAACCAAAGTGACTCTCATTCTCAATTCCTTCGTTCTTAAGAGCAAACATAGACTCCAAGAAAGGGATGTTAATGACAATCCTCTTGCCCAAGATAGAAGACTCAAGGCCAACCACTTCGGTATTGTCTTCACTATTAATAAATTGAGCATTGGAGTAAAAGAGAAGTACCATGTGTTTTTAGCAAATGCCCGGGATGCTCAACAAGACAAGGAAATCCCATTCTCTTAAACGGTCGAGGTAGCGGAAGAGAAAGCGCTCGGAGTCAAGAAACGTGAGGTCAACAACACACTCACGACGAATTTCAAACTCCTTAACATAGTTGAAACGATCCCTCATCTCTTGAGTTCGAAGAGTTTTTTGAAAAAGCTGGGTGAGATTGGGACGAATACTCAATTCACTTGCTTGACCGGTCTTACGCTTTTTGCTAACGTTCTCCGTAGACATCCTAAAAATATAAAGCAAGCAATTTAAAAACAAGTTTGAGTGTATGCATGAGATTTCTTAATTCAATCCAATGATAAATCCCACTTAGGTTAGAAACAAGTTTTAAAAGCAAAGAAGCAAAACAAAACAACAACAAAATTTTAAGAGAAAAACAAATTAAAAAAAACAGTAAAGAAAATACGAATAAAAAATTATATATTTGAATCAAAAATTTGAAGATTTTGAAATTTTTTTTACAAGATTTGAAAAACCCAAGTGGTAAAACACATAAACTATACAAAATTAAAATTATCTAACCTAAGATTCGAATATAAATTGAAGAAAAAAAAGAGAGGAAAATATACCTTAAATTAGGATTTTGGATGAATATGTGAAAATCCTTGCACAATATTGTTGATGCTTGCTTAGACTTGTGTTTAAGAGTAAAAGCCCTCAAGATTTGGTGAAAAACAATGAGGTTTAGAGGGTTTTTATAGGAAAAATCGATTCTATGGTTTTTAGGTTGTTGGGAGAGTTTTAATTTTGGTTAAACTTTATCATTAAAAGCCCCTTTAAAGTAGTCCGCTAACCCGTTTCGGAACGGTGTCGACCGTTCGAAACGCGGGCACGAAAGTTTGACCGATTTTTCAACACCAGCTAACCGTTTCGATACGGGTTTGACCGTATCGAATCTCCGTTGACTCGTATCGAAACTTGTTTCGGTATACCCCTTGGCAGTAGCTAAAACGTTTCGAAACCCTTGGAAGGCGTTTCGAAACGCCCTTCTCTCAGATAGAAATTTAAAGCATCCGTATCGAAATAGGTGGACCCGTTTCGATACACCTAGGTCTGGAAGTGCAGATGAGGCTCTAAAAGTGCAGAAAAATGAAATTTTCTAAGGCCTAACTTGCATGACTGACATGAATGAGCAGGAAAAACATATGCAAACATAAACATACTCCCCCTAGCTATAGGCATGGATGAAATTAGGATTAAAAACACATAAACATGGCATTTCACAAGATCAAGCAATTTTAAGCACAAAAGAGGTCCTAAAAGGTCAATATATGCTAGTTAGACCTAACTCTCTCCTAAGGGACCAAAAACACTCTTTGTCTAAAGGTTTTGTAAATATGTACGCTAATTGATTTAAGGTGTCAACATGCTTTATAACCACATCTTCCTTAAGGACATGATCTTTAATGAAATGATGCCTTATTTCTATGTGTTTGGTTCTAGAGTGTTGGATGTGATTTTTTGTCAAACATATGGCACTAGTGTTATCACATTTGAGGGGTATGGTTTCAACTTTAATACCATAATCTAAGAGTTGTTGCTTCATCCAAAGGACTTTAGCACAAGAACTCCCTAAGGATATGTACTCGGCTTCGGTGGTAGATAAGGCTACACTATTTTGTTTCTTAGAGAACCAAGATATGGGCATACTACCTAGGAATTGACAAGTTCCCGAAGTACTCTTCCTATCAATTTTACATCCCCCATAATATGCATCCGAATAAGCATGAAGGTTGAAGGTAGAGTCTCTAGGGTACCAAAGACCTAAACAAGGAGTATCTCTAAGGTACCTAAAGATTCTCTTAACGGCTATAAGGTGAGACTCTCTAGGACTAGCTTGAAACCTAGCACACAAGCAAACACTAAACAAGATATCCGGTCTACTTGCGGTAAGGTAAAGCAATGATCCAATCATAGAACGGTAAAGCTTAAAGTCAACACACTTACATCATTCATCTTTGTCAAGCTTTGTAGATGAGCTCATAGGTGTGGCTTGAGGCTTTGCATTCTCCAAGCCAAACTTCTTGAGCATATCCTTTATGTACTTTGCTTGATTGATGAAGGTGTCATCCTTCTTTTGTTTGATTTTGAGTCCCAAAAAGAATGAGAGCTCCCCCATCATGCTCATCTCGAATTCACCTTGCATTAGCTTAGCAAACTCTTTGCAATGACATTCGTTAGTAGAACCAAAAATAATATCATCAACATAAATTTGTACTACTAAGATGTCATTTTTATACCTTTTTATAAAAAGTGTAGTGTCCACCTTCCATTTTTCAAAACCTTTTTCAATTAAAAAGTTTGAAAGTCTTTCATACCAAGTTCTAGGAGCTTGTTTTAAACCATAAAGAGCTTTAGTGAGTTTGAAAACATGATTTGGAAATTTTGAGTCTTCAAAACCCGATGGTTGTTCCACATACACTTCCTCATTTATAAAACCATTTAAAAACGCGCTTTTAACATCCATTTGAAAAAGCTTGAAATCATGATAACATGCATATGCAAGCAACATTCTAATGGCTTCCATTCTAGCTACGGGTGCATAGGTTTCATCAAAATCTATTCCCTCTTCTTGAGTGTAACCTTGTGCTACTAGTCTAGCTTTATTTCTCACAATGTTACCACTCTCATCTAGCTTGTTCCTAAAGACCCATTTAGTTCCTATGGTAGATTGATTACTAGGCTTATCAACTAATGTCCAAACATTACTTCTCTCAAATTGATTTAACTCTTCTTGCATAGCCATAATCCAAAAATCATCTTTCAATGCTTCTTTTATATTCTTAGACTCTATGCATGAGATAAATGCAACATGATTCATTAATCTAAGAGAAGATCGAGTGGTTACCCCCTTGGATGGATCACCCAAGATTTCACCATCTTTGACATAGTTGAACTCCCTTGGGTAGCTCACTTCCTTTTCCTTAAGAGCCAAGTCCTGTAAGGCTTCAAGAGGTGGATCTTGTGTGTCCTCTTCTTTTGTTGGAATCTCATCCTCCTTTGGAGTTTGTCCTCCATCAAAGGCATTTATGATTCCTACATCATCATCATCATCACAAGAATCCTTCCTTGGAAGGAGGTTATCATCGAATACAACGTGTATAGATTCTTCTACTACTATAGTTCTTTTGTTAAATACACGATAGGCTTTAGAGGTTAAAGAATATCCTATGAAAATAGCTTCATCACTTTTTGCATCAAATTTACCTAAGTTGTCTTTTCCATTATTTAAAACAAAACACTTGCAACCGAAAGGATGAAAATAGCTAATGTTAGGCTTTTTAGATTTTAAAATCTCATAAGGTGTTTTCTTTAAAATTAGCCTAATCATTACTCGGTTAATAATATAGCAAGCGGTGTTTGTGGCTTTCGCCCAAAAATATTTAGGTAAATTATTTTCACAAAGCATGGTTCTAGCCATTTCTTGTAAAGTTCAATTTTCCTCTCAACTACCCCATTTTGTTGAGGAGTTCGAGGAGCTAAAAAATTGTGGCTAATACCATTTTCATTTAAAAACTCTTCAAACCCTAAATTTTGAAACTTGGTTCCATGATCACTTCTAATATGTGAAGTTCTAAGTTCAAGATCATTTTGGGTTAGTTTTGAAAATGTGATTAATTTTTCTAAAGCCTCATCTTTAGTACTTAAAAATAGAACCCAAGTAAATCTAGAAAAATCATCAACAAGAATAAATGCATAAGATTTACGACCCAAGCTTATAGTCCTAATTGGCCCAAATAAATCCATATGGATAAGTTGTAAACATCTACTTGTAGAAACATCATTAATGGATTTAAAGGAAGACTTACGTTGTTTACCCTTAGAGCATGCATCACAAATTTTATCGTTTGAGAACTTAATCTTGGGTAAACCTCTAACAAGATCAAGGGAAACTAGTTTTTCTAAAACACTAATGCTAGCATGTCCTAGTTTCCTATGCCACAACCATGCATCATTTTCATTTTGTGCTACCAAACATGCACGAGATGTATGTATGTCATCTAGATGCACCATGTATATGTTACCTATGCGATGACCTATGAGCATAATATTATTAGATTTAATGTCAACAATTTTGCACCCATTTTTATCAAATAAAACATTAAATCCTTTATCACACAATTGACTTATGCTCAACAAGTTATGTTTAAGACCATCGACATACAAGACATTTTTAATAAGAATAGTAGAGTGATTACCTATGGAGCCAATACCTTTAATGTGGCCTTTGGAGTTGTCACCAAATGTCACCACTCCTCCACTTTTTGTCTTTAGATCCATGAATCTACTCTTGTCTCCGGTCATATGCCTCGAGCATCCACTATCAAGGTACCATGAGTTTTGACTTTGTGCTTTGGCCTTGTAGCAATGCTCCCCCTACAAACAAAGATATTAAACTTTTGTTTTTGGTACCCAAATCATTTTGGGTCCATGAGTGTTAGCTCCCAATACCTTGGTTCCCTTAGGAATCCAAGATGACATAGCAACAATGTTATTAGATTTTACAAGTTCCTTAGGAACCCATACACTTCTAATCCTTTTAGTTCTACTATGTCTAGGAAAGCTACCTTGTTTGTAGTAATTAGTCTTTTTCCTAGGTTGGTTTGTTTTTGAAGATTCACCTATTTCATGCTTCACACTACCAACATTTTTAAAAGACTCTTTGAGCTCGTTAAGCTCATCTAACACCTTTTGGTGTTCACTATTACATTGAGAAAGAAGATTATTAAGGTCAATATTTTCATCTTGGAAGAATTTTAGTTCATCTTTCAACCCTAATATCTTTTTCTCAAATTTTAAATTAGCTTGAGAAAATGAGTCATTTTTATCATTTAGTTCCGAAATAATTTTCTTATTCCTAATGACCGACTCCTTGTATTTCTCAACTAATTCATCATAGACCTCTTGCAACTCATCATATGCATCATTTAATTCATCATATGTAAAATCTAAAGATGATGAGTTAGAGGTTACCATGGATGAATCTTCCTCAAGTGCCATGAGGCAAAGGTTGGCCACTTCTTGTTCGTCATCCTCGGATGACTCCTCATCACTCCAAGTAGCAAGCTTGGCTTTGAGCTTCTTCTTCTTCTCAAAGCCCTTCTTCTTGAGTTGAGGACACTGCGAACGTATGTGGCCGGGTTTATTGCACTCGAAGCAAATGATTTGATCCCTTGCTTCTTCTTTGTTCTTACCTTTGAAGTCCATCTTTCTTTGGATTTTTCCTCCCTGGTTGGACCTCATAAAGCGTGAGAATCGTTTGGCTATCATAGCCAATTCTTCTAGCTCATCTTCCTCACTAGAAGAGCTCTCCTCAAGTAATGAAGCTTTGAGAGTTATTCCCATCTTCTTCTTCTTCTTTTCCACCTCTAGCTTTTCTACTCTCTTCTCTTCTCTTCCTTCTTCTTCTCTTCTTCCCTTCCTTGCATCATAATCTCATAAGTAAGGAGAGAACCCACTAGCTCATCAAGCTTTAAAGTTTTCAAATTTTTAGCTTCTATGATGGCGGTTCTCTTCCCATCCCAAGATTCGGGAAGTGAGCAGAGTAGCTTCCGGACAAGCTTGTCTTCCGGTACAGTCTCTCCAAATCCTTTGAGCCCATTGACTATGGTTGAGAAGCGATCAAACATCTTGGACACCATCTCATCGGGCTCCATCTTGAAATTTTCATAACTAAGATTGAGAATTCCAATCTTAGTTTCCTTGACATCGTTGGTTCCGTCATAGGTGGTCTCAAAAGTATCCCACACTTGTTTGACACTCTCAATGGATGATACTTTGGAGTAGATGTCCAGACCGAAAGAACAAAAGAGCATGTGGAGAGCTTTGTCATTTATTTGGATCTTTCTCCTTTCTTCTTCACTCATCTCCACCTTTTTCTTCAAAACCATCTTCCCTTCACTATCTTGCTTCAATGGAATGTAGGGGCCATCTTTAATGATATCCCAAACCAAGTAGTCATTGGACTTGATGAAGATGCGCATTCTATTCTTCCAAAACGGATAGTTGTCACCATTGAAGAAAAGTGGTTTTGTAGTGGATTGAGACTCATACATGCTCGAACCGGAGGTAGAAGCCATCTCTTGATTTTTGGATGATCACACTCTTCCTAGGAACTCCTCTTGTGGTTGTTAATCCTCAAAGAGGTAGGCTCTGATACCAATTGTTGAGTGGATCGAAAGATCGAAATGAACCAAGAGGGGGGTGAATTGGATTTTTAAAGTTCTTGGTGGTGGAATTTGCAAATAAAATTGGTAGACAAGAAATTTTAGAGTGGTTCAAGTTCCAAATGAACTCTACATCCACTACCTTAGCTTCACTAAGGATTTGCAACAATTCCATTAATTGTTCTTCCTATTTTCTAGGCTAAGGAGGTAACCCTTACAATTTTCGGTCAAATTTACTACCCAAAATTTGACCCAATCATCACACAATTGAAACAAAGAATTTGTTGGCTAAGCAAGTATCTCTCAATAAAAAATATAGCCCAATTACAAGCACTCAACCCAATTGAAATGATAAGAATGAAAAATACAATTGGGGTTACAAGACAATATTGGGATTTAGGCACAAATGCTTGGATGTTTGCTTTAGGATCAATAGTTGTTGCTGAAGCTTTTAGAGGTCCCTTTTATACCTTCTCATTGAATTCTAGTCGTTGTGGTTGTTGCATTCATCAATAGAGTCGTTGTGGGTGTTATCTTCCCTCCATAAATGCAGTCTGCAACCAACCGTTTTGAAACGCCCGACCCTGTTTTGAAATAGACCAAAATAGAAAGAGCCGTTGGGGTGCATTTAAGAGCCTGTATCGAAACAGTGTGACCTGTTTCAATACGCTAAGAGCCGTTTCGAAACTTGTTTCGAAACATTTTTCCACTGTCAAGGATCGTATTGAAACGTCTTGAGATCGTTTTGATACACCTTAACAGTTTGTTAAAAATCAGTTAAAAACATTCAACAGTCATATTTTTCAAATCAATTTTAAAGCCGTTTCGAAACACTTGATGTCGTTTCGATATGGTTGCTCAATGTTCTTCAGCCGTTTCAAAACTTGTTTCGAAACACGGGTTGGCAGTGTTGAAATCGTTTCGATACCCGTTTCGAAATAGTTTTAAAACTGTTTCGAAACGCCTTAGGCCGTTTCGAAACGGTGACTCGAAAATCACTGTTTTGGCTTTAAGAACACTTAGAAAATATTTGATAAACTTAGTTTTTAACTTAGGCATATTGTTTAAAACATGTAGAGAGGTTTGAGGACTTAAAAATTCGTTTTCACATTTTCAATTTAGTCCTTAGGTACTTTAGTTATATCAAAATTAAAATAACGGTTTCACAGATGGTAGACATCAAAATCTATCCCCTTTTCTACTACCCTCTAACAGCAGCAGAGGTCCAGATTGCTTAAATCTAGCGGCCCCGCGACCACTTGGACGGTGCACACGAGGTTGCACTCACACTTGTCAGCATAACCATCCTACTCCTACAGTTGCCTTTCAGCGTTGAGCCTCGTAATCCTCTTGTCGCAGCCTTTTTTCGAGCTTGACATTTTTAAAATAAAATAACGGAGTTGTCATCAATCTTTTTTCGAGGTGTGATTGGATCACCTAAAACGGGTTATTTTAATAAACCATTTTTATTTTATTAAAACAACAATTTTGGTCTGCGAAAAAATAGAAAATGAGTTCGGGAGACGGTTATGCGTGGGGAAGGGTTAGCACCCCTCATATCGCCCAAAAATTGGCACCTAGTCGATTACAAAGCGTTTTAATGTCAGAATTGGCAAGCTCGTATAAAATTTAACTTATTGTCCATTTACGAATATGATTCCATTTTAACGGCCCACCATCCGGAGAGTAAACTCTAATCACTGCCAACATCTCTGGCGCTAACCCATTACCTCATTTTGGTAGGACATCGCATTAATTAAGTTTTCTAAACATCAACATGGTAATAACTAAGAAAATTTTGGTTAAATCCTTAATTAAGTCCTTAAACTCTTACTCCTTTAAATGAAGATCACTTATTTTAAATATACTTTCTAAACATCAACTTCACACTTCATTCAATTAAATCCTAAACTCTTAAAATGTAAATTTGAACTTATCTACACCAAAATTAATCGAACCAAATAATTCGAAGACTAATTTGATTGCCGGAGAATAAATTCCTACTACTAGAAATTCAATTAACTACTAACATGGTTTTAGGGATGTTACATATCTTCTCTCTCTTATTTTGGTCACTCAACTTTAAAAAAATCAATTTAATAACCAAACTTTATACGTAGAACATTTTTTTGTCACTTTGAATTATTTTATTATTATTTTCCGATGACATGACATTTTTAATATTATTAAGTATAAAAATATTTTAAAATAAATAATAAAATCATATTTTTTATTATTAAATTTAAAATAATCATTGCCACTTGTCGTCACTATTGACCACCCTCGACCTCTAGAACCAGCGATCGTTTAATCTCAAATTGCACTGGGAGACTCGTTTTGACATGTTGAGTACGAATCGGTGGTTGTTTCACCAATAATGTTCCAAAACTTGTGAATCTCGACTGAAACGTTTCAGTTTTCTCACTTTCTATCTTATATTCATGGATTTCGGAGCACTTCAGTCAAAATGAAGGTCGGATTCGAACTTAGAGACCGAGACAAAGCGACCAGTAAAATATGAGACTGAATAGCTACCATCTACGACCATCGAAAATGAATGGTGGATGGAGTGGTAGAGATGATCGACGACTGAAAGTTAGGTTTAATTTTATATTTTAAATTATTTTTATGTTTAATATTACTAAAAATTACCATGTCATAAGAAAATAATAATAAAATATTTCAGAGTGATAAAATAATGTTCAATATATAAAGTTCAATTATTAAATTGAAAATTTTTAAAGTTGAATGACCAAAATAAGAGAAAGAATATAGTTGAGTGATCGTCGGTTTATTTTATCCTTCCTTTAACTATGTTTAGTAACCGATGCTTGCTCGGTTTCCCATGCTTTCATTAAGGCTCCTTTCAAGATTAATTTTAGAACGAGATTTTAGGTGAAAAACGTTGAGAATGGTGGTTTGGGGAGAAGCTGAAATTTTTAGCGTTTCCAAAAGCTTGGTTGGAGACCAAATCAGGTGCAGAAACTGGTTAAAAAGCATATTTTTTTGTCGTTCGACGCACCTTCTTCATTGGTGCTCCAAAAGCTGGTTTGGAACTCATTCCTGAACGGAGCCTAAGTCAAAATTAGTGATGGTTATAGCTAGTGAGTCACTTATATCTTTATGTCACACTCGTTAATAAAGATCAATATTTTTCAAAAATTAAATACTATAATAAATTATAAAGTTCAATGATATTTAACAATTGTGATGAGATGGATAACAAAATTAAATTGTTTTTTAAACCTTCAAAGACAAATTGTTTTTTAAACCTTGCTAATAAAATTTTAAAAAATAAATTTTAATATTTTAAGAATTATTTTAATATCACATATTTAATTAAATGCAATTATTATAATTTCGCTTGTACTTTCAAATAAATTTAATTTTTTGATTATTATGATATATTTTAATCCTATTATATTTAAAAACAAATATTTTTTTAAAAAATATATCAACTAAATAAAAACTATAATACAACTAACCGTTAATAGCACATGAAAGAAAAGTAATATATTATTTTTTTAATAATGGCATTCGGATTTTATTAAACTCCATTCAAGATATTACATAGGGATGTGAAATCATGTAATCGTCCAGGTTTCAAGTTAGGTCATGCCAGGTCAGGTCAAATCGGATACATGTTGTGTTAGATTAATTTAATAGTCTGACTCAGATCAGGTCGGGTTCAAGTCGACTTAGATTCGGTTCATTGTCAGGTTGATTTCAAATCAGATTGATTTCGGGTTCGGGTCGGGTAATTTTCAGTTCAGATCAAAACCGTTCGGTTCCGAATCAGTTAATTCAGGTTCGGATAGACTTTAGGTCGGGTCACGTCGTTGACAGATAAAATTCAAGTCGGGTAATATCGATTTCGGTTGAAGTTCAAGTCAAGTCTTACGTGTACAAATAGACATCGGTTTGGTAATTGTGGGTAAATTTTAGATAAAAAATTTTTTTTAGGGAATAATATGAACCAAACTATCCCTTAGGATGCCGGAATATGTTACAATTTAATATATATATATATATATATATATATATATATATATATAATTGTGACTAAATTGAATTAAACTAAAATTTAAAAGTGAATATTAGGACTAAAATGAAAATTTTTAAACAAGTGAGGACCAAAAGGGTAACTAATCACTAAACAAAAAAAATTGGACAGCAAATGCCAAATGGGCAATTAAGTATTGGATCAAATTTAAAAGTAATTGTATCTAAATTGAATTAAATTAATTTTAGGGACTAAAATGAATCAAATTAAAACTATAATTAACTATAATCTTTTTTATTTGTGATTAAAAAGAATCAAATTAAAACTAAAGAATAAAAATTGTGACTAAAATGAATCAAACTAAAACTAAACTAAAATTGGGACTAAAATGAATTAAACCATGAACCCTAAACCATAATTTATAATTCGTAAACTATAAACCCTAAATTATAAACCCTAAATCGCAAAATAAATCTAATATTCACAAATATTGAGACTAAACCGTAAACTATAAATTGTTAAACCTAAATTATAAACCCTAAATCATAAACCCTAAGGAAACTAAACTAAAATATGGACTAAAATGAATCACTAAAATTAAAGAATAAAAAAGACCTAATTGTAAAGATCTTAAAGTAGTAAGGACCTAAAGTGCAAATAACCCCTAAAAATTATAATTGATTGTCCGATTTGGTTTTAAATTTGATTTGAGATTTAAAATTGTTGTTAAAAATATTTGAGTTTTGAAATTTCATAATTGATGGGATTGGTGCTTGGGCCGATTGGATTGAGTCATTTCACCTTTGGGAATTGAGATTTGGGCGGGCTGCCCAAAAAATGGGCAGTATGGTTTTTTTAACTTTGGACTAAATAATTAAAAAAATGAATAGGGATTAATTTAGACTAAAAATTTAATTTTAAGGACTAGAACAAATTAGACTAAATTGCAATAAAAATATAAATAAATATGGGGTAATTTTGACTAAAAATTGAATTGTAGAGACTAGAATAAACAAAAATATTATTTGACTAAATTACCAAAAATAGAAATATATACGATAAATTTGGACTAAAAATAAAGTTTTAGGGACTATAATGAACAAATTATCATTATATTTAGAACATTGGACTAGATTAGAAAATTTTGAAATAAATTGAGGTCAATTTGGTTAAAAGTTAAGGACTAATATGAACACAAATAAACTCCAATCCCTAAACTAATCTAATAACCTCAAACACTCGACTTGACACATTTGCCCTTACACCCCAAACTCAAACCCCTAAAACTTAGTATCATACCATCACTAATAAAGTACAAGACTAATCCACAAATCCCTTAATCCCTAAACTAATTTCATAATCCCAATTCTAAACACTTATTATTTATACCCCTAAACCACAAATGTCAATCCATAAATCTTATAATCACTAATAATTAAAGTGCAAGCCTAATATCCTAAACACTAAATCCCTAAATTAAATCTATAACCCTAAATATTCTACTTGAAACATGTTACATATGCCCCTAAACTCTAGACCTTAACCCCTAAACCTTACACTCATTGATAATTTAGAGTGCAAGCATAAACCTAATCCCTTAATCCCCTAAACCATAAATCCCCAAAATATACCCATAACCCTAAACATTTAACTTAAAAGTTGAAACTTATACCCATAACCCTTAAACCATACAATCACTAATTCAATGATAATTAAAGTGCAAACTTAATCCCTTAAACCCTAAATCCCTAAACTAGACCAATGACCCTAAACATTTAATTGAAACATAACATATATGATATACCCATAACCCCAAACATTAAACCCTAAACTTTAAAAAAACTAATAAGTGTAAGTCTAATCCCTTAAACTAAACCCATAACTCTAAACATTTAACTTGAAATATATACCCCAAACCCAAAACCTCAAACCTTAAATATTGCAAACGCTAATAAGTGTAAGCCTAATCCCCAAAACTAAACTCATAACCCTAAACATTTAACTTGAAACATATACTCTTAACCCTAAACTTCAAACTCTAATAAGTGTAAGCCTAATCCCTTAAATCTCAAATCCCTAAACTAAATATATAGGGCGTAACCCCAAACATACAATGCAACTTGAAACATATACCCCTAGACTATGAATCCCTAAACTAAACCTATAAACCAATCACTCAACTTGAAACATATATTTCTAAGTTCCTAACCCTTAACCATAAACCTTTAAACTAGTCTCATAAGTCATAACTCAACCCATAAATTTTATTTTTAATTAAATATATTATAATTAAAATTACAAAAACTTGAAAATTAAATTAAATAATAATTTTAATATACTAAAATTATTATTATTATATTATTATTAATTAATTAAATAGTAGGTTAAATATTAACTTAAGTATATTAAAAGTATTATTTTAATTAAATATTAATTTAAATTGTGATTTTTATTTATTTTTAATGAAATATTAATTTAAATATTAATAAATATATTATAATTATAATTATAATTTAATTATGAATTAAATATTAATTAAAGTATTATTTAAAAAACCTTTGATCAAATAAAAATAAAACCCCCTAAGTCTAACGTCTATATTCTATAAATTATAATTATATATATTATTTAAATATTAAATATTAATTAATTTAATTTAATTATTAAACCAATAAAACCCTAGCTATAAATACCCTTTTGCACCATAAATAAACCCTAGTCTTAATTTTAGGGTTGCACAGTTTTGCTGCCATTTTCTCTCTCGAGCCTCACTCTCCCAGAAGTAAATATCTCAGATTTTTCTCATCTCATCCATGATCCAACCTGTTAGATTTGACTCATTCAACTCTCTTGACTCTAATCTTTGATCTACCAGTCTCTCCATTTTACATCATTTTGAACTTTCATCGTTTGGGTTTTGGATGTTTGGTTGCGATTTAGGGTTCATAAACCTTTTTTGTCTCTCATTTGTTTCATCTCTCAGAATCTGAGAGTCATATTAGGTAAGTTAAGTATATCCCTCAGTTTCTTTTCGATTTATGCACTTCCCCCTAAATTTTTTATTTTTGCTGACTGCTAATCTTAATCTCTCTAAAATTTTAGGTACATCTCTCATTGGTCTCTCAGACATATTATGAGTTTTGGACCTTTGGTTGCGATTTAGGGTTCTGGTTGCAGTTTGCGAAAATAAAATAAAAACTTTTAGTGTTATGATTTTGTTCATTTTTCGATCTATCATCTCATATTTGTTCGATCTCAAATTTGTTCATTTTGCTAACTTATTCTTTATTCATTTTGCATAACGTACTCTCCCAGTCATTTCATTGTTTTTAAAAAAATTTTATAACTTATTCTCTGTTCGATCTCAGATTTGTTCGATCTCTAACAAGGGTTGACTCTATAAGTAACTATGTATATGATGTGGGCTTTGATTATATGCCTTCGATTATCTGAAGGATCTTGTGACTTTGTTGACTGGTTTTGTTTACTATTTTGTTTCAATTGTATGTTATGTTTTGATTTGTACAAACATGTTCTATGTTCTGTTTTGATTTGTACAAACATGTATGTTCTATTTTGATTTGTACAAACATGTTCTTTGTTCTATTTCATTTGTTTAATTCGAGTATATCGGATGAACATCTCGTTCTGCAATGCTACTGGTGTCAAATGAGGTTTTTTTAAAGGACCTTGTGGATTGGTTTAACAATGCCACGTACAAGGATTAAATCAATAAGTTTCTTTTTCTGTGTACATATGTTGTCGATTATCTATTTTGATTTGTAGATACATTTTTAAATGTCTTGTTTATGTTTAAATGCTTTGTTTTTATTTGTAAATTGTACATACATGTTCTTCCTCTTTTCTTGTTTTTTGATTTAATCTATTTCAAAATCATAAATCTATTTTTTTCTGATTTATTTTCAGAGTTCAATGGATAGTCCGTCTTATGAGATGAACTTTTCAGGTAAAAATTCTTTTCATATTTGTATTTATGTTTCTATTTTTTTGTGATCTGTTCGTTTTTATGTGTTGGAGGTAAATAATTGTTGTTTTTATATTGTGTAGGACACATGGAAAGAGGTCAGAATGATCAACTCTTCGAAAGAGGTGTATTATGTTTCAATGTTTCTGTTTCTGTTTCCATTTCAATTTCAGTGATTATATTTTATGTATGTACTAATATAATTTTTTTCAAGGGGATGTAAATGAGCAGCTTTCCCAAAATGTTGATGGCATTAATTCCTCTAAGAGGAAGGCTGCAAGTTCAGCGGAGTTCGGGAGAAGAACTTTCCCTGTTTCGGACCATTATACCCTCATCAAGGCACCTGAAGGTGGTCTTTATGTCCAATGTAAGTATTGCCAAACTAAAAGGTATAAAATAGATTTTTATACTGGTACACCTAACCCTAAAAAACATATTGATAAATGCTAAGCATATAAAAATTATCTTGTTAAAAATCCTGGTATGCTAGCCACTTTCGATCAAAATAAGTACTATGAATTATTTGCCGATTCTATTCTATGTCATGGTTATGCTTTGAGTATGGTTGAGCATGGAAAAATGAGGGCTTTGCATCATTACCTTAATTCTAGTGTGAAGGATATTTCTAGGTTTACTATTACTAAATATTGCATGATTAGCATGAAAAGCATAAAAATATCTACTTGATTAAATGCATTTTGTTTCAAGTAGAATTTTCTTTACATGTGATGGTTGGTATGCCTGTACTTCACGTTTTTATTTTGCTCTCATTACACATTATGTCGATAATAACTAGAAATTACATTTTAAAATATTAATTTTTTGTCGATTTCCTCCACCCCGTGACGGTGAGTCGATTTATAAGTTTGTTAAAAAGATGTTATGTGGGTGGGGTCTTTAAAAAGAACCTTTTACCATAACTCATGACAGTGCATCTGCAAATGGTAGAATGGTTAAGCGTCTTAAAGATGATTTGCATGCCATTTCTCCTCTCATATAAGGTGTGTTACCCACATTTTAAACTTGATTGTTCAAAAAAGTTTGAAGGTAATTGATTCTTCCGTTATTAAATTGCATGAAATTGTGAAGTTTATTGATTCTTCTGGTTCTAGACTTTGTGCCTTTGAATTAGCTGTGAAAGACTGTGATTCTTCTTTTCGTGGTAAGTGTGTTGTTGGATGTTTCTACTCGATGGAACTCTACTCACCCAATGATTCATAGGGCACTTGATGCTAAGTTAGCCATTAACTTGTTTGTTAATAGGGAAAATGACTTGGATATGATTAGTGATTCTGAGTGGGAAACTATTCAGATGATTTGTGATTTTCATGAGCCTTTTTATAAAATTACCACTCTGTTTTTTGGATCTAAGTATCCAACAGCTAACATGTACTTGACCAACGTTGTTGCAATTGAGAAGTTGTTGTGTGATGCTCACAATGATCCTTTCCAAGGTATTTCTACAATGGCAGGACCTATGCTTGAGTTATATGAAAAATACTTGGCATATCACTCATTGATTTCGTCTTTTTTTGTTTTGCTTGATCCTCAATATAAATTACAACTTTTGAAAGAGTTGTATAGTGTTCTTTATGTAGAGGATGAGGTTCAACGAAAGGTAACTACCATTTATGCAGAGTTTGTTAATTTATACATCTTTTATTCAAAATTTGCACCTTGTGGTTCTTCTTCTTCTTCTTCTTTCCAAAGTAACACAACTCAAGTGACAAGTGGGTCTAGTTTCAATCGACCTTGACCGTTTAAAAAATCTACTCTATTTCAGGTTAGATTTCATAACTTAGTTTTCAAATTTTCTTTTATTTGAATTACTTGTATTCTATTTTTTAAATACTAAATTACTTTATTTCTATATTTTCAGAGTTTTGATGCTAATCTAGCTGCTTCAAGGAGTGGAAATTTTGGTGTTGAATTCTACAATAATCTGCCCCTTGTCCCTGGTAATGAAGATTCTGAATTTGATATTTTACAGTATTGGAAAACACAAAGTGCTTCTTATCCGATATTTGCTCGCATGACCAAAAATATTTTATCCATTCTAATTACTTTTGTTGCTTCAGAATCTTCTTTTAGCATGGGGGTCGAATCTTGAACAATTTGAGAGCTAAACTTTTACCTACAAAAGTTGAATTTTTTGTAACAACTCAAAACTGGTTGTATGGTTTTGAACCAGAAGAAAGGGATGAGAAATATTTTATTGTAGTTAATGATTCTACCCTTTAAAGGTAAATATATGGTTTACTTTATTTTCATTAATATTTCAAATCGTTTATTGTTATTAATGATTTTATTTTCTTCTTTTTGTAGGGTGCCTTTGAGGCTTTGACTGTTTTGATGCTTGCTGCATGCTTTTCCTACACTGGTATGAAATGTTTACCACTGAAACTATTTTATTATCTTTATTTCATTACTCTTTCAAATATTTAAATGCTTATTGGTTTGAATGTTGAATTGTTTCTTGCTGCCTACAGTGATCTCATTGGTCTGAACTGAAATCTGAATGCTAAATTAATGCTTGTTGTCATTGGACTGGTCTGGATGCTGAAATGTTTACCACTGAAACTGTTTTATTATTTTTATTTCATTCCAATTGTTCCTTGCTACCCTTGGATTAGTCTGGATGCTAAATTTACAATGTAAATTGTAGTCTAAGTAGTTGCTAGTTGCTCATGATTGAATTAGGCTGGTGGCATTTCAGCTTTTTAAAGGTGAAAAATTGCCCTTGATTTAATCATGTTGGCCGCCTAAATAAAAGCTCGATGAAGAAATTTCTGGTAGCAAAGTCGAGCTTTTAGCCTTGTAAAACTTTTGATATAAGATCTGAGAGCTTAAATTTTAACATAAATTTTTAGTTGATTTAATTGTAATTTTAGTATACTAAACTGTAATAAATTTAATTTGTACAATTATAAAGTTTCATAGTTTCAGAATTTGTGAAGTCACTATCCCATTTATAAAGTTTCTCATGTTTTGATTTTAATAAGGTGTAATCATGAATTAAAATCAAAATTTATAAAGTTATTGATATTTAAAGTCATTTTATATAATCTGCCCCTTAATTTATAAAGTTGCCATCTCATATTATTATTATCACACTTCACAACAAGTAAAATCATAAATTAAACTTATTGATATTTAAAGTTATTTTATATAATCTATTTTTTAACATAATAAAGTTAATAATTATGAATTAAACTTATTAATTTAATGGTTATAAACTTATAGTTAAAATTTTAATATAATGATCATAATTTGTCTAGGAAACAAGTTTATTAATTTAGTGACCATAATTAATAATTTTAATAACAAATAAATTAATAATACTAAACAAATTTATTAATTTAATGATCATGTACTTTAAATTGTGAAAATATATTTTCTCACATTTTAATATAGTAATTTTATATTATCACAACTTCATCAATTGTAAATTTGTAACTTACAACTTACAAGTTAGGTAAATATCAGATCCGTTCAATAACAAGTCGGGTTATTAACAGGTTGAGTCAATTACAGATCAGGTCCATAACAGGTCAGGTTGATAACAGGTCGGGTAATATATGTTATTTCCCACGTTAATCTCGGGTTCGGGTTCATATCAGGTCTGATGCAGGTCGGGTTCGGTTATCACATTATCATGTTGAATTCGGGTTTAGGTCATTCTCAGGTCGGGTTCAGATCCAAAATTTCCAGGTCCAACTCGGGTTCAGGTCAACACTATAGAACTAATGTTCTGATATAATAATTGAAAAATGTTTTGGACTAATTTGAAAAGAATTTAAAACTTGTTTTTAAGTCCAAACAACTTGAATTTATGTTTGAGGTATTTTGAAAGGTTTTTGGCAAAGATTTTTCATGTTTTCAATAGCCAAACTTGTGATTTCACGTTACCAGTATCGATACGGTTGTACCCGTACCGATACCTTTTTGCCCTAGTTTGGCCACTGTCAAAACCCGTATCGATACGAGGGTTTAGCGTATCGATACGGATCGAGATCGTTTCGATACGCCAGATAAGCGTACCGATCCCATTTCAACCACCCCAACGGCTATTCAAGTATGAACCCGTACCGATACGCCCTCAAGCGTATCGATACGCCTCAGCTGGCAAAAGCTCAACGGCTAGTTCCTATGAAGCCCGTACCGATACGCTGTCACGTGTATCGATACGTTTAGCTGCAGAACAGCATTTATGAAGAGAAATAAAGTCTTCAACGGCTCCAATTCATCCCCAACGGCTAGTAACGGCTACAAACTCAATTGGGAGTATAAAAGGGACCTCCAAGCATCAAGAGAAGGTTAATGCTCACATTGTCAAACATCAAATGATCAAAAAGTGTCTTAGTGCTTAAATTGTCATTTATTGTATAGACAAACACTAGTGAGCCAAAATTGTCAAATTTGCTCAAGTGTTTTAGGTTTTGGGTGAGTGCTTAATTGTGCAAACAAACACCTATTAGGGGGTTTTAAGTTTGCTTTCTTTGTCTCTTTGTAAAAAAGGGTTTTGATCAAGGCTTTGGGTAAAAGCTTGATTGGTTGTAAGGGTTTCCTCCTAATCCTAGAAAAGGGGACGAATCAATAGTGGATTGATTGAGAAATCCTTAGTGGGGAGCTAAGGTAGTGGATGTAGACCTTGGTTAGAAGGTTGAACCACTATAAATCTTTGTGTCTTTACCTTTTTAGCTTCCTAAACCCTTCCACCCAAAAATCCATCTCTCCACCACTTGGTGAGCTAAATTGGTTGATCGAATCGAGCCCCTAAAATCTCAACAATTGGTATCAGAGCTTGGCTCAATCGAAGGGGATTCATATCCTATTGAGAAGATCCGGCAAGCTCGATCACTATTTCATCAACCGGCTCAATGGCACAGTCAATCGACAAACCGCCCTTCTTCGACGGAGACCACTATGCCCATTGGAAGACAAAGATGAAATTCTTCTTGAAGTCAAGAGATTACAAGCTATGGGACATAGTTGAAGATGGCCCGTTCGTGCCTCAAAGAAGTAAAGCGGAGTGGAGTGCCGACGATCGCAAGAAGATGGAGCTTAATTGCAAAGCCATGCACATCTTGTTTTGTGCATTTGGCCCAACCATCTATGAGAAGATGTCTTTTTGTGAGAGTGCCAAGGAGGTATGGGACAAGCTTGAAGTCACATACGAGGGGACAAATGAAGTCAAGGAGACCAAGATTGGGCTCCTAACCTTGGAGTATGAGAACTTCAAAATGGATCCGGAAGAGAACATTGAGAAGATGTTCGATAGGTTCTCCACCATCACCAATGGACTCAAAGGGTACGGAGAAGCCATTCCGGAAGAAAAGCTTGTTCGGAAGCTCATCTACTCACTTCCCGAGTCTTGGGACTCAAAGAAGACCGCCATCATCGAAGCCAAAAATTTGAAGACTTTGAAGCTTGATGAACTCATGGGGTCTCTCCTTACTCATCAAATCATGAAGAAGAACAACGAGGATGAGAAGAAGAGGGAAGAAATTAGAGCTATGGGAGAGAAGAAAATCAAAGGGCTTGGCATCAATGCAAGTGCCATGGCTCTCAAATCCTCCACTTGCCATCATGTCTACTCAAGTGAAGAGGAGGATGAAGATGAAGAGATAGTTCATCTCTTCAAGAAGTGTGCCCCGTTCATGAAGAAAGCCTTGAGAGAACTTGAACGAGAACCTAAAAGAAAGGAGAGGGCAAGCACTTCAAGCCATAAGAAGAAGACACATTTGGCTACTTGGAGTGATGAGGACTCCACCGACGATGAACAAGCCAACCTTTGCCTTATGGCCATCGAAGAAGATTCAAGGGTAACTTCTAATTCATCTACTTCATGCTCTTATTCCTTTGATGAATTACAAGATGCCTATGATGATTTGGTTTTAGATTTTAAAAGCCACATTTTGAAAAACAAAAAACTGATTTCAAAGTTAAAAATTCAAAATGATTTGCTTTCTAAAACCAAACTTGAACTTGAAGAAAAACTTGAAGAGTTTGAATTAAAATGTCTTGATTTACAAAAATTGCTTCAAGATGTTCAAGTAGAAAAAGATATGATTTCCAAAGAGCTTGAAAAGAAAAACAATTTTGGAAAATCAAACTTTTATGTTAGACAATCTAGTGCCCCTAGATTTATTAAAGGAAAATGTTTTAGAAGTGTTTGGGTTCCAAAAGGACTAACCACTTCAACTAAAAAGGATGAAATTGAAAAATTGATTCCTAAGGGGACTAAATTTTGTGCTACTAACGTTTATGGATCCAAAGAAATTTGGATACCAAAAATCACTTGATTGTCTATTGCTAGGTGTGATGGAGATGTTCAACAAGTCAAACATTGAGGGGGAGCTCCATACACACAAGAAAGAACATTTGAAGAAGGAAGACTTCACATCCTCCCTTGGGTTCAAGTGTTGGTAAAATTTCTAGTTGTTTTGAATTAATTTGTCTTATTTTTAGTTTATTCAACTAGATGATCATATATGATGGACTAACATTTTTTGATGATGCTTTGAGTAAGAGGGAGCCATTTTTAAACCAAATTCTTATTTGTGTCAAAGTTTTTACCTCTATTGTTATTTTGAACTTAATGTCTTAAATTCTTTTTGATATAACAAAAAGGGGGAAAAATGGTTTGAAAAATTGAATTTTCAAATGAATAAGGGGGAGCTTTATTTTATTTCATACATTTAATCTCTTATTCACATTTTTAAAAGTTAAAGGGGGAGAATCCCAAACAATTTTTCAAGTTAGTTTTATTATATCAAAAAGGGGGAGATTGTAGAACTAATGTTTTGATATAATAATTGAAAAATGTTTTGGACTAATTTGAAAAGAATTTAAAACTTGTTTTTAAATCCAAACAACTTGAATTTATGTTTGAGGTATTTTGAAAGGTTTTTGGCAAAGATTTTTCACGGTTAGCTGCAGAACAACATTTATGAAGGGAAATAAAGTCCTCAACGGCTCCAATTCATCCCCAACGGCTAGTAACGGCTACAAACTCAATTGGGAGTATAAAAGGGACCTCCAAGCATCAAGAGAAGGTTAATTCTCACATTGTCAAACATCAAATGATCAAAAAGTGTCTTAGTGCTTAAATTGTCATTTATTGTATAGACAAACACTAGTGAGCCAAAATTGTCAAATTTGCTCAAGTGTTTTAGGTTTTGGGTGAGTGCTTAATTGTGCAAACAAACACCTATTAGAGGGTTTTAAGTTTGCTTTCTTTGTCTCTTTGTAAAAGAGGGTTTTGATCAAGGCTTTGGGTAAAAGCTTGATCGGTTGTAAGTGTTTCCTCCTAATCCTAGAAAAGGGGACGAATCAATAGTGGATTGATTGAGAAATCCTTAGTGGGGAGCTAAGGTAGTGGATGTAGACCTTGGTTAGAAGGTCGAACCACTATAAATCTTTGTGTCTTTACCTTTTTAGCTTCCTAAACCCTTCCACCCAAAAATCCATCTCTCCACCACTTGGTGAGCTAAATTGGTTGATCGAATCGAGCCCCTAAAATCTCAACAAACACCAGTTCGGACTCGGATCGGTTTCGCATCACCAATCCTTTGGGTCAGAAACAGTTATGAGTCAAGTCGATTTTAGTCAGTTTTGCAGGTCGGGTCAACTTTTTACATCCCTAATATTACAAATACATTGCATCAAAAAGAGAAAAAAGGGGCTAGTCTACTAAAAATCTCATACAAATGTGCAAAGAAAATCAAACCCTTCTATGAAGATTAGCATACTATCAAAACCCAGAAACCTTCATGAACCTCCTTGTCTCTAGCCAAATGAGACGTTTTACGGATGAAAAAAGATTGGTGAGTGCACAAAACTATCAGGCAGATTGCTCCGCTACACAGTTTTGATTACATCGGCTAACAAATCATCAAACGAGTGAGGATCAATCTTTTCTATGACCACCATCAGAATCAAATCAGAAAACTAATGTCACGAGGATCTCTATACGAGCACCAAATGACTGCTATGGTATGTTGAAATCTTGCCAAATGACAGATGAAACGAACCACAAAAGCCAATGAAAAACATATCACAAAGGTAGATGAAACGCGTGCCACAAGAGCAAATTTTTTTATTAAAATTAAGAAAACAAAATATGAAAGAGCAAGAAGAATAATGAACATTAGTGGTCTACAATTAATATTAAAATTGATTATCACCCGATTAAGAAAAATAAAGATAAAAAAAACTTGAGGCGACTATAAAGAAAAAAAGTATAATTTTTCATAGAAACGAAAGATAAATACGTTAAAAGTAATATTTTATTTATATTTTGGAATCCAATAACAGAGCATAGTGGAGGTCCTCTTCATCCGCCGTCCAAATTATAATGTTACATTAATCTAAGCTTGTATTTTATATCAGAAATTTGTTTGCTTTTGGAACTAAGGCATAGACAAATGGGTTGTTATGGAAATCAATTTGTATTCCCGAAATTAATGATTTAAATAACAAACCGTTTATTTATTAGCTTAGTTTTTGTTTTATGTTGTTGGGTTGGCACTTGGCACCAATTGCATATGGAGGTATAATTAATCTAGTTTCAACTCACCCGTCTTCGGTTGATTACATTTATAAACCTCGAACAGCCTTCTCAATATTTAAATAAACGTTAAACCCAATATGTGCCCTAATAAAAAAAACTGATAATATTTATTTAAAAAATATAAGTTTAAATTGTTTGTCTACAAGATATATATTTATTATCAAATGGTTACAAATATGTATAAATAGATACTATATTGTAACCACCTTTAGGCTTTTCAAAAAAGTATATTTAAATAAGGGAATAAACGTTAAAATAGTTTTCTTGGCAATTTACATTTTAAATCATTAAACTTAACTTTCACTTTTATTTAGATCACAAACCTTTAATTTAATCAAATTATATTATTTAATTTTTATTATTAATAAAATAAGTCATTTATACGAACATTTTTTAAATAATTTTCACGAAAAATAACTGAATTTGACACTTTTATTTAACATATTATTTTGTTAGAATAATGTTTAATTGATCATCTAAATATTTTTTGTTAGAATTTTTTCAAATAATTCATTTAAATAAATTCAATACAAAAATATTTAAATTTGCAATTAAACATTATTTGATTATAATATGAAAAAAAATTAGTTTTTCCGTTAATTTTTTTTTAAAAAAACTGTTAGTATAAGTGACTTAATTTATTAATAATAAAAATTCAATAATATAATTTGATTAAGTTAAAGCGTTGTCATCTAAATAAAAGTAGAAGTTAAGTTCAGTGATCTAAAAAATAAATTACCATATTCTTCTCAAATATGTGACTAATCATTTTACTTATCAAACCTAAAAACTTGTAAACATTAGGTTTTTTCTTGAATAAAAAAATCTTAATTGTTAGGTTTTTCTCAAAAAATATTTTTTTATTCAAAAGTGTTCAATTTTTGCGTCGATTTTAACATTGCTGACAACTTTTTAGGGCGGAATGCCTTCGTTCTCTAGACAATCTAGAAATCGAGGAATGTCTTCGTCTTTGAAAATAGTAAGGATCTCCCTTGGGATGTTTGGCTTAGAGCGGAAAGCGCGTTCCAAGAATTCTCCCAGGAAACATCATCAATCTCGACGGGTGAGTCTATCAGATCTGAACCTTCAATGAGTTGGATCCCCCCTCCTGTGGGGACAATCAAGATAAACTGCGACGCGACATTTGACCCTCTTACTGGTAAGGCCTCAGTGGCAGCCATTGCACGTGATTCTTCGAGAAATTTTTTTCTTGGAGTAGCGGAGCCATCGTTTGCCCCTCTGTGGCAGCAGCTGAAGCTATGGCCATTAGGTTAGGCCTTTCTCTGGCTTCTATGAATGGTTCCTCCCGTATCATCATTGAGGCTGACTGTCAAGCAGTCATCAAAAGACTCCGTGAGGGTGCACTGTCAGATTGGACTTCCTCAGCGATCGAAGAGGATATTATAAATAAAGCTGAATCTTTTCAGGAATGTTCTTTTTCTTTTATTCCGAGATCTTGTAACCAGGCAGCTGATTGGCTAGCCAAGTTTGCTAAGAACTTTCAGTTTCTGACTGTTTGGGGACCTACACCTCCCCAAACCTTCTTATGTATTCATTATTTGATTCCTAATATATCCTCCTTTTGAACAAAAAAAAATTCCTTTTGTTTTAGGTTTTTTAATATATTTTGTTAAACTTGTTTGTTTGTCTTTGTAGCAAGATTTTATTTGTTTTGCAGTATAAATTTTTGTTTATTTTTATAGTAGTTTGACGTTTGTGTACCGATTATTATAGTGCACCATCTGATAAAGAAAGGTCGACAGTTCAATATACTTAAATCTCGTCGATGCAATCATAATCGTTAGCAAAGTAATTTACCAGATTGATTTTTTCGATAACCTTCTTACATCAATATTTTTTTGTCTAGATGGATTAGAGATAAAAATTTTGATGATGCATGTTGGGCTTTTATGAAAAGATGAATAATGTATTCAAGAGAAGGTTTTATTTTTTTTCTTGCCTTTCGAATTTACATGTTTTAATTTTCTACCTTCGTAAGTTTATTTGGTTGACATAATTTTTAAAGTTCTCTTTGGAATTGCAACGTGTTTTTTTTTTATCTTTCTTACTAATAAATGACTAAAAAAACACTTATAAATAGCATAAGTACAAATGGGAGAGGCACACAAGTCGTTAACGTAACAAAGCTAGGGCTCAAGTAGCTTGATAAACATCCAATTTAAAACCACTTAATTAACAATAAAAGAGAAAAGTAAAACATTAATACACATGAGATTATATCATTTTAGCGCATCATAGTTTTATAGGGAAAAGCTTGACCCTAAATCCATGGCTAAATGATAAAGACAGACCCAAGCCGCCTCCCACATTTTACGCTATCATCTAATATTTTATTCAAGTCGTATTTGTACTCAAACCCCATCTCCACTAATTTGCTGCTGTCACATGCAATGCCTTTCTTTTCTTCCCCCATGAACCTGTCCATTCAGATCAGCAAATCACAATTTCTTCCTCTTTCTTCATTCCAGTAATCATGAATAAAAAATAGATTTCTACTTACTCTTTTGATATCTGGTATTGCGAATAATTTTGTCGAAAATACGTTGCCATTTCTCTGATGGTAGGGTTAGCCGCTGCACAAAGGAATCTGCCTCTCATGGAGGGTTTCTCCATGCAGAAGATATGTGCATCGCAGACGTCTTCGATATGCAGAATAGGGACCGATCCCATAACTTCTTCCATAAATTCTAACCCCTCGAAAGTTTGCCGTTTGCCGATAAGTTGCGAAAACATCACCTCCACGCTTAGAGGCACGTAAGGAAGTAGAGTGTCTCCTCCCACAAGGCCACACGCGAGTGTTACAACTTCCAATGGCTTCCCATCTCCAGGGTTTTGGTTGAATCTCAGTGCCTCTTTCTCCGCTAAGGTTTTCGATATAATATATGCCTAACACCACCATGGCGGAATGTCAATTCATGCTACTAAAAGTATGACTATGAGAATGAAAGAGAGAGTTACCCGCATATATTCAAAGCCGCGGTTGAACGTGATATCAGTCGGAGTCCAATTCGATTCATTTACGCAAGATTTCGAGTAGAATATTCCATCTTTTGTTAGCGGAGAGGATGCCAGCACGGAGGCAGTGTAAATAAGGCGTTTAACGCTTTGTGATTCGATGCAGGACTCGGCGATGCTCCTCACTCCTGCAATTGCTGCTTCAACGATTTCCTGAGAAGTATGAGAACAGCCAGCAGTTTGCTGCGGAGTAGCGACGTGAAACACAAATTCACACCCCTGAATAGCGTGTTTATACTCATGGGGATTGTATATATCTGCTTGAAACAAAACTAGTCTGGTGTCGGCACCGGGGAGGGACTTTAAAAGCCCAGCTTTTGACTTGTCTTCTGCAATTCAATATCAACTTCAGTAATCAGTAGGGAAACAAGCACAAATTAAATAAAGAAAAACACGGCGGGTGAGACTTGAGATCGAGAGGAATAACCCAAGTTTCGTAGCGTTGCATGGACAGTGTAACCTTTGTCCAAGAGCTTCTTAACAAGCCAAGAACCTAAATATCCAGCACCTCCAGTAACGCAGACCTTGCATGAAGCTTGTTGCTTTCCCATTTCGATCTTCTTAACATATGTGTGAAGTTTTTACCATTGTTTATATATATGAGGAGAGGCAGTCCCAGTAGCTGTACCACCAGCTTTGGAAAGAATCAACTGCCCCGACGACTGTATATGAGAAACGGTCAGGTCAATGAATGAAAATGTTTGAATATTAGTGGGGAGATGGGCTTCTCTCAGCACGCTGGATTTGTCATAGATTAGGTATCTAAGACAAAAAATAAAAGGCTAAATTATTCTAATCCTTCCCATACTACTTATTGTTATTAAAAGACTTATTATTATTTTATATTGAGTTGTCTCCTAAAAAAATTTTCGGGATACTTTGTCTCTTATATTAAATTTTTTTTATCTCTTTTGCCTCATCTGCTAACATCCACTAAACAAATTCTTACAAACCAATCAAAATGCACTGCATGTCATTTTATTAACAAAAAAAATTCAATTGACTTAAATATAAGGGGTAAATTGTTCGTTAAGTCTGTCATATTTTATTTTTGTTCGTTTTAGTTTTTAAAAATCGATATCTAACCCAAAATTAGCACATGTTTCTTTTTTTCACAATTTAGTCTAATATCATTATTCATTAATATGATAATATTTTTGGTAATTTTAGTCCCTAAAAATTTATTTTACTTAAAATTCAACCACATTTCTTTCTAATATTTATAATTTACTTCAAATTTTCAAATATGATCATCTTTTTGTTAATTTAGTCCCTAAAAATCTATTTTTACCGAAATTAACCCATATTTCTTTCTAATTTTTAAATTTTAGTCATATAGTTTTAATATGATGATATTATTGTTCATTTTAGTCTCTAAAAATCTTTATCTAACCCGAAATCCACCCATATTTCTTTCTAATTTTTAAAATTTAGTCCAATATTTTTCATACGATGCTATAAGTGTTTATTTTAGTCTCTAAGAATCTTTATATAACCAGAATTGACCACTATTTCTTTCTAATTTTAGTCTAATATTTTGAACATGATGATATTTTTGTTCATTTTAGTCCCTAAAAATATTATTTTAGCCTAAATTCAACCTTATTTCTTTCTAATTTTAAAACATTTAGCTCAATATTTTTAATATGATGTTATTATTGTTTATTTTAATACTTAAAAATATTTATTCAATAAAAAATTATAAAAATATAATACAAACATGAAACGATTAATACTAATCGTTTGTGTTAGGTGCCTATCTTTAAAAAATATCAAAAAGTTTTAAGGGCCAATTTTAGGTTAAATAAATATTTTTAGGGACTAAAGTAAACAATAATGTAATCATATTAAAAATATTTGGCTAAATTTTAAATTAGAAAGAAATAAGGGTAGCTCATTCCCTTGTGTTCTGGTGACAAAGGTAGATGTTTATCATCCTTTGGGACCCAGGTTCGAGCACCAGCAATGCATGTTGTGTGTGCCGTCTTTGAAAATACTAAGAAAGTTGAACACATGCTACCCTTGCATCACACCAGCTTATTCAAAAAAAATAGAAAGAAATAAGGGTAAATATTGACTAATATAAAATTTTAGGGGCTAAGATGAACCAAAATATCATCATATTCAGAATATTGGACTAAATTTAAAAAATTAGGAAGAAATAGTGGCCAATTCTGGGTTAAATGAATATTTTTAGGGACTAAAATGACATATATCATCATATTAAAAATAATAAACTAAATTTTAGAAATTAGAAAGAAATAGGGTGAATTTCGGGTTAAATAAATATTTTTAGGAACTAAAATGAACAATTATATTATCATATTTAAAGTACCGGACTAAATTTTAAATATAGAAAGAATAGAGGTAAATTTAAGAAAAAAAATTTAGGGACTAGAATTAATAAAATCACATTTAAAATTTTAGAGTAAATTATAAAAATTAAAAAAAAATAGGGGTGAATTTCAAGTTAAATAAATTTTTACGGACTAAAATTAACAAAAATATCGTTACATTAAAAAATATTAAATTAAATTATAAAAATTATAAAGACTATTAGGGACTATTATTATATATATTAAAAAGGATGAATATTATTAAATTAAGATGACTGGTCGTTTAAAATTACTATATATATATTTCTTTATTTACCGATATATATTTTATTTTTTAATAATTTAAAGGTGATTACAAGATAATATATGTTCATACTTAAATATTTTATATTTAAAAATTTTCAACAATATTTTATATTTAACAGTTTCCTTTTCTTATGAAAAAAATATATTATCAGGTTGTATAACCAATTTATTTGGTGGCAATTTTTTTTATTGAACCATTGGGAATTTATCAACTTGTCAATTTATCTTAATCAGCTTGTCGATTTATCAATTCTTATGGACCAAACTTTGCACACACAAAAATCATTGAATGTTTAGTTTAAAATTATTATCTTTTTATATATAATGATACTCGAAATTACAAGAACCTCCTAGAAATTAAATCTCACCAAAATCATGAAATAGTAAGCTGATTGAAACCTGGAAATAAAGTATAAGTAACGTATCAAAGAAACTACCATGTCAATTAATATATCCTAAAATGATCATATATGAATACAACATCAATAATCATATAAAGTAAATATAAAAAAAAAACACAATCTAACCGGTTCAAATGTGTTGCAACTAATTAATAGGATAATGATAATGTGATAGTCACTTAAAAGTTAACATCTAATAGAACTGATGAAGTGATCTTAGTGGGATTGTGGATGATATTTACTGTAGGAGATCCGAGTTCAAATCGTTTTGTTTACAAAGTGTGACTGTAACTCACTATAGGCTTGGGAAACAAAGAAAAGATGTGTACGAACGAGATATCCAGCAACAAAATTTGCATTGTTAATGTTGGGTTTTTAGGTGCTCAATTCCTTTAACCGTTCTTGCTCGCCAAGTGGTGGAGAAGTGGAATATTGGGTGATAGAGGTGTGGAAGCTAAAAAAGATAAAGACAAGATGATTTATAGTGGTTCAACATTCTAACCAAGATCTACATCCACTACCTTAGCTTCCCACTAAGGATTCCCAATCAATCAACTATTGATTCGTCCTCTTTTCTAGGCTTAGGAGAAAATTCTTACAAAACCGATCAAGCTTTCTACCCAAAGCTTTGATCAAACCCTATTTAAAAAGAGATAAAAAAATAAGCAAACTCAAATCCCTCTAATAGGTATTTGTTTGCACAATTAAGCTCTCACCCAATCATAAAATACTTGAGTAAATATGACAATTTTGGCTCACTAGTGTTTGTCTATTACAAGAAATTGAACAATAAAGCCCTAAGACAAATTCTTGATCATAGTGTTGTTGACAATTGAAGCATTAACCATTACTTGATGCTTGAAGGTCTCTTTTATACTCAAAATTGAGTTTGTAACCGTTACTAGCCGTTGGGATTGAATTGAAGCCGTTTGAGACTTTATTTCCTACCATAAATGCAGTTCTACAGCTCCCCATTTCGAAATGCTCGACCCTGTTTCGAAACACCATTAAAATAGAAAGAGTCGTTGTAGTCTGATGCAGCACCCGTTTCGGAACAACTTTGTTTGTATCGAAACGCTTGTTCCCGTATCGAAACGCCTTGCAATTAAAAGGTAGTTGGGAAATAGCCATTAGAGGTTTATGACCGTTGAGGTCATTGCCACATAGGCGTATCGAAATGGCAGTGGTCGTATCGAAACGCTATGCAAAATTCTCACCCAGATCAAGTCCCGTTTCGAAACAGACGAGGCTATATCGAAACGTTTTGCCACTATAAAGCCCCATATCAAAACACCTAGAGGCGTTTCGAAACGCCTGGAAGGTTTTGTTAAATTTGGCTTTGAAAACACATAAAACCTTTTTGAAATATCCCATAAACATAGTTTCAAGTTGTTTGGACTTAGAAATGGTTTTGAATTCTTTTTAACTTTGTCCAAAATATTTTTCAATTATTATATCAAAATATTAGTTCTACAATCTCCTCCTTTTTGATATAATAAAACCAACTTGAAAAATTGTTTGGGATTCTCCCCCTTTAAGTTTAAAAATGTGAATAAGAGATGAAACTCTTTTACAAGTAAGTAAATCTCCCCCTTATTCATTTAAAAATACAAATTTTCAAACCAAACTCTCCCTCCTTTTGTTATATCAAATAGAATTCAAAAGACATTAAGTTCAAAATAACTTAGAAGGTTTGAAAAGATACAAAATTAAGAATTTTGGTTTTAAAATGCCCTCCCCTTACTCAAAGCATCATCAAAAGATGTTAGTCCAACACATGATAATCTAGTTGCATTAAAAGAAAATAAATTGAATTAAGCAAATAAAAACAACTAGATTTTACCAACACTTGAACTCCAAGGGAGGATGTGAAGCTTTCCTTCTTCAAGTGTTCTTCCTTGTGTGCATGGAGCTCCCCCTTATTGATTGGACTTGTTGAACATCTCCATCACACCTAATCAAGACAATCATACAAATTTTGGTATCCAAATTGCTTTGGATCCATAAACATTAGTTGCACAAAATTTAGTCCCCTTAAGAATCCATTTTTCAGTTTCATCCTTTTTAGTTGAAGTACTTAGCCATTTTGGGACCCAAATACTTCTAAAACATTTACCATTCACAAATTTAGGGGCACTAGATTTTCTTACATAAAAATTTGATTTTCCAACATTATTGTTCTTTTCAAGTTCTTTGGAATTCAAACCATTTTCTTCTTGAACTTTATGAAGCAAATTTTGTAGATCAAAACATTTTTGTTCAAAATCATTGAGTTTTGCTTCAAGTTAAATTTTGGTTTTAGAAATCAAGTCATTTTGAATTTTCAAATTTGAAATCACTTTCTTGTTTTTAAAATTGTGATTTTTAAATTCTAAAATCAAATCGTCATAGGCATTTTGTACTTCATCAAAAGAACAAGAACATGAAGTAAATGAATTAGAAGTTACACTTGAATCTTCTTCGATGGCCATAAGGCAAAGGTTGACTTGTTCATCGTTGGTGGAGTCTTCATCACTCCATGTAGCCACATATGCCTTATTTTTATGGCTTGAAGTGCTTGCCCTCTTCTTCTTCATAGATTCTCATTCAAGTTCTTTCAAGGCTTTCTTCATGAAAGGGGCACACTTCTTGAAGAGATGAACTATCTCTTCTTCTTTATCCTCCCCTTCACTTGAATCTACATGATGGCATGTGGAAGATTTGAGAGCAATGGAATTTGTGTTGATGCCAAGCCCTTTCAGCTTCTTCTCCCCCATAGCTCTAATCTCTTCCTTCTTCTTCTTCTTCTCATATTCCTTGTTTTTCTTCATTATTTGGTGAGTGAGAAGTGACCCCATGAGCTCATCAAGCTTCAAAGTTTTGAGATTCTTGGCTTCAATGATGGCGGTCCTTTTTGAGTCCCATGACTCGGGAAGGGAGTAGGTGAGCTTTCGGACAAGCTTTTCTTTCGGGATGGCTTCTCCAAAACATTTGAGTCTATTGGTGATGGTGGAGAACCTATCGAACATCTTCTCAATGTCCACTTCCGGATCCATCTTGAAGTTTTCATACTCTAAGTTGAGGAGCCCGATCTTGGTCTCCTTTACTTCGTTTTTCCTCTCGTATGTAACTTCGAGCTTGTCCCAAACTTCCTTGGGACTCTCGCAAGAAGACATCTTCTCGTAGATGTTGAGGCTAAGTGTAGAAAAGATGAAGTGCAAAGCCTTGCAATTAAGCTAAATTTTCTTACGGTCGTTGGCACTCCACTCCGCCTTACTTTTTTGTGGTACGAACGAGTCATCTTCTATGATATCCCAAAGCTTGTAGTCTTTGAATTTGACAAAGAACATCATCCCCGTCTTCCAATAAGCATAATTGGTCCTGTCGAAAAAGGGCGGTTTGTCGATGGATTGCGCCATTGAGCCGGTTGTTTAAAATGTTGATCGAGCTTGCCGGATCTTCTCAATAGGGTGTTAATCATCTTCAATTGAGCCAATCTCTGATACCAATTGTTGGGTTTTTAGGTGCTAGATTCCTTCAACCGTTCTTGCTCGCCAAGTGGTAGAGAAGTGGAATATTGGTTGTGTGAACCCTATGTTTAATTTTGATATAATTGAGTTGTTTAGGATCAAATTGAAAAACTTGAAATTGTTTTCTGAGTCCCCTTAATAAGTTTTAAATCACCAACACTTTAAAAATAATTTGAAAAACTCAAACTCCAAATATTTTCTAAGTGTTCCAAGGCCAAAGTGTTCAAAACCGTCCAGGTGTATCGATACGCTTCCAGCCGTATCGATACCGTTTTTACAAAGTTGGCTACTGGAAGGACGCGTTTCGATATGCTCTTAACCGTATCGAAACAGCGTATCGAAACAGATTCCATCTGTATCGATACACCCCTCTGTTAAAAGTGAAAGAGTTTGAATGGTGTACCAATACGGCTTCACCCGTACCGATATGATTTTAATTGAATTTTTAATTCGAATTGTTTAAAATGCTTTCGACCATTGGTGTCAGTTGTTAGGTAACCAATATTTAAAATGGCAGTTGAGCCGTATCGATATGGTAAACCCTCGTATCGAAACGGAAACTTTTTCCAGTGAGCTAAGTTGAGAAAAAGGTATCGATACGGTCTTATCTGTTTCGATACACTCCTTGTCCCGTACCGATACGCCTACGTGCGTTTCGATACCCCCACTTTATTATGTACAACGTCTCTTTCTTTTTTGAGACAAGTATCGATACGGCTCCCTGTGTACCGATACAGATAGCTGCAAAAGTGCATTTATGTTGGAAAGAGAGGGTCCCAACGGCTCTATTCAATTCCCTAACCACCCAAACAGCTATAATTGATAGATGAGGTATAAATTGAAGCTCTTTGAAGACCAGTAAAAAAAATTGCATTAAAGACAAACATTCATGCAAAAATCCAACCTCAAGTGTGCTAAATTTCCAATCTCTTGTAATCCCCAAATTGTGTTGTATCCAATTCTTATTCTATCTTCAAATTTGGGTTGAGTGTTGTATTTCAAGGGACAAATTTGTATTTGAGAGATATACTTCTTGTCCAATTTATTCTTTGATTATTTGTGAGGGTTTGGTCAAATTTTGGGTAGAAAATTTGACCGGTTGTGTAAAGGTTATCTCCTAAGCCTTGAAAACGGGAAGAACAAATAGTGAATTGTTGAAATCCTTAGTGGTAGCTAAGGTAGTGGATGTAGAGTTCATTTGGAACTTGAACCACTCTAAAATCCTTTGTTCTTCATTTTTAAATTGCCCTTTCACTCCACAAAGTTTTTAAATCCCAATTCACCCCCTCTTGGTCTTGATCATTCAATCGATCCACTCAACAATTGGTATCAGAGCCTACCTCTTTGATGGATTCACAACCACAAGAGGAGTTCCTAGGAAGAGTGAGATCAACAAAAAATCAAGCCATGGTTTCTACCTCCGGTTCAAGTATGTATGAGTCACAATCCACCACAAAGCCACCATTCTTCAATGGTGACAACTATCCCTTTTGGAAGAATAGGATACGCCTCTTCATCAAGTCCAATGATTACTTGATGTGGGATGTCATTGAAGATGGTCCTTACATTCCATTGAAGCAAGACAATGAAGGAAAGATGGTGTTGAAGAAAAAGATAAAGATGAGTGAAGATGAAAGAAAGAAGATTCAAATAAATGACAAGGCTCTTCACATGCTTTTTTGCTCCTTTGGACCCGACATCTATTCCAAAGTCTCATCCATTGAGAGTGCCAAGGAAGTATGTGATACTCTTGAGACCACCTATGAAGGAACCAATGATGTGAAGGAAACCAAGATTGGAATTCTCAATCTTAGCTATGAGAATTTCAAGATGGAATCCGACAAAACGGTGTCCAAGATGTTTGATCGCTTCTCAACCATTGTCAATGGGCTCAAGGGATTTGGAGAGAAGATTTTGGAAGACAAGCTTGTTCGGAAGCTACTTTACTCACTTCCCGAATCTTGGGATGGGAAGAGAACAGCCAGCATAGAGGCCAAAAATTTGAAGACTCTAAAGCTTGATGAGCTAATGGGTTCTCTCCTCACTCATGAGATTATGAAGCAAGGAAGGGAAGAAGAGAAGAAGAAGAGGGAAGAGAAGAGAGTAGAGAAGCTAGAAGTGGAAAAGAAAAAGAAAATAGGAATAGCTCTCAAAGTTTCAGTACTTGAGGAAAGCTCTTCTAGTGAGGAGGATGACCTTGAAGAATTGGCTATGATAGCCAAGAAGTTCTCTCGATTCATGAAATCCAACCGTGGAAGAAAAATTCAAAGAAAGATGGACTTCAAAGGTAAAAACAAAGAAGAAGCAAGGGATCATATCATTTGCTTCGAGTGCAATAAACTCGGCCACATACGTTTGGAGTGCCCTCAACTCAAGAAGAAGTGCTTTGAGAAGAAGAAGAAGCTCAAAGCCAAGCTTGCTACTTGGAGTGATAAGGAGTCATCCGAGGATGACGAACAAGAAGTGGTCAACCTTTGCCTCATGGCACTTGAAGAAGATTCCTCCATGGTAACCTCTAACTCATCATCTTTAGATTTTACATATGATGAATTAAATGATGCATGTGATGAGTTGCAAGAGGTCTATGATTAATTAGTTGAGAAATATAAGGAGTCGGCCATTAGGAATAAGAAAATTATTTTGGAATTAAATGATAAAAATGACTCTCTTTCTCAAGCTAATTTAAAATTTGAGAAAAAGATTTTAGGGTTGAAAGATGAACTAAAATTCTTCCAAGATGAAAATGTTGACCTTAATAATCTTATTTCTCAATATAATAGTGGACACCAAAAGGTGTTAGATGAGCTTAACAAGCTCAAAGAGTCTTTTAAAAATGTTGGTAGTGTGAAGCATGAAATAGGTGAATCTTCTAAAACAAACCAACATAAGAAAAAGACTAATAACTACAAACAAAGTAGCTCTCCTAGACATAGTAGAACTAAAAGGATTAGAAGTGTATGGGTTCCTAAGGAACTTGTAAAATCTAATAATATTGTTGCTATGTCACCTTGGATTCCTAAGGGAACCAAGTTATTGGAATTTAACACTCGTGGACCCAAAATGATTTGGGTACCAAAAACAAAAGTTTAATATCTTTGTTTGTAGGGGGAGCATTGCTACAAGGCCAAAGCACAAAGTCAAAACTCATGGTACCTTGATAGTGGATGCTCGAGGCATATGACCGGAGATAAGAGTAGATTCATGGATCTAAAGCCAAAAAGTGGAGGAGTGGTGACATTTGGTGACAACTCCAAAGGCCACATTAAAGGTATTGGCTCCATAGGTAATCACTCTACTATTCTTATTGAAAATGTCTTGTATGTCGATGGTCTTAAACACAATTTGTTGAGCATAAGTCAATTGTGTGATAAAGGATTTAATGTTTTATTTGATAAAAATGGATGCAAAATTGTTGACATTAAATCTAATAATATTATGCTCATAGGTCATCGCATAGGTAACATTTACATGGTGCATCTAGATGACATACATACATCTCATGCATGCTTAGTAGCTCAAAATGAAAATGGTGCATGGTTGTGGCATAGGAAACTAGGACATGCTAGCATTAGTGTTTTAGAAAAATTAGTTTCCCTTGATCTATTTAGAGGTTTACCCAAGATTAAGTTCTCAAACGATAAAATTTGTGATGCATGCTCTAAGGGTAAACAACATAAGTCTTCCTTTAAATCCATTAATGATGTTTCTACAAGTAGATGTTTACAACTTATCCATATGGATTTATTTGGGCCAATTAGGACTATGAGCTTGGGTGGTAAATCTTATGCATTTGTTCTTGTTGATGATTTTTCTAGATTTAATTGGGTTCTATTATTAATTACTAAAGATGAGGCTTTAGAAAAATTCATCACATTTTCAAAACTAACCCAAAATGATCTTGAACTTAGAATTTCTCATATTAGAAGTGATTATGAAACCGAGTTTCAAAATTTAGGGTTTGAAGAGTTTTTGAATGAAAATGGTATTAGCCACAATTTTCGGCTCCTCAAACTCCTCAACAAAATGGGGTAGTTGAGAGGAAAAATAGAACTTTACAAGAAATGACTAGAACCATGCTTTGTGAAAATAATTTACCTAAATATTTTTGGGCGGAAGCCACAAACACCGCTTACTATATTGTTAACCGAGTAATGATTAGGCCAATTTTAAATAAAACACCTTATGAGATTTTAAAATCTAAAAAGCCTAACATTAGCTATTTTCATCCTTTTGGTTGCAAGTGTTTTGTTTTAAATAATGGAAAAGACAACTTAGGTAAATTTGATGCAAAAAGTGATGAAGCTATTTTCATAGGATACTCTTTAACCTCTAAAGCCTATCGAGTATTTAACAAGAGAACTTTAGTAGTAGAAAAATCTATACATATTGTATTCGATGATAACCTCATTCCAAGGAAGGATTCTTGTGATGATGATGATGTAGGAATCATAAATGCCTTTGATGAAGGACAAACTTCAAAGGAGGATGAGATTCCAACAAAAGAAGAGGACACACAAGATCCACCTCTTGAAGCCTTGAAGGACTTGGCTCTTGAGGAAAAGGAAGTGAGCTACCCAAGAGAGTTCAACTATGTCAAAGATGGTGAAATCTTGGGTGATCCATCCAATGGGGTAACCACTCGATCTTCTCTTAGATTAATGAATCATGTTGCATTTATCTCATGCATAGAGCCTAAGAATATAAAAGAAGCATTGAAAGATGATTTTTGGATTATGGCTATGCAAGAAGAGTTAAATCAATTTGAGAGAAGTAATGTTTGGACATTAGTTGATAGGTCTAGTAATCAATCTACCATAGGAACTAAATGAGTCTTTAGGAACAAACTAGATGAGAGTGGTAACATTGTGAGAAATAAAGCTAGACTGGTAGCACAAGGTTACACTTAAGAAGAGGGAATAGATTTTGATGAAACCTATGCACCCGTAGCTAGAATGGAAGCCATTAGGATGTTGCTTGCATATGCATGTTATCATGATTTCAAGCTTTTTCAAATGGATGTTAAAAGCGCGTTTTTAAATGGTTTTATAAATGAGGAAGTGTATGTGGAACAACCACCGGGTTTTGAAGACTTAAAATTTCCAAATCATGTTTTCAAACTCACTAAAGCTCTTTATGGTTTAAAACAAGCTCCTAGAGCTTGGTATGAAAGACTATCAAACTTTTTAATTGAAAAAGGTTTTGGAAAAGGTAAGGTGGACACTACACTTTTTATAAAAAAAAAGGTATAAAAATGACATCTTAGTAGTACAAATTTATGTTGATGACATTATTTTTGGTTCTACTAACGAATGTCATTGCAAAGAGTTTGCTAAGCTAATGCAAGGTGAATTCGAGATGAGCATGATGGGGGAGCTCTCATTCTTTTTGGGACTCCAAATCTAGCAAAGGAAGGATGACACCTTCATCAATCAAGAAAAGTACATAAAAGATATGCTTAAGAAGTTTGGCTTGGAGAATGCAAAGCCTCAAGCCACACCTATGAGCTCATCTACATAGCTTGACAAAGATGAAGGAGGTAAGTGTGTTGACTCTAAGCTTTACCGTTCTATGATCGGATCATTGCTTTACCTTACTGCAAGTAGACCAGATATCTTGTTTAGTGTTTGCTTGTGTGCTAGGTTTCAAGCTAGTCCTAGAGAGTCTCACCTTATAACCGTTAAGAGAATCTTTAGGTACCTTAGAGATACTCCTTGTTTAGGTCTTTGGTACCCTAGAGACTCCACCTTCAACCTTTATGCTTATTCGGATGCGGATTATGGGGGGTGTAAAATCGATAGGAAAAGTACTTCGGGAACTTGTCAATTCCTAGGTAGTATGCTCATATCTTGGTTCTCTAAGAAACATAATAGTGTAGCCTTATCTACCACCGAAGCCGAGTACATATCCTTAGAGAGTTGTTGTGCTCAAGTCCTTTAGATGAAGCAACAACTCTTAGATTATGATATTAAAGTTGAAACAATACCCCTTAAGTGTGATAACACTAGTGCCATATGTTTGATAAAAAATCCCATCCAACACTCTAGAACCAAACACATAGAAATAAGACATCATTTCATTAGAGATCATGTCCTTAAAGAAGATGTTGTTATAGAGTATGTTGACACCTTAAATCAATTAGCAGACATATTTACAAAACCTTTAGACAAAGAGCGTTTTTGGTCCCTTACGAGAGAGTTAGGTCTAACTAGCCTATCTTGACCTTTTAGGACCTCTTTTGTGCTTAAAATTGCTTGATCTTGTGAAATTACATGTTTGTGTGTTGTAACTCTTGAAAATATCCATGCCTATAGCTAGAGGGGGTATGATTCTATTAAAATATGCTTAGAACTGCTCATTCATCATTTGCATTCCTTTAGGAGGTGTTAGAATCGAGCTTATGGTTGTTCTTTAGGCCTAAAATGTATTTCTAGGCTTAGGGTATCGATACGGCTCTACGCGTATCGATACACGCACTTCGTTAGTTTCCCAGAATACATTTTACTTTAAACGGGTATCGATACGGTTAAAACCATTTCGATACGAGCTTCAATCGTTTCGATACGGATTGCATTTGTTTCGATATGATCCTTCAATGGGCATTTTTATGGGAATTACGTTTTTACCCCCGCATCGATACACCCTCAGGCGTATCGATACGCGATTGCGCAAACTGCTTTAATTTTGGCATTTAAAGTCTTCAACTTTTACCAAAACTAAAATTCTCAAAACCCTAAAAACCCTAGCCGTTTTCAGCCTATAAATAGTCTCTTCCTCCCTCATATTTTCACACCGCAACTCAAAAACATCAAGAGGGTTTCAAATCAAGCAAAGCTCTAAGGCTTTTTCATCAATTTGGTGCTAGGCTTTTCTTCCATTCTACTCTAATCACTATCAAGGTAAAACTTTTTCTTTTTCTTTTAATTTTTCTTTCTTTTTCGTAATCAAATTGATTTGTTTTGTTTGTCTTCTTAACAAAACTTATTTTTCAAAATTTCTTTTTCCAAATTTTCTTTTGCAAAATTTTTTTTACCTTGATTTTTGATTTTTCAATGAGTTGAATGAAGAGATCTTAATGCATACATTTGTTTTCTAGTTCATGGCTTCATCTAGGAAGAGATCTCGTCTGAATGAAACCGGTGAATCATCAAATACCAGAGAGGGTGCTCGTCTGAATCTCACCGAAATCTATCAACACTCTTTCCAAACCCAAGGAGCTTTCAACTATTTTCGTCAATTCCAAAACTACAAGATCCGTCCGAAAAGGGTAATCTCTATCCCTTTTCTTGACTCGGAGCGATTCAAGTTTGAATATCTACCTTTGCTCCAATGTTGGAAGTTTATGGATTTTCTCTTTATTCTCGGGTTTTATTTTCGTATTTTAGTTTTAATCTTTTATGCTAATGCCAAATGTTTTGCTAATCGTGATGGGGTTGTTACCGCGGTTAATTCCTATCTCATAGGGAAGAAAATCACTATAGACGCCAAATCTATTTGTGAGATTTTTAAGTTGGAGGATGAATGCCTTGATGATGAGAATGCTTTAGGCCATGTTCTTAGTGGTTCCGTCACCGCCTTAAATGCTCAAGATTGGATCCTCCATTTGATGGTTTCTTGGTGGCTTAGGCCTTTCGGAGGAAAGTACTCAACTATCCGTCAAGTGGATGAATTTTGGATTCGATGTTTCTGTGAGAGAAAACGTCCAAACCTTGCTCGTATCATGTTTGCGGAGATCGTTTATCTTGTGCAACATCGCCACACCACTCTTGTCACTTCCTTCACCTATGGTACGACCATAAGCTATTTCTTTATACAAAAGGACATTGATTGCTCGCATGACTTCCCAACTCCCCTCACCAATCCCATTGATGAACACTCTCTTGCACGGGGTAAGTTCCATTATTTTAATGGTAGTTGGTTACGTCTATCCGAGCCTCCTACCGAGGCAGCGGCACAATTGGAAAATCCTCAAGGTGAACAAGTTCCTCAAGCTCCTCCACCTCCTCCTTAACCTTCCATGGATGCTCTTATGACCTTCCTTAATGAGAAATTCACGGGATTGCGTACGGAGATGGCTTCGGGGTTTACAACGATTGATACTCGTTTGACGAATGTGGTGAACCGCCTCACAACTCTTGAAAGCGATCATAATTCTATGAACATCTCTCTCACCGCTTTCCATGATGAGTGGCGTAATAACATGAGGAATGATGATCCAATTGTGGATGAAGATGAAGATGATGAAGAAGGCGATGATGATGCCTAGTAGCTTCTCCTTGCATTCCATGCATATCATCTAGGATATTTTATTTATGCACCTTTGTTTCATGTTTTAGGATTAAGTTTGCTTTATTTTAAACCTATGCTTTGATTTTCTGTTATGTTGGATTTTTAAGTTGATGTTATGCTTTATTTTGAACATAATGATATTTATGTTGCTTGCTTATTTATATCTTTGCCTATGTTATGCACTTTACTTTGTCTCAATTATTTTTGATCTAACAAAAAGGGGGAGAGTGAAGCTCACAACACTTAAAAATTTTGATTTTCAACTTAAAAGTTACATAGCTCACATTAAGGGGAGTTAATTTTGCAAAGTTTTTCAAAGTGTCAAAAATTTCAAGTTTTGGTTTTGTTATATCAAAAGGGGGAGATTGTGAAACCTATGTTTGATTTTGATATAATTGAGTTGTTAAGGATCAAAATGAAAAACTTGAAATTGTTTTCTAAGTCCTCTTAATAAGTTTTAAATCACCAACATTTTAAAATTGATTTAAAAAACTCAAACTCCAAATATTTTCTAAGTGTTCCAAGGCCAAAGTGTTCAAAACCGTCCATGTGTATGGATACGCTTTCATCCGTATCGATACCTTTTTTACAAAGTTGGCTACTGGAAAGACGCATTTCGATACGCTCTTAACCGTATCGAAATAGCGTATCGAAACAGATTCCATCTGTATCGATACGCCCCTCTGTTAAAAGTGAAAGAGTTTGAATGGTGTACCGATACGGCTTCACCCGTATCAATATGGTTTTAATTGAATTTTTAATTCGAATTGTTTTAAATGCTTTCGACCGTTGGTGTCAGTTGTTAGGTAACCAATATTTAAAATGGCAGTTGACTCGTATCGATACGGTAAACCCTCGTATCGAAACGGAAACTTCCAGTGAGCTAAGTTGAGAAAAAGGTATCGGTACGGTCTTATTCGTTTCGATACACTCCATGTCCCGTACCGATACGCCTACGTGCGTTTCGATACCCCCTCTTTATTATGTACAACGGCTCTTTCTTTTTTGAGACATGTATCGATACGGCTCTCTGTGTACCGATACGGATAGCTGCAGAAGTGCATTTATGGTGGAAAGAGAGGGTCCCAACGGCTCTATTCAATTCCCCAACCACCCAAACGGCTAAAATTGATAGAGGAGGTATAAATTGAAGCTCTTTGAAGAACAATAAAAAAATTGCATTAAAGACAAACATTCAAGCAAAAATCCAACCTCAAGTGTGCCAAATTTCCAATCTCTTGTAATCCCCAAATTGTGTTGTATCCAATTCTTATTCTATCTTCAAATTTAGGTTGAGTGTTGTATTTCAAGGGAAAAATTTGAACTTGAGAGATATACTTCTTGTCCAATTTCTTCTTTGATTATTTGTGAGGGTTTGGTCAAATTTTGGGTAGAAAATTTGACCGATTGTGTAAAGGTTACCTCCTAAGCCTTGAAAAGGGGAAGAACAAATAGTGAATTGTTAAAATCCTTAGTGGTAGCTAAGGTAGTGGATGTAGAGTTCATTTGGAACTTGAACCACTCTAAAATCCTTTGTTCTTCATTTTTAAATTGCTCTTTCACTCCACAAAGTTTTTAAATCCCAATTCACCCCCTCTTGGTCTTGATCATTCAATCGATCCACTCAACGGGTTGATAGAGGTGTGAAAGCTAAAAAAGATAAAGACAAGATGATTTATAGTGGTTCAACCTTCTAACCAAGGTCTACATCCACTACCTTAGCTTCCCACTAAGGATTTCCAATCAATCCACTATTGATTCGTCCCCTTTTCTAGGCTTAGGAGGAAATCCTTACAAAACCGATCAAGCTTTCTATCCAAAGCTTTGATCAAACCCTCTTTACAAAGAGATAAAAAATAAGCAAACTCAAATCCCTCTAATAAGTATTTATTTGCACAATTAAGCTCTCACCCAATCCTAAAACACTTGAGTAAATATGACAATTTTGGCTCACTAGTGTTTGTCTATTACAAGAGATTGAACAATAAAGCCCTAAGACAAATTCTTGATCATAGTGTTGTTGACAATTGAAGCATTAATCATTACTTGATGCTTGAAGGTCCCTTTTATTCTCCTAATTGAGTTTGTAGCCGTTACTAGCCGTTAGGGTTGAATTGGAGTCGTTGCAGACTTTATTTCCCACCATAAATGTAGTTCTGCAGCTCCCCGTTTCGAAACGCCCGACCCTGTTTCGAAACACCATTAAAATAGAAAGAGCCATTGCAGTCTGATGTAGCACCCGTTTCGGAACAACTTTGTCCGTATCGAAACGGTCGTATCGAAACACTTGTTCCCGCATCGAAACGTCCTGCAATTAAAAGGTAGTTGGAAAATAGTCGTTGAGGGTTTATGACCGTTGAAGTTATTGCCACATAGGCGTATCGAAACAGCAGTGGCCGTATCGAAACGCTATACAAAATTCGAGTCCCGTTTCGAAACAGACGAGGCTGTATCGAAACGTTTTGCCACTGTAAAGCACTGTATCGAAACGCCTGAATGGTTTTGTTAAATTTGGCTTTGAAAACGCATAAAACCTTTTTGAAATATCCCATAAACATAATTTCAAGTTGTTTGGACTTAAAAATGGTTTTGAATTCTTTTTAACTTTGTCCAAAACATTTTTCAATTATTATATCAACACATTAGTTCTACAGTTAAAATGTTAAAATATGTATGAACAGATACTACCCCTTGTAATCACGACTATTCAAAATAAAAATTAACATCTAACGTGAACATTTGCCTACATACCGTTACTTCCAAAGCAAATTCACGTGCCAACATAACATTACTTATCACCTACCATCAATAGCCTAAATAGCTAAAACACAGCACAAAAAGAAGATAAATATACTTGAAATTTTGGATCATGAATTTTCCCCATACAGTAATCTCCTCACGCGATTCTCTTTTTTTTTTTAGTTTGCGATAGTAAAGAAAACAAGTATATTATCAACAACCTCTAGAACATGCGGTTAAAGTTATCAGTTGATATTTTCTCTTTTCTATTAGATTGTGGGTTCGAAATCTATTAGGAGCAAATTTTTATTCCCTTCCATAGGTAAAAATTGTTAAAAAAACAAAAAAAAAATAATTATATTTATTAAATTACTAGGAATCTTTCTCAGAGCAACAAGTCTTTTTTTTTATTAAAAGAAGGAATAAAATACTATAGTAAGCCTCGTTAAAAACCTCCCTAACTTAAATGGAGGAAAAGAGAACTTACCATAGTATTACAACAAAGCGAGACTTAACAAACAAACGACTAGCCCGGACTAGGCAAGTCGACATGCAACACATCCAACACTGCATCAGGCGGGGACCCAAAGTACATCGTCTCGTATCCCTGCCAAGAACCTAATTTAGCCAAAGCATCCGCAACCCTATTGCCCTCACGGACCACATGATGAACATCACAAATCCTAAAACGTCGCATCAAACAACGTATCGCATGCACAAGAGACGACTGATCCATAGACCCACCTTCCTTTTGCAACACACGAACAGCCTCAACACAATTTGATTCCACGGTAATAGCATCAATACGACAATGGATCACATACCTCAGCCCCTCATGAATCGCCCAGAACTCCGCTTCCACCGCACTACAACGACCGATGAACTTCGAGAAACCACCTCGCCAAATACCTTTGCTATCACGGATCACCACACCACATGACGCCACTCCCGATAACTTACTGCAAGCCCCGTCAACATTCAGCTTCCATGCTGAACTGGAGCAACAAGTCTTTTAACATTAGATATTCCCGCGATTTCCCCCAACCCATCTCAAAGTTGCATAGATTTCTAAGCAATCCATATTCTGTCCCTAAGCTCTTTGTTATTTCTTTTGTGGCTTCAACTATTTTTTGTTAAGTCATCATATTTTATCAATTAAAATAGAAACTACAAAATGGGGATACAATATAAGATAATATTAGGAACTAGGAAACCTCAAAGATCTCGATCACCCCTAGTCCTGCCTTGCACAACAAAATTAACGGGAAAAAAATCATTACCTTTTTTGATGTTTATTTTTATGCTCAACATTTAAAAAATATAAAAGTTAACTTTTAAGTTATAATCTTAAATTCTAAATACTAAATACTACACCCTAAAAATATAATCTACCCTAAATTCTCTAAATCTTAAACCCTAAAACTTAAACCTAATTTTTAATGTGAGAGTATAAAGGTTCCAAAAAAATACATGATTTCTATTCAAAATTAACACCCACCCAAACATCAACCAATTACAGCCCTAGTTCAAACACTTCACTTTAACGAGAGATTACCATATTTGCAGGCGCTCCAGGGTCTGTGGCGACACTTCCCAACAACAAGACCGAACAGCAAACTCTGATGTCCTTCACCGGAGGACCGAAACCACACACGAACGGTCGCACAAAACATACTCCTTCAAAACATTTATTCTTTTTATGGAGCAAACACATACCTAATTCAAGATAATATTCGTCAAACTAGAACACATATCCAATGCAAATAAGCAAAATCTAAAACGTCATAAAAGATGAGTTAACAAAGTTTGTGGTTCTTCCAAATTTCGGCTAGCTTGGCTAGGGATTTCGTTGAAGATCCATCGGGGCCCAAAGTCATTTTGGCATAGTCCCTCAGTTTCTTCATTCTGGTCCTAAGGAGTTGCCCTTCATCCCCTTCAATCAGTTCCTTTGCATATTTTGCAATATCTTGTCTTCCCACCACCCCTTCTCCATTGTGTTGGACCCTTAATGCAACCTTCACACCATCTTTTAACATCGCCGCATTCATCTTTTGCTCTGCATAGAGCGGCCATGCAATTAGCGGCACACCATGCTCAATGGACTCCAACACTGAGTTCCAGCCACAGTGGGTCAAGAACCCACCGGTCGAGCCATGACTCAACACCTGAACCTGAGGAGCCCAGTTTGGAACCACCAAGCCAATTTCTCTAGTCCTTTCTAAGAACCCATCAGGCAGAAATGCTAAAGGGTCGTTGCCAGTCTCTGTGCTATTAAAATAAGTGGCATTTGCAGCTTCATCAACAGGATTCTTCACAACCCATAGAAATCTCTGCCCACTCATTTCCAAACCCACTGCCAATTCATTTATCTGTCCAAGCGAGAGAGTCCCACCACTTCCAAAACAAACATAAAGCACTGACCCGCTAGGCTGCTCATCTAGCCACCTTAAACAATCCTCAGACCCTTCAATTTCATTGGTTGAACTTGAACACGAGACAGGTTTTGTCAAAGGTCCAACAGGGTAAACCGGGGGTAAACCACGACCAACCTCCATCAAAGCCTCGAAAGCATCATTTTCCAGTTCCATAAAACTGTTAACGATAATCCCAGCAGCAGATGGGTACTTTTTGCAGATCTGAAGAGTTTCTTGATAGGCAAAATCTTGCCTGTGTTGAAGCGGGTCAGCTACATCGCTTCCACGAAACGGCACGCATCCGGGTAACTTGATTGGCTCAGGCAAATCTCTGTACTCACAAGAAAACATCTGATCAAGCTTGGGTAGCTCAAAAATCATTGATAATATCAACGCATTTGTAGCGATGAAAAGATAGGGTTGAAGGCCGAATTCCTTGGCAATATCAAATGCGTCGGTTCCAAAAACATCAACAACAAAGGCTACAACCCGCTTTGACTGAGCTAGGAGCTTGAACGAATCTCTGAGAAGATGAAGTGAGCGAGTCAAGCTGAGAATAATCCGGGTCTCGATTTTGGCATCCGGGGGCAGATCGTGGAAGCTAACTGGAGGGAGAAAGATGGAGGAAATTGTTTGGGGCAGAGATAAAAGGAGTTGCTTTTGGAGCTTCATTGATGATCCATCGTTGGGAATGATGAAAGTGACTGCAAAGCTGTGGTGGTGAACTAGTCGGGTGGCGAACTCGATGAGCGGGATCAAGTGACCCATGCCTGGAGTAGGCACGATGACCACATGGAGCGCTGATTCTTCGATGGGCTCCATGCCGGATTATAGTGGTTACTGGTTAAGCTGAACACCACTCACAAGATGAAGTAGCCACCTGCCTTCTTCCTATAATTTAAGGATGACTCTACTTTGGCTCCACCTACGACCATCCACTTGACTACCAACGGCTAGATTCGAATATTATAAATACCTAATTGATTTAAGGGTAAAGTTAGTTCACAAATGGTTATTGTTACTGAATTTTATTAATAAAGCCAAAGCTTAAGGCAATCCAATTCCAATCTCTGAAATTATATATCAATAAAGCCTAGATCTGCTCTTGTTTCAACTAAACCACTTTATATTGAAAAATTGAAGCTTTGAGATCAAATGTAGATGGAAAATTGGGTTACCAAAATTGCGACCGACAATGCAATGCCAAGTGGGTCCATGTCTCTTATCGACAATTTTACAACAATTAGCGACAAATCTAGACCAAGAACAAAACCCATGAACGGAATTGAGTAAAAAACCATGAAAAACGACAATGGATCGAGTATAAATGGAAACTTTGGAAGGTGAGAGTAAAAGGTAACTAACGGAGATGGCTATATTCACAGCTTCATTTTGCAGTTCGTCTTTCATGTCGGCGCTTTTGATGATGACTTTCTTGGGTGGTGAAGCGGTAGACTTGACAGTGACCGTCGGAGAAATCTTCCCGCCATCGGTTGTCGGTTTCACCATCGGAGCTCCATTGATGTTTCTCTTTGCTTCTTCAGAGCTCATTTTTCTGGATTTTTTTAGAAGAGACGAGAAACAAATGAAAAAGACTGCTTTTTTTTTTCTCACTTGCTCGGAGGAATTGCATAAATGGAGTATCCAGTACTTTCTCCGTCCTACTAAACTGTTGGTCAAAATTATTTAACTTTGACTATAATTTATTTAAAAATTTTAATTAATTAAAATTTATAAAATATATATTTAAAAACTACTTGATTCAAAGTTTTTTAAATGTATTTTTTATATTTTTATCAATAATAAATTTTAAATTATAAGAAGTCAAACTAAAAAAGTTTGACTCAAATGTAACAGTTTAGTAGGACAGAGGGAATATAACCTAAAAGTTTGGATTTTTATTTCAACTAAATTGATTGAATCTATATATAATAAAGATTAAACATGTTATAATCTAAATTTTCATAATTATAATGTTACTCTATTAACGGACTTTAACGGCAGAGTTATCATTTTGTTACAAAATATAGAGTTTAATTATCATTTTGTAACATTTAAAAGTTTGGTTACCGTTTTATTTTTTTTAACAAAGTTTAGTAACCATTTGTGAACTTTACCCTTGATTTAAATTAGTTTATATTTTTTATGGGTAAACTAGATCACTTATCTTTATTTCGTGTACATTTTTTGTCACTAATTTTGAGAATTGGCGTTATGATCACTTACGTTTTCGTTTTTTAAGCAATTGGTCACTTGGGTGTTAATTGTCGTTAGGCATTAACAATGTGCTGACTTGACACAATAAAAAGAAGGATAAATTACCAAGATAGTTCATATATAAACTATTACTTCACTCTTATTTTGGTCATCGAAATAAAAACAATTTGTATAATTACACATTTAATCCTCTATATTCATATTTTTATTTCTTCTTCTCTCCACCATCTTCCATATTCTTCCTCTCCATATTTAATCCTCTCTTCCTCTCATTTTCAATCCCTTCCCACACCAAATGTTATATAGCTTGCTAGACACCAGAAACTTCCTTGTTATTCCTGGATCACCAGTGGATGTTTGGGGTACAGAAAGTTACAGTATGACCCATACAAACCCTCGACTACGGGAAGACAATGGGTTTAAATGCACATTACAAGACCCCTCCTTATAAGATATGCAAGGAGAAACGATGCGGAAGGGTCTTTTAAATTTATTTTCTTGAGTGGTAACTCCACCGATGGAGATAATGATGTTTTACAGGTGGTTTACTGTTGATAGGTGCATCATATATATATGCTCTTTTCTAAGCGCTTTATGTCTTTCCTTTGTACTTATTGATAGGTAAATTTTTGAATTTTTGATTGTTTTCATTGAGGATTATATCATTAGATTCCTTTCCTTTTGCTTTGCAAAACCTTGGCAAAGATTCCTAAAAGATTTTTCTAAATTTCATTTTATTCAGCAAAGAAAGTTTGCGTCAAATTGTGGTGGAAATACTCCAAAGTTGATTTTTTCTCTCTCTTAAAACTAAGGTTCTTTATTGATATTCCCTAGCAATTGGCTCTTAATTGATGTTTAATATCTTAGTTTTTCTTTTTAATTCTCGGAAATGATCTTAATTGGTGTTTTTGATATTTTGCTTGAAATCTTGATTTGTGGGTTAATTGATGGAGATTTCTAATGGGTTAAATCAAATTTTGATTATTTAAAATTAATGTGACTTGAGGTTTTGGTAATTAATCTCGAAACTATTTAATTACCTATTTTCTATGGTAGTTTAAGGTGGTTTTAGGGGTTGTTATGGTTGAATCTTAGTTGCTGGAGGTATAAGGGTGTTTTGGTTATGTTTTTGGATGATCTTTGATGATGTTAAGATGCTAGAAATGTTAGGTTGTGGTTGGAGATGGTTTGGTTGTTGATAGGAGTAGTTTTCGATATTTTTGGATGGTTTTTGGTTACAATTTTGTGGAGGTTGTTGGGATGATTGTAGGTTGATGTTAGAATGCATTTGAATGCATTTTGCCTCTGGTTTTGTGTTGCCAAAATAGGGGAGAGTCAAACCTAGCTTATTTTGGTGGAAATCGGATCGTTTTGGAAGCTTGGAACGCAACGACAAGCAAGGTGTTGCGTATTGATGAGTGTGAAAGTGTTTTAACACACCAAAGAGGTTGGATAATGACTTTGGGAGTTTAGATTAAGAGTAGCAAGCTTATATAAGCTCGGAAGTAAGTTTTCCCTATTTGCGCATTTGAATAACGGTTTTGGTATGAGGCATGATTTACATGTTTTGATTTAAAAGCATGCATTGGTTTATTTACTGTTTTATGCATCATTTAAAAGATATGCAATGATTTATCAAGTATGTGGATGCCTAAGAGCATTGTGAAATGACTCCTAAGTGGAATGTGTGGTTGCCTTGAGCAATGTGTTTTGCATATGGAAAATGGTTTGTTAAATGCATAAGGATGAACAATAAGTAAATGTATTTAAAAGGGTATATTGGCTATGTGACATACAAAAATTAAGTATCGGATATAGTTACCATGCCATAGAGTTTAAAGTGCACTATAATATAAGTCGATCTCCCCGCGGCCTACGAGTATGCGGTGAGGCTACTCGGGTTTATGGATTAACACTTGTGGTATGCGGTGAGGCTACCCAAGTTGATAGAGTAACTTGCTTAAGGTAGAGGTGAGACTATCGAGGTTAAGGTATGGTATTTGGTAGAGGTGAATGTACCGAGAAATTTGTGTATCTGATATGGTTTTATAAAAGAACAATGATTTATTGAGAGTCACTCTATTTGCCAATATGTGAGAAGCAAGTGGAAAACTACATTATGCATATGGATATTATGCATGTCATGATTTGAAAAGAAGGAGGTAAAGTGTATTGACTTTTACATTCATGTCTTGTTACTATGAAGTCATGGTTTTGATAATTGTGTTAATACATTGATGAATGTTTGTAGAGCGACATCACTAAGCATATGTTTGCTTACGCTCTCATTCTTCTATGCAAAAAATTGAGGATTGGGGGAGAACTTGGAGCAGGGAGATTCTAAGACATTGTTGCTATCAAGTATGTTTGGCTTTGAACTTTCGATAATAAGACAATGTGTTGTCCAAGTTTAGAGATTTGTATTTTTTTTGCTTTAGCTTTCCAAGAATTATATCTTGTTGATTGTTGGTTTGTGGTTTAGATTTCGAGGTGTGTTGATGGATTTATGTTTGGTTGTTATGCTTTATATCTTGCCATGTCACATCAAGCATGATTAGTCGACTTGCACGTGCCTATGTGGATATTCAATCAAGTTTGATATTGCCTATTGAGATGAAGCATGATATGTTGAGTTAAAATTGTTCATTGGTTTGTAATTCGAGTATGTTGTTTCACATGTTTAGGGAACATGCCTATAATTTATGCTTTTGTATCTGAGAATGCATAATTGATGGTTTGGTCTATTGTGGAAGGTTTCTAAGTATGCTATATGTGCTTAGTATGCATGCTAGGTTGTTTGGTACAAGTATGAGTGGTTTTAGAGACATAAAACCAGATAATTTGGGCATTACATGTCTCTTTGTAACAATACGGTGCTCTCCGTATCGGTACGCGGGGCCTGAATCAGGTCTGGAAAGTGGAAATTTGGTCGGGGTATCAGTACGGGGTGAGCCGTATGGATATGGTTTTTAGCTACCGAAATTCGTGGTTTTGGCCAATTAAGCCTGGGTACCGAACACCCCATGGTCGTATCGGCACGAGCCTTATATATCATGGCCTGCATTTCGGTACACGGGTTTCGGTACCGATACGACCTTGAGAGTAAAGTCTAGTATCGGTATGGAATTTCGTGTACTGATACCTAAACCGCTATATCAGTTGATGTGATGCTGGAGTTGTAGATTCTTTCATTTTAGTCCATGTTGCACATGTATGCAGATTGAATGTGTTTGGATGATCCGTTTTAGCTGAAAATGAACATGTATACATGAAATCTGACTAATTAAGGATGAGTAACCTTAATTTTAAGTAAGTCCTCGCAACGTTCAAGTTTTGCAAATTGGTCCCAAAAGTGCATAATCGTGCAATTGGTCATCAAATTGATGTCCGATTCAATCATGAATTTAACCGCTGCCTGTATGTACAACCTAGGTTTTAATAATGAATCTAGAAAAGATAAAAGAAAAAATGGACCAAATTCGAGATATTCGGTTTAGGTTTTCTACGGCAAACCTAATGTAGCTCACTCAATTCGGCCAAGCGCCTAGGCTAGGTCAAAAGGGTTACATTTGTTGGTATCAGAGACATGTTTCGAAAGGTTGGGATGATTTACCAAATGTTATAATTATTGTTGAATTGCTTCTGTGATGTTATTTTTTTTCATAAGCATGGCTTTTGACTATTGTGATGTTACTTCGCTATGATGCGGGTTAAATGGGGACACATTGCCTATTATCATTGTTTTTGTTTTCAAACAATTTTTATAGGTTGTCCGGGATCCTTCGCCGAATGTAATCCTAACTAAATTGCTTTTGCATGTCTTAATTGTTCATGAGTATGGGTCCAAGACATGAGACTCAAGCTAACACGAGTAACGCTCAAGACAATCAGAATCTTGAGGATGGCATAATTCCTCGAACCGAGTTGCCTCTTCCCTGACTAATCCACCGGCTAGAGCGAGTAGAGGAAATACACCCCTAGCCCCGCAAGGACCCATTTTTAGGGACATCATGCCTTTAATTCAAGCAATGACCAGATCCTTCCAAGCAGCTTTTGCTAGAGTGTAAGTACAGACACCAGCTCCTGTAGTCGCAGCTAATTCTGGAGTGTTGTTGGAGTATTTGTGAAGCCTAGGAGGTATTCAGTTCCAAGGGTTAAACCCCGAATCTGCAAAAGAGTGGTTTGAGAGCACTAAGCGTATACTTTACCAAATGGAGTGTACAGGCGCACGGAAGCTTGGTTGCATTATATCACTGCTTCATGGTGATTCATATCATTTGTGGAAGACCACCATAGTTGGAGTACCTGATGATGACGTTAATTGGGAGTTCTTTCGAAGGTCTTTCAAGAGGAAGTACCTTGGTCCGCAGTATCAAGATGCGAAAAAGAGGGAATTCATGGCTTTGGTGCATGATCGGATACCGGTATCTGAGTTTGAGGTGAATTTTTTTCGTTTAAACGAGTATGCTCCTAAATTGGTTCCAGATGACCGACAACGTTGCAATAGATTCTATTATGGTCTTGTGAAAGATATCAAGACGTATTTGTTGGCAGCTGACTACACTGATTTTGATCTGTTGGTTAATAGGGCTAAGGATATTAAGTAGTCCTTGGGTCCAGCTTCTCAGTCAGTGAATGTTGACTCGGGGAAGAGAACTGTAGAGTCTGACTATTCTGGGGGTTATAACAAGAGACCACGAGACAAAGGTTTCAAGTCAGATCACAAACGAGGTGGTGGTAGTGGTAGACGTGGTCAAAATTCTCAGACTACTATTACTGCTGCAACCGATTGTGAACGTTGTGGGAGATGCCACCCAGGAAAGTGTTGGGGAACACTTGGAGCTTGCTGGGAGTGTGGCTTGGAAGAGCATTAGAAACGTGATTGTTCAAAATTGGTTAAGGATGCACCGGCTTTGACAGCTGTTGTGGCTGCACATGCCAGGGGTCGAGGCCGTTCTAAGGGTAGTTTTCAGAGGCGTGATGAGGGTCAAAGAACTGTTGCTCATACTGTGGCTATTTTGCAGGAGAACGGAGGGCATACAAGGGTGTATGCTCATCGCGAGGGTCGTAATGACACCGATGTCATCATATGCACTTTTACCTTGTAACCTTTGTCATTATTTTCTTTGGTTGATTTGGGTTCCACACATTCTTACATTCTAAGCGAACATGCACACTTATTGGATATACCTATTAAAATCTTGAGTGTGGGTGTTTTAGTAACTAGTTCTCTTGAGGAGACTGTTACTGTTAGGAAGATATATAGAAGATGTCCATTCGTTTTTCAAGGACATGTTTTTGTTGTTGATTTAATGGAGTTGTCGTTTCATTGTTTCAATGTCATATTTGGTATGGACTGATTAAGCGAGCATAGAGTTATTGTTGATTTCGAAACAAAAAGGATTTCTTTGAAGCTTGTCGACGACTATGTTGTTGTCGTTGTAGGAGAGATTTCTAAATTCTTGTCTAATATTATATTGACATTGTAAGAAGAGAAAATGATGAAAGTGGGTTGTTAAGCCTACTTGGCTTTTATAATGAATCTGGGTACCAAAGGGGTTTGAGTACAAGATATTTACACGGTATGTGATTTTCTGGAAGTTTTTCTAGAGTAGTTGCTTGGATTGCCACCAGATAGAAAAGTTAAGTTCTGTATCGAGACGTACTCTAGTACGACTCTAGTGTCCATTTCTCCCTATCGCATGGTGCCTAAGAAGTTAAAAGAGCTAAAAAATCAACTTCATAGACGATGATAAACAACCCGATTAATCCATCGGCGAGTGGGTGACTGGGTTTTGATCAGGCTGGGTGAGGAACCCACCAGTGCTGGCGATAAACAACACAACTACTGACAAAGGCGGTGATCGGATAGGTCAAAGAACAAATGGGTGGGTTTTGAAGGTGACAAGTCTCAAGAATTCTCAAAAATCAAACATGCATTAAATATGGTTGGTGAGTGATCAAACCTTTATTTAATCCAGACACAACAACAATGTTTAGTTTGAGATTAACACAAGATGGATTTTAACAAGCAAGAGCCTTAGCTTAGATGGTTAAATCTTGAGCTCACCAAGCATGAGATCACATGTTCAAAACCCTTTGCAAGCAATTCCTCCCCTTCTTCTTCTTTTCTTTTTTATACCGTTATTAATATTATTATTACTCAGAGTGTTACAACTCTCCCCCTAAAAGAAATTTCATCCTCAAAATTTATCATGGTCAGACAAATGCAGAAACTGTTGTTCCATCTATTCTTCTACTAAAACTTATCCATCAAAGTATGCTTGTTTCTCAGGACTTTTTACAAACGGTCATGGATCAATCTAGTAGTGTCTTCTGTCTCTCGGACTGAATTTAGACCCATAATCATCCCATCATACATCTTAGACTAGCCGATTAGAATACGATATTTGTAACCATACAAAACCTTATATGATGTCATGAATACTTGTCTCATAACTATTATTATAAACAAACTCGGCCGGGGATAGAAAATCTTCACAACTGTCACAGAAATCACTTATACGACCTAGAAGTACATCTTCTAGAATATGTATAACTCTTCTAGGTTGACCATTAGTTTGCGAATGAACAATTGTAACTACATTTTAGACAAGTATTTATGGCCTCCAACAGAGCCTTCTAGAATTAGGAAGTGAACATCAAATTCTAGTAAAAATGATATGTATAAATAACGATATATCATGCCATATTTTCCATGAAATGTCTTTCTCCATGCCGATCAAACATAACCAAGGTCTTGAACGGATATCACTTGCCTTCAGCGTAATATTCAGGCAACTACTTCCTTTGTATATGACAAACTCACTATTAGGCTTGATAGGCTCGATTTTCTTCAACTGATTTAGTTAGCCAAGTGGTGGAAAAGTTTGATTTTTGGGTGATTTTGTGGGAGGTGAAAAATAGACAATGGAGACAAAGATTTATAGTGGTTCTATCTTCTAACAAGCACCTACATCCACTACCTTAGCTTCCTACTAAGGATTTCACCAAATTCACTCCTAAATCTCTTCCCCTTTTCTAGGCTAAGGAGGCAACCTTTACACGCTCAAAGCTTTCTAACCCAAAGCTTGAGTAAACCCTCTTTACAAGAGAAATTTGAGTAAACTTGAAATCCCTCACTAGGTAGATAGTTTGCACTCTTAAGCTCACTCACCCAATCCTAAACACTTGAGCAAATATGACAATTTTGGCTCACAAGTGTCGTCTATACAAAGAATTAACAATTAAGTCCCTAAGACAATCTTATCATCATATTGTTGTTGAAAATTGAAGCATTAACATTTTCTTGATGCTTGGAGGTCCCTTTTATACTCCCAAATGAGTTTGTGATTGTTACTAGCCGTTAGGGATTTTTGGAGCCGTTTGGGTCTTTATTCCCCGAAATAAATGCAGTTCTGCAACTACCCGTATCGAAACATGTGTCCCTATTTCGAAACAGTCTCAAAATAGAAAGAGTCGTTATGTGAAATAAGGAGACCGTATAGAAACAGGTTGGGTCGTATAGGAACGGCCGTATAGAAATGGGTAGGGCCATATAGGAACGACTATATAGAAACGGGTGGGGCCATATAGGAACGGTCGTATAGAAACATGTGGGCCGTATAGAAACGGGTGGGGTCGTATATGAACGTCCGTATAGAAACGGGTAGGACCGTATAGGAACGATTTTTGGCAGTTTCAAAATGTATCGATACATATTATGCCTGTATCGAAACGGGTACATTATAAGCATTGGTTTGGCTACTTAAAAACGTCTCAAACATTGCCAAAACCTTTTTAAACATCCTCAAACTTATTTTTCAAGTTTTTGGACTTAAAGTATGTTTTAAATTCTTTTCAATTTAGTCCAAAACATTTTTCAATTATTATATCAAAACATTTAGTTCTACAATCTTCCCCTTTTTGATATAATAAAACCAACTTGAAAAATTGTTTAGGATTCTCCCCCTTAGTATTTAAAAATTTTGAATTGGAGAAATTTTGAAAATTAAATAAAGTTGAAGCTTCCCCTTATTCACTTGAAACTTGAAAAATCAATTTTTCAAACTAATTCTCTCCCTTTTTGTTATATCAAAAAGAATTTAAATAACTTTAAGTTCAAAATAACTTAGGAGGTTAAAAAATTGACACAAATACGAATTTTGGTTTTAAAATGGCCCCCCTTACTCAAAGCATCATCAAATAATGTTAGTCCTACATATATGAAAATCTAGTTGAAATAAAAAATAAATCAAATTAAACAAATAAAACAACTAGATTTAACCACACTTGAACTGAAGGGAGGATGTGAAGCCTTCCTTCTTCAAGTGTTTTTCCTTGTGTGTGTGGAGCTCTCTCTCAATATTTGACTTGTTGATCATTCTCCATCACACCTAAAATAAGCAATCACACAAATTTTGGTATCCAAATTGCTTTGGATCCATAAACGCTAGTAGCGCAAAACTTAGTCCCCTTAAGAATCCATTTTTCAATTTCATCCTTTTTAGTTGAAGTACTTAGTCCTTTGGGATCCAAATACTTCTAAAACATTTTCCATTTATAAGTTTAGGGGCACTAGATTGTCTTTGGTAAAAGTTTGATTTTCTAAAATTATTTTTCTTTTCAAGCTCTTTGGAAATCAAATCTTTTTCCTTCTTAAGATCATCTACCTCTCTTTGATGATCTTTTTCAATCGTTTGAAGAAAATTTTCTAAGTCTAAAACTTTAAGCTCAAAATCTTTAAGTTTTGCTTCAAACTCTAGATTTGTTTTGGAAAGCAAATCATTTTCCTTTTTCAATTTTGAAACCAACTTTTTGTTCTTTGAAAATGATGCCTTAAATTCTAAAAGCAAATCATCATAGGCATCTTATAACTCATCAAAGGTATATGGATTAGAAATAGATGAGTTAGAAGTTACCTCCTCCTCATTGAGGGCCATGAAGCATAGGTGGGCTACCTCTTCATCGGTGGAGTCTTCATCACTCCATAACGCAACATATGCTTTCTTTAAAGATGATCTTTTTTGTTGGACTTGTGGGAATCCTTCATCTTCTTCTTCGATTCATGCTTAGAATTCTTCAACTCGCTCTTCATGAACCAAGTGAATTTTTTGAAGAGATGAACAATCTCTTCATCTTCACTTTCCTTCTCGCTCAAATAATCGTGTTGGCATGTGGAGGATTTGAGAAAAACGGCACTCGCGTTGATGCCTAGCTCTATGATCTTCTTCTTCCTCATCTTTCTTATCTCTTCCTTCTTCTTCTCCTCTTCTTTGTCTTCCTTATTGATTTGGTGAGTGAGAAGTGACTCAATGAGTTCATCAAGCTTCATGGTCTTGAGATTTTTGTCTTCGATGATGGCGGTCTTTTTCGAGTCCCATGACTCGGGAAGGGATCATATAAGATTTCAGACAAGCTTTTCTTCTGGAATGACTTCTTCATAGCCTTTTAGTCCATTGATGATGGTGGAGAATCGATGGAACAACTTCTCAATGTCCTCTTTCGGATCCATCTTGAAGTTCTCATACTCGTGGTTAAGAAGGCCGATCTTGGTCTCCTTTACTTCGTTTGTTCCCTCGTATGTAACTTCAAGCTTGTCTCCTACTTCCTTGGCACTCTCACAAGAAGACATTTTCTCATAGATGTGGAGGCTAAGTGCACAAAAGAGGAAGTGCAAATCCTTGCAATTAAGTTCCATCTTCTTGCGGTCGTCGGCACTCCATTCTGCCTTGCTTCTTTGTGGTACAAACGGACCATCCTCAATAATGTTCCAAAGCTTGTAGTCTTTGGATTTGACAAAGAACATCATTCTCGTATTCCAATAAGTGTAGTTGGTCCCGTCGAAGAAGGGTGGCTTGTCGATGGATTGTGCCATTGAACCGGTTGTTTGAAATGTTGTTCGAGCTTGCCGGATCGCCTCAATAGGATGTTAATCCTCTTCAATTGAACCAAGCTCTGATACCAATTGTTAGGCTTGATAGGCTTGATTTCCTTCAACCGATTTAGTTAGCCAAGTGGTCGAGAAGTTTGATTTTTGGGTGATTTTGTGGGAGGTAAAAAATAGACAATGCACACAAGGATTTATAGTGGTTCGGTCTTCTATCAAGCACCTACATCCACTACCTTAGCTTCCCACTAAGGATTTCACCAAATTCACTCTTGAATCTCTTCCCCTTTTCTAGGCTAAGGAGGCAACCTTTACACACTCAAAGCTTTCGAACTCAAAGCCTGAGTAAACCATCTTTACAAGACAAATTTGAGAAAACTTGAAATCCCTCACTAGGTAGATAGTTTGCACTCTTAAGCTCACTCACCCAATCCTAAACACTTGAGCAAATATGACAATTTTGGCTCACAAGTGTTGTTTATACAAAGAATTAACAATTAAGTCCCTAAGATAATTTTATCATCATAATGTTGTTGACAATTGTAGCATTAGCCTTTTCTTGATGCTTGTATGTCCCTTTTATACTCCCAAATGAGTTTGTGGCTGTTACTAGTCGTTACGGATGTTTTAGAGCCGTTGGGGTCTTTATTTCCTGCAATAAATGCAGTTTTGCAACTACTCGTATCGAAACATGTGTCCTTGTTTCGAAACTGTCTCAAAATAGAAAGAGTCGTTATGTGAAATAAGGAGATCGTATAGAAACGGGTAGGACCGTATAGGAACGGCCGTATAGAAACGAGTAGTGTCGTATAGGAACGACCGTATAGAAACATGTGGGTCGTATAGGAACGACCGTATAGAAACCGGTGAAGCCGTATAGGAACGACTGTATAGAAATGGGTAGGGCCGTATAGAAACGGGTATGACTGTATAGGAACGGATTTTGATACTTTCAAAACGTATCGACATAGATTATGCCTGTATCAAAACGGGTACTTTAAAAGCACAAGTTTGGCTACAGTCACTATATAGTATGTTTGGACTTATTTTAAACATCCTCAAACTTATTTTTCAAGTTGTTTGGACTTATAATATGTTTTAATTTTTTTTCAATTTAGTCCAAAATATTTTTCAATTATTATATCAAAACATTTAGTTCTACAGTCACTATAGAATTTACACTTTCTCCACGCTCACGGAAACCTTTCTTTTAAATTCATAATACTTTAATCAAATTCCTATCAAAATATTTCTCTAATATAATCATTATCACTAAATAGCCTTACATATAATCTTATATCGGTTACCTCACATAATCAAACATTTATTCTCAATCTAAATTTGATCTTCAATTTCATATGCATGAACCATCTCAGGTTCTTTATACAGATTCAAGTCCATCAAGTTAAATCAAATTACAGACGAACATTACATGCATTCCTTGCCAGTTCAGATTAGGCTATAATGGACAGAATACCTAGATTCACTTATTTTAGGAAAAAGATTTGACATCAAAGTTCCAGCTCGAAGGAGTACGGTTATAATTTAGTGGCATATACATACCAGACACCATATGAAAGAAGATCAACCGATCTATCCTGAATGACACAATTCTAAGCTCTGATACCACTAAATGTAACACCCCTATACTGAACGGGTAGTCTGATCCGATCAGATGTCTCACATTAGGGTCACAAAAGAGACCCACAGTAAAATACACATAAACATATATTTTTTCTTTAAATACATTTAAAATTGTAAAACAAAATTCCGTTTAAAAAATACATTTTCAAACAAAAAAAATCTTTTAACCGTGTTACAGAAATTTGAAAATCTTATTACATATTCTAACATAAAATAAAACATGACATACATGCCCACTAACGGTACTAGTACCGTACTGCGCAAGCAACATCGAGGGAACTTCTAACACTGATGTCGGTCACTATACCATAATAAATCTATTCTAACCTACGATGGTAAAAACAACTTGAGCTTGGAAAAGCTCAGTAATACAGAATTACCGAAAATCGTCACTAGGCGGTACTCATCAAAGGTATATGGATTAGAAATAGATGAGTTAGAAGTTACCTCCCCCTCATTGAGGGCCATGAAGCATAGGTGGGCTACCTCTTCATCGGTGGAGTCTTCATCACTCCATAACGCCACATATGCTTTCTTTAAAGATGATCTTTTTTGTTGGACTTGTGGGAATCCTTCATCTTCTTCTTTGATTCATGCTTAGAATTCTTCAACTCGCTCTTCATGAACCAAGTGAATTTTTTGAAGAGATGAACAATCTCTTCATCTTCACTTTCCTTCTCGCTCAAATAATCGTGTTGGCATGTGGAGGATTTGAGAAAAACGGCACTCGCGTTGATGCCTAGCTCTATGATCTTCTTCTTCCTCATCTTTCTTATCTCTTCCTTCTTCTTCTCCTCTTCTTTGTCTTTCTTATTGATTTGGTGAGTGAGAAGTGACCCAATGAGTTCATCAAGCTTCATGGTCTTGAGATTTTTGTCTTCAATGATGGCGGTCTTTTTCGAGTCCCATGACTCGGGAAGGGATTAGATAAGATTTCAGACAAGCTTTTCTTCTGGAATGACTTCTTCATAGCCTTTTAGTCCATTGGTGATGGTTGAGAATCGATGGAACAACTTCTCAATGTCCTCTTTCAGATCCATCTTGAAGTTCCCATACTCGTGGTTAAGAAGGCCGATCTTGATCTCCTTTACTTCGTTTGTTCCCTCGTATGTAACTTCAAGCTTGTCTCCTACTTCCTTGGCACTCTCACAAGAAGACATTTTCTCATAGATGTGGAGGCTAAGTGCACAAAAGAGGAAGTGCAAATCCTTGCAATTAAAATCCATCTTCTTGCGGTCGTCGGCACTCCATTCTGCCTTGCTTCTTTGTGGTACAAACGGACCATCCACAATAATGTTCCAAAGCTTGTAGTCTTTGGATTTGACAAAGAACATCATTCTCGTATTCCAATAAGTGTAGTTGGTCCCGTCAAAGAAGTGTGGCTTGTCGATGGATTGTGCCATTGAACCGATTGTTTGAAATGTTGTTCGAGCTTGCCGGATCGCCTCAATAGGATGTTAATCCTCTTCAATTGAACCAAGCTCTGATACCAATTGTTAGGCTTGATAGGCTTGATTTCCTTCAACCGATTTAGTTAGCCAAGTGGTGGAGAAGTTTGATTTTTGGGTGATTTTGTGGGAGGTAAAAAATAGACAATGCACACAAGGATTTATAGTGGTTCGGTCTTCTATCAAACACCTACATCCACTACCTTAGCTTCCCACTAAGGATTTCACCAAATTCACTCTTGAATCTCTTCCCCTTTTCTAGGCTAAGGAGGCAACCTTTACACACTCAAAGCTTTCGAACTCAAAGCCTGAGTAAACCATCTTTACAAGACAAATTTGAGCAAACTTGAAATCCCTCACTAGGTAGATAGTTTGCACTCTTAAGCTCACTCACCCAATCCTAAACACTTGAGCAAATATGACAATTTTGGCTCACAAGTGTTGTTTATACAAAGAATTAACAATTAAGTCCCTAAGACAATTTTATCATCATAATGTTGTTGACAATTGTAGCATTAGCCTTTTCTTGATGCTTGTATGTCCCTTTTATACTCCCAAATGAGTTTGTGGCTGTTACTAGTCGTTACGGATGTTTTAGAGCCGTTGGGGTCTTTATTTCCTGCAATAAATGCAGTTTTGCAACTACTCGTATCGAAACATGTGTCCTTGTTTCGAAACTATCTCAAAATAGAAAGAGTCGTTATGTGAAATAAGGAGATCGTATAGAAACGGGTAGGACCGTATAGGAACGGCCGTATAGAAACGAGTAGTGTCGTATAGGAACGACCGTATAGAAACATGTGGGTCGTATAGGAACGACCGTATAGAAACCGGTGAAGCCGTATAGGAACGACTGTATAGAAATGGGTAGGGCCGTATAGAAACGGGTATGACTGTATAGGAACGGATTTTGATAGTTTCAAAACGTATCGACATAGATTATGCTTGTATCAAAACGGGTACTTTAAAAGCACAAGTTTGGCTACAGTCACTATATAGTATGTTTGGACTTATTTTAAACATCCTCAAACTTATTTTTCAAGTTGTTTGGACTTATAATATGTTTTAATTTTTTTTCAATTTAGTCCAAAATATTTTTCAATTATTATATCAAAACATTTAGTTCTACAGTCACTATAGAATTTACACTTTCTCTACGTACACGGAAACCTTTCTTTTAAATTCATAATACTTTAATCAAATTCCTATCAAAATATTTCTCTAATATAATCATTATCACTAAATAACCTTACATATAATCTTATATCGGTTACCTCACATAATCAAACATTTATTCTCAATCTAAATTTGATCTTCAATTTCATATGCATGAACCATCTCAGGTTCTTTATACAGATTCAAGTCCATCAAGTTAAATCAAATTACAGACGAACATTACATGCATTCCTTGCCAGTTCAGATTAGGCTATAATGGACAGAATACCTAGATTCACTTATTTTACGAAAAAGATTTGACATCAAAGTTCCAGCTCGAAGGAGTACGGTTATAATTTAGTGGCATATACATACCAGACACCATATGAAAGAAGATCAGCCGATCTATCCTGAATGACGCAATTCTAAGCTCTGATACCACTAAATGTAACACCCCTATACCGAACGGGTAGTCTGATCCGATCAGATGTCTCACATTAGGGTCACAAAAGAGACCCACAGTAAAATACACATAAACATATATTTTTTCTTTAAATACATTTAAAATTGTAAAACAAAATTCTGTTTAAAAAATACATTTTCAAACAAAAAAAATCTTTTAACCGTGTTACAGAAATTTGAAAATCTTATTACATATTCTAACATAAAATAAAACATGACATACATGCCCACTAACGGTACTAGTACCGTACTGCGCAAGCAACATCGAGGGAACTTCTAACACTAATGTCGGTCACTATACCATAATAAATCTATTCTAACCTACGATGGTAAAAACAACTTGAGCTTGGAAAAGCTCAGTAATACAGAACTACCAAATGATGTTGTAATCAGATGCATGTATAAAGTAAAGCATGAAACTAAAATATCGATCATGACATCATTGTTAATCAGTACTTGAACTTATGAGTACCAGTCTCGCATTCAACACTCTAGGTATTCAGAAAGGAGAGATATTTTACAATAACTGAGCCAGAGGGTAATGTGTATCATCAATTGTAGATCAAGAAAAATAGATAGAATGATTCAAGCATCTGTAGAATTTAGACAAAGGCAAAGGAGGAGACATGAAAATTTAGTATCAGCCTAACTACCCTCCAACCGAACTCCAGAATGCAATTCCCTATAACTGCATATATACAGGAGTTAACCTAGGCCCAATAGGCGTAGGTACCGATCTAAAGGGTTGCCTTAAGCCCCAGGCGAAATCAACTTAGTCGAAGCATAGGAACCGAATAGGAGGCGTAAGAGCCTAACATGAGATATGTGCATACATGTGCCTATTAGAAACTTCTTATGGTATCCAGAAGTACCCTAGTAAAACAATCTTGAGTGGTAACTGTTATATTAATAATTAGTAGCAGTATGTTAGGAAATCGGGATATAGGCTGATGTTTAATTAGTGGAATTGGAGTATCAGGACTCATGAATAAGGTATACTTGTATCGATCAATCAGAAACCAGAAGTCTTGTTTTTTACTTCAGATAATAGGATCACTTGGGATCAAAATGGATAGACTTAATTTTTGATTCGGGAGGTTAGTCATGTATACATGTTACACACTAGATGGTCTAATTTATCACAGAGGTCCTTGATAATCATAGAAAGGAGACACTGAACTATAGTCCATTCTAGACTTATTTCATAATCAAGAACTTTATTCGAAGGAATCCGATAGATATCGACTTCCTCTGGGTATTCAGAAATTATACCTCAAGATCATTCAAAATTTTTGGTATATCATGATTTTGTAGGAATTTAGATACATCAGGATAGATTTTAGGAATTCGGGTAAATCATGATCAATCAAGATTCTAGATATATCAATTAGCTCATAAGGTCATTTTGATCATTTTAACTTTCAAGGTTAATTTCATAATTTATTCCAATATGGGTAGCACAACTACTTGTAGTATCTAAGACTTCTAACAACTTATCCATCCTCCAAGTCCACTAAAACTGAACAGATCTCATTATCGCAGTACTTACCATGTATTCAGACATGTGCATTTCACACGAACTCAATCCTTAGCACTGAATGTACCTTTTAGAAGAACATGTTACTCTTACAATTAACAATGTACTTTCTCCAAATAAATCGAACATGCCTTCATATAGTATTCTTCCAATATTACACTAGTATTAGAAACGACCAAGAAACATGGGTCGTGTATTGCAACTTTTAGAGCCATTACACTCATTTGGCTTTATTGGTATTTCTTATTCCAAGTTTTAGAGGTGTTTTCAGCCATTTTAGTATTCAAGGGTATTTCAGACACTTCGATGCCCGATGGTGTTTCAGTTATTCTGTCCCTTTCGGTCCTTCCAACTATTCATTCATTTCAGATCTCAAGGGTATATCTAACATTTCGGTCAATTTAGAAATTTGGTGCCAGATGATATTTCAGTTATTTCAAGCAACTCAGTCTTTTTTGTCACTTTAATTTATTCAGACTTACGAAAAACTCCTAGAAAATTTATCCTTAGAGACTTATTCTAAATTTAGAAAAATTCCAAGTATTTTAGATTCTATGAGGTATAAATCTTGTTATTGTATCTTCCCAAGTAGATGGAGGTTTTCAGATGAATTAGTTGTTTTACCAAATCAAGTGTAGATTCCCATATCACTTTTATTGTCAGGGTATTTTAGTCATTCATGCACCTTAAGGGCATTTCTGTCATTTCTTAACTTAGCACTTTAGAAATTAAATCATTAACAAGCATAATCAGATTTAAAGTATTTAACCCCCTCGACCCGGCCTAGCCACCAAACAGTATCGAGTGGATCACACGGGACTAACTGAAGAAAGATCTGAAAATTTCTCTCCAAATAGCAACCCTAAACGCGTTGATTATTATCTTCTCAAGATGCTCAAATTAAACCTTATGTTAGAGAACACACAGTGGAAGAAAACACGACAAGACGAGCACCGAACGATCAACCGAGCAACTAGGGACCAAAATGCAAAACTAGCATAAAAGAGGGACCTATGATGAAATTAAGGTGATCACTTTGAAATTAGTCTCATTTCATACATTCATGCTAAAATGCAACTCAAAACAAGCCCACAAGCAAGCACAAATGATGACACAACAAGCTAGGATCAAAACACAAGAAAAATAACTTCAAAGATGCTCTTAACTAACTTCCAACGACCCCCGTTTCGGAACACCCACGATCGTATCGGAACAGGTCTGCACAGAGAGCTTTCATTTCGAAACGGCATTAGACCTGTTCCGGCCCTGCAAAGCCCATTTTGATACTCGTTCCGAAACGCCAAGGTAAAAACAAGGGTCGTTCTGAAACCATCAAGCCCGTTTCAAAACGCCTTGCTGCAGTAACAAAAAAACTGTAGGCCAAGCATCTCCAAGGTTACTTTCCTTGGTTCCAAACAACAAGATAACAATAAGATGAGTATACAACCACCAAGATGAAACAACCAAACATACATTCAAGCAAGAGAACAAAGCCATGATTAACAAACGATTAAAACAAGATACCTCAAGATCCAAGAGCTAAGCAAAACAAGGTATAAAACCAAAACCATTTAAGCTCAAGGTAAAAACAAGCCAACCAAGGCATAACAACATGCTCACAACACATAAAGTTTACAACACACTCCTCAAACATAAACAAGGTTCGGTCCCCCTTGCCACACACACTATTATCTAAACGAAACCATACTTAAGCTTGAAGTGGACACTTGGATCGCTTCCCTTGCACCGTTACCTTCCAAAAATGATCTACGGATCTGCATTGTTGGAAAAGAGAGCGTAAGCTACAAAGCATAGTGAGCGGGGCTCAAAACAAACTACAACAATGCAGTTTTGAAAACCAACTACATTTTGGAAACCAAATCACCTTCTTTAAACCATTTTCGCAAATCATTCCTTTCAAACATACCTTACTTAAACCAAGTATAAGCAATTTCAACAAAACATGCCATAGGCACAAAACATGCATCAACCATGCATAAACCACATGTAATCCACATAGGCAAACCAAGCCTATCGACTCCAAAACAACTCACATGCCTCAAGCACATAATATAACCATATGATTTTACCAAGCTCATATTATAACCATAAGTGAATGAGTATACCGGCAACATTTACACGTTTCTCAGATAAGCAGACACCTTGATGGCACAACCCCCATCAAGTCACATGGTGAAACAACCCTCACCACAATCTCACTTCGGCCGGGATGCCACAACCCGCATTGCCCGTTGGTGATAGCACAACCCCTACCACTCGCATCACAATAGCACAACCCCTATTGTGAAACCGAAGAATTTCTCACGTGCGAATTTTATAATTATAGTGCACTTCACATCCTATTGATCGATCAATCTATTCGATATCAAGATCTACATGTGTCAATATACTCATCGCAGCATCACATTCCACTGTTTTACACCGGGGACAAACACCTCCCCAAAACACATCCCAATTACCATAACCACAAGCCCATGCATAGCATGAACTCAAGCAACATTTTCATAAATCACATGGTATTCTCATGGGACAAAAACAACATGCATTTGATGTACAACAACAGTGGAAAAACATCATTTTGAATGATATGCTCATGATCAAGACATGATCAAATGTAAAATGGTGAAAATACTAGAACAACACAAAACTTACTCTTGAGCTTAGATTGGCCTAACGGCTCAACCCAAACCCCCAAAATGCTTCCTTAACATTGTTAAAGCATTAAAATCATTTCCACTCACCAGCGATTACCAAAACCAAGCCGAAACTCATGTCTAGCTTCTCAGTTCACACATAAATGCATCCACGATTCCTGATCTTCAATCCCTACTTCTAACCAACCCAAAACAGAGGATTAGAGATACTTTTAACACCCTAACTTGCTGGGAAACAGAGATTCAACAACCCAATCAAATTGCCTATCGAAACATTTTCGAAACAAATTGAAAACATCGAAAAACTCAATTCGGACAACCTCTAGCAAAAACCCAGCATTATACATCATCAAAACACATGAATGAACATCTAAAAACATCAACCCATCATCATAAAACCATCAACTATTGATTTACCACAAAACTCACCCAAAAACTCACTTTTTCATTCAACAAACTTCTACACAAAACCCAATTTCGGGATTCCTATCATTCACCCATCATCTCAACACAAAAACCACATCAAAATAAAGATATAACCATCATCAAACCCAACAACAACAAATCCAACTCAAGATCTTACTCAAATGCTCATTTTAGCTCATTTTAGCCAATTTCCATTAAAACCACTTTAAGAAAACATAACCTTAGTAATTAAAAGAATCAAAACATGAGAATATCAATAAATAACCTTACATTAGAGAGGAATTTCGTTGCTCACCTCCAATGATAGCTATTTCCACTTGTTAAGCAAAATCCCTTGAGAAAACAATGAATCAAGCTTGGGTTTTAGAAAACTAAAGTAGGAAAATCATTTAGCAACGTTAAATTGATAAGAAATAACTTTTACCTTGAGAAAATCAAGCCCAAAGGCTGTTTGGCTGAATAGAAAAGATGAGAAAACTAAAAATGAAGTTTTAACGTGAAATGAGGAAATAAGAGAAAACCTTTTAGTTTTAATTATAAAACCTTTTTAAAATATTTGAATAGTCAAAAATAAAGGGGAAAACAAATATATTGGCACAGCCAATTTATCTCCTTAAGGATTCTATGTTTTGACCCTTTTACAAAATGGTCACTAAAAACAGATTTTGCAATCTTTACATTTTGGTCACTAAACCAAAATGTCATGGTTTGGAAAACGTTTTTCAAAAATTGTTTTTACCAAAGTCTTAAACATATTTATTAAGGATTTTAGAAATTTATTTCATATTTTCCCACCATCCGAAGACCACTTTCCCTGAACTCACCCACAATTCCCAACACCAGCCTTTCAGACCTCGAAACCTTACCGAAACTTCTAGACCCAAAACCGGGGTGTTACAAAGTATAATAGTTTTATCAATTATTCTTGGATATTAAAAGTTCTTACAGGTCACCCATTTTTCTATCTGAGCAATTCAGTCTTAACTGGTTTACTATACTTTTTCCGTAATCAATTAAACATTAACAAAATTAACCATATGCTTAAACATGATCATGCAAGCATTTTCTAGAAACCAATATGTTTCATAAAGCATACAAGAGATAGTAATGTATTACCTCAGCTCCGAGTTACATCAGTCGATCTATGATACTCCATTTGATCATTCTCGAACCCAAATTCGACGTCCCTTACACAAATTCTAAATTCAATCCTTATTTACATTTCTCTTAACTGAATAATTAAATACATATACAAGTTCAGGTTCAAGGTCAAATACAGAGGATTTCGGGTTAGAATTTCACAAAATAGGCTTCAAAATCGGACTCGAGACATCGAAAAACATAAAATATATGTTTTTCGAAAAAGTTAACTTTTTCGTCAAAGTCAAAGTTGACATCATCAGTCATCGATCAATGCTGACATCATCAGTCAACGCTAACGTCAGCGGTCAACGATCAACCGGGTTGACTCAAGCGAGTTGACTCACTAAGTTGACTCAGCTAGGTTAACTTGGTCAACGGGTTGGGTCAAACTCGGGTCGGGTTTGAGTCAGACAGGTCGGTAAACATGCTAGACCATTGGACTTATATTGGGTCGGTTCGGTTAATGGGCTTAAACCGATTCAAAATTGGTTCAGGCTGGTTCAAGGTTTAAAGCTATTGGGCCTTAATAGGTGTAAAATGTCCACAAGTTCTATATTCCATGCACATTCCATCTCATATTATTGCTGTTTTGAGTTCATATTAGGCATAATTAGGATCATGCATTGCATTTTATAGTATTTCTCCGATTTACCTTGTTTTTATAAGTTATCTTTTATTTGGTGAAGAAGAGATATTATTTTAGTGTATTTTTGGTTTTAGGTACTAAAGGCTGACAGAGGGAAAGAGGAGCTGAGGATGCGATGCTGAGGCAGCAAACCATGGAGCTGCACTAATGCAGTTCCGGCCGAAGACAGTAGCTGCCGAGTGCCGCCGCCGCCGACCTTTCTTCCTGGTAACAAACTATGGAGTTGGAGAACCGGAGTGCGATTTGTAGAGCTAAAAATCCTGAGTCTATCGCCGCCATACATTCAATTTTTCGACATCTGTAGCAGCGGGCAGAGCCGCTGAATTGAAATCTTGAGATTGCTTGCGGGACAAGGCAAACGTGATAAAGTCGACATTCAACTCAAAGAAGTCAGAGTTTAAAGTCACATTTTATGTGGAAAGCTACTTTTGAGAACTTCTACTTTAAGGAGGACTAAACCTAGTTATTGTCTATAAATACTCATTGTACTCCTAGTTCAAATCATCTTAGGTTTTCTATAGACATAGCTTAGGAGTTCTTTGCCGCCGTCATGTTCTAAACTTCCCTTGGGTTTGGGGTTATGTTGTAAATTAGTTGTGAAAATGGTTGTTTAGGTTTCAAGTTTGTTTTCAATAAAATATTCCAAGTTTGCTTAATTCATGTTCTTCACTTCTTCAATTAGTTCCAAAAGTCCAGTTGAAGAAATTTATTTGTCGGGCACGAGAGTGTCAAACTCACGAAAGAATTAAGTATGGTCTCATCATGTCGAGGTGTTGACTAATTCGGCTTAGACATAAGTTGGAATTTCAGCGGCTAAAAGGGGCAACCAAACGTCGACTGCCTGCGTTAGGTTTACGCTGAGATTGCTAGGTATTGCCTACATCACGTGGTGACAGAATCCTTGCCTAGACATAGGAAAGATCATATCAGAATTGTTGTGCCGAACTTGAAGTATTTGCCAAACTTGCCGCCAAGACTTCTCCCCATCTCACCTGCAGAGACAACGAAAGTTGCAAGAGCAGAGATCCGCTGCGGCAGCAAAAGGGTCGCAGCCTCAATCCGTCAGTACCCCCAAGGCAGCATATTGTGGCAGCGCAAAACAACTTAGCCTATTCAGTTTCACACTAAGTGGCAGCATAACACTGCCCTCTTTATAAACCTGAATCACTTCTTCAATTACCTGTGTTTTATTTTACTTTTCATCTCAAACCATCATCTTACTTGTGCAATTTACTTTTCCTTGTGCAGGAACAATCGAACCAAGTTGTCTAATCCCTGTGGAGATGATATCTTAAATACTATAACTTGACAAGAGTGTACACTTGCGCTCATAAATAGAGTACACCCTAGACGCTCTACAACAGGCCGACCCAACGCTTAGATAATAATCCAGGCCTGGTCTGTATGACATGTTCAAGATCGAGTTGGCTCGGTTCAACAAGGGCTCTCGTCATGGTGGCCGAAAATCGTCACTAGGCGGTGCGCGTTGTTGAGTGTGCAAAAGTTCTACTTTTTATTCCCCTATTTAACCCATATTTCTGCCGCATTCAAGCATAATTCATTGCATTTAGGATAGATTTCACATGTACATCACAATTATATAAAATGGCACAGTTGCTACTGATTTTGGCTGATTTTGCAGGTAGCTGCTGTGGAAGACTCAAGGCAGTGAAGAAGTAGAGCTAGAACACAGGACTGAAGTCGAGAAGGAAGACGCTGCCGTGGCCCCTGCCGTGGCAGCCAATGACGACAGCAATGGTGAAGGGAAAAGTGAAGTGGAGCTCGACAGATAGAGGAAATAAAGTCGGTCTGTCGTGGGCCACTCTTATATTTTTTTGAGCCCTAGATCAGAATGAAGGCCAAGCCCAAAGTTCAAGGAAGAAACCCAAAGCAAAAAAAAGAGGACGCATTAAAGGCATCTACTCAGAAGATTTAATCTTAATTAGAGTTGTACTTTAGTTTGAACTTTTATTCTTACCTTATTAGAAAACTTGAACTCAAGGCCTATATAAAGGCATGTAATTCGACCTAGGAAAGGACATCTCATTCTCTAGCCGTCTTCCCCAAAACCCTAGTCGTTTCCCTCGTTCTCATCATGTTCTAAACTTCCCCTGGGGCTAAGGGTTGATTCTGTAAAGTAGTTGCAAGGATTGTACTATTTTTAGGATTTTTCTATTCAATAAAATAAACTTCAAGTTTGCTTATTCTGGTTTTCAACATCTTACAAGAGTATCGGGAGAGCATTATGAGATTATTCATTTACTTAATATCGGGAGAGTTAAGTATACGAAAGGAATAAGTACGGGTTCTCCAGTTTATGGTTGAACTATCTCGGACCTAGGGATAGGACGAGGTTAAGTGGCTAAGGAAGAATTCGACAACATCGGTGTTCATCCTTCGATTCACGCCGGAAGGTATCATCTAAGACGTGTTCATCGACAGACTTGAACCTAGGGATAGGACAAGTCACAACAGGGATTCTTGCCAAGCTTGAAGTACAGAGTTGTGTGACCGCTGCCGCGGCAACAACAGACTGATGCCGCCGCAGGTACTGCCGCAACAAGAAGGACGACAGAACATGAAGTTCTATACAGTGCAACACCTGCACTACCGAGCAAATAAATACCGGCCTATTTCTTTAATCTGAATCTTTTAATCTTTTATCTTCAGTATTCTTTATTATTCCTCTACAAACATTTAAACTCTCTTCTTTCTATCTTGTGCAGTAATCCAAAGATGAAGCTATTTTCAGTCCCTGTGGATTCGACATCCGATGTAACCCCTTCGTCTCGGTCTGGACGCTTGACCGATCCGAGTGGGCTACACGGGGATAACTAAGGCGAAACCCGTTAAAGCTCCACTTCGGTTACCGACCCAAAGAAAACTTTTTCATTATTATTATCTTATCTAGATGGGACATTAAACCCTATGAGAGAAAAGCAACAGCGGAAGAAACATTGAGGTAAACAGACATCAGCCCAATTAAAACAGCCCATTTTATCCTTATACAGCAGGCCGTATCGGAACGCCCATAGGGTGTTTCGATAGGCCTTGACTAGGTCAACTGGCCAAAGTCAACTTGATGAGACCGTTTCGAAACAAGGGTGGCCCGTATCGAAACGACCTCAACGGTCAACTTCTCGTGGTCAACGATATGAAGGTCGTTCCGAAACACTAAAGCCCGTTTCGATACGTCAATTTATCGTCAAATTCTCAGATTTCCAGTAGCAAAAATGTATCGAAACGGCCCCCTAGCGTACCGAAACGCCTGGCCCAAAACAAAGGAACCATATCGAAACAGAACCAACCGTTTCGAAACGCCCTCTGTCTGCAGATTGGTTTTAGTTGGTTTATGGCACAAGGATGTCCCTAAACCCCACTTAGGCATTCAAGGTAACATGCTTCAACAAGGTCAAACACTTAGGCATTCAAGATAGACAATTTAAACATGGTTTACAAGCAAGACAAGGCAAACAAAAGCCAAACCAACATAAACATTTACATGCTCTTAAAAACACCAACATCAACCGCAAAAGTCCCCATTGCTTGACCATTACATCATTAACATAAAATCCATACTTGATAGATTCAAAAGCCCAACTAGCACAAATGGAGGCCTCTTCTTGCACTAGCAGCCCACGGACTACGGATCTGCATTGTCGAACAAAAGAGAGTGTAAGCATAAATCTTAGTGAGGGTAAGCTCATAAAACAAACCTCGACAATGTAGGGTCCAAGCACGAGCACAACCAAGGTAGAATGCATGATCTCACCTTCAATCCATGAGAGTCAAATTACACATGATGCATGAACATATATTCAATATTATGCCTTGCTCAACAAGTCCAAACCACATCATATGTAAACACATATATCAATCCATGTTGGCAACACATATCTCAAATCATATTGGTACACATACCATCTCATATTGGCACCTAGCTATGACTCCAATACGCGGATAACACGTTGGAACTCACATCCAACAACAACCATTACCTTACGGTGGGATTACATTCATTACCGTTCACACAGAGGGGATTCCACTCATCCTCACACCCCGTCGATGGGATTACACTCATCACCGACTAACATACGCATAAGAATGTTTTCCGGGCGAACCCGTACTCCATCTTGATGACTACCATCACCAAGACCACGCACGCATTTGACTCACATGTGCACACTAAACATCCTAATGATCAATCATTTGTAGCCAAGCATACTAGTGCCAATATTAAACACAATCCATAACCTTTCACATCATCATTTCATATCCACTTCCGTGCTTAGCACGTACTCACCATGATTAACATCATGCATAATCCACAACCCAAACACATGCATACATCAATGCATCAAACCATGCCTCAATAACATGTATAACACATAATACATAACACCATAATCACAAGTAAACAAGAGGCATACACATCAACTAAAGGTCAACCAAAGTTTCTAATTAAAGCTTGATATTAGGCTACCACTCTAAACCCAACTCTAGGTGGGTCTACCAAGCCCAACCTAGTCCACATGCTTGAACCAAATACTCGAAAACCATTTAAAAGCATTTAACCACTCACCGACTATTCCAAGCTCAACACACTAGCCGATCAAGCTTCCAACGATTCCGGATTTGTTCCCGATGCTTCACCAACATAAACTCTTGCTTCTAATCATATCAACACAAACAAAACAACCTCGAATCAGTTCATACAACAATGTAGCAACCCGGAACACTACTCAAGCATAAAACACAAGATTTTCAAGCCAAGAACAATCCCAAAACTTCAAACCCGAGCAGCCCTCAAACTCAATCCAAAACTCAAGATTTCAACCTCTTTAACACTCTTAAATGCTTCTAAAACAACCCTTAACTATCACCTTAACTTCAGCCCTCAATTTCCAACCTTAAACACACCCAAAACTATCCTTTAAACCCTTCAAAAACCCCATTAAAACCCAAATCCGGAAATCTTTATAAAACACTTTAAAATTCACATATGTTAGAACTTATGGTTCATAAACAACGTATCTAACAACAAATAATCAAAAGCTTTGTTAAAGGACAATAAAGCTTCAACCTTTTGACAAGAAATTTGAAAACCCAAATTGCAAAATACATAGTTTTAATTAAAACTAATGGTACCAAAATGTAGAGGATGGCAAGGCCAAGTTAAAAATGTAGTTACCTTTTGAAAAGCTCCAAAGATGAAGATGAAAGGGGATGGAATAGTGAAATGGAGAGGAGAGGTTCTCACTTGTCGTTAAAAAGAAAATGGGAGAGTGAGGAAGAAGAAGACAAGGGCTTATTTTAATGAAAAGGGAATTTAAATTGAAAGTTCATTTATTTACCATTTTGCCATTATTGAGATGACAATTTCATCAATTCTAAAATCCATGAGAAAATGAGTTTCAAATCAATTTTGGTCCAACACAAGATGTTTGTTTTTGAAATATGAAGCCCAATTAATATATTATCATTTTAATTATAAACCGAGACTAATAATATTATTTAAATATTATTTCGACCCGATCCTCAAACCCGGGTGTTACAACTCTCCCCCACTTAAGGAATTTCATCCCCGAAATTACCTAACGGAAATAGATACGGAAATTGCTCAAGCATATCAGCTTTCCTCTCCCACGTGGACTCTTCCACGCCTCTATGTCTCCACAACACCTTGACCAACTCTATGGTCTTGCCACGCAACACCTTGCTATCAGAAGCAAGAATCTCAACTGGTTCTTCATTATAAGACAAATCCGGATTCAACTCTATCTCCTCAACGGGCATAACATGAGACGGATCTGATCTATATCTCCTAAGCATCGACACATGAAAGACATCATGGATCTTCTCTAACTCTGAAGGCAAACTCAAACGGTAAGCTACTGGCCCAATCCGCTCAACTATCTCATACAGACCAATAAACCTCGGACTCAACCTGCCTTTCCAGCCAAATCTCATTACCTTCTTCCACGGAGATACTTTCAGAAACACTTTCTCACCCACTAAGAACTCAACCTCTTTTCTCTTCAAATATGCATAAGACTTCTGACGATCGGAAGCCGCTTTCAAACGGTCGCAAATCAACTTCATTTTTTATGTAGTTCCCTTGAGCAAATACGGCATAGGTAACAATCTCTGACCCGTTTCAGCCCAACAGATCGGAGTCCTACATTGTCTACCATACAAAGCCTCATAAGGAGCCATCTGTATACTAGCCTGGTAACTATTATTGTAAGCAAACTCAACTAAGGGTAAGTGCTTCTCCCAAGAACCCTGGAAGTCAATCACACAACAACGAAGCATATCCTCTAAAATTTGTATCACTCGCTCTGACTGTCCATCGGACTGCGGATGATAAGAAGTACTGAAATGCAAACGACTACCTAGAGCACTATGCAAACAACCCCAGAACCTCGAAGTGAATCTCAAATCTCTGTCTGATACACTAGACTTCGGAACTCCATGAAGTCTCACAATCTCGCGAATGTACAAATTCCCCAACTTGTCTAAAGAATTTGTAGTGTTCACTGCTAAGAAGTGAGCACACTTAGTGAATCTATCAACTATCACCCAAATAGAATTCTTCTTCGAAGGAGACAACGACAACCCCGACACAAGTCTATAGTGATCCTCTCTCATTTCCATTCTGGAATCTTCAAAGGCTGTAACAAACCTGAAGGAACCTGATGTTCTGTCTTCACTCTCTGACAAACCATACAATTGTAACGCCCCGGTCCGGTTTTGGGCTTAGAAGTTTTGAGCGTTGACCGGTTCGGTCAAAGTGCTGTTCGAATCTAAAAAGGTGAAATTAGGAAAGCCTAGTTCGGGTTGCATTAAAAATATGGAAAAATGTTCTAAAATCCTCTTTTAATATATATAAGTGAACTGTGAAATCAATTTTACAAAATGAGTTTTGGAAGGGTGACATTTTGGCTAGTGACCAAAATGTAATTTTTGAAAACTGCGTGACTGTTTTAAAAAGGATTGAAACTTTGAATCTTTAAGGAGCTATTTACCCAAAGGGAGTTTCTCCAGATTTTTCTAAGATATTTAGTGATTTAATTCTGATTTTAAACAAAAGAAAAAGTGGAGGGAAGTTATTTCTAACTAATTTTCCTAAAATCTCATTTTCCTTTCTCTCATTTTCTCTCAACCCAAACATCTTTTCTCCAGAGATTTTCTTCTGATTTTGTCACTTAAATCTCTCTTTTCAATACTCTTTTGATTGCTAATCATCTCATCAACAAAACCTCACCATTTGCTAGTTGATTCTTCAAGCTTTTTGGTTCTAAAAAGGGAGAAACTCAAGTTTGGAGGTAAGAACGTCCTTCTCCTCTAAACTCTCAGTTCTTTACTGAAATTCCTAAGTTCTCAATCCTAAATTGATGATTTATAAGTGGTTTTAAAGTTGTGTGGTGGATCTTGGCTTTAAATGCAAGATTTGGTGATTTTTGATGAATTTTCGTTTGATCTGTTAAAGCAATGATTTGAGGTGTGTTTTGATGTTAAATGAATGTTGATTTGATAAGGAATTGAGTTTTAATTAATGCAATCCCGGATAGGTTGAATTTCCTAAGTTTAGCTTGTGATTCTTGGTTGTTTTGGAGTGATCTTGTGGATCTGTTGTTGCTGGAGGTATAAGGATGTTAGTAGGTTCTTTTTAGATGTTAAATGATGTTAAAGGATGTTTAGTTTTGATGGTTTATGGCTGGGCTTTGTTGAGGAGTTGTTTGGATGCATTTTCGGTTGTGTTTGGTGGCCGAAAATGGAGTGTGGATGAGAGCAGCGAGTTTAGGTGCTTTCATTGAAGCTATTAATGCATGATGATGCATTAATCCTCTGCTTTGATGTGTTTAAAACAGGGGAGTCATCTTTGGATCCAAGTGGTGGTGATCCGGAAGCTTGATTTGTGCTTCGGCAAGAGGCGAAGTGGAATCGGTGAGTGAAATTGGGTTTTCGGCTTGAAACCAATGTCTTGGGAGCTTAGTCTAAGTCTAAACAACTTTACTAAGCTCAAGTGTAAGTTTTCGGGAAAAAACTCTCTAGTGGTGGCCATGGTTGGTTGTTGTACAATGTGGTTTATTGCATGTTTTAAATTCTGTTTTGAAAGCATGATTTAACATGGTTATTGTTGATTTTGTAAGCCATATGTTGAAGGAAGCTCAAGGTAAGAGTTCCTTGTTTTTGAACATTGTTTAAATGTGGTTTGATGCTTAAAAATGCATGATGTTTATGGCTTGGTTAAATGCTATAAAACAGTGGATTATTTGATGATAATGATGTATATTGGCAAGTGATGTTTTGAAAAAGGTTAAGGTCACTAAGGTGGTTAAAAGTCCTTGAGTGAGCCTTGTGGATTCTAAGAACTTCATGGTGGTTAAAAGTCCATGAGTGATTCTTGTTAAGGTCACTAAGGTGGTTAAAAGTCCTTGAGTGAGCCTTGTTACTTAAGAACATCAAGGTGGTTAAAAGTCCTTGGATGGTTCTTGTTAAGGACACAAAGGTGGTTAAAAGTCCTTGTGTGGTCCTTGCCATGGTGTTTAAAAGTCCATGGGCCAAGGTGTTTAAAAGTCCTTGGGGCCAAGGTGTTTAAAAGTCCTTGGGGTGAAACTTGTAAAGGACACAAAGGTGTTTAAAAGTCCTTGTGTGGTCCTTGTGAATTATAAGATCACAATGGTGTTTAAAAGTCCATGTGTGAGTCTTATGTTGATCTTGTTTTAAAAAGATGGAATTTATCACTTGTTGCCAATATGACATGTATTGATATGGAAGCATGTATTGCTTGTTTAAGAATGCTTGTAAGCATGCCTAAATGATGTTTTGAAGTATGATTTATAAATGAGTTTTATAAATGCATTATTGAATGGTTTTTAATGAGCATTCCTCACTAAGCTTTTGCTTATGCTCTCTTCTTTTTCTTAAACCAATAATACAGAACATTAAGGTGCATTGAGGGCAGCAAGGAAAGGCAAGCAATCAAGTGGAAATTAAGCTCAAGTATGGGAAGGTTTTCTTATACATTTTTAGCTTTTGGCATTTGGCAATGGGGGACCTATGTGGATGTTTTGGGAGATGTTTTGAACTCCCTAAGTTTGTTTAATGTTGTCAATAATGTTGGTTTTTGTAATTGGTCATTATGTGTTTGATTTGGAGGTTTTATGCTTGAATGGTTTGCTTGAGTAGGAAGCATGACATTAGAATTGGGGCTTTTCATATTTGATGCTATAAGGTTGAATTGTTGATGCAAATATGTCTCTTGTATGTTGTATGAGTTGCTGGTAAAGTTTGATAGCATTTGGAGCATGATTGGTTGGTCAATTGTGTGTTTAAGCAGGCATTTTGCTGCATTTCGTGCAGGCCGTATCGGAACGGCAGCTACCGTTTCGGAACGGGTGCCCTGTAATAGCCCAGGCGTCCGAAACGGAAGACACCGTTCCGAAACGGAAAGCCCTCTGCCAGCCCTCGTTTCGGTACGCGTTGCGGAACGGCCCCGCGTTTCGAAACAGGTTCTCCCTGTTTCGGAACACCTGACCGTTGGGGGCTGACATTGGCAGTTATATGTTTTGGAATGTTTACATTTTGGTCCTGAAACTTGTTTTTGCAATTGTATGAGCTTGGGATGTCCGTTTGAGCTGAAATTTGGCAGTGAAGCATGAAACCTGACTAATTTCATATTGGTAACTTTAATTTGGATGAAGTCATTATAATTTACAGAATTTACAATTTGGTCCCTAAAGTTGTAGTTTGTTCAATTGGGTCCCTGCTTGATCTCTGATGTTTATGATCTTTGAGCATGTTGTTTGAATGACCATAACTAGGGTTAATGTGCATCTAGACAAGAGTAAAAAGAAAAAAAAAGGTCGTTAATCAAGGTTGACTTTCGGGTTGACTTTGGTTTTTGCCGTGTGACTTTCTTAATTCGGGTCAACCGTCTAGGCCGGGTTAAGGGGGTTACAACAATGGCTCACATACTCGGCTACATCCTTCTTCAAACCAACCCAGAAATAATCATTCTTCAAGTCACGGTACATCTTGGTACTACCCGGATGCATGGAAAAAGGACTCGAATGTGCTTCACTCAGAATCAGACGTCTCAACTCAACATCTTCAGGTACTACAACTCTGTCTCTAAAGCATAACACATTCTCACTACTGAAACTGTACTCGGTCGGTCTACCTTCGGCTATGTCCTGAACATGCGGAACTAAAGACACATCTTGCAACTACTTCCCTCTAATCGACTGAATCGAGGAAGACTTCACTTGCAACTCTGTGATCAAACCACCATCACCGGATACACTCAATCTAACAAACATAGCTCGCAACTCAACAGCAACTTTTCTACTCAAAGCATCGGCTACTACATTTGCCTTACCCAGATGATACTCGATAATCAAATCATAATCTTTCAAATACTTCAAGCTTTTATGATCAGTATAAACTATACATTTCTCACCATACAAGCAGTGACGCCAAATCTTTAATGCAAACACAATCGCGGCTAACTCTATATCTTGAGTGGGATAGTTCTTCTCATGCACCTTCAACTATCTCAAAGCATAGGCAACAACTCTTCTTTCTTGCATTAGGACACACCCTAAACCTATGTAGGAAGCATCACTATAGATCACAAACTCTTTACCTGAAACTGGTTGCACTAACACTGGAGCATTTGTCAAAGCTTCTATCAATTTCTCAAAAGCCTTCTGTCTCGCATCTGACCACTCGAACTTGACTCCTTTTTGCAACAATTTAGTCAAAGGAGCAGCTACTCTAGAGAAACCATCAACAAATCTCCTATAGTAACCGGCTAATCCTAGGAAACTCTTAATCTTTGTCACGGACTTAGGTTGTTTCCACTCAACAATAGCTTCAATCTTCGTCGGATCAACGTGGATACCTTCAGCTGACACAACGTGGCCAAGAAATACAACCTCTTGAATCCAGAACTCGTATTTACTAAGCTTAGCATACAACTAATTGCTCATCAATCTCTGTAGAACAAATCTCAAGTGCTCATCATGTTCTTCTTCTGATCTTGAGTATACAAGGATATCATCTATGAAAACAACTACAAAACGGTCTAGATAGTCTCTGAAAATTCTGTTCATCATATCAATGAATATTGCAGGTGCATTCGTGAGCCCAAACGGCATCACAAGAAACTCATAGTGACCATATCTAGTCCTAAAAGCTATTTTCGGAACATCACACTCTTTTATTTTCAACTAATAGTACCCTGATCTCATATCTATCTTCGAGAACACTGAAGCACCCCCAACTGATCGAACAAATCATCTATACGAGGCAACAGATACTTGTTCTTTACGGTCAACTGATTCAACTTCATGTAGTCAATACACATTCACATGCTGCCATCTTTCTTCTTTACAAACAACACAAGAGCACCCCAAGGCAAACTACTAGGCCTAATGAAACCACAGTCTAACAACTTTTGAAGCTGACTCTTCAATTCTTTCAACTCTTTCGGAGCCATACAATACAGAGCAATAAAAACTGGAGTAGACCCTGAAACAGTCTCAATCACAAACTCTACATCTCTGTCAGGAGGCAACCCTGGTAACTCTTCAGGAAACACCTCCGGAAAATCACAAACTGTTCTAATGTCCTTCGGTCTAGCCTCACTCATATTCGGATTCATCATATAAGCTAAGTAAGCCCCACAACCGGAATCCATCAACCTATGAGCCTCTAAAGCTGACATCACATTCGACAAGAACTTAATGTTCTCGCCTACTACTACTACCTCGTAGTCATCAGAAAGTTTCAAAGCAATTCTCTTCGTCTCAAAGTCTACACTAGCTCTGTGCTCAACTAACCAGTCCATACCCAGAATAATATTAAAGCTATAAAATGGAAGCTCCATCATGTCAACGGGAAATTAATGACCCTGAATCTTTAGCGGACACCTCATATACATTCGTCTAACTACGATTGTCTCGCCAAAAGAACTAGTCACATGCATACCTACATCTAAGATCTCAACAGTATGTCTAACTTCTTTGCATGCTCACTCAAAATGTAGGAATGCGTAGAACCCGAATCAACCAAAGAAAGCAAAGACATAGACTGTAACTCAAAATTACCTGTTATCACATCTGTGTTGTTCTCGGCCTCTCTCTGAGCATAGACCCTCGCTGGCCCACCTGCCTCTAGCTGTATGGCCACAACATGAGCAAGGTTCCTCTGAGCATCTATCCTAGGTGCATCAGCCCCAGGCTGGAAGTAGCCACGACCGCGCCCACGGCCTCTCTAATATTCTATCGCTCTTGCAGGAGCATGTGCTATGTTAGGTGCATGTGCCGCATGATGCGGACACTCCCTCCTGAAGTGGTCCCTCAAACCACAGTTCCAACAGGCATGGATGTTACCCCAACACTCTCCTGAATGCTGTCTCCCACAACGTGTACACTCGGGCAAACACCCTCCAGCTCTATGGCCCTGGTGGCCTCTACCAAGGTGGCCACCGCCACGCCTATGGTCAAACTGCTACCCGCCACCCCGATGCCTCTTGGCATCACCACGATCAAAGTTATTATGTCTCTTTCCAGAACTAGATCCTCCTGAACGCTTGGTCAGCCCCAAGCTATGCTCGATGTCCTTGGCCCCAGCAACCAAGACATCAAAATCTGAATAATCTGAAGCTAAGGTATACCTCTTAACTTCCTCAAGAAGCCCATATCTGGAACGGTTACAACGGTCCCTCTCAGTAGGAACCAACTCTGGAGCATACTAACTCAAACGAACAAAACGGTTCTCGTAGTCAAACACTAAAGCATCTCCCTGAACAAGAGCCATAAACTCTCGCTTATTCTCATCAAGATATCTCGGCCCCAAGTACCTCTTCCGAAAAGCAGACTCAAAGAAACCCCAGTAGTAATGGTGACCCACCAGGTGTAGGCATCACCCTGTAGCAAAGAAATCACACAGCCCAATTTGCGAGCACCCACACAACCCATCTGAGCTAAGATGCGGACTGTCTTCTCCAACCACAACTCGGATCTCTCAGGTGTAGACCCTCTGAACTCTTCTGCCCCTAGGCTACGAAGCCTCTCCAACGGTAAACTAGCATCATCACCTCTAGGCTGAGCTGCAGCCTGAGCCCCGGCAACTGCGGCCTGAAACGCTCCCGCTATAGCATGTACAAGCAGAGCCATGTCTATTCCCGCAGGACCTTGGCCACCTTGGCCAACCTGAGGTCCCTCTCCCTCAGCTCCAGCCTCGCCTCCTACTTCAGGCTGAGGAGGTGGTGGTGGTGGAGGTGGTGGAGGAACTCCAACTCCACCAGCAGGCTCTCCTACATGAGCCTCAAATCCAATCACCAGCTCATCAACAGGAGCCGCAACACGTGGTTCCTGACGAACCACCCTCGGTCTACCCCTAGGCCTCGACATCGCGCTCACAAACAACAACTAGAACAACAACAAAGCACAAAAGATAGGGTTAGCAAGGCAAGGGTTCCAAGTGGCTCAAGTATGTTACCTCACTTTAAAAATCCTTTTTCCGATGTAATAGTAGCAATGATACTCTACACAACATACTTCAAACAACATACAAGATCAAACAAGCATACAACAAGGCATACTTGATAAACAAGCAAACATGCTTACATGGTAAGCAAACACCGTGCAATTTCAATACAAGGACATAACTTACTTCACTTACCTGCCCAAGGTCTCGGAAACATTAGGCTTGTATACCAACAAGTGTAACCCCCTCGTCCCAGTCCGGACGCTTGACCGATCCGAGTGGGCTACACGGGGATAACTGAGGCGAAACCTGTTAAGGCTCCACTTCGGTTACCGACCCAAGGAAAACTTTTTCATTATTATCTTATCTAGATGGGACATTAAACCCAAAGTGAGAAAAGAACCAGCGGAAGAAACATTGAGGTAAACAGACATCAGCCCAATTAAAACAGCCCATTTTATCCTTATACAACAGGTTGTATCCAAACGCCCATAAGGTGTTTCGATACGCCTTGACTAGGTCAACTGGCCAAAGTCAACCTGATGAGACCGTTTTTAAACATGGGTGGCCTGAATCGAAATGACCTCAACGGTCAACTTCTCGTGGTCAACGATACGAAGGTCGTTCCGAAACACTAAAGCATGTTTCGATACGTCAATTTATTGTCAAATTCTCAGATTTCCAGTAGCAAAAATGTATCGAAACGGCCCCCTAGCGTACCGAAACGTCTGGCCCGAAACAAAGGGACCGTATCGAAACGGGACCAACCGTTTCAAAACGCCTTCTGTCTGCAGATTGGTTTTAACTGGTTTATGGCACAAGGATGTCCCTAAACCCCACTAAAACCTCTCTTAACACACACACAACAACTACAAGGCAAATCAAACATCTACAAGCATGCTTAACACTCCAAACATAAGAACCATACATTCAAGGATCATCAAACATCATCTCAAACATCCATACATAGCATTCAAGGTAACATGCTTCAACAAGGTCAAACACTTAGGCATTCAAGATAGACAATTTAAACATGGTTTACAAGCAAGACAAGGCAAACAAAAGCCAAACCAACATAAACATTTAAAGGAGTCTAAACATGCTCCTAAACACACCAACATCAACCACAAAAGTCCCCATTGCTTGACCATTACATCATTAACATAAAATCCATACTTGATAAATTCAAAAGCCCGACTAGCACACTTGGAGGCCTCTTCTTGCACTAGCAACCCACGGACTACGGATCTGCATTGTCGAACAAAAAAGAGCGTAGGCATAAAGCTTAGTGAGGGTAAGCTCGTAAAACAAACCTCGACAATGCAGGGTCCAAGCACGAGCACAACCAAGGTAGAATGCATGATCTTACCTTCAATCCACGGGAGCAAAATTACACATGATGCATGAACATATATTCAATATTATGCCATGCTCATCAAGTCCAAACCACATCATATGTAAAAACATATATCAACCCATGTTGGCAACACATATCTCAAATCATATTGGTACACATACCATCTCATATTGGCACCTAGCTATGACGCGAATACACGGATAACACGTTGGAACTCATATCCAACAACAACCATTACCTTACGGTGGGATTACACTCATCACCGTTCACACGGAGGAGATTCCACTCACCCCCACGCCCCGTCGATGGGATTACACTCATCACCGACTAACATATGTATAATAAGGTTTTCTGGGCGAACTCGTACTCCATCTTGATGACTACCATCACCAAGACCACGCGTACATTTGACTCACGTGTGCACACTAAACATCCTAATGATCGATCATTTGTACCCAAGCATACTAGTGCCAATATTAAACACAATCCACAACCTTTCACATCATCATTTCATATCCACTTCCGTGCTTAGCAAGTACTCACCATGATTAACATCATGCATAATCCACAATCCAAACACATGCATACATCAATGCATCAAACCATGCCTCAACAACATGTATAACACATAATACATAACACCATAATCACAAGTAAATAAGAGGCATACACATCAACTAAAGGTCAACCAAAGTTTCTAATTAAAGCTTGGGATTAGGCTACCACTCTAATCCAAACTCTAGGTTGGTCTACCAAGCCCAACCTAGTCCACATACTTGAACCAAATACTCGAAAACCATTTAAAAGCATTTAACCACTCACCGACTATTCCAAGCTCAACACACTAGCCGATCAAGCTTCCAACGATTCCGGATTTCTTCCCGATGCTTCACCAACATAAACCCTTGCTTCTAATCATCTCAACACAAACAAAACAACCTCGAATCAGTTCATACAACAATGTAGCAACCCGGAACACTACTCAAGCATAAAACATAAGATTTTCAAGCCAAGAACAATCCCAAAACTTCAATCCCGAGCAGCCCTTAAACCCAATCCAAAACTCAAGATTTCAACCTCTTTAACACTCTTAAATGCTTCAAAAACAACTCCTAACTATCACCCTAACTTCAGCCCTCAATTTCCAACCTTAAACAAACCCAAAACTATCCTTTAAACCCTTCAAAACCCCCATTAAAACCCAAATCCGGAAATCTTTATAAAACACTTTAAAATTCACATATGTTGGAACTTATGGTTCATAAACAACGTATCTAACAACAAATACTCAAAAGCTTTGTTAAAGGACAATAAAGCTTCAACCTTTTGACAAGAACTTTGAAAACCCAAATTGCAAAATACATAGTTTTAGTTAAAACTAATGGTACCAAAATGTAGAGGATGGCAAGGCCAAGTCAAAAATGTAGTTACCTTTTGAAAAGCTCCAAAGATGAAGATGAAAGTGGATGGAATAGTGAAATGGAGAGGAGGGGTTCTCACTTGTCGTTGAAAAAGAAAATGAGAGAGTGAGGAAGAAGAAGACAAGGGCTTATTTTAATGAAAAGGGAATTTAAATTGAAAGTTCATTTATTTACCCTTTTGCCATTACTGAGATGGCAATTTCATCAATTCCAAAATCCATGGGAAAATGAGTTTCAAATCAATTTTGGTCCAACACAAGATGTTTGTTTTGGAAATATGAAGCCCAATTAATATATTATCATTTTAATTATAAATCGAGACTAATATTATTATTTAAATATTATTTCCACCCGACCCCCAAACCCGGGTGTTACATCCGATAATTCGTGTATCACTTTACTACTTGCGTCGTGTACACTTGCACTCTATTGCGATAGACTATTTTACACGCAACAAGTTTTTGGCGCCGTTGCCGGGGCTGGCAACATATCTTTACCCTACTTTTACTGCACTTTCTTTTTAATTTTTCTGTTTTTATTGGGACTGTTCACCATGTGATTTTCACAAGGTTTTTCGTTTGCTTATGCGCAGATCTAGACGAGGCAAAGAACCTGAGTATAAACTAGACCTTGAAATCGAACGCTCGTGCAATCTCATGAACAGAGTCCGTCTTTTGATAGCCAGAAATGATTATCTTGAGGAACAATTAGAAGCTATGCATAACGGGAGGAACAACCAAGGGAATCCCGAAGATCCTATCGGGGATGAAGGAAATGGACAGCATACCGTTGCTATGGCCGCACGACGGTCATGCCGTGATTACATGATCAATGATCATGTGGAACTGGAGACCACCTTGCCAGACTTGGAAGCTGAAAATTTTGAGCTGAAACCTGTGATGTTCAGCATGATCAATTCCGCTGGCCAATTTAGTGGTGCTGCTACCAAGGATGCCAGAGAACATCTGAAAACGTTCCAAGAAATCTATGGATCATTTAGATTACCAGGTGTAAATCCGGAGATACTAAGGCTTCGGTTATTTCCTCATTCACTGAGGGACATAGCAAAAACTTGGTGGAACAAACTAACGCCGGGTTCAATACAAACTTGGGCGGATCTAACTCGTGAATTTTTATCTCGTTTTAATCTTCCCATTTATCTGAGCGATTACGTAATGAAATTGCTACTTATCAACAGGAAGATGATGAGCCAATACACGAGGCATGGGACAGGTTTACCACTCTTCTGAGGAATTGCCTGATGCACGGATTCCCCGTTTGGAATCAAGTAATCAAATTTTACAATGCTGCCAACACACACACCCGGATGAGAATAGATACAGCAGCCAATGGATTGATGTTGGATAAAGATCTAGATGAAGCCATGGTAGTATTGAAAAATCTAGCAAAGAATGAAGAGCAATTTCCCACAGTAAGGAGAGGTAAACGAGTGCTAGTTGTGAAGGACTATGAAGCCGAAAATTCCCTAAAGACACATGTTGCGTATCTCACAAAGGCAGTAGAAAACTTGCTGAAGAAAGATTCACAACCCGTCTACTCTACAGAAGAGGTATGTGGTACTTGCAGTGGGAATCACAGTTCGGAAGACTGCTCGCTACAGCTAGAGGAAGGGATGTATGTTGGAAACTATAACAAGCAAAGAAATTACGATTCCAACAATTGCAATCCTAACTGGAGGAAAGACCCCAAGTTCTCCTAGAGTAACCCAAACAACGCACTGAATCCTCAAGTGCATAACACTCAAAACCAAGGGGCACCCAGAATTCTGACACGGCAGCAACCGCAACAGCAGCCGGCAGCCGCACCTAGTATACTGGAGCAGACTTTGGCCACATTCATGTCACAGACATGAGCTTACATGGCAAACATAGATCACTTCGTCAAAAAGACTGAGTCATTCATGGATAAAACAGAGATGAGAATGACTAACCATGAAGCTACACTGAAATCACTGGAGACACAGATGGGTCAGGTTTCCCAGCATATTAAGCCAATGCAGAACGGAGGATTCCCTAGCGATACTGAGGTCGCTAGACAATCCACACATAAGCAGTGCAAAGCTATTACAACTAGAAGTGGGAAACAACTATCAGGGCCGGAGAAGAAAGCCGTACCGGTTGAGGAACCAGTCCTAGAATCATCTACCGTGAACATTACCCAGGCAGAAGATAAAAAACCTACTGCCGCCACACCTGTCACGTCAGCAGAAGGGACAGAGGAGAAAGACAAGAATGATGAAGAACCTAAGCCTCCTCAGATCCGAATACCATGTGAATGACGATTTGAAGATTACCATCCTCCACCTCCTTTTCCACAGCGGTTACAGAAGTAGAAACAGGAGTACCAACTCAAAAAGATCTATGATATTTTTAAGCAGGTTCACATTAATATAGTGCTGTTAGTGGCCATCAAGGAGATGCTCGGTTATGCCAAATTTCTCAAGATGCTATGTCGAAAAGATCCAGACTTGGGGAATTTGAGACGGTTAAAATGACAGAAGGATGCATGACTATCTTGCACAGGCATCCACCCCAAAAAAAGAAGGATCCTGGGAGCTTCATCATACCGTGTATAATTGGTGATAAATTCGTGGGTAAGGCACTTTGTGTTCTGGGTGCTAGTATTAATTTAATGCCAAAATCTGTGTTTCAGAAACCAGGTATTGGACGAGCACGGCCCACGACTGTGATGCTGCAGCTGGCAGACCAATCTTACGTACAACCAGAAGGGAAGATTGAAGATATTCTGGTAAGAGTGGATAAGTTCATCTTTCCTGCTGACTTTCTTGTTTTAGACTGTGAAGCAGATGAGAACGCACCAATCATCATGGGGCAACCCTTCCTAGCCACAGGCAGATCACTGATTGATGTAGAGAAGGGAGAGCTTACAATGAGAGTGAATGATCAAGACATCAAGCTCAATGTTCTCTAGGCAATGAAACATGCTGATGCAGAAGAACAATGCAAGGCTATCACTGAAGTAATCCTTGACCAACCCTGCATCAGGTCGAGCCGCCATGACACTAAATTTGGTCACTGCCTTAGTAGCCATCTGGAAGAATGTCATGGAAGCAACGATGACAGCAGCTCCTTAGATTTTGACATATCTGACACTGAAGGTCAAGAGGAGGTAAACTGGATAGGCAATCGTCCAGGTAAGTTATTCGAGCCCTTAAACTATACCTCGAATGAACACATAATCCAAAAGCCCTCAACTGTAAAACCACCTGTTTTAGACCTTAAGCCCCTGTTAGGGCAGCTCAAATATGTTTTCCTTGGATTAAATGATACGTTGCCCGTAATCATCTCTTCCAAGTTAATGCAGAAACAGGAACAACATCTGATAGAGATGCTGCAGCAGCACAAAAAGGATATTGGATGGACGATAGCCGATATCCAAGGCATCAGTCTGGCACTATGTATGCACAAAATTCTCCTAGAGGATGATCATAAGCCGACCATTGATGCCCAGAGACGCTTAAACGACGCTATGCGAGAAGTGGTTCGAAAAGAGATTATCAAATGGCTTGACGCTGGGATAATTTATGCCATCTCAGATAGTAAGTGGGTGAGCCCGGTGCAGTGTGTTTCTAAAAAGGGAGGAATAACCGTGGTGACCAATGAAGAGAATGAACTAATCCCAACCAGGACTTGATCGGTTGGAGGGTTTGTATGGATTACCGGAAGCTTAACAAATCTACCCGGAAAGACCATTTTCCCCCACCTTTTATTGATCAAATGCTTGATAGATTAGCGGGAAAACCTTATTATTGTTTTCTTGATGGTTACTCAGGTTATAACAAGATAGCTATTGCACCGGAGGATCAAGAGAAAACGACTTTCACTTGCCCATACGACACTTATGCTTTTCAGAGAATGCCATTTGGACTCTGCAATGCACCAGCAACATTCCAGAGGTGTATGATGGCGATATTCTCTGACATGGTGGAGGACTTCCTGGAAATATTCATGGACGATTTTTCTATCTTTGGAGACAGTTTTGAAAGCTGCTTAGGCAACCTACAGAAGGTACTCGAAAGATGCGAGAAAGCGAACTTGGTCTTAAACTGGGAGAAATGTCACTTCATAGTGGATGAGGGGATAGTCCTAGGCCACAAGGTAAGCTGCCGCGGCATAGAAGTCGACAGAGCAAAGATAGAAGTGATTGAAAAGCTACCGCCACCCACCACAGTCAAGGGAATTCAGAGTTTCTTAGGGCATGCTGGGTTCTATCGAAGGTTTATTGCAAATTTTTCGAAGATTACCAAGCCTTTATGCCACTTACTGGAACAGAATCGTCCCTTTGATTTCAATACTAAATGTACTGAGGCATTCGGAATCCTGAAAGAAAAGCTAGTAACAGCCCCAATTGTACAGCCACCAGACTAGAGTTTGCCATTTGAAATTATGTGTGATGCCAGTGACTACGTTGTAGGGGCAGCACTTGGGCAGAGGAAGGACAAGCTATTCCACTATTACGCCAGCAAAACACTAAACGATGCCCAAGTGAATTACACCACAACAGAAAAGGAACTGTTAGCAGTGGTGTTCTCCATTGACAAGTTCCGTTCATACATACTTGGAACGAAGGTGGTAGTTCACACAGACCACTTAGCATTGAAGTACCTGTTCACTAAAAAAGATGCAAAACCTAGACTAATACGTTGGATTCTTCTGCTGCAAGAGTTCGACATTGAAATCAAGGATAAAAGGGGGACGGAGAACCAAGTTGCAGACCACTTGTCAAGATTAGAGATGGGAAAAAGTCTACCAACAGACAAGACCCACATACTGGAGACTTTCCCTGACGAGCAGCTGTTTGCTGCCACAAGCACTGCCGCGACAGCCATGGCGGCATGTAAGTTTTCTGAACTTCCTTGGTATGCTGATTTCGTTAATTACATAGTTAGCGGAATATTACCTCCTGAATTTAATTACCAAGCAAGGAAGAGGTTCCAAAATGATGTAAAACATTATTATTGGGACGAACCTCTTCTTTTCAAACATTGTGCAGATCAAATCATCAGGAGGTGTGTACCACAGGATGAGCAGTAAGCTGTGCTTCACCACTGCCATGCTTCACCATATGGAGGACACTTAGGTGGAAACAAAACCGCTGCCAAGGTGTTGCAGTCTAGATTTTGCTGGCCCTCACTATTCAAGGATGCCCAAGCATTTCACAAAAGCTGTGACAAGTGCCAACAGACTGGGAACACCTCAAGAAGACATGAGATGCCACTGCAAAACATCCTAGAAGTCGAAATCTTCGATGTATGGGGGATTGATTTCATGGGACCATTCCCAGCATCATGTGGGAATCTATATATCTTACTAGCAGTGGACTACGTGTCAAAATGGATTGAAGCGATCGCCATACAGAAAAACGATGCCAAGACTGTTCAGAGATTTCTGTACAAGAATATTTTCTCCAGATTTGGCATACCTAAGGCGATTATCAGTGATGATGGGAGACATTTCGACAATAGGGTAATCGTTGTTGCCTTGAGAAAATACGGCGTAAATCACCGCATTGCAACAACATATCATCCTCATACCAATGGACAGGCTGAAATATCCAACAAGGAAGTAAAGAACATTCTTGAGAAGATGGTTAAACCTACTCGAAAGGACTGGTCTTTACACCTCAATGATGCACTCTGGGCCTATAGAACAACATTCAAGACACCATTGGGAATGTCACCCTACAGGCTGATATATGGAAAAACATGCCATCTACCTGTTGAGATAGAGCACAGAGCTTACTGGGCTATCAAGGCAGTGAACATGGACTTAGATAAGGCATGACAGAAGAGTTTACTTGACTTGAATGAAATTGAAGAAATTCGAGGAATAGCCTACGACAACGCAAGGATTTACAAGGACAAGACCAAGAGGTGGCATGACAAGAAGTTGCTGCCACGATAGTTCTGCCCATGGCAGCTTGTGTTGTTATTTAAATCTAGGTTGAAACTTTTCCCAGGGAAGCTTAAATCTAGATGGTACGGCCCATTCCAAGTGGTGCAAGTTTTTCCTTATGGTGCCATCACGATCAAATCCTTAAAAGACGAGCACCAATCTAAAGTCAACGGACAGAGACTAAAGCATTATCAGGGGACTGAAGCCCCAAGGATGTAGGAAGTGGTTACTTTAGGAGATGTCCCTCAAGGCATCCCTAATTTAACTTAATTTTATTTTTATTTTATTACTTATATATTTTATTTATTAGGAAATTAGAATTATTTTATTTTTAGGAACTAAGTATTTATTTTAATTAATTTTAGGAAATAAGGGAACCAAGGAGAGGAGAAGAAGTGAACCAGCCCATCATATCAACAGCAACCCAAAAAGCCCAAAGGAGGAGTCTATCGTCACAGCCTGTCAACAACTATCGCGACAGATGCGGAAAATACAGCCTGTCAACACACTGTCGCGGTAGACACGCAAACGCGTAGCAGACACGGAAACGCGTGACAGACGCGTCAGAAACTGCGTAACAATTGACCTCGTTATTCGTGCCTGCCGTTACAGCTCCAACAGGCAGCAACTCATTCATCTATATAAACCCCGTTTCACTATTCATTTTTCACCTCACTTTTACTCTCTCAACTTGCTTTCTCTTTAGATCTCAAATTTCTTTCATTTTTCCACAGCCTTGCAACTATGAGTAGCAGACAGACACGACGAAGTGCTGCCTCCAGCTCTACCGCAGCAACCGACACACCCAGCGACGACCGACTCCCTAACCGCTTTGCCACCACCGACTCTGTAGACAGGTACTACAGCTCATTCCAGAAGAGGGAGATATGGGAATAGAGAGGGTTCCTTTACACCAAACGCACGGAAGACTTTGGGCTCGAACCGTTCATAGATCGAAAAATCAAAGCCCTCAAATGGCAGATGTTTGCTGCCCAACCAGAGGAGATGAATGTCACGCTGGTCAGAGAATTCTACGTTGTTGTTGACAGCAAGGATACGAAGACCGTGACAGTGCGAGGTAAGGAAGTTACTTTCGAGCCTAAATACATCAATACCCTCTATGGAATCTAAGTCGGCAAAAGAAAAAATGAACACAAGAGGTTCGTGGAGAGTCTGTCACCGGCAGACTATGATGTTGTCATGGTAGAGGTAACTGAAGAAGGGACAGAGTGGAATACTGACCCCAAGCATCGGTGGACGGTGAAACGCACTCAACTCACTCCGGAGGCCAAACTATGGAACCACTTCGTCAAGAAGAGGATAATGCCTTCTTCCTATAACAGCACGGTGGACCGACCCGAGTTAGCTCTCGCTCATTCAATCTTAAATGAGAGACCAATAAATGTCGGCCGGTATATACGAAAGGGAATTTGGAGTGTACCCTTCGACCATCGGGACCCCTTGCCTTCCCATACCTCATCACTGAGATCTGCCGCAGCCACAACGTTCCAGAAATCCCCGAAGATTTAAAGGTTCGAGGGAAGGGATGGACAGAGCGCAACATATTCAGTTTAATGGAACTAAAAGCAGCCACACCCCTCTCCTTCTTCAACCCATCTACCGCAACAAAAGAGCCAGCAGAGCCCACTCAGCCAGAACCTGCCGCCGCAGAGCAGCAACAGCCAACGGCAGTAGCTCCTCCAGCAGACTCCTTCACTCAAATCCTAGCCACACTGCAAAAGATGGAGGAACGACAACTTGGTCTGATGGGTTTCGTTAGAGACTTCACAGCAGCCACGGTACATTTTATTCAAAACAATTTAAATTTTGCAAATGTACAATTTCCTGCTTTCCCAGAGCATTACTTTGTTGCCCCTACACCTGCCCATACTCCCACTCCTGCTGCCACACCAAAAACACCCTCTGATGCATCCACTCTAACCCCGGCCGCGACAGCTGAAGGCGGCAGCCACACCGCCACTGCCTCTGCCAGAGGAGAGAAACGAAAGGAGCCACTGCCTGAACTTGATGACGACTACTTCGTCGGGTTCTCTTCCTCCTCCATCTGGCAAGAATCTGATGGGGAGCCCTCTGTCAAAAGAAACCTTTCAAAGGAGTTCACTCTGATGAAAAGGCAGAAGCCCAACACTGGTGAAGGATCATCCGTCCAGGGCAAGTCTGGCAGCAGCAGTAGCAGCAGCAGCAGCTCATCCGATGAGGTACAAGTGCTGGAAAAGCCACCCAGATCTCACCCACTCGTATCTAGCCCCCAAGGGAAGCTAAGAAGAAGACTGCATCCACCTCTCCGAGCACTCTGTCGGCACCCACAATGAAGGCCACTACCCGCCGACAGCTACAGATTAGCAGCAGCAGCGACGACAGCACCTGAAATTAAGTTTCTATCTTATTTTGTTGTCTTGTTGTTTTATTATAATTGTGATGTATTTTGTTTTTATTTTCTTTTTTTCTGTCATCATGCATTGAGGGCAATGCAACCCTCGAGTTTGGGGGTGACATCCCTCCAGTAATATGAAGTGTTTTTAGGTTCAAAATTGTATCTAAGTGTTAACTATTATTTAAGGTTTTTTTGTCAAAAAATGGCTTAAGTCTTTGAACTGCACTTACCTGCCGTGACAGCCTCTGTCGTGGCAGTGCCTTTAGGATATTTTTAGGAATATTTTAGAGCCTTACTATAGTTATGATCTTTAAACACCCTTTGTGACTCTTATACTGTCTAGAACTCTACTGGTAAACTAGAATAGGAAAAAGCTTAAACACTTGAGTTGCCCCTAGAGGTGCCTAACACTGGCTCTAGGAAAAGAAGTTAAGAAAAGTAGACTCAATACACCTAGAGGTGCCCAAAATCGGCTCTAGGAAGTTAGCTAGAGGTGCCCAAAACTGGATCTAGTCAAACTTAAAGTAAGAAAAGAAAATCGAGTCTAAGAAAAAAAACTAAAGGAGCCTAAGAATTGCCTCCAAGAAAATGAAAGTTGGCATAAAAATTCAAGTGAGTGGCTTAGCTATTCTAGTAAACTAAAAGAGTCTAGGCATATAATTGTTCACAAAACATGCACACACTGCACGAGAATTATAGCAAGGTTCCGAATGAATCCTAAAATGCCTAACAAGGTGTTGTTCACAATAAGGCATGAATGGTAGGTAAGGAAAAGTTCACTATTTTAAGCCAAACAAAAAGTTTCTTTTCTTTGTTAGGTCTTAATTGCTTGAGGACAAGCAAGAACTTGCGTTTGGAGGTGTGTTGAGTGTGTAAAAGTTCTACTTTTTATCCCATATTTAACCCATATTTCTGTTGCATTCAAGCATAATTCATTGCATTTAAGATAGATTTCACATATACATCACAATTATATAAAATGGCACAGTTGCTACTATTTTGGCTGATTTTGCAGGTAGCTGCTGTGGCAGACTCAAGGCAGTGAAGAAGCAGAGCTGGAACACAATACTGAAGTCGAGAAGGAAGACGTTGCCGTGACCCCTGTCGTGGCAGCCAATGACGACAGCAATGGTGAAGGGAAAAGTGAAGTGAAGCTCGACAGATATAGGAAATAAAGATGGTATGTCGTGGGCCACTCTTATATTTTTCTGAGCCCTAGATCAGAATGAAGGCCAAGCCCAAAGTTCAAGGAAGAAACCCAAAGCAAGAAAAGAGGACGAATTAAAGGCATCTACTCAAAAGATTTAATCTTAATTAGAGTTGTACTTTAGTTTGAACTTTTATTCTTACCTTATTAGAAAACTTGAACCCAAGGCCTATATAAAGGCATATAATTCGACCTAGGAAAGGACATCTCATTCTCTAGCCGTCTTCCCCAAAACCCTAGTCGTTTTCCCCCTTCTCATCGTGTTCTAAACTTTCCCTGGGGCTAAGGGTTGATTCTGTAAAGTAGTTGCAAGGATTGTACTGTTTTTAGGATTTTTCTGTTCAATAAAATAAACTTCAAGTTTGCTTATTCTGGTTTTCAACATCTTACAAGAGTATCGAGAGAGTATTGTGAGATTATTCATTTACTTAATATCGGGAGAGTTAAGTATACGAAAGGAATAAGTACGGGTTCTCCAGTTTATGGTTGAACTATCTCGGACCTAGGGATAGGACGAGGTTAAGTGGCTAATGAAGAATTCAACAACATTGGTGTTCATCCTTCGATTCACGCCGGGAGGTATCATCTAAGACGTGTTCATCGACAAACTTGGACCTAAGGATAGGACAAGTCACAACAGAGATTCTTGCCAAGCTTGAACTACAGAGTTGTGTGATCGCTGCCACGACAACAACAGACTGCTGCCGTCGCAGGTGCTGCTGCGACAGGAACGACGAAAGAACATGAAGTTCTATACAGTACAACACCTACACTACCGAGCAAATCAATATCGGCCTATTTCTTTAATCTGAATCTTTTAATCTTTTATCTTCAGTATTCTTTATTATTCCTCTACAAACATTTAAACTATCTTCTTTCTATCTTGTGTAGTAATCCAAGGATAAAGCTATTTCCAGTCCCTGTGGATTCGACATCTGATACTTCATGTATCACTTTACTACTTGCGTCGTGTACACTTGCACTCTATTGCGATAGACTATTTTACACGCAACACGCGCGGCCTAAACTGGCAGGCAAACACCCAGACGACGATAAACAACTCGATTAACCCACAAAATATTGGGAAAAAAACAAACCAAGCTGAAATCAACTCAACCGAGGGGAAAACCTTACCAAACTTACCGTAATTAGAAAACGATAGCGAAACTTCGACGAAGCTCTACCGACGTCGGTCTGGTGATCGGTGACCATGGGTTTTTCTCGCCTTAACACGCTGAGCACGACTACGCTAGCGGTGTCCTACACCGATGATTGAGGCAGTCGAAAATGGTGAGAAATAGAATATGAAACCTAGGGGTTTTGACGAAGGTTTGGACAGATTTTTTGCGGTGACGGGGAGGCGTACCGACGAGTGGGTGACTGGGTTTGATCGGGCTGAGGTGAGAAACCCACTAGTGCTGGCGATGAACAACACGGCGACCGGTAAGGGTGGTGATCAGAGATAAGTCGAGGAACAAAGGGGTGGGGTTGAAGGTGAGAAGTCTCGAGAATTCTCAAAAATCAGACATGCATGGTTGATGAGTGATCAAACTTTTATTTAATTCAGATACAACAACAAAGTTTAGTTTGAAATTAACACGAGATGGAATTTAACAAGCGAGGGTCTTTGCTTAGATGGTTAAATTTTGGGCTCACCAAGCATGAGATCACGAGTTCAGAACCCTTTGCAAGCAATTCCTCCCCCTCTTCTTTCTTTTATTATTATTATTATTATTATTATTATTATTATTATTATTATTATTATTAAAAAATGTAAGTTTACCTTAAAAGTGATTTTTCACCAAAAAAAAACTAGAAATTATAACTTTTGAGGTCTGGTGAAAAATTATTTTTCCAACTACGGTTTTTAACTCATTTTTTAGGTGTTTGGCATTGATTATAAGTGAAAATTCATTTTTATAACAAAAGCTCTTTTTTAAACAATGTCAAAGTGCCATTAGTCAAATTATATGGTGGAATCAATGAAAAAAATGGCATCAGAAGTTAGAACTTTGTGACGGGAATTAAACGAACTAGGGAAAATTAACTTAAAATAGAGAGATTAAAGGTAGTTGACAAAAATAATTCATGTTAAAAAATTCTAAAATGTTAAATAAATAATCCTTAATCAGTGCTAAAGAACTGAAAATATAATATTTTGCTTTTGTTTGAATTAAATTAAATATAAAAAAATATTCTAAAATGACAAATAAATAGTTCATTGGGAATAGAAACACTATACATTTTAGTGCCCTTATTTATGTACCTACACTAAAAAGTTAGGTTAATGGTTAAAATTTAAGGTCTGGGTTTATGATTAGAGTTTAGAGAATTTGGGATAGGGTGTAATTTTAGGGTTTAAGATTTAAGATTTAGAATTTGAGGTTGGAGTTTAGAATTTGATTTTTTAGTGCTGAGGCGTAGAAAGTGGCACTGAAAAGGGGTAGATGATTTTTTTAAGAATAGAAATCTTCTGTCCTTTTTCTGTGCCCCTATGTATACCCCACACTAAAAACTTAGGTTTAGGGTTAAAGTGTAAGGTTAAGGTTTAAGAAATTTGTGGTATGATGTAATTTTAGAGTTTAAGGTTTAGATTTAGGATTAAAATTTATTTTTAAATGTTGAGATATAAAAAGTAACACCGCGAAGGTAGATATATAGTATTTTCTTTCCGTTCATTAGTGGTGAGTTGAGAAAAAAAATTAAAAGAAATGATTAAAGCTCTCAGTTGACATCATCCCTTTCACTTAAGACTGTGGGTTCAAAAACCATCGGAGCAAATTCTCTCTTTCTTATTTAAGTAGAAATTGTTAAAAAAAACCAATAAAGCCTAGTTTTTCTTGGTCAAAAGTCCCAAAATTAAAAATGGAAAACCTTGATATGCCATCCATGCATACAGACTCCATACATAAAGCAAATGAATATTCCTTACCCTTGCATATAAATAAACCTTAATTTCTTTCCCACTTTTCAGCGACAAAGACATATTTTAATTGGGCCACCTCATAAACAACGACAATGGCTTGAGCCATTGCGGTCACTGAAATGGGTAGAAATTATAGACAGCATACAGACTATAGTATTAACTAATAATCCAAGAAGTTTAGCCAAAAAGAGATGAAGAAATAAAGAAATGATCCAACTTGTTTGATTCAGTTCATAATTTAGACATGAATAGGTAAAAGTTCAAAACTTCAAGTAACTGCAAAATATGATAAAAAAAAATATACAGATACTATTTGATCGCGTCTTGGTTATTCAGATATACTATCTGCAATCTCTATATGCTTGTTCATAATTTTCTGTACTTTAAGCACATGAAATACCGACAGAGGAGGGTACAGTGAATCTATCTGATGCAGTTCTCTTAGCGACCAACGAGTTAATCTCTGGCGAAAGCCCTCCAAAATCAATCTCCGGAACCTCGGGAATCGTTGTCAGTGAACCTGTCTTGTCGTAAACCACGTAGTACTCTTCGTTGGATCTTTGTTTCATCCACGGAAGTGAAGAGTTGGAACTTTGTCTGAATTTAAAAACGGATTTGAGGAGTTTCTGAATGGAGCGAGAGAACTTGGAAGGCTGCTTCTTGGGAACTGGTGGGGGAGCTCGAGTGGTGCCGCTTAAATGAGGCATGGACATGGTTCTTGAATGGATAGCTGAGTCAAGCTGACGCCTGAAAGAGTTGAGCTCAAACGAGTCATAAAGATTGCTCTCACAGTCCCATACCAGATGCTTTCCCTCTTGGGTTTTCTGTGGCTGCTTTCGTTCTTGAGATTTTTCCTTGTTTGGTTTGAGATCATGGGTTTGTGCTTGGGGTCTGTCCATGTTGTTTGGCAAGAGGGAAAACGAGAAGGAAAGCTTTCTATGTAAGTTGCAAGATTTGGGAGAATAAAAGGCGTAGGTTGCTTGGTAGTAGTTGGTGTATTCAACGCGTTGGTTAGGACCCAGGAAAAAGAAATAAAAGTACGTTACTGCGTTCACGGTTCTATTCATATCCACCATTAAAATTGGAGACAAGTTCCCATATGGCCAAGATTGCATTTGCTGAAGGGTAGTTGCACACTCCAGATTGGGAAAATTTACTCAAATATTACTTTTGATTTTTTTATTTTTAAAAATAGGGATCCACAAAAATTATTTTCGGATATAGGGATGATTACTGTTCAAAATCAGAAAACCCATGGATCACAACCCGAGTTTGAACAGTAATTTTCAACCACCACCCTTTTAAAATGTCACACTGCCATGTGGCGCGATGTGGGCGTTCCGAACACTGTTCAAAGTCGGACTGCCCACCCCCCGTCTTTGAACAGTACACCGAATAATGGTGCCTGGGCTGCTCACTGCGTGCCATGTGGCGTCGCGCAAAACAGAAAAGGGGAGGAAAGTACCCCGTTTTTGAACAGTAAAACAACCCTAAAAATACTGTTCAAAAACGGACTGTGGTCCATGGGTCTTCTGACTTTCAACAGTAAACATCCCTAGATCCGAAAATAATTTTTGGGGATCCCTATTTTTACAAATAAAAAAATCAAAAGTAATATTTGAGTAAATTTTCCCTCCAGATTGATTTGACCCTTTTCATTGCATACTCAGTTAATTTAATTTACTGTTGTTGTAACTTTGGGTAAATAAATAATTTTTTTTATACTTATTAAATTTTAAATAAATATTGAATATTGTTATTTAAAATTTTATGTTTCATTAAATTTTGATTTTCCATTATAATTTTTTCCGTAATATACATGTCCTATACATGTCCGTCTTACGGTTCATGTTCGGAGTGCGAAACTGTCTCTTCTAACAATGTCTTCTCTAAAAATTAATCTCATATCCTCTCTTTAAGAGTGTAATGTACCTTATCAATGCACCAAACACTTATATTAAAGTTTATGTATTTTATGCACTAATCACGAATGGAGTGGTAAAGTTTATGTATATAGTTTTATTAAATATGTGTTTGATCTTTGAATATGTAGATTATGTGGTGTTAGACCCCTTAAATAATTTTCATAATTTTAAAATTTATTAATTGGTTTAATGGCCATAAATCATCTGTTTCATCCCTTATGTGGATTCAAAACCGATACTTACCTTAAAAATATTATTATAACACTACTTAATGAAAAAACTACCACAATTCTCAGAGAGAGGCACTAATAAGTTGTTGATGCTCTTGCAAAGATAGCGACTTCTACTGATCTGGATGTCTATTATTTTTCAAACCCGCCTACTAGTATTTGTAATTTAATTTATGAGCATGGCTTAAATTAGTTCTAGATTAGTTATTGTGTTGTTTAGGCTCAGGTCCTTTATATTTAGTTAAGTATTGTATCGGGTACTCTTTTCTTCTATTAGGTTAGAGAAGTTTTTAACGAGGCCGGGAACAATATTTTTAGTGTATGTTACCTTCGCAGGAATACATAATCTTCTTCACCAAAAAAATTACTAAAATTTTATTTCTGACATTGTGAATGAAAAAAACTGGGTTTAAATTAAATATTAAAGGTGATAAAGTCTATTATATTTAAGAAATACATATATCGGTTTTTTTTCTGAGTTAATATAAAATAATTGAGTTCATGTTGTAATACCAATTTAATTAAACACGTTATATATACGACCACTGAATTTTTATTATAACCATAGAAGATATTACGATTCCAAAGCATTCAGGAAGAAAAATAATAAGACTAATCTACCAAATTTCTTACAACCCAAAAATAAAGAAAAGTGAAAAACTTCTATAGAAATAAGCATACCATCAAAATTCAAAAGCTTCATGAATCTCCTTGTCTCTATCCAATCAGGATTCATAATTGATGAAAAGGAGTGGTGAGTGATCCAGACTATCAGACAGAATGTTTCGCTACTCATGATTGATTACATCCACAAACAACTATCAACCGAGTGAGGATCTAACTTTCCGTGATCATCGACAGAATCATAATTAGGAACTAGCGCCGATTAAATCTCTATGCGAGCAACGATCGATCGCTAGGGTATGTTGAATCATATCACAAGGACAGGTGAAACAAAACCACAAAAACAAAGAAAACATGTTACAAGAATAGAAGAAAACGTGTGTCACAAGGACAGAAAAAAACGCGTGCTATAAAGGCAAAAATTCTTATTAAAAAATAAAAAAGCAAGAAAATAATAAATATCGGCAATCAACAACCAATAGCTAGGTGATTGACGATCGTCGGCTAACGTAAAAAAGTTAAAGAAATTTGTTGACGGCCTAAGGTTATTAGAGAGAAAAGGCTAGGGTTATTGGCAGCTACGTTATATATATATATATATATATATATATATATATATATATATATATATATATATATATATATATATATATATATAGTATAAATGATAAAATTATTTTATATTAATCATATAAAAAGTTAAAGTAATAAATATCGAACAAGCACATTTAGTCGGTTGGCTAAGCTGCTCATTTTCATTCTCTCGTGAAACATTTTTTTTCTTAGTTTTCATTTTTCTCCCCCTCTAGTAGAATTAGATTTAGATATAATTTTTCAAAATAAAAAATACTAAACTAAAATAAAATATAGTTAAAATTTTTGTATTCACGTGTAACACTAACTTTATCCATTAACCCAGTAAATATTTAGAATAATTTAGAATCTCTTACGAATAAGTATGAACGCTCCTTAATCATAATCTGGTTATTATTCCGTGGCTGTGATGTGACAAATTTAATGGGTTTTGAATAATATTTATGGATAAATATTCTATATACAAGTGGTGAAAATTTTTAGTATTCACAAGCGCCTTAGTTTTAGGGTATATAGACTTAGTTTAGGGTGTAGGGTTTATGAGTTTAGGTGTAGGGGATTAGTATTTAGGGACAGCTGTTTTAATTTAAGGTTTAGGGTTATAATTTAGGGTTTATAGGTTAAAACATAAATCCTCACCGTATTACCCTAAAAACTAAACCCTAACCTATAAACCCTAAATTATAACCCTAAACCGTAAATTGAAACAACTATCCCTAAATTCTAAAGCTCTACACCTAACCCCTAAACCCTATACCCTAAACTAACACTCTATACCCTAAAACTAAGGCGCTTGTGGAAACTTTCAGTTTCTACCGCCAGTGTATAGGATATTACTCCAATATATAATTCATGAATGCTACTTAAAGGAAAACAATAAGGAAACATTGCTCGGGTGGTCACTTAACTATCATCTTTTTTCTGTTTTGGTCACCTAATTAAATTATTCATCAAAACCGTTCTTAACGTTTTGTTTCGTTATCATTCTGGTCATTGGACGTTAAATATTTAACGGAGATTGTGACATGACATGATTTAATAAAAACTTCACTCTTTAAAATTATTATATTGTATCAATTTAATCCTAATACGAAATAACTTATCAAATATTTGTATTAAATCCCAAATTCCACATCCCTTACTTTTTCCACTCCATTCACCGCTAGAGAATTGCTTTCTTCATTCCTGAATGGCTTTATATTATCATGGAAATGTTGCAAAAGAAGGGGAATGTTGCTAAAGATAAAATATTATATAAAATATCTTAGATGATTGTTCAGTGAAGTGATAGAAAAGGGGAAAGAGTAGTGTTGCATAGGAAGAAGAAGGGGATGGAAAATTTGGGGTTTAGTCTAAATATTTGATGAGTTATTATATATTAGGATTAAATTGATAGAATGTATAAGTTTTAGGACTAAAAGTGTCCATGACACATCACAATCTCTATTATTTTTTTAACGGTTGATGACCAAAACGATAACGAAACAAAATATTAGTGACAGTTTTGATAAAAAAAATAGTTGAATGACCAAAACAAAAAAGGGTGATGGTTGATTGACCACCCGTGTAGTTTTCGCTAAAATTAATTGTTCCAGTTAGGAGCTAGCAATTTGATTTTGACTTCCGTCCTTGAATAATTAAACCTTTTTTTTTGGGTCCCGGTTTCGGATCATACTTGAATAACATGTAAATATGAGCTGGTTCGCATAAAAATCATAAGGGTAAAAAATGTTGAATAAAATACTTTCTTTTCGAAAAAAAATTAGTTTAGGTTATCTGTTAATCAATTATAGGTCATTAATAAAAAATACTTTGTGAACGTAATATATGAAATCTGATTACGAACTCTGGTTTCTAGTTTAGGTTATGTGTTAATCGATAATAGGTCATTAATAAAAAAAGTTTAACAATTTAATAATAATTTAAAATGGTCAAATTACGACACACATCCAGACGCTTTCGTTCCATATAAATATACAGTGTGAGTTTTTTTAATAGAAAATTTCTGTCTTTTTTTAACAAAATTTTTCTGTTCTTTTTTTTTGCGACCTTTTTATGGGTAATATTAAAAAAATTAAACGTTAAATTTAAATTCTAAATCTTAAACCCTACATCTTAAAAATACACTCAACTCTTAATTTTTTTAAACTTTAATCTTAATATTTTAGAGCGGGCATAAATAGGGGCACAAAAAAGAGAAGAAAATTTCTATTTTTCTGGTGTCCTTATTTATACTCCATGCTAAAATTATAGGTTTAAAGTTTATGGTTAAGATTTAAAGTTAAGATATAATATTATGGTTTAGAGAAGTAGGATAAAGTGTAATTTTTAGAGTTTAGAGTCCACTGATGGCTTATATAGTGGTCGGCATTCCTAGTGCTCCTCCTTTTGCCCTTGTTTAAGAATCTAAAGAATTTACGATTTGAATTTAAATTTTAATTAAAATATAAAAATTAACATCGGGAGGACAGAGAATTTTTGTTGGAGTTTTTAAGTCTATTCTTATCTACGTAAACGAAATATTTGTTTAACTTGATCAATATTATAATATAACATCGGTGTCAAGCTATTAACTTGTGATGTGGAATAACTTTGATTCATTGATTGTTAGTGCTTAATTATTTATATAGTATAATATAATATTATCCTCACCGCTTAATTTAAGTATCGAGTTTAAAGTTGACAAAAGGATATCAGATTGATCTCAAGAGAATAATAAAAAACAATATGAAACGAAGCTTTATATTAAATTATTTATAAATTTGTCTTTTCTATTTTTAAATATTTATATTTTATCCCTTTTAATATCAATTCTTGAATCCGTCCTTGTTAATACTATTTACAATGGACTATAACAAATTTAGATTATCATTTTTATTACTTCTTAATGCAACAATTTAAAAGGAAAAAAGGTAGATGTGTGTAATAAATATGATGCATGAGCACATGTGTGGCTAAACTACATGCTACGTTACAGCTTACTATCTGTACCCCCCTTCCTTACATTTTTTGGTAATGACCGTGCATTTATTCACCAGACAAAAGAAACTTGTACACCAAGAAATTTCGTATTTCACATTATGGAATCTTCTATTGTTATACGACCTATTAGAGTATATTTACAGGTCTGGCCCTGGGTTAGGGTAATAAGAACGTCTCCTTAAGGATCATCACTCAGTGGAGTTATATTTTTGTAATTTTTCTTAAATTATATTTATTGTTAAAGGTTTAATTTTTTTCTTCTGATACTCGTTATCACGCATTTGATTTTTTTAATACTTATTAATAGAGGACTATTTTTTCCTAATATTTATTAATAGATGTCTACTCTTAAAATTCATTTTTTTTCTTATACTTGTTATTAGAGACTCGGTTTTTTTCAACATTTATTTTTATGGGCATACTCTTAAAATTTATTTTTTCCTAATATTTGTTATCAGGGGCCGAATTTGTCAATACTTATTATTATGGACCTACTATTAATTTTTTTTTCATTATTTGCTATTAGAGACAAAAATTTAAATATCAATATGCAACTGCAACAATGATTGTTATATGACGGTACCGATATCAACTGGAACTGCGATACTTGCGATTATTATGTCCACAATAGCATATGTTATTAAAAATTTTCACAATCGCAATACTCACAATGACCAAAACATTTGTAATGTCTACAACCACGATAAACATAACAAAACTGCAAATACAACCACAACTACTATTTAAATATTTTATTTAAAGTTCATTTTTTAAATTCGCCATTGACAACAAAAGTCCAAGGCCGACCTTATATATTTGGTTTGGGTGAAGGATTTTGAAGGAGTTTAATTTTCTATCAAAGGAATTTTATAAATAACTTGTTTGGGTAAAAATAATGGAAGATTTTAAATTATAAGAATTTTAAAAAGGATTTTGATAGCTCAAATCCCTATTCTTTTAACAGAACTTTTTTTTTTGTTTTGTTCAAATTCCACCCAAAGATGTAGCTTTTTATTTCAAATCATCCTATGACTATTTCATTTAGTGTATATTGTCTCATTATAAAATAAAAATAAACTTCAGAATATATATTTTATTTAATTTAAGTATATATTTTATATTATTAAAATTATTTATATTTGTACAAATCTAATGGTTTCTATATTAAATTTTTTGGAAAATTCTACAGCGCTCGAAGAGCACCGATGAGCACCACTAATGATAAGCATCGATGATCACTATTAATTTAATTTATAAAGATTTAAAATTTAAAGTACTCAACCTATAATTATAAATTATTTAAAAATCAAAAGGTAAATTAATTAAAATATATTATTTTATTTTTAATTTTCTTTTAAACATGGATCAAAATACCTATCTACCCAAAATTACAAAACCATAATTTTTATTCATTTAAAATTCAAGTCGTCGTCATCGTCGCCGCCACTGCTATTTTTTTCCCCATTGATTTCAAGGAAAGTCCAAAAAATTTGAATTCACAGAACGCAACCATCATCAGTGTAGCGACTATTTTTTTGAAAAAACACTGTTATATAGGTATATATATGTGTAGAAAGGATATTTTAGAATTTTGAAATAGGGGTTAAAAGAGGGAATTTTTGGGAATTGAGGGATGAAGATGGATTTTTGAAAATTATTGGGAAATTGGGGATTAAAAAAAGGATTTTGAAAAATAGAAGGAGTCGCCACCGGCCATTTTAAAATGGTAGACCGGACACCGCAATAAAACCAGAGATTCGAAAAGGGTTCGGGAGTCGGTTACACGCGAGGAAGGGCTAGCACCCTCGACATGCCCAAAAATTGGTACCAAAACTTTACCGCTTAATTAAAATCAATTTTTACGAATTTAAGTGACAACTTTAACCGGAACTTGATTATACACGCGAGTAAATTTCGAAAATCCTAATATTCGGAAACGAACGTCCAAACCACCACCACTACGACTGGTACTGGCCTCGTTCGTCCCCGAATAGAAGGACATCGCACTTTTGAAAACAATTTTAGATTTTTTTGAAAAATGAAAAAAAAACAAATGCATTAGTACAAAATTAAATCTAATCTAAAGTCCTACGGCGCCAAAGGAGTCGATATCCGAGCTTTCGGAATATCGTTTGTAACACCCGGGTTTAGGGGTTAGGTGAAAATAATATTTTAATATTATTTTGGGCTCGGTTTTATAATTAAAATGATTTCTAAGAATTCCGGGTTTTCGTTTTCAAATTTACTAATTAGAGTTAACAATGTTTTGAAATTTAATCCCAAATAACCATAGTTGGTGTGCCCTTGTGAATACCCCATTTCATTAAGGGCAAGGTAGTCTTTTGAGCCCTAAAATAAGTCACATGTGAAATAAAACACCTATTCTCTACTATTCATCTCCTTCTTCAAAATACACCAACGGGAACAAGAGCTCTCCACCCAAATTTACTATTCCATCTTATTCCTCATCCATTTCAACTCCAAATCGAAAGGTAAGGACGTTTTTGACTTCCCCTCATCTTCCCCTTCATAAAAGTACCTTTCATTTTAGTTTCCATGGAAGTTTTAGAAAATGTCATTTTTGAATATTTTGATTAAAAATGAGATTTTTAAGTTGTTAAGTAAAGTATTTTGATTTAATATACTTAGTTGTGGTATAAGGAAGTCAAATGGTATATCATATATGAATTTCAAGTGATTTTGGGAATTTTTGGAATTGGGCTTTGAGAGGGTTTTTGGAGGGTTTTAAAGTGGGGTTTGGGGCTGTTAAATGTTGGATTTTGGGGGCTGTAGGTAGTATGATATATGAGGATCATTTTGGGTGTAATTGATGCTTGTTTGGGTGCTTGAAATGGAAGATTTTGGTGGGCTTTAAGGGCTGCTCGAAAATTCTGTTTTTGGGGTTGATTTTGAGTGTTGGATGCTTGGTAATGTTAATCCGGGTTAGTTTCGATGATAAAATATTGATTGTGGATGTTTTGTTTGTGTTTGGGATTGATTAGAAGCGAGTTTGGGCATCGGTGAAGCATCGGAAGTGAATCCGGAAAGTTGAAGGTTGTTGCTTGCTTGGTCGTTGAGCTTGGGTGGTTAGGTGAGTGGTTAATTGCTTTAAATGATTTTAAAATAGTTGGTTCGAGTATATGGACTAGGTTGGGCTTGGTAGGCCCACCTAGAGTTAGGATTAGGGTGGTAGCCTAATCCTAAGCTTGATCTAAAGCCCTTGGATGAACTCATTATATAGTTGTGTATGTCTCGTAGGAATTGTGGTATGAATGCTTGTGTATATTGTATTATACATGTGGGTTGAAATATGACTTGTGATGCTTGAGACATGCATGATGATGGTTGTTGGTGAGTACGTGCTAAGCACGAGATTGATTGAAATGAGTAATGTGAAGTGAGTAAATATTGGCACTAGTTTACTTGAATACAAATGATCGATCATTAGGATGTTAGTGTGTACACGTGAGTCTAAAGTCGCGCGTGGCCTTGGTGGCGTTGAGTCACAAAGGAGGAGTACGGGTTCGCCCGAAATTGTATTTAAATGTAGTCGGTGATGAGTGGAATCCCATCGACGGGGCGTGAGGATGAGTGAAATCCCCTCTGCGAGACCGGTGATGAGTGAAATCCCACCGTGAGGTAATGTGGTTGTTGGATGTGAGTTCCAACATGTCTATCCGCGTATTCGGGTCTTAGCTAGGTGCCAATGTTGTTTGATGTGTATATCAAAATGTTGAGGTTTATAATCATTGATGAGATGCCGAAATGTGATTATATGTAATGTGGAGTTAAGCTTATGATCATGACATTATAATGTACATTGCTCATGCATTTTATTCTCATGACTCTTGTGAATCCTTGGTATGTTGGTGAAATGCCTTGGCTAGATCGTGCTCGGACCCTGCAATGTTGAGGTTTGATTTTAGAGCTTACCCTCACTAAGCATCTTTGCTTACGCTCTCTTTGTTCAACATTGCAGATCCTTAGTTCGCGGGTTGCTCGTGCAAGTGGAGGGCCTCCAAGTGTGGTTTTTGGCTTGAGTTCATCAAGTATGGATTTTTAATGTTAAGACATGTAATGGTTGAGCAATGGGACATGTGTTGTTTTGTTGGGTAGTTGTTGGTTGTTTAGGAGCACGTATAGACTCCTTAGTATCTTGCTTTTGCATGGTTGGTGTTGCCATGTTGAATTGTAGCTCATGCCTAATTGCTTATTTTGAATGCTAGCTAAATGCCTTAGAGGCCATCTTTATGTTTGAATGATGATTGAATGAATGCATGTTTGTGAGGTTTTGCCTAAGGTTAGATTTGTCTAAATCTTGTTGAAGCATGCTAATATAGTTGGTAAGCCTTAGGTTGAATCGCTATGTTGTTATAGGGTGTTTTGGTGATGTTTTGGGGCACCCTTGTGCCTTAAAACAGCCAAAACGTGTCTGCAGACAGGGGGCATTTCGGAACGGGTCCCCTTGTTCCGATACGGTTCCTTTGCAAATGGCCTGCCGTTTCGAAACGGATGGGGGTCGTTCCGGAACATTTTTGCTACTGGAATTTTGAGAAATTGGCGAGATGAGGGCGTTCCGGAACGGGCCTCTAATGTTTCGAAACGGTCAAATCTCGTTGACCACGAGATATTGACCATCAAGGTCGTTCCGATACGGGTCTCCCCTGTTTCGGAACGGTCACCTTATGGTTGACCCAGGCCTGTTGACTAAGTCAAGGCGTTTCGGAACACCCTAAGGGCGTTTCGAAACGGCCTGCTGTAAAACATTAAAATGAACTGTTTAATTGTTGGGTTGGTCGTTGTATGTTGAAATGTTAGTATTTCCGCTGCTGTGCCTTACATAGGATTAATTTATGCATATAGACAAGACAAAATAAAAAGAAAGTTTTAGGGTCGTTAACCGAGGGGAAACCTTAACGGGTTTCGCTTCAGTTTCCCCGTGTGGCCCACTCGGACCGGTCATCCGACCATACCGGGACGAGGGGGTTACATCGTTCCCACGCGAAAACCGGGACTGTGCGTGCTATAATTATAATGACAAGTTAAGAAAATGCATGCTAAAATATATTCAAACGACACAAAAAAACTAAGCTATATGCACATTTAAACCAAGAATTTACACATAATGAAACCACATGTTAAAATAATAAATAAAAAAACAAGACTAATATTAAAAAGCATACGAACCCATATATAAAAAAAACATGCATACACCACAAATTATATATTCACATTGAACAAATGTAAATAAAATGGCAAAAAGCATAAAAAACATGAATATAATATAACAAAAACAGAATGCAAAGTCAAAGATTAAAAACATGTACTGACAGGGACCAATATGGTAATAATACCATCAAAAGAAAAGATTAAAAGTAAATCTGGGACCCAATTTAAAAGACGCGTAAAGACCTAAGGACTGTAAAAGTAATTTGACCACTAGAAAACGGATTAAAATCAACCAAAACGACATGGGAACGAGATTGAAAATTTTGGAAAACTTGAAGGGACCGAGTAAAGGATTTTAGGATGCGGAAGCCCCTCTTTGCGTAAACAGGACGACACGGAGGGACTATATTGAAGATTAGACCTTTTTTAAAACATTACGACAGTATAAAACTCCCCTTTATACCAAAATTTGACTCTTTTGGGCATTTCGTGCTTCTGAGATCAAAAACAAAAAAAGCTTTTCCCCTTCTTTATTTTTCTTTCACTAAAATTTTAGGGTTTCCCCCTTTTTCCGAAGCCCTAACGCCGTCGTCTTGTTCGAAACGGAACAAACTCCGCCTTCTACGCCGACGTCTCACCATGCTCGACCCGGCAAGGGTTCAGTGGCTTGTTGACATCGGGAAAGCAAGCAACACGCAGAATCGACGCGGTAAAACCCTCAAACACTCTCTTCCTTTTTCTTTATTTTAATTGCATGCTATGAGAAAAAAGGAGACCAGATACCTTTTGAGAAACTTTGTATTTTTATTGAATTTTTTGATAATTGCCGAGAGAGATCCTAATGGTTTTGGGGTTCGGTTTTTTATAACCGAATGTTACAAAGAGATTAAAAAAACAAAAGTGTTGACTTTGTGCTCTGTTGTCGTGTTCCCTTTTTGCATGTGGCTTCTGAATTTGCTGTTGCGTGTTGGCCTTAAATTTGTTTTTTTTGTTTTTTTTTTCTTTTCCGTTTTGGGTATCTGAATTTGCTGTTGCGTGTTGGCCTTAAATTTTACTTGATACTTCGTTTCTATTTTTTCTTTTCTTCGTTATTTTAAAGTCTAAAATGTTACCGTCTTTTGTTGTTATTGTAGAGATATGCTTGCTACAATCCTAGATCCGTTTACAAACAAGGAACGTTGTTTCTGAAGTAACGTACCCTTTATCATATGGTATCAGAGCCATGTTGGATTTTAGCACGTTCTGCACTACAAAACAAAAAAAATAAAGAAATAAAAAAAGACAAAAAATTCAAAATTCTAAAAAAAGTCAAAGTCAAAGTTTGACTAGAAAAGTCAAAGTAAAAAAATTCGAAAAAAATTCAGGTTCGAATATTTGGTGTATTTTACATATATAACGTACTGTTTGTTTGTTGAAATGCTTGGAAACGATGAAGGATGCTTGTTTATGCCATGAAATGCTTGAAAATCACCCGAAACAACTTGTTCTTGTTTGCTCGGTGATAGGATCGTTGTAAGCATTTCTTTGCAATAAGTTGTCTTTCTTTTCCTTCATTTTTTTGTTGTGTCAGCCTTATTTTCTTATTTTATTGTTAATTTCCAGCCTTGTTTCTTTTCTTTTTCAGCCTTTTTTTTTATTTCACCTAACAGCCCCTATTTGTCCTATAACCATTTGTTTGTTTACCTATTATATTATCTTGTAAGTTTGACACAGTTAACAAGTTCGAAAGATCGAGTTAGTTCCTTAAAGAACTGATTGCGAGAGATCGAGTGGAAAAGGCAATTGAGCGTGTGAGAATAGAAGGGGAGACAAAATGAGCCATTCAAGTATTCTCCCGAGTGAAACACGAGCGTTTGAGTGCAATTGTTGAGCGATCTTTCCTTGGAGCGATCTGTGAGATTTTGTTGAGTGTGCAATGAGGTCAATTTCTTTATTATTATCACTAACATATATATATATATTGTGTGTTTTTGTTTGTTGTTTTTGGTCATTCAAATGGCAGGTTCTGATGATAATTCGGGTGAACAACAACCACCGAATCTCCAGATGCAAGCCTTAGAGTGCATGATGCAACGAGTGATTGCTAATACATTGAAACCTATACATTCTCAATTGGATAGATTAGATGGGGGCGGTTCCCATTCTGTCCATGAAGAGATAAATGATGACAATGTGCAGACATGGGCTACCGGTGAAGCACTTATTGTCAAGAGAAGTCTGAATGTTCAGCCAACACAAGACGAACCGTAACGAAACAATCTCTTCCATACGAGATGCAATGTGAACGATAAGGTATGTGTTGTGATTATTGATAGTGGTAGTTGTACTAACGTTGCTAGTACTCTCATGGTTGACAAGTTAGGACTGAAGACGACAAAGCATCCCAATTTATACAAGTTACAATGGTTGAATAATGATGGTGAAATCAAAGTTACCAAACAAGTTGTTATACCGTTTTTCATTGGTAAATACAAGGATGAGGTAACTTGTGATGTTTGTTCATGGATACTTGCCATTTGTTGTTAGGAAGACCGTGGCAGTATGATAAGAGAGTTTTGCACGATTGTTACACCAATCGATACTCTTTTACTCATAAGGGGAAAAAGGTAACTTTGGCACCTATGACTCCAAGTGAAGTATATGAAGACGAAGTTCGTTTGAAAGCAAGTACTGTAGCTTGGAAGGCCAACAAAGAGAAGAATGAATGCGAAAAGAAGAAAGCTCATCAAGACTTTGACATTCGAGGAAGCCTTTGACATCCTTGATAGAATAGCCAACAATGATTATCAATTTCGCTCATCAAGACTTGGAATGGGGAAGAAAACTCAAGTATCACGTGATACGGATATGGATGCCTCAGTAGCAGCCCAATTGACTGCTATCACAACCATGCTAAAGAATCTCCAAAAGCCTAGTGAGGTGAAGGAAGTAAGAGTGTCATCAACTTGCCTTCGTTGCAATGGAAACCACAACTTGAGCGAGTGCCCGGACAACCAAGAATCTGCTAACTATGCAGGGAATTCCAATCGGAATAACAATCCCTACTCGAACACCTATAATGCTGGATGTCGTCAGTATCCTAATCTCTCTTGGGGAAATCAAGGGAATAGCAGTTTTGGGAATGCAAATCAGCAGAATCTAGGAGAATCACACGGATCACAACAAAATATGCTGTGGAAAAACAACAAGGGTTTTGCATCTTCATCCAATAGCAATTCGTTGGAAGCTACACTCAAGGATTTCATGACCTCCCTTAAGGAATTTATGGCATCTACTAATACATTGCTTCAAGATCACTCCATGACCATTAAAAATCAAGGAGCTTTGCTACAAAGTCACAGTTCATCCTTGCGATTGTTGGAAACGCAAGTGGGTCAAATTGCTCAAGTAGTACATGTGCGACCTCAAGGAAATCTGCCTAGTGATACTGAAGTCACTAAGAAGCATGGCAAAGAGCAATGCAGTGCTCTCACATTGAGGAGTGGTACCCAACTTAACACTAAAGGTGAGTTTGGGGGGGACAAGAAAGAAGACTCTGCTCCTAAAGAAGTGCAAGAGGAACCATATTTGCAAGCTGAAACATCCTGTGAGAAGGAGAAGGATGAGGATTTGGTGAATGAAACTATTGATAAATGGGAAAATGCTACAGCAAAAGAGAAACCTTCATCAATAGAGGAAGAAGTTAGACCCCCACCTCCCTTTCCTCAACGATTGAAGAAACAAAATGAGAATCTCCAATTTAGGAAATTTGTGGATGTTCTAGACCAGCTGCATATTAAGGTCCCGTTCTTAGAAGCCATTGATCAGATGCCCACATATGCTAAGTTTCTCAAGGACATCGTCACCAAGAAAAGGAAGGTTGAGCGGTATGCGACAGTTGCTACAGCAAATGAATGCTATTATGCGTGGAGCAAATTGCCTCCCAAGAGACAAGAGCCAGACAACTTTATTATACCGTGTTCAATATGTGATAAATATGTGGGAAAAGCCTTGTGTGACCTTGGATCTAGTGTAAATCTCATGCCAAAGTCAGTCTTCATGAAGCTCGGTATAGGAGATGTAAGGCCAACTATGGTTACCTTGCAATTGGCCGACCGATCTCATGTACGCCCGGAAGGAAGAGTAGAAGATATAGTGGTGAAGGTGGAAAGGTTCATCTTTCCTGTCGACTTCCTCATTCTTGATTGTGAGGCGGATGATAACACACCCATTATTTTGGGACGACCATTTCTAGCAACCGGTAGAATTCTGATAGACTATGAAAAGGGTGAGTTTACCATGAGGGTGGCTGATCAAGAGGTGACAATCAATGTCTTCAACACTCTCAAATATGTGGATGAATATGAAGAGTGTCAGTACATGGATGCTACATCAAAAAGGGAGACTGCAGACTTTTGTTGCAGCAATCTTTTAGAAATGGATGAATATGAGCAGATTTAAGAGGAAGATAATAAGGAGGATTGTGAGATTGAGTATGAGGAATTCGAGGAATTATCTGAAGAGGTGGAGCAATCGAACCTGCTCGAAGCCAAGCCAGGTACGCACTTTAAACCTCTTGATTTTTTTAGAATTTATTCTTCCTAAGCCTTCACTCGAGCACGCTCCTGCATTAGAGTTAAAGCCCTTGCCATCTCATCTTAAACATGCTTATTTGGGTAGTAATGAAACTTTGCCTGTGATAATATCATCTATTCTTACACCTAAGCAAGAGTCTAGTTTAATAAATATGATATCGCAATATAAAAGAGCTTTAGGTTGGATTATGGCTGACTTAAAGGGGATTAGCCCTACTATTTGCATGCACAAAATTTTGCTTGATGATTGTCACAGCAATTCCATTTAACCCCAAAGAAGGCTGAACCCCATCATGAAGAAGGTGGTGATGAAAGAGATAATCAAGTGGCTTGACACTGGTGTAGTCTACCCCATATCAAACGGCTCATGGGTTAGTCCAGTCCAATGTGTGTCTAAGAAGGAAGGCATCACCGTGGTGAGTAATGATGAGAATGAATTATTGCCAACAAGGATGGTAACGGGATGGAGGATTTTTATGGACTATAGGAAGCTCACCAAGCGACCAAGAAGGACCATTTCCCTCTCCCATTCATCGATCAAATGCTAGATATATTGGCGGGCAAAGCATTCTATTGTTTCCTTGACGAATAATCAAGGTACAATGAGATTGCTATAGCACCTGAGGACCAAGACTAGATGACATTCACATGTCCGTATGGTACCTATGCTTTCAGAAGAATGCCTTTTGGGCTCTGCAATGCCCCAACAACTTTTCAGAGGTGTATGCTGGCTATTTTCTCAAATATGGTTGAGGAATTTTTGAAAGTCTTCATGGACGATTTTTTAGTCTCCGAAGAATATTTCGATTCATGCCTGGGAAATTTGGCTAAAGTGCTAAAGCGATGTGAAGAAGCTGATTTTGTGCTCAATTGGGAAAAATGTCATTTCATGGTGTCCGAAGGAACAATTTTGGGTCATAAAATATCGAACAATGGTATTGAGGTAGATATAGCAAAGATTGAGGTGATTGAGAAGCTGCTCCTCCCACCAATGTGAAGAGCATCAAGAGTTTCTTGGGCCATGCTGGCTTCTATAGAAGGTTCATAAAGGACTTTTACAAGATCTCCAAACCACTGTGTAAATTGCTACAACAAAATTAGTCCATCATATTCGATGAAAAATGCTTCAGTGCTTTCGAAGAACTGAAGGACAAACTTACCTCAGCACCTATTGTTGCTCCACCTAATTGGAGCTCACCTTTTGAGTTGATGTGTGACGCAAGTGACTACACAATTGTTGCGTGTAAAATAGTCTATCGCAATTATAGTGCAAGTATACACGACGCAAGTAGTAAAGTGATACGAAGTATCGGATATCGTCTCCACAGGGATTGGGCTAATAGCTTCACCTAAATTCACTGCACGAAGTAAAGGAAATAATTATGAGAAGTTGTCACGAAAATAATAAGGAAAACGCAAATAAAAGAAGTAAGATATCAAGATAAAGAGAATGGGCTGGTATTGAGTTGCTCGGTAGTGCAGGTATTGAATTGCTTAGGATCTCCAGTTCTGTCGTCGCACCCGTCGCCGACAGCACCTGTCGCGGCGTCTGTCCGTTAGCTGTCGCGGCAGCGAACACTAACTCCGTACTTCAAGCTTGGCAAGAATCCCAGATCTGCCTTGCCCTATCCCTAGGCACAAGTCTGTCGGCAATCACGTCTTTGATGATACCTCCCGGCGTGAATCGAAGGATGAACACCGATGTGTATGAATTCTTCTTTAGCCACTTAACCTTGCCCTATCCCTAGGCACGAGATGGTTCAACTATAAACTAGAGAATGCGCTCTTATCTCTTTCGTATACTTAACTCTCCCGATGCTAAGTAAATGGATAACCTCACAATGCTCTCCCGATGCTCTTGCAAGATATTAAAACCAAGATAAAAGAACTTGAAGTTTATTTTATTGAACTTGAAAAATCCTAAAACAAAGCAACCCTTGCAACTACTTTACAAAACAACCCGTAGCCCTAGGGGGAATTTAGAACATATCGGTGACAGGTAAACGGCAGGGTTTAGGTTTCGGTTATGGGGTAATCGGTTATGCCCTAGGTTTAATCTATGCCCTAATATAAGCTTTGGGCTCAAGTTATCTAAGGTAACAAGGATTACAACTTTAATTAAAAGTAAGATTCTAATAAAGACTAAATCTCTAAAGTCTCCTACTTTCCAGCCGCATCCTTATTTTATGGGAATTCCTTTCCTTGAGCTTTGGCTTGACATATCTTTTGATCCGGGGCTTGGAAAAATATTTGGCTTCCACACGACAGACGAGCAGATTTTTCTCTATCTATCGAGGTCCACTTCACTTTTCCTCTTCATAAGTCTGCTGTCACCATGCTGTCACGACAGGTCCATGACAGGTTCGTCTTCTTCAGCTGCTTGTCCAGTTCAGCTCTCCTGCTTATCTGCCCTGCGCCTGCCTTCGACATCTACTGTGACAGATACCTGCAAAAATAGCCATCTTTTAGTAGAATCCGTGCCTTTTATAAAATTGTGATGTTTTATTGAAAACTAACCTAAATGCAATGCAATGATGCTTGAATGCAGCAGAAATATGGGTTAAAAAGGGTGTAAATAATAGAACTTTTACACACTCAACACACCCCCAAACTCAAGTTTTTGCTTGCCCTCAAGCAATGTAGACTTAAAAGAAAACTGAAATTTTTTTTTTGTGTTAGCCTTCAAACAGTGAACTGTCCCTTACCTGTCGCTCATTCTCTACGGCGGCAGCAACCTGTCGGAAAGGTTAGGATCTGTCCGGAATCTCCCTATAGCTCTCGTGCAGTGTGTGCATGCTTGTGAACAGTTATATGCTAAGATTCTCTTAGTTTCACTAGAATATTCAACTCCTTAACTCGAATTTTTATGCCAAAGTTTATTTTTTTAGAAGGCACATTTTCATGCTTCTTTTTCTTCTATTTTCAAGCTAAGTTTTTCTAGAGCCAGTTTTGGGCACCTCTAGTTAGCTTCCTAGAGCCGGTTTCGGGCACCTCTAGGTTTTTTTTTTGAATTTCTTTTGCTAAACTTCTTTCCTAAAGCCAGTGTTAGGCACCTCTAGGGGCTATCCAAGTTCTAAGCTTCCTATTCTAGTTTGGCTAAAAGAAATCTAAGCAGTATAACAGTCATAAAAGTGTTTAAGTTTTCAGAACTATAGAAAGGCTCTAAACTTTTCCTTAACCTGTCCTAAAGATGCTGCCACGACAGAGCCGTCATGACAGGTAAGTTAACTTCATAGTTTTAAGCCAACAGTTTAAATTTTCTGATTTTTCTAATTTTTTTTTAAAAGAACTTAAATAAAAATAAGACACAATAATTAATAAAAGATGAACTAAGACTCCATTAGAATGCAGGGTTGCCACCCCCAAACTCGAGGGTTGCATTGCCCTCAATGCAAATGACAAGATAAAAATGAAAACATATGAAGGCAGTACATCACAAAATATATATGGCAGGCAACAATAAGAAGATAAGAAACTTAAATTTTAATCACTGTCTTCACTGCTGCTGCTGACGCGGATCTGATGGCGGCGTCTGCGCTGTGGAGGGGGCTGGGCAGGTTCCGGAGCAGGTTGATCAACAGATTCATCAGCCTGTTGAGGGGCAGGTTCATCGGCAGGTTGAGGGGCAGATGGCTCCACTAGTCGGACATCGGAACTGCTGCCACTATCCCAGCTGCTACTAGTGATGGCTTTGGACAGCCGTCTCTTGTTTTCCACGTGCTTAATACGTTTTACCCGCGTGAAGTCGCTGTCCAAATTTCTCCGGACAAGAGGGCTGTCATCAGTGGCAGCTCGCTTGGTTCCTCGAGGGGAGGTGTCTGCCGGAGGGCTGCCGGTTGCCGTCGGGGATGGTGTGGAGGAGGCAGATTCTCCGTGGGGAGAGACAGGTGGTGTGGGAGTGGGGGAGGGGATATTGAAATAATGAGCGGGGAAGGTGGGGAAGATGACATCCGAAAAATTCAAAGTATTAGTGATGAAATTTACCGTTGCATTGGAGAAGTCACGGATAAAGGTCATCAAACCCATTTGGCGCTCCTCTACCCTCAGGATGGCAGCAAGGATGTGGGCGTTCTGATCTGCCGGAGCGGTGTTGGTGGCAGCTTCTGGGGCAGGTTCGGTGGCAGGTTCATCATCGGAATCAGCAGGAGGGGCGTTGGGGTCGAAGGCATTGAGTGGCGATACGACTATGACCTTCATGAGGCTGGAGATGTTGTTGTCTGTCCAGCCGCTGCCCTTCTTGATTTTGTCGGAGGGCTCCTCTGGTACGGCAGCACAGCGGCAGAGGGCGGTGATGGTGAACGGCAGGCAGAGTCGTGAGTCTGTACGGAAAGCACAGTCGAGGATGCTGTCCCTCATGTATCTGCCCACATTGATGGGCCTGTTGTGCATAATGGAGTGGATAAGGGCCAGCCGCTGTCGGTTGACTGTCGTATGGTGGGACGAGGGCAGGATACGCTTTTTGATGAAAGCGTTCCATAGTTTTGCCTCAGGGAGTAGTTGCGCCCTATTGACGGAGTTGGGGTTCTTCTTACTGGTGCTCCATGTCGTTCCCGCCTCTGTCAACTCCCTCATGACAGCATCATGTCCGGCAGCGTCGAGGGTGTCCCAAAATTGTTGGTGAGCATCATCATTGGGGCCAAAGAAAAGGCCGAACACATGGTTGATGCTGCTGGCGGTGAAGGGAACTGCCACTCCTCGGACGGTGACAGATGTCGCCGTTTTGCTGTCGATGGCCTCATAAAATTCTCGGACCAATGTATCATTAAGCTCTGCCGGCTGCTCGGCAAAATCCTCCCAAAGTTGTGCTGTTATGGCCTGCATGATGAACGGCCGGAGTCCCATATGGGGGGCATCTCTGTTATAGATGAAGCTACGCTCCTCCCATAGTTCTTTTTTAGCGAACGGGGATGCTGCTGCTGAAGAAGAAGCGGCAGCAGCGTTCTGACGGGTTTGTCGTGATGACATTTTGGTTGCAAGGGCTGAAAAAAGAAAGAAAATAGATAAAACTAGAGGAGAATACAAGAGAGAAAAATCAGAAGTAAGGAAAAAATGAAAGGGGGAAGGGGTTTATATAGCGGTCGAGTAGCTGCCCATTTAATGCCGCAACGGCAGGCGGGAATAACGGGGCGGCAGATTGAATGTAGCGTGTCTGACGCGTCTGACACGCATTTATGCGTCTGCTGTGCGTCTGCCGCACGCTTCTGCGTCTGCAGTGTCAGCCTGTTGACAGCCTGTCAAGTCCGTCTGCGCCGGCAGCTGAAACGACAGGTTATCATAAATGGGCTTTATTGGGCTGGTGGATGGGCGGTGGTCTTGGGCCACTTCTTCTTTCTCACTTGACTCCTTTATTTCCTAAAAACTGAAATTAGAAAAATAAAACGTTATTCGAATAAAATAAACCTAATTTCCTAATAAATAATAATAAATAATAATAAATAAAAATAAAAATTAGGTTAAATTAGGGATGCCTTGTGGGGCATCACCTAAAGTAACCACTTCCTGTATTCCTGGGGCTTCAGTCCCCTGATAATGCTTGAGGCGTTGTCCATTGACTTTGAATTGGTGCCCGTCCTTTAATGATTGAATTGTAATGGCACCATGGGGAAAAACTTGAACCACTTGGAACGGGCCAGACCATCTAGATTTAAGCTTCCCTTGGAAGAGTTTCAACCTAGAATTAAACAACAACACAAGCTGCCCTGGGCAGAACTGACATGGCAGCAACTTCTTGTCATGCCACTTCTTAGTCTTTTCCTTGTAAATCCTTGCATTGTCGTAGGCCATCGTCCGTATTTCATCGATCTCATTCAAATCTAACAGCCTTTTCTGGCCTGCCTTGTCCAAGTCCATGTTTACTGCCTTGATTGCCCAATATGCCTTGTGCTCTATCTCGACAGGCAGGTGACAGGTTTTCCCATAAATCAAACGGTATGGAGACATGCCCAATGGAGTCTTAAAAGCTGTCCTGTATGCCCATAATGCATCATTCAGAAGTAGAGACCAATCTTTCCTAGTTGGTTTAACCATCTTTTCAAGAATGTTCTTTACTTCCCTGTTGGAAATCTCAGCCTGTCCATTGGTCTGTGGGTGGTATGCTGTCGCGATCCTGTGCTTGACACCATATTTCTTCAAGGCGGCAGCAATTACCCTATTGTCAAAATGTCTCCCTTCGTCACTGATAATCGCCTTAGGGATGCCGAATCTAGAAAATATGTTTTTGTGCAAAAACTTTTGGACCGTTTTGGCATCATTCTTTTGAGTTGCGATTGCTTCTACCCACTTGGAGACATAGTCCACTGCTAGGAGGATGTAAAGATTTCCACATGAAGATGGAAAAGGTCCCATAAAATCAATCCCCCAAACGTCGAAGATCTCGACTTCTAAAATATTCTGCAGTGGCATCTCGTTTCTCCTCGAGATGTTACCTGTCCGCTGGCACCTGTCACAGTTCTTGTAAAAGTCCTGTGCATCTTTATACAGTGTCGGCCAGTAGAACCTTGACTGCAGCACCTTGGCAGCAGTTTTGTTGCCTCCTAAGTGTCCTCCATATTGTGAAGCATGACAGTGATGGAGAATGTCTTCTTGTTCTTCTTGTGGTACACACCTCCTTATAACCTGATCTGCGCACATTTTGAAAAGGAGAGGTTCGTCCCAATAATAATGCTTAACATCATTTTGGAACCTCTTCCTGGCTTGATAATTAAGATCAGAAGGTAATATTCCGCTAACTATAAAATTAACGAAATCAGCATACCAAGGAAAGTCAGAAGACTTACCTGCCGCCATAGCTGTCGCGACAGCGATTGCGGCAGCAAAGAGCTGCTCATCTGGGAAGGTCTCCAGTATGTGTGTCTCATCGAACGGTAGACTCTGTCCCTTCTCCAATCTCGACAAATGATCTGCCACCTGATTTTCTGTCCCCTTTTTGTCTTTGATTTCAAGGTCGAACTCTTGTAATAGCAAGATCCATCATATCAACCTAGGCTTTGCATCCTTCTTTGCGAACAAGTACTTAAGGGCAGAATGATCGGTGTGCACTATTACTTTCGTCCCTAGTATGTAAGAACGAAACTTGTCGATGGAGAACACCACAGCTAACAGCTCCTTTTCTGTGGTGGTATAGTTCACTTGGGCATCATTCAATGTTTTGCTGGCGTAGTATATGACATGGAACAGCCTGTCCTTGCGCTGCCCAAGTGCTGCCCCGACAGCATAGTCACTGGCATCACACATGATCTCAAATGGTTGTGTCCAGTCTGGTGGCTGTACTATGGGGGCTGTCACTAGCTTTTCCTTCAGAACCTTGAATGCTTCAGTACATTCTTCATTAAAGTCAAAGGGCCGGTTCTGCTCTAAGAGATGACATAGGGGCTTCGTGATTTTTGAGAAATTCGCAATAAATCTCCTATAAAAACCAGCATGCCCTAGAAAACTCCTAATGCCCTTGACTGTGGTTGGCGGCGGCAGCTTCTCAATTACCTCTATTTTGGCCCTGTCGACTTCTATCCCACGGCAGCTAATCTTATGGCCAAGAACTATCCCCTCATCCACCATAAAATGGCATTTTTCCCAATTTAAAACGAGATTAGCTTTTTCACATCTTTCAAGTACCTTTTGTAAGTTGCCGAGGCAACTCTCAAAATCGTCTCCAAAGACAGAAAAATCATCCATGAAAATCTCAAGGAAGTCCTCAACCATGTCGGAGAATATAGCCATCATGCACCTTTGGAAGGTGGCAGGTGCGTTACAGAGTCCAAACGGCATCCTCCTAAATGCGTATGTTCCGTAGGGGCAGGTGAAAGTCGTTTTCTCTTGATCCTCTGGTGCAATAGCAATTTGATTGTAACCTGAGTAACCATCAAGAAAACAATAGTAAGGTTTACCCGCTAATCTATCAAGCATTTGATCAATAAAGGGTAAAGGAAAGTGGTCTTTTCGGGTAGCTTTGTTAAGCTTCCGATAGTCCATACAAACCCTCCAACCGGTCACAGTCCTGGTTGGGATTAACTCATTGTTTTCGTTGGTTATCACGGTCATGCCTCCTTTCTTGGGAACACATTGCACCGGGCTTACCCATTTGCTATCGGAGATGGCGTATATAATTCCAGCATCTAACCATTTAATGATTTCCTTACGCACTACCTCCTTCATCGCATGGTTTAACCGCCTTTGGGCATCTATAGTCGGCTTATGATCTTCCTCAAGGAGGATTTTGTGCATGCATAATGCCGGACTAATGCCTTGAATGTCTGCTATCGTCCATCCAATCGCCTTCTTGTGCTGCCTTAACATGTCGATCAGCTGTCGTTCCTGTTCCTGCGGCAGCTTAGCAGAGATGATTACGGGCAGTATGTTATCACAACCAAGATATGCATATTTAAGCTGCCCTGGCAGGGGCTTAAGTTCTAAGACAGGTGGTTCAACAGTCGATGGCTTTTGGATTAAATGGTTATCCGAAGTGTAATTCAAAGGTTCGAATAACTTACCTGGACGATGGTCTAACCAGTCTACCTCCTCATGACCTTCAGTATCAGATGTATCGGATTCAGAGGAGTCGCTGTCGTCGGTGTTGTGGTCGTTGCTGTCGTCATTGCTGTCGTGACAGGTCTGTAGATGGCTGTCGCAGCAGTGACCAAATTTTATATCACGGCAGCCCGACCTGATGCAGGGTTGATCAAAGGTCACCTCAATGATGGCCTTGCATTCTTCATCCACATCAGCATGTTTCATCGCTTGGAGAACATTCAACTTAATTTCTTGATCGTTCACGTGCATGGTGAGTTCTCCTTTCTCCACATCAATCAATGATCTGCCCGTGGCTAAGAAGGGTCTCCCAAGGATGATTGGTGCGTTCTCATCTGCCTCACAATCTAAAATAAGAAAGTCAGCGGGAAAAATAAGCTTATCCACTCTTACCAAAATATCTTCAATTTTTCCCTCGGGGTGAACGTAAGAGCGGTCGGCTAGCTGTAGGGTAACTGTAGTGGGCCGCGCCTTGCCAATACCTAGTTTCTGAAAAACAGATTTGGGCATTAGATTAACACTAGCACCAAGATCACATAATGCCTTACCCACAAATCTGTCACCAATTACGCAAGGTATGATGAAGCTCCCCGGATCCTTCTTTTTCTGGGGTGGCTGCCGATGAAGAATGCTCATGCAACCTTCTGTCATCCTTACCGTTTCAAATTCCCCAAGTTTAGATTTTTTCGACATAACATCCTTGAGAAATTTAGCGTAACCGGGCATCTCCCTAACAGCATCTAACAACGGAATATTAATATGAACCTGTTTAAAAATATCATAAATCTTTTTAAGTTGAGATTCATGCTTAGTTTGCTGTATCCGTTGCGGAAAAGGTGGTGGAGGACGGTAATCAGCAATGCGTCCTTCCCACTGCATGCGAATCTGAGGACGGTATTCATCTTTCTTCTCCTCTGTCGCTTCTGTTGTCGTGACAGGCTCATCGGCAGCAGTCTGTTTATCACCTGTCGGGGCAGCTTCCTCGGCAGGTTTATCCAAGGTAGGTTCCTTTTCTGTTTCAGCTTCTTTTTCCGGCCCTGGTAACTTTTTCCCACTCCTAGTAGTAATTGCCTTACATTGCTCATGTGGGGGTGGTCTAGCATTTTCAGTATTACTAGGGAAACCTCCATTCTGCCTTGGCTTAATATGCTGCGACACCTGACCCATTTGTGTCTCTAGAGATTTCAAGGTAGCCTCATGGTTTGTCATTCTCATCTTGGTTTCATCCATAAAGTTTTCCGTCTTCTTGACAAACTGATTAATATTCTCCATATACGTACCAGTCTGAGACATAAAGGTGGCCAGAGTCTGCTCTAATACACTACTCGTGGCAGGTGGTGGCTGCTGTTGTTGCTGAGGGGGCAGGTTCTGCGGCAGGTTCTGTCGCGTCAACAATCTAGGACCCCCTGATTCTGATTATGTGCTTGTGGGTTCAGAGCATTGTTAGGGTTACTCCAGGAAAATTTGGGATCCTTCCTCCAATTAGGGTTGTAGTTGTTGGAATTATAGTTCGGCTTGTAATTCCCAACATATTTTCCCTCTTCTATATTTATCGGGCACTCATCCCTACTATGATTTCCCTCACAAGTAGCACAAACTTCCTCGACAACAAATCCTTGTAATTCATCATCATTCAATAACTTTTTCATGGCTTTAGTAAGGAATGCTACCTGCGATTTCATAGTGCTGTCGGCCTCATAGTCCTTGACAGCAAGTACCCGTTTACCTCCTCTTCTAGCGGTTGGAAACTGCTCCTCATTCTTAGCCAGATGTTTCAAAACTTGCAGGGCCTCGTCCGGATCTTTATCCAATAATAGTCCATTTGCTGCAGAATCAATTCGAATGCGAGTTTGTAAGTTAGCAGCATTATAAAACTTAGTTACCTGATTCCAGACGGGGAATCCATGCATTGGGCAGTTTCGAAGAAGAGTTGTGAATCTGTCCCAGGCCTCGTGCATTGGCTCGTCATCTTCCTGTTGAAAAGTAGCAATTTCATTACGTAATCGCTCAGCTAAATGTGAAGGATTAAAACGAGACAAAAATTCACGAGTTAAATCTGCCCAAGTCATAATAGAACCCGGTGTAAGTTTATTCCACCAAGTTTTAGCTCTGTCCCTCAATGAATGGGGAAATAACCGAAGCCTCAGTATCTCCGGACTAACTCCTGGCAGTCTAAACGAACCACAGATCTCCTGGAACGTTTTGAGATGCTCCTTGGCATCTTCTGTCGCAGAACCACTAAACTGTCCGGCGTTGTTGATCATACTAAACATGACAGGTTTAAGCTCGAAGCTGTCAACATCAATATCCGGCAGCGTGGTCTCCAGCTCTACATGATCGTTCAGCATGTAGTCACGACATGACCGTCGTCCACCTGCCGCGGGCGGATCACCGACAGGCGGTACATCATCACCAACAGGCTGATTACGGGCCATCTGCTCTAGCTGTTCTTCAAGGTATTCGTTTCGGTCTAAGAGGTGGCGAATCTGTTTCTTCATATTAAAGGAACGTTCGATCTCCGGATCTAATTTATACTCAGGATCTTCACCTCTTTTCGATCTGCGCATAAACAGGAAAACCTTGTGAAAAGCAAGAGTTTAAAACACAAAAGAAAAATTAAAGAAAATAAAAATAAAAACAAAAACAAAAACGAAAATAAAAACAAAAAGTGCAAGGAAAGAAAGGTGTAGTTATGTTGCCAATCCCCGGCAACGGCGCCAAAAACTTGTTGCGTGTAAAACAGTCTATCGCAATTATAGTGCAAGTATACACGACGCAAGTAGTAAAGTGATACGAAGTATCGGATATCGTCTCCACAGGGATTGGGCTAATAGCTTCACCTAAATTCACTGCACGAAGTAAAGGAAATAATTATGAGAAGTTGTCACGAAAATAATAAGGAAAACGCAAATAAAAGAAGTAAGATATCAAGATAAAGAGAATGGGCTGGTATTGAGTTGCTCTGTAGTGCAGGTATTGAATTGCTTAGGATTTCCAGTTCTGTCGTCGCACCCGTCGCCGACAGCACCTGTCGCGGCGTCTGTCCGTTAGCTGTCGCGGCAGCGAACACTAACTCCGTACTTCAAGCTTGGCAAGAATCCCAGATCTGCCTTGCCCTATCCCTAGGCACAAGTCTGTCGGCAATCACGTCTTTGATGATACCTCCCGGCGTGAATCGAAGGATGAACACCGATGTGTATGAATTCTTCTTTAGCCACTTAACCTCGCCCTATCCCTAGGCACGAGATGGTTCAACTATAAACTAGAGAACGCGCTCTTATCTCTTTCGTATACTTAACTCTCCCGATGCTAAGTAAATGGATAACCTCACAATGCTCTCCCGATGCTCTTGCAAGATATTAAAACCAAGATAAAAGAACTTGAAGTTTATTTTATTGAACTTGAAAAATCCTAAAACAAAACAACCCTTGCAACTACTTTACAAAACAACCCGTAGCCCTAGGGGGAATTTAGAACATATCGGTGACAGGTAAACGGCAGGGTTTAGGTTTCGGTTATGGGGTAATCGGTTATGCCCTAGGTTTAATCTATGCCCTTATAAAAGCTTTGGGCTCAAGTTATCTAAGGTAACAAGGATTACAACTTTAATTAAAAGTAAGATTCTAATAAAGACTAAATCTCTAAAGTCTCCTACTTTCTAGCCGCATCCTTATTTTATGGGAATTCCTTTCCTTGAGCTTTGGCTTGACATATCTTTTGATCCGGGGCTTGGAAAAATATTTGGCTTCCACACGACAGACGAGCAGATTTTTCTCTATCTATCGAGGTCCACTTCACTTTTCCTCTTCATAAGTCTGCTGTCACCATGCTGTCACGACAGGTCAATGACAGGTTCGTCTTCTTCAGCTGCTTGTCCAGTTCAGCTCTCCTGCTTATCTGCCCTGCGCCTGCCTTCGACATCTACTGTGACAGATACCTACAAAAATAGTCATCTTTTAGTAGAATCCGTGCCTTTTATAAAATTGTGATGTTTTATTGAAAACTAACCTAAATGCAATGCAATGATGCTTGAATGCAGCAGAAATATGGGTTAAAAAGGGTGTAAATAATAGAACTTTTACACACTCAACAACAATAAGAGCAGCTCTTGGACAACGCCAGAGTAAACTCTTTCATGTTATTTATTATGCTAGTCGCACATTGAATGATACACAAATTAATTACACCACAATTGAAAAAGAATTGTTGGCTGTTGTATTTGCGTTTGATAAGTTTAGGTCATATCTAATAGGCACTAAAGTCATTGTTCACACCGATCACTCGGCTATTAAATACTTAGTGACCAAAAAGGATGTTAAACCTAGACTTATTAGGTGGATACTACTTTTGCAAGAATTTGATTTGGAAGTTAGAGATAGAAAAGGGTGTGAAAACCAAGTAGCCGACCATCTTTCTAGGCTAGAAAACAATAAGGAAAAACAAGATGAAATGGAAATTAAGGAGGAATTCCCTGATGAGAAAATACTATATGCTGCAGCAATTCCTTGGTATGCTGATATTGTTAACTTTCTCGTTAGTGGTATTTTGCCTCCTGATTTGAATAGACATGGACAAAGGAAATTCAGGCATGACGCAAGATCCTACTTTTGGGATGAACCATATTTGTTCAAGCAAGGTGTTGAACAGATCATTATAAGGTGTGTCCCCGAAGAAGAGTACAAGGAGATACTTTTCCATTGTCTTTCATCTCCTTGTGGCGGACATTTTGAAGGAGTTAGGACTGCTGCAAAGGTCCTACAATCGGGATTCTATTGTCCCACTCTCTTCAAGGATGCAAATGCATTTTATCAATCATGTGATCATTGCCAAATGACGGGTAACATTTCTAGGAGGCATGAAATGTCGTTGCAAGGAATCTTGGAGGTTGAACTCTTTGATGTATGGGGAATAGACTTCATGGGACCGTTTCCCTCATCTTATGGAGATTTATACATTCTTTTGGTTGTAGACTACATCTCTAAATGCGTGAAGCAGTTGCTACTTCAAGGAATGACTCCAAGACCGTCATGAAGTTCCTTCACAAGAATATCTTTACTAGATTTGGGGCACCAAGAGCAATTATCAGTGATGAAGGAACCCACTTTGACAACAAACTGGTTGCAAAAGCATTACAGAGGTATGGTGTGAGGCATAGGATTGCTACAACATATCATCCTCAAACTAATGGTCAAGCTGAAGTCTCGAACAGAGAAATCAAGCAGATTCTTGAGAAAGTGGTCAACTCAAAAAGGAAGGATTGGTCTTCTAAGCTTGATAAAGCTCTTTGGGCCTACCGTACTGCCTACAAGACACCTTTGGGAATGTCACCATTCAAGCTAGTTTATGGGAAAGCTTGTCATCTACCCGTGGAACTCGAGCACAAGGCCTACTGAGCCATTAGGAATCTTAACATGGATGCACAACTGGCTGGAGAAAGAAGGCTATTAGAGCTGAATGAAATGGAAGAGTTCAGATCGCAGGCCTATGAGAATGCACGCCTATACAAGGAGAAAACAAAGAAGTGGCATGACAAACATCTTTTTATGTGGCATTTATCAGAAGGGCAACAAGTGCTCCTTTATAACTCTAGACTTAAGCTTTTTCCAGGCAAACTGAAGTCACGATGGTCAGGACATTTCCTAGTTCACAAGGTCTATGCCCATGGTGCGGTGGACATTAAAAAGCTTGATGATGACACGGTATTCAAGGTCAATGGACAATGTCTGAAGCTGTACAACGGAGCCCCAGTCATGCGTGATAAGTCATCCTTCATCCTCCATGATGCTTAAGTGTTTGAACCACCTCCTTCTCTTTTCTATTTTGCTACAACATTTTTATGTTTTTATGTTCATAAATAAAGTAGTTTAATCTTTATTTTTATTTCGTACTCTAGGTTTTTAATCCCATTTGTCCTTTTGTTCCATTATGCCTTAATGTCAGGTTTGTTTGTTTGCATCTGAGCACCCCCAAGGACGCAGATGGCAGGTCAGGGTGCAATGGCGCATCAGGCCTTTGTTCTATAAGGGTATAAGGAATGAGTAATTAAGCTTTTACAACATGAGAGGAGGTCGACTCAAAAAGGGAAAAAAGAGGGGCAATTAATTAACCTCTTCACCTTTCATTTAAAGAATACCCCTAGCAATTATTGTCTAGGTATTTTCTCTTTCCTACTTTCCACCTTTTCATTTAATACCCCTTTGTCATTCCCTTACACACACGCTGCCCAGAAACCCCCAAAACTCTCTCTCTTTCAATTCATGTCAGTTACCTCCCCTCAACTCCTACTAACTCCCTCTCTTATCACATTGACACAAAGAAAACCAAAAGACCCTCCCACTTCATCTTCTCCAACCCGCTCAAAAACTCAAAAACCCTAACCAAACTTTTTCTCCCATATCTCACAAATTTTCACCCTCTTTTTGCCTAACAATGGTGCGTTGCAAGTGAGTAGAAGGTGCGTCTGGCAGTGGCCAACCCAAGCCCGTGCTCATAAAGAAGTTCTTAAATGAAAAGGCCAAGGAACGATTCCAAGGTCTGCAAGATCAGAAATTGCTACCAGAGCAAGGCTTCAAGTTCTCAACTGAAGGAGAACCAGGGTTTGATAAGGACGTCTTGGATGTCGTTGCAAACCATAAATGGGCTACCTTTATCCCTCACCCTGACAACTTTTGCATACCCATTTTTCAAGAGTTCTATGCCCATTTGACCAGTCCTACACAGTCTGGTGTTTACATGCGTAGAGATCAAATCAAGTTCACTGCAGCCAAGATCAACAAGTTCTTTGGCTTGAAAAATTCAGAGGACCACCACACACCTTTCGCTGAGAATGCCGACCCTTAAACTGTGAAGGAAGTGTTAGAAGACATGTGCTTTGAAGGCACCAATTTAGACGCATCAAGCAAAGCAGTGGAGCGTGCGCGACTCAAGCCAGAGGCAAAACTTTGGATCCACTTTGTCAAGAATAGGCTCATGTCAACTTCTCACACGACAAAGGTGAATATTCCAAGGCTCCTCCTCCTTTATTCTATTCTCAGTGGCCGGTCCATTGACGTGGGGAAAATTATTGTGGATGAGGTATATGCATGCTTGAAAAGGAAGTCTAGTCCGCTCATCTTTGCCAACCTCATCACGGCCCTTTGTCGAGAGAAAAGAGTGTTCGAAGATCCTATTGTTGATGCGAAAAACTTAGGGAAATGTCCTATCACACCTGAAATGGTCCACTCTATCAAAGGATACGATGAGGATGCTCCAACAGAGACACTAGCTGGAGGAGTGAAAACATTTGCTGCATTAGTAGCCTCCACAAATCGTCTCCGAAAGGATATGGACAAGATGCATGAAGACCAGGCCGTTTTCTATGGGTATGTTAAGGAGAGAGATGTTGTTATGAATGACTATTTCAAGGAGATCCTACCCCATATTAGTATAGACTTCCCAGGCTTTCTGGAATCTCTTAAGGCCCACGTGAAGGAACCTCCTCCCAGCACCCAGAAGACGCCAGTCCCCAATAAGAGCCCTACTACTACCTAGCCTTCCTCACAGAACCAGGACACAGATGCTACAACAAGGTTGCTACCCAAGAAAAGAAAGAGAACAACAAAACCTACCAAAGTTACCCCAGAAAAGGAACCATCTGTTGAGCCTATCAACCCAGTGACAGTTGGATCAGAGGATGACGAGCCTGCACATTCTATGCCAGCGCAATCACCGGCACAAACTCTGAGAGCTACCCCATCTACGAGAACAAGAAGCAAGCGCACTACCAGAAGAGTTTGGAGTACACCAGCCGAGGGAAACGAATCTGACACAAGTTCCACCAGCCAAGGAACCCCAGCTGAACCAGAACAAACCCCTTCACCGGAGCAAGACAAGACTGAACCTCCGATCGCCTCATTTAAGTCCTCCGGAGTCAAGCACAAAGCCACGAAGACCGCCACCACCAAGAAGTGAGGTACTTCTTAACCTTTCATTGCATTTAGTTAGTTGCATATCATTTTATCTTATTGCATTGAGGACACTGCACTCTTTAAGTTTGGGGGTGTTAGTGCCCTTTAGTTAGGCATTTGCATTTCATTAATATGTAGAAACAAAAATTTTGCTATGGCATTTTGTTTAGCTCCATGATAGTTGTATGAATAAGTTAATGATACTCGATGATGAACAAATTTTCATGGCTATAGATTGATGTATGACTATTGAGATTGGTAGAATTAATTCTAGGGTTTGATGCTTAATCTTTGTTTTGATACACGATTGTATGCTCTTTAGGTTTGAAAGTGTTAGAGAATTTTTTTAGAACTCATGCTTATCTTTTTGAAATTGAACTGAAATGAGCTTATTTGAAAAAAAGAGAAAAAAGATCTTAGCTAATCTCCCTTGTGCCTAATAGAATATAGCAAACTGTGAACAAATGCTACGACATATTTTAGAGGGACACTCTGCTTTGTGTTGCACTGCCTGGAAATCAAACTTAAATAAATGGCAGCAACATCAAATGAGTCAATGAAAGTTGTCACGAGATGACTCTACCTACTAGCTCGGGGATGATAGGTTTGCTCCCTGGTCATCTAGAGTGAGGGATAGTAGTTGTGATGAGCTGACACCCCTCTTAAACAAAACAGTTCACTTATGGGAGTAAAACTTTGAGCTAAAATACTTCAACACTAGGATGAACTTGAGTTCTATTAAGAAATTTTTCTAGCACTGATAAGCCTAAATTGTATGCAATCACGCACACACTAACAAAGGATCTCACCCAAGGAAATCATTCATAAAATCTCAATTATGTCTTAAGTATTAAAGCCTTACTTTTTTTAGGGTTGAAAATTTGCCATAGCATCTACCTCGAGCTAAATTTTTGCCACAACATTTTCTTTGTTTCTTTCTATTCATTGCTTGAGGACAAGCAATATCTTAAGTTTGGGGGTGTGATGACTTGTCAAAATGCTTAAATTTTACACCTTTTTGCTTAAGTATTTGTTTGTTCTCGAGGTCATATCATAGCATGTAGGTGCATTTAGAGCATATAGTTGTATGTATCTTTACTTGTTGATGGTTTGGCTTTATTTTATGAGACTAGATGTTGCTTGAAGGGTATTTGTTGGTATGGTGTTGTGCATGTTGAAGTTGATGCGAAGCAGGGCAAGGCCGAAAAATGCTATAGCAAATTCGACAATAATTTTGGGCGCAGAAAAAGACAAAGTAACGCGCACACGCTGATCGCCCACATGTGCGAACCCCTTTTTGTCTGCTTGTGCCCCACATGCATAGGGAATATTCCCTGGACGCTAGAGAATTATTAGGGCACAAAACCCTAGGAGCCTCCACTATATAAAGGACACAAGACCCTCATTTAAAGAAGAGCGTGAAAAGGTGACAAAAAGGCTAGAGAGAGAAAGCAAAGGCAACTCTTTTCTTTTCTTCTTCCTCCACTTGGTGTCCTCCATCGTAGAAGCTCCAAGGCTCTGACCTTGCTGACCTTGAGAGAGGCGGCAAGCCTAGGGCGGTTCTGGGCGCTGCAAGTTCATCGCAGATTGGGAGTCTCCTCTTCCCTTTCTATTGCTTTAACATTTATTTTATATCTGAAAAAATGGGTTGTATGAACGAAGATACTTCGGATGATATTTACCCAACCATGAACTGATTTAGGTGGCTAGGGCTGTTTGGATGAACTATGTTTTAGTTTCTTTTATGAATGTTTATTTATCTCTTGCTCGTATCTATGCTTTGTCTATGTTGTTAAATGCTTAGGGTTGTAAGAGCCTTCGAGAGTTGGCCTTTCCTTAGGTGTGAGTTGAGGTTAGTGGTCGAGAGAGCTTTCTTTAACCTGCATAAACAATGGAGTTGGATGTTGAGAGGCACAACTCTAACCCCCTTAGAGATAAGTGTTGGGTTTCAACGGCTAAGAGGGATAGAACTTTATGGGTAGGGGGAGTGATAGAGTTTACACTGAGAGATATTTCTGTAGCATTTCCTACTCCCAGTTTCCTTGTTAGAGATAGTTAAGGAGCACCTTGAGTAAATCTTGCCGAGCATAGACTAAGTTAGAGAGGTAAACCCTAGTAGAGAGCTAAAATATAAGTTAACCAGACAACCCAGCCAGTCATTCCCAAGTGAGTTTCACACGCGTAAGAGGACCTGTTTGTCTACTGATTTCAGCACACTATCTTTTATCTTTATTTTCTACAACATTTATATCTCTGTTCTGATTTGCTACAACATTCATCACTCTGTCTTCATTTGCCACAACATTCTCCATTTACATTTTGTGACACTTGTGTGCTTAAGATTACCTCGAAACACCTCCAATCCTTGTGGAGATGATACCGACTTATCATTGTATTACTTGTTCGACGTGTATACTTGCACCATATTTATGTATCATTTATAGTACATCACACGCGCAAACAACTGCCGATCTTATGTTGATGCATAAATGACATGTTAAGGTGAAACACCCTTAGGGTGCAGCTAAAATTCGGTCAACATAAATTCTTACCATTTTGGTAAGATTTTATGTAAGACTTGATAATATTTTAGGCAAAACCGAAACTCTTACTAACTGGATAAAAATTAAAGTTGGATTTTACCTTAAGTAAGAATTTGTATTATAGCACAAATTTTCATTGAGTAAGAATTTATGTAAGAGTCTGCCTTAATTTAGTCGCACCGTGCCGCACGATAGAACTCCCCCGATGAATAACCAGATATAACAAATGTCGCGACATTAGAATTCTCATAAAGTAATTTTTCTACGCTATGTCAAATCACTGGAAGTTAATTATAGGGATAACTACATATTTAGTACCCACCTATACTCGCATTCATGTTTTAGTACCATAACTATTTTTTAGTAAAATGATACCTAACGTTATGTATCATTTCTATTATGGTACCCCGACCGTTAAAAATAAACGAAAATGGTGATGTGGCTTGATCAAATAATAATTTTAGTCCAAAAACTTATACAACCTATCTATTTAGTCCCAAATTCTATATATTTAAACATCAATTTAATTTTTGGATTAAAAGTATAAATTTTCCATTTTTTCCTATCAAAATTGTTCATATTCTTCTGGGGTTTTGAGGTTTAGCTTCACCGACCAGTCAGCCGCCGCAGGCTATTCAACCCACTTGAACCAAACACCCATAAGCTCTCGACCTGCCATGACCTCGTCCGCCTTGGAAATCTTGCGACCCTGCCCAACATGAAAGGCTGCTGTAATAAGGAAATAACATAAATTTTATGAGTAAATTTCATAGGGGTTAATCTTCTTGTACCAGATGTCAGTTCTTGTCGAGGAATTTTAAAAGTTTCTTGCAAGTTAGTCACGTGCTTTGTTATAATTTATCCAATAAATTGGTCAAACCCCAGTTCATCTAATAAACCCCAAACCCCACCTAATGCTCAACTTCTCTCATCCCTGATGCTCAACGCAGCAAATGCATTTCAGTTGCGCTTCCCTTTAATAATATGGGAATTTACCTCAGTCTTTTTGCCGTTTTACTATTTCTTAAGCTTCGATTGGTCCTCAACGTGCCTGGTTTCTAGTTTTGTAAACCCTAAATTCCAAATAAGCTGTCAACATGAGAAAAAAGAAAATGAGAAATTTACAGTATTAATCCAAAAATTAAATTGATGCTTAAATTGATAGAATTTTGGAGTAAATTAATAGATTGTATAAGTTTTTGGGCTAAAATTGTTATTTGACCAAGCCACGTCACCATTTTCGTTTATTTTTAACAGTCGGGTACCAAAATAGAAATGATATGTAACGTTAGGTATCATTTTGCCAAAAAAAAATAGTCGGGGTACCAAAATAGGACCGTGAACATATGTGGAGTATTAAATATATAGTTATCCCTCAATTATAACGCAAATAAATTTAAATACAATGGCAACGAGTTGATATTTAGCTGCAAAATATATGAATATATTTTCGGATAAATTATGTTGAATTAATATTTTGATATGATAAATTAAGTGAAAATGTTTTAGACTTTATCAAATGTTCAAAAAATAATTTAAAGCCCAACGAATTGAAAAATATGTTTAATCATATTATTAATATTTTATTAATAATTTTTAAAAATGTTAAAACCTCAAAAATATGTATTATTAATGGTTTTATATATATCAAATAGTTTTGAGTAAATTAAAATATTTTTAAAGGATTAAAATATTTTTGGAGGTTTTAAAAACGAAATCATTGTTTGCTCCATTCATGCGTGAGTATGGTTCATGGTCTTGAAGCCACTATTAATGATATGAATATCTTTGTGGCAGAAACTCAATTTTGAGCATGTAACGGCTATATTTTGATATGGTATCAAACTTATAGCAATGTCTCGAAATCTTTGTGTACAAGGGCTTTAAAATGCTCAAAAATTTATTTTTTAACGGCTTCAAATCATCCCCAACAACCATAAACGACTAGAAACTCACTTCACACTATAAATACAAGCCAAAGACACTTGAAGAAGGTTGAACAACTCATTCAAGCTTAAATATCAAGAGAAAAATATTTTCATTTTTTAATTATTCATTTTCTCTTGTATATATTGTTTGAGAGCTTCAATTTGCAAATATCTAATCTTATAAAAATTATTCTTTGTTTTCTTAATTTGTTTTTCTCTTTTGAGATAGGTTTAGACTTAAATTTCTACCAATATCTTAAGGGGAATTTCAATGGAATTTGGGGTATAAATGTGAAGGGAATTTGTAAGGTTAAACCTTGTACTCAAAGGTTCAAATTTAGTGGATTTGAAAAAAAAAATAGTGGTTATAAGATAAGATAGTGGGTATAAACTAGGTTTAAAAGTCGAACCACTATAATCATTATGCAAATTTTTAATTTTTGATTGCTTCGAACAATTCTCACCGCTCTTGACAATTTTCGGTTGATCATATCCAACCTAACAAGTTATAAGCAATAAAAGAACCTAAATTCCAACATCTTCCTTTAAAATTTAATGTCTAATAAACTTGCAATTAAATTAAAACTCGACAGCTGAAATTTTAGATTATGAAAGGAACACCTTAGAAAGAAATGCAACAAAAACATAGTATTTTTCTGAAAATCCTTAGTGTGAGAAAGGAGGCATTGTAGTATAGACGGTGGCTGGAGATACGAATGAAGTGGGGAAGTAGTGAACGATTAGGTTTTATGATTAGGTATAGTGTTGAGAGAACTTCACAATAATACAATATGAAACTGAAATTAGGAAAATGAATTACAAGATATGAGTCAAAAGATACTTTTTCTGTTACACTTGATGTGTTTATATAGCCCAAACGAATAATCAACTATGAACAAACTTAATAATCTTACAAATTACCTAGCTGGCCCAGCTACCCAATTCCAGCTACTTAACAAAGAATTAAATTAATTACTGTTAATCTTCTAACATTCTCCCTTGTTTCTCAACCTTCTTGATTTTATTCAAATTGATGATTCTTGAACAAAAGGTGCAAGTTCAGTGAACTGGTTTTCAAGCTGAAATTCTGGCACTTGAACTGGTATAGTTTCAATGAGATGGTAGAAAGAATTTCAACACTCAAGTCTGGTGACCCATATGTTGTCTTATTCAATCTTTCATCCAGAATTCCTTATGAAATGTCTTCTTTCTTACTTAGATGGTACATTGAGCATCTAAAGTGTTCTTTTCGTTCTACTTTACTGACTTTCCCCCCCCCCCCCCCCCCCCCCCCCCCCTATGATTTTTCGTTCCAAATTCCTTTTAAAATATCTTCTTTCTTCATCAGAATTGTCTTTCTTATCACTTATTGAAACTTTCATTTTGTTAGAAGTAATGCAGTTAAGCTACATGCTCCTAAGTACAATATGAAGTCATTCTTAGACAAAAAGATATTCTATTACCTCTGGTTAAAATGAGCAAGGTTGTTAAACACTAGACTCTCTACAAATATTTTAATCCATGAGAACTTTGTTGTTAAGACTCACGCTCTGTGTGTATCTCGTGAAAGAACCAAAGTTTTAGAGTACTTTTTTTTGTTTAACAAGCGGCCCATTATGTGACGATCTTCTCAATCCAATTTTCTTCATTCACAACGCGACTCGAACCCCTAACATTACTTAAGGAAGCAACTAGTTGTTGGTAAAATTTTAGAGTACTTTAAATATCTTTTAAGTTCTGAAATAATAAATAACACTTTATCTGAACTTTTCCTTTTTCCAGTAAAGTACTTCTGGTTTAGTACATTTATACTACTACGTTGGTTGATTCCTATTCTATCTTGCACCAAGGTTTTCCTTGCTTTTTTGTTGAATAAGAGGACTGGAGAAGCATGCTTCTTAGGCTTGTTAAGGTCACTACTCTGTTGCTGTTGTTGCGTGTAAAGTGATGCACAATTTGTGCAAATATACACGTCGTAAGTAATGAAGTGATAAGTATATCGAGTATCGTCTCCACAGGGATTGGTACTCGTCTTTTGGTCTTATCTTCCCGCACTGCAAAATAAATAAAGCAAAAACACAGATAAGTTGAATGGAAGAGTTTTATCTAACTAAAAAATATAAGATAAATAGATAAGACAAATAAGAGAGAAGAGTAGGTCGGGTTAAGTTGCGTCTTAGTGTGGAATCCAATTGACTTGTCTCCGTCTTTGCATGCAACAAACACAATGATGCCCCGATAGTGACGTCCCTGCCGCAGCCGCAATGGTTGAAGTTTCTGCCACGGTAATCCCTTGCTTTTGGCAAATGTTGTTAAAGTTCGGCAAAGCGTCTTTTGATGGTTCCTTCTTATCCCTAAGCTCAGAACACTGGTTGATGAATGAACCTTGATGATACCTTCCGACGTGAACCAAAGACAAACACCAACAATGTTTACGCTTCTCTAGCCGCTGAAACTCTTAACCTATCCCTAGGCCGAGTTAGCTAACACCACATAGGGTGATAATCGTGCTAATTCGTTTCGTGAGTTCAACTCTCTCGATATTGAACAAATAGATAACCTCAGAAACCTTCTCCCGAATAGAATACAACAATGATTAAAACCAAGAATAAGCAAACATTAACTTTTATTGCATTAAAAACTTAAACAAAATACAATTGCTTTTCCACAACTACTAAACAAAATAACCCTAGCTTAAGAACTAGAACTTGCTAAGCCTCTCAAACTCTCAATATTTGACATCCCTCTTCTTAGTCGAAGGGTCCTTTATATAGGAGGAGGTGTAGGGCAAAGTCCTTGGATAGGAAGTTAAGTTGGAGTTGGACTTGTCTTCATTAAAGATGTGAATCTCTTTAATTTAATGCATTTAATCCTCTTTGGCCGAATTCCATATTTAACCTTCCTTCCATGCTTTCGTCAACTACCCATGCTCCGATCGCCATGTAAAGTTTGTAGAAAAATTCAGCGTTTTATGCTCCTCAAATCGACTACCACTTTGCATATTTTGTCCGTTAGTGAGTTGGATTGTACAATGTCGTGACGACCTGGTAATGCCTTGGCGGCATCTTGCTGCCTCGACCCTGATCTGGGACTAGATATGCTTTGCAAGGCTTTATCTTTATGGTTCAGCTTCCTTTAGTAGAAATTGTTGTCCTTGGCTGGGCTTAATCAGGGCCTATTGAGAGCTCGTTCTGCACCATCCTCTTTTTTCCTTTAGTGCCCTCACGACATCACGTACCTTGGCAGTGGCTCGGCATTAAACTGTTGCGGCAATGGCTTGGCAATGAACTACAACTGCATTGGCTTGACATGGCTTGGGCCGCAGCCTCGCCTGCCGGCACGACATCACATGCACTGACATCACCTGCCCTAGCATCACCTACTGGCACAGCATCACCTGCCAGGGCATCACTTGCCCTGGCAGTGAGTAAAACTGCACAAGCACCAAAATGCATCAAAACAAAACTTTTTCATTAAATAAATCAAATGTAAGGATCAATGATAGAAACAATATAATTAATGCATAAAGGGCCATAACGCAGCTCAATTGAGTGTAGGTTGAGCAATAATTGCCATGTAAAAAGGGTGAAAATATAGAACTTTTAGGCACTTATCACATCCCCAAACTCGAACTATTGCTTGTCCCCAAGCAATGCAAACCAGCAATTTCCAAACATTTGTTTTTATAAACCATCTCCTTGGTCTTACTTTTCCTTCTCTCTCCAAACCATGGCGAATAACGCTTTGGCCCTTAAATCTTTGGATGCCTTAGGAATTTCCTGGAATCAAACTATAAGATTTGTGAGTGTGCGCATGTATTGTGAAAAAGATGATTACAAGGATTCTAAGTAAACACTTAAGCATTAACTTACTTAACTTGGGTAATTAATTTTTTTTATAAGCAACCTAACCAACTAGAGCCAATTTCAGACACCTCTAGTGATTAGCCTATAGCCGGTTTCGGGCACCTATATGGCTTCTTTAAGCTAGAGCTAGTGGTGGACACCTCTAATTTTTACCCAATTTTCTTTCTAAGCTAGTCTATATCCTAAGTGTACTAGAATTCCTTAAATCATGCAAGTCACAAAGGTGTTTAAAGTTCTAATCTCATAGTGTGATCCTAAGTTATCTTCCTTTAAGCATCCTAAAAAATAAAGGCTCTAAATAATCCTAAACAATGATCAGAAGAGAGAGTTTTATTGCCAAAAAGAAGATTTAATTAAAATTAAACTAAGACAATTGATAAGGAGTATTGGCGAGGCATAAGCTTCATTCGGTTAAAACAATGCATGCAGTAAAAAAATTTACAATTATTAAACAAAACTGCATTTTTATATTATAATGCTGCGACATGGCTGTGCCTTGGCAGTGAAACCTACACCCCTAAACTCAAGAAAAATATTGTCCTCAATGCATTAAGCACAAAATACAGAATACACATTATCAGCACAAAAATTAAAGGCATAAGAGAAAAAATCTAAAGTGACTCGGATGAGTCACTGCTTTGTATGATCAGTCTCCTCATTGCTATATGCTTGACTCGTTTGGTGGCTCTCGGTGGTTGGGTGCGTGTTGGGGGAGTGAGCTCTTCTTCGTTGCCACGGCTAGGGGTGGGAATTGTCGGGTACCCGGTTCATCCGGGTACCTGAATCTTCGGCCCGTGTCTTGGCCCATCTCATCCGGGTACCCGAAACACCCGAGTACACGCATTTTTTTTATTTTTTAATTCTAAAATTAAAAAAATCACATATTAAACACAAAAATATTTTTAAAAAATTTTAAACTTAAAACGTAAAAGTATATAATACAAACATAAAAGAATTTAGGGATTTAAATTTAGTTTTAGAGTAAAAATATTAAGAAACATAAAATAAAAATATAATTGAAAATATAAAAAATATATATTAAATATTATTGGGTCGGGTACCCGGCCCGGCCAGGTAATTTTTTTTAGAGAATTACCCGGTATTTTTAGGTTCGAGTCATCGAGTCGTCTGGTCAGGTCAACCGGGTCGAGTATTTTTTCCCACCCCTAATCGCGGCATGAGCAGTCAGCATTGCCGAGGCGGCAGGTTGTGCCGAGGCATGTGCTTTAAAAGTTGCTGAGGCATAGGGTATTACCGAGGCATACGCCATTTCGTCCGTTTTGGTAGTGGTTTTGGGACAAATGTTTGCTTCTTTGGGTGAGCTCGGGATTGCCATGGTTTTGAGGTTCTTGGCCTGAGGGTTTTGTTTCTTAAAATGGAAAACAAAGAAAATTTGAAAACTAATTATACTAAATAGAAATAAAATATCTCCTAAAATAACCGAAAAATAAAACAAAGGTAAAAAAATTAAAGGCGAAAAAATTAAAAATTCTTAGAAAGAGCATTTTCATGCATTTTTTAAGGTTACCACATATCCAGGAAAGCTTGAAGAGGGTCGTTTCTGATACTTCTTATAGTCCATCCACACCCCTCATCGAGTGACAATATTGCCCAAAAAGAGTTAGGTCAATGTGCTCGCAGCTACTCCCTTTTGCGTTACTATGGTGGATGCATCTTTCTTTCGTGTTCCCTTGTAGTCCATGTATACGCTCCACCTTGGGAATTTTTTCTGAAGCCATGAATGGATTATTAGGAAAAATTAAATCAATATCCAACCATTTACTTACCTCATTCTTGTCGAACTCCGTTGTGGTTGGATGTAGCCTTCGTTGTCGTGGTAGTTGCGCCGGCAACCAATTGCCGTGGCAATCTTCTGCCATAATTCGGTATAAGCCAAGGGAAAACCTAATTTTCTGAAAAGCTTTGTGGATCAAAACCCTTTTTTCTTTAGGTCCCTCGAACATCTTCTTTAGTAGAGATTTTGTTGGCTTCAATTCTACCAACGTTGGTTCCTCAAAGAATACTTGCAATAGAATAGGTGAGTTTTGAAAGAATTCAAAAGGTTCAACCATTTCCTGCTCATATTCCATTGGTAAAGAATTGTCATCTTGTTGATGTGGTGAAGGTCGAACATCCTCAATCTTTTCGTCTGTTTGAGACTTGATTGATGGAATTGCCGAGGCATCAGGTCTTGCCAAGGCATGTGTAGTTGCCGAGGCATGTAGTGCCGCCGTGGCATGTCGAGCTGATGTGGCATGTGTTGTTGTCGTGGCATGTGGTACTATCGCGGCATGGCAGTGCCCGCGGCATGGCAGTGCCTTGGCATGACAGTGCCTTGGCATGTGGTGCTGCCATGGAATGAGGTGTTGTCGTGGCATGTGGTGTTGCCGTGGCATTTGCCATACTTTTCTCATCATGGCTAAGTGTTGTTGCGACATTGTTCTTTTCAGGCTCCTCAATCATTGCCAAGGCAATTCATTGCATAGGCTCATCATGTGCTGGGTAGTCTCTCTCATTGACATCCTCTCTACTTGGAGGTTTTAGTTGTTTCCCACACATTGGGGAGCTCTCTTCGCATTGCTCTTCATCATCTTGCCTTGGGACTTCATTATCCCTAGGAATGAGTTATTGGTGCAAGTTCTCCATGGCATATGTAGATTTCTTCAATCGATCTTCCGATTTTCTCACGAGTTCAGCCATCATGGCAATTCACGCTTCTATGGAATTTAATAGCTTTTAACGAGGACTACCTTGCCATGGCATATCTGTTGTCGTGGCACTCTACTGTTTATAAATACTACTTTGCCAAGGCATGTCTGCTGTCGAGGCATTACATTGTCAAGGCATGTTTGCTGCCGAGGCATTGCATTGCCAAGGCATGTCTGTTGCTAAAGCACTGTATTGCCAAGGCATATCTCTTGCTGCAACAAAATTGTTATGGTAAAATTTTTTTAGCTTTCTAATCATACCATGAAGGATTTTCCTGCCGGTTCCATCTATGGTCCTCCTTGTAGTCATATGCACCAAAAAGATGGGGGAAATTTTCAAACACATGATTTTCTCTATACATGGCACAAGAGTTTTCCATGATATATGCTTTTCTCGATTGATTCATCTCTTCCAACATCAACTCTTAAATAGTTTTGCTTTTATTTCTCGACATGTTGATGTCCCTTAACTTGTAGCGCACCTGGAATTTTTTTTAATAAAACAAAAAAGTGAAATGTTAGTAAAACTAATAAACTAAAGAAAAATAAAATAGTACAAGAAAATAAAAACAAAAGTCGCCAATCCCCAGCAACGGCGCCAAAAACTTGTTGCGTGTAAAGTGGTGCGCAATTGTGCAAGTATACACATCACAAGTAATATAATGATAAGTATTTCGAGTATCGTCTCTACAGGGATTGATACTCGTCTTTCGGTCCTATCTTCTTGCACTGAAAAACAAATAAAGCAAAAACACAGATAAGTTGATTGGAAGAGTTTTATCTAACTAAAAAATAAAAGATAAATAGATAAGACGAATAAGAGAGAAGAGTAGGTCGGGTTAAGTTGCATCGTACTGTGGAATCCAATTGACTTGTATATGTCTTTGGATGCAATGAACACAGTGATACCTCGACAATGAAGTCCCTGTTGTGGCCGCAATGGTTGAAGTTTCTTCCGTGGCAATCCCTTGCTCTTGGCAGACACTGTTAAGGTTCAACCAAGCGTCCTTTGATGGTTCCTCTTTATCCCTAAGCTCAAAACACTGATTGATGAATGAATCTTACTGATACTTCCTGCGTGAACCAAAGACAAACATCAATGATGATTACGCTTCTCTTAACTGATGAAACTTTTAACCTATCTCTAGGCTGAGTTAGCTATCACCACTTGGGGTGATAACCGTGCTTATTCGTTTCGTGAGTTCAACTCTCCCGATATTGAACAAATAGATAACCTCATAAACCTTCTCCCAAATAGAATGCAAGAATAATTAAAACCAAGAATAAGCAATTCTTAACTTTTATTGCATTAAAACCTTAAACAAAATACAATTGTTTTCCCACAACTACTAAACAAAATAACCCTAGCCTAAGAACTAGAACTTGCTAAGCCTATCAAACTCTCAATATCCGACATCCCTCTTCTTAGCAGAAAGATCTTTTATATAGGATGTGGTGTAGGGAAAAGTCCTTGGATAGGAAGTTAAGTTGGAGTTGAACTTATCCTCATTAAATAGGTGAATCTCTTTAATTTAATGCATTTAATCATCTTTGGCTGAATTCTCTCTCTAACCTTCCTTCCATGCTTTTTTCATCTTCCCATGCTCCAATCGCCATGCAAAGTGTGTAGAAAAATTCAATGTTTTATGCTCTTCAAATCCATGACCACTATGCATATTTTTTCCACTAGCAAGTTGGGTTGTACAATGCCTTGGCGGCCTCGTAATGCCTTGGCGGCATCTTGCTTCCTCAGCCCTGATCTAGGACTGGATCTACTTTGCAAGGCTTTATCTTTATGGTTCAGCTTCATTCATTAGAAACTATTGTCCTTGGTTGGGCTTAATTAGGGCCTATCGAGAGCTCGTTCTGCACCATCCTCTCTTTTCCTTCAGTGCCCTCACGGCATCACGTACCCTGGCAGTGGCACGACATTAAACTGCCACGGTAATGGCTTGGCAATGAACTGCAGCAACATTGGCTAGGCATGGCTTGCGCCAGGACCTCGCCTGTCGGCACGACATCACATGCCCTGGCATCATTTACTGGCACGACATCACCTGCCAGGGCATCACTTGCCCTGACAGTGAGTAAATCTGCACAAGCACCAAAATACATCAAACAATACCTTTTTGTTAAATAAATCAAATGTAAGGATCAAGGATAGAAATAATATAATTAGTGCATAAAAGGCCATAATGCAGCTCAATTGGGTGTAGGTTGAGCAATAATTGCCATGTAAAAAGGGTTAAAATATAGAACTTTTATGCACTTATCAATTGCCTCTTATTCTTTGTCTCCTTAATAATATTCTTCGTCTTCTCTTTCTTCTTATGCAGTTATAGAACTACATATTTTTGAATTTTCATCATCTCCCCATCCTTTCTAACACTCTCAGCTTCTTCCTTCTTTCTCTACTCGTAAGCCTCCTTCCTACATGTACTTTTCCTTGCTCTTCTTTGCCATCTGCGAATTTACTTAAAACAAAACAAACATGAGAATTTGGAGCTTAGGATATCTTTTTCCATGTACCAAGTTCAAATCAAATTACCTCTTCAAAGGGTCCTCTTTGTTCCTCGGTCATGTTCTTCCATTCTTCGCTCGTAACTTTCGGTACCTCCAGAATGTTGTTGTTCTCCTCTAGTAGAGTTGCCCTCCTCTCATTAGAGAACAAGAAAATGCTGATATCGGTTGCTTTGGCTTCAATGGATCCCTTTTTTTCTTGGTTTTCTTCCCCTTTTCCACTTCCTATTTCAACTGCAAATACTATTCCTACAACTAAATAATCATCTTTTGCTTATGCTCGACTTCGAAGAGATTCATACCTTCACTCTCTCTTCATAAGTCTTTTCAATAAGGGTATTCCATTTTCCCCCTCCCCCCCTAAAAAAAATTTGAGACCTTATTAAAATCTGCTTTCATGTGTAGGAAAAAGCTATTGCTGCAAAACAGGAAGTTAGTTATGAAAAGTAAAATAAATAGAAAAATACACCGAAAATAAGTCGATTTACTGTACCATGTAAAAAGCCATTGCCTTTGAAGCAATTTCTCTCGGATGGTGAAATCATGATAATAGATGTTGCCCCCTCAAAATTAACACAGACATCCAAACATTGTACACCCGAAGTGAGGAAGTGGAACTCGCATGGTATTTCTCTCTTCAGAGAAAACATGAAGGATCAAATGTTTTCATTGTGTAAAACAATGTATTTGGGCTATCTATTTATAAGGTAAAAGTAGGGGCAAATTAGTAAATAAGAAGGAATCGATTATCGTAAAAATCTCAACCCCCTCCAATATATACTACATTTAGAAATAAAATCTTATTTAAAATAAATAATATTATATAATTTATTTGCAATATCCGACAATTCCCTTACTAATGCAAAGAAATAAAGCATGAAAAGACGAGAAAAGAACAACAACAAAATTAGCCGCATAAGTACTGGTGGACATATTTGAAATTAATGCATAGTGGAATGAGTAATTCTTCTCTTAACAAGTGAATGTATCTGGAACTAGTACATATTGGAATGAGTATTTCTTCTCTTAACAAGTGAACGTATCTGGAACTTGTTAAAATAGGAGTGAACTCACTACACACGACTGATTTCTTCTCCAAATGAGTTCTGCGATAGGCCAACAATTTAGTCAATATAACTTGGGATACTAGTAAGTGCTCTAGAAAGACAACCCAAAGTCTTTCGTGGAAGGTGGCTAGTTCTTCACACTTACGTAGGCTATTTCACCAAGTATATCACAATATAGACCACCCGAATTAGGACTATGAAATCATTAAGAACATTTAGTAAGCTCATCATCTCAATTATTAAATATTTAGTGAATTCATCAAGCCCATCTCACAAGGACCACCCAAAACCTACAATATGAAATCATTAAGAGCATATAAACTCATCATTTCACTTTAGTGGATTCATCAAGTCATTATCAATAGGACCACCAAAAACTTGGGGTATGAATCCATTAAGAGAGAAAGCTCAACCTTATACATGTATATTGTTTACCATAAGGATAAGTAAAAATGTAACGACCAGAATTCCTGAGTCAACAATTTGGATGTTGACCCGAGTTATGGACTTTCGTGTTGGTTGGAGTTATTAGACCCCTTGGACAAAGTTTGGGCCTTTTTGGATTAGTTGTTGGTTTTATGGGCTTGGGTGGTGAATGTTTTGTAATAAGGGTAATGATGGAAGGTTTTATGTTGTAGTATTACTCTTTTTAAAAACAACGGATGATTTCCCTTAGGATTTTTGGTGAGTCACGTGGGTTAAGAAGGGGGGACACGATATTATCATTTTTTATCTTTCTTTTTCTTCTCCACACACACTCCCATTTTCTTTTTACTGAAACACCCTTCCCAAAGACTAAAGGTCATATATTTATGCATCATTTCTTTCACCCAAGGTTCAAGATTCGAGTATGTTAATCACCATTTCAAGAGCTTCATGAAAAGCATAATATTGAGGTAAGAATGTAAGGGTTTTAAAATGGGTTTTGGGAATATTTAAGCTTGGAAATATTTATGGAGTTATTGTTTTGTTCTAAAGGTTGTATTTTTGTATTTAATCTCCTCCTTAATGCTAGACTATGCTTTGGTTCGGATTTCTTGTTTGTATGGCGAATGGTAAGGGTTGAAGAGCTTTTTTCAAGCTTGAGACAAGGAGGGATGTCCAAGGGGGCTTGTGTAAGAGCTAATTTCAGGTTTATTGCTTAAGATTAGTACATCTCTGACTCCTACTCTTCTTGAGGATCATAAAGTGAATGCCTTGCTTAATTTGCGGTTTAAGATTGCTAGATTTGGTGTTTGGGAGCTTAAAGCTTTGTAAATGGTAAATCCTGGATTGAATGTTAGTAAGGTGTAAAATGGTAGGAAACCACTAAAAATACCTCTCATAACTTGTAAGTTTGATTTGGGGTTTATCTATGGGAGTTTAAAGGTGTTAGAGATGATTTGTGAGCTCAAGAATTCGAATTCTAGGCTCGTGTACCGATACGGGATGAATCGGTGTCGATACCTATTGTTTTGTGTGGTAGACTCAAGCGAAATTTGAAGGGCGTATCAGTACGAGCTTAAGTTGTATCAGTCCCCCTACTTTACTTAAATTCCAGTAGCAAAAACGTATACCGATACATGTGTGAGCGTATTAGTATTGGTAGGGTATCGGTACACGGCCTTTGTGTACCGATACGAGGTTGCTGGTTAAACCCCTTCACGTGTGAAGTTTTATAATGATACACATAAGGTGGTTTTCGGTACCCAAAAGGGTAAATCCGTACACTAGAGTGGGTATCGGTACCCACTGGGCAATCTGCCCGTAAATGTTGAAATTGAGTTCAAGGGGTTGATAATTCAGGGTCTATGGTCCAATGGACTTCTAAGGTTGTAAAATGAATTGTAAAATTGATAAACCGAGATTTAACCTTCATGGATGAGAATAACATGTAATAACTTGGTAAATGATGTCTTGATATAACCGTAATGGTTAGTGTCATGCATTGGGGCATTTGTTGACGACTTGGCTTGGTGGCACTTACCTCTTGGTAAGGTGTATGAATGCTCGGGGAGCATGTGTCATCTTATGTTATGGTAAAGTAATTCGGATGTGCTAGAGCTAGTATTACGATACTTTTATAAGGGGATACGAACTTCTGTCAATGTGAACAAGTAAATCTATTGTACCCACGGGCCGAGTGATCTGTTTACGGTTAGAAACCAATCCGTGACTATGTTGATCTGGATAAGGTATTAAACTCGATGGGTTGAGTGAGCTCGAGTAACCTGATAAGTTGAGTAACCTCAGGTAAAGATTACTTGTGGCTAATGTGATCCAAGTATGTCTAGGACGTATCCGTGGATACGATGATCCAGATTAGTTTATTTAACATGACGACTCTGTGAACACGGGTAACTGGAAGGCTGTGTGAACAAGGGTAAAGTAAAACTTCGTTGGCCTTTTTGTAGATGATGTATAGATGTATTTTTGTATGCTATGTGGATGTTATAGCCGGTAGCTTATATAACTGATGGCTAAGTGATCAAGGTACGATATATATTAACTCAATGGGTTGTGTGAGATCGAGTATGTCGATAGGCTATGTGACCTAGAGTATGGCAAAGCCTTGTAGAAACATATAAGACTTGTTGTAAGCTTAAAGATACCTTGAGATAGGTAATCTAAGAACTCTAGCTTATGTAGGCTAGATGATAGCTCATAGAGAATAAAGCCTTATCTATGATCTCTAGACTATATTATCTTGCATGTTAATTTCATGATAATCATGAATTATGGTAGAGTAGAAATATACCACTGAGCTTTGTTAGCTTAGTGTGTGTATGTGTTGTTTTTCCATGCGTAAGTTGAGAAGTCACCCTTTTGGAGGAGCACATCAGCGAGGATTTCCTAGCACCACATTCGCTTCAGAGTACAATACTTGTTATTTTAGTTTGGGCTAATGTATTCAAAAGAACTTACTATTGTTGAGTCTATAACTTTATTCAAAATATTATTTTGGTATTCCATGTTTTAAACTTAGAGCTTCTACTTTTTAAACTTATTCAAATACATATTTAATTTCATGGATTATTGATGATTTTACATTTTGGAAATGGCTAAACTTGTGGTTTTTAAATGGAATTTTTGATGGGTCGATTTTGGGTGACCTGAATGTAGTATTTCGGATCCGGATCAGGATCATGATGTTACATTTAGTAGTATTAAAGCTTAGGTTTAGACGGTTCTAGGAAACCCTAAGGTGGTATAACGGTCGTGGTAAGATGTCTAGTGAATAGAAGCCCCTAAATTTAAGTTGTACCCTACCAAAATTGGGAATCCTGATGATGTTGCCTTGTTTCCTTGTGTTTTTGAAAAAGTTCGATGATGGATGAGGATAAACGTGACTAGAAAAGTCGTGAAGAGAGCCATGTCTCTTAAGCAGAAGACTCTAGTAAGGAGTCGGTCCCGGATGTTGGTGATACGAGCCTTTTAGAAGGTACCAGAAGTAGAGGGACGAGCCACCTCCATGATCTTACCTCTACTCTCTTGCAAGTGGTACAAGCTATCCCGAGAAAATCTGAGACACCTCGCAAGACCCTTGTTGAAAGGCTTCATCGTTTTGGGCCAAAAGATTTTGAAGGTTTGGGTGAGGATGACCCGATCAAGGCTGACCACTGGTTAAGAGACACTCAAAGGATTCTGAGAAAAATGAGAAGGAGTTTGGAGGATGATCGCGATTGCATTGTGTCCCTTCTTAAGGGTAATGCACATGAGTGGTGGGAGACTGTTGATTTGGGGCTACAACATGCACTTCCCACATGAGATGTTTTCTTGGACGAGTTTTGGAAGAAGTACATCAGTGAGGTTTACATGGATGAGAGGAGAGATCAATTCTTGCATATGGTTCAGTGTTTGCGTATGAGCAAGATTTTCTACGGTTGAGCCATTAACCCCAAAAATTAGTTTCCATTGAGGAGTTAAGGTGTAAGAGGTTTAGGCATGGGTTGAAGGTTGATCTTCAGATGCACGTGACAACATGTCCACTCAAGACATTCCCTGAGTTAGCAAATAGTGCGAAGGCACTTGAACGACTTTAGGGCTCGACACTGAGTTAGTTTGCAGACTGTAGATGCCATGTTGTGGGGACCTAGAACATCATATGTTCTTCTCAGGCTCTGTCTGGGAGGTTCCTTTCTTCGAGGGATACGAAAAGAGTTGTTTTAGACCAGTTGCTACAGGACGGTCAAGGATCTAGACCGAGGGTTTGTCGGGGTTCACTGATTTCTACTCTTGAGGAGAGTACTGATTGTTCAGCTAGAGCATCACTTCCACCAGCTTGTGAGCATTGTAGTCGACATCACCTTAAGGTGTGCTTCTTGCTTCGGAGGGTTTGTTATAGGTGTTGGGCACCATTGCATATGGTGAAGGACTTCCCAGTTATGGATGATGGAACACATGTTTAGCCTCAGAGGTCGACTTCATCTCGGCATGCTCAGAGTTTTGCTAGTGGCGGTGCCAGGGCATTGTCTGGACATCTGGATGGAGGTACTGTGAGATCCATCTTCAGAGTCGACGATCGAACTATTGTTAGACAGTCTTCCATTTAGACTAGAGATGACAACTTTGAAATCAGTGATATGTCAGGTACCTATGTTTCGTTTTGGTTTTCAATTGTTGTATTGATGGAAATTTGATCTCTCGTTCAAATAATGGTTTCAGTTCATGTTGGATAAGTGTTGTGGTAAGATCTAGAGGTTGATGTTGGATTTAATAATTCGTCAGTTTTATATGTTCTTGTAGGTAATGTTTTTACCGTGGGTGGTAAATGGAGATTGAGAGTAACAATTCTCGTAGACTTGTTAGATTTACTCTCTCCCTAGTTGTTAGATGTTACCTTGTGTTCAAATTGATCGTTTAAGGGTAGTGTGTGCCTTTGTTTTAGAGTGTGAGTCTAGAAGCTTTGTGGTTCTGAGTGAACCCATTTGTGGTTAATGGGCGCGAGGAACCATTACCTTTTTAGCGTGAAGGCCATGTTCCTGTAATGTTAGTTCAAGCAGAGTCTTATAAGTTGCAAGACGTTCCTAGCCCACGTAGTAGATACGAGGGTTGAGAGTCTGAAACTTTAGAGTTGTGGACGTCTAAGAGTTTGTTGAGGTGCTCTTCGAGGAATTAGTGGGCTTACCTCTTGATCGTGGGTTAGAACCCCACAATAGAAGTATTGTCGAGTTTGGTGTTAGTGTTTATCACGTTGTATTATGACACCAACCGAACTTCTTGAGTGGGAAATCATTTGTAAAAGTGAGTGAATATGGGTGTCATCGCCAAGTGGTTCACCTTGGGACGTGCCTATGTTGGTATGGTGAAGAGTGGTGGCGTTGGATATTGTGAGCCGAGGCATAATGGTAAATGATGTTTACCCGTTTTCTCGGGGTTGACAATCCTGTAAATTTTTGGAGAGTCTTGAGGTCTATGTATGATTGTTTAGAATTTGTGTATTGTAAATGGACTGTCAAGAAGAAGTTGTGATACAAATTATGTTTGAGGTGACATTGGACTCTTTGGACTAGTTGTGAAGTGGTTTGGTCTAACGAGTGCGTCGTTATAACCATGAGTTTGATGATTTGAGTGTTTTCTCTATCGAATATTGAGATGGATTGTCTACATGAATGGTAATTAGTATGGAGTTTATCAGAGTAACGGAACAGAAATGCGGGTTCTTGGTTATGGTTATGTGGAACTGGGATTTTTGTGTTGCAACAAATCTTGTTAGAAGAATCGTTTGAAAATCTTTGAGGGCTTGTTAGGGTTTCAATACAATTGTTTGTTGCAATTAAGTGGTTGGGTTGGAAAAGAATGTTCGGACCTTCAAAGATAGTTGGGTGAGTTTGGACTTCTCGTACGAATTCATAAGTGACAAGGATTTTGTTTGGAAACAAGTGGTTTGGGTAGTAAAATCGCATGATCATGAGTTTGCTTTCGTTCAAGTTGGGGCGAGATCTAGTAAAGCAAAATGTTAAGTCCCATCTTGGTTTGCTAAGCCAGGAAAAAAGGTTGTTAATTTAAAATAGGTTGATGGTGAATTTTCGAATGTCAGGGTTTCGCATATTCTTGGAAACAAATGGTTATGGTGATATTAATTGACGTAGTAGCTTTCCTAGTGGTATACCTTTGTAGAGGTGTCAGATGATGGACACAGATGAGGTTTGAGTTTAGGTTTTGAACAACAGATTACGACAGAGAGGATTATTAACCAAGATGGAACTCATCATAAGTGAGTTCCTTGGATCGATGTTGGGGCAATATTGTTTGGGTCCATCCTATGTTGTTTTGGATTGGAGTTTGATGTAAGTGGTGTTCGATTGTTGGAAATGAATTTTTAGGGATTCATGAAAGAGCTGTTGAGGAATCTAGTGTTATGAGTTTTGTTAAAGAAGTTTCGGAGAGAAATCTTCATATTGAGGTGCGCGTATATGAGCTACGTTTTGGTTGTATCCGAGATAGTTACATCTCATCCCTTCATTTAATTTCGAAGACAAAGTTTCTTTTAGGAGGGAAGAGTTGTAACAACTCGAATTCCTGAGTCAACAATTTGGACATTGACCCGGGTTATATACCTTCGTGTTGGTTGGAGTTATTGGACCCTTTGGGCCTTTTTGGATTAGTAATTGGTTTTGTGGGCTTTGGTGGTGACCGTTTTGTAATAAGGGTAATGATGGAATGTTTTATGTTGTAGTAATACCCTTTTTAAAAATGGTGGTTGATTTCCCATGGGATTTTTGGTGAGTCACGTGGGTTATGAAAGGGGACAAGATGATATCATTTTTCATCTTTCTCCGTCTTCGTTCCCAAACACATTCCCATTTTCTCTCTACCCAAACACCCTTGCTAAATACTAAAGATCCCACCTTTTTGCATCATTTCTTCCATCCAAGGTCCACGATTCGAGTATGTTAATCACCATTCCAAAAGCTTCGTAAAAAGCATAATATTGAGGTAAGAATGTAAGAGTTTCAAAAATGGGTTTTTGAAAGAATTATGCTTGGAAAGATTTATGAAGATATTCGTTTGTTCTAAAGGTTGTCTTTTCATAGTTAATCTCCTCCTTAATGCTAGACTAAGCTTTGGTTCAGATTTCTTATTCGTATGGTGAGTGGTAGGGGTTGAAGAGCTTCTTCAAGCTTGAGAAGAGGAGGGAAGTCCAAAGGGAGCTTTTGTAAGAGCTAATTTCGGGTTTATTACTTAATGTCAGTACATCTCTAACTCATACTCTTCTTGAGGATCTAAAGTGAATGGCTTGCTTGATTTGTGGTTTAAGATTGCTAGATTTGGTGTTTGGTAGCTTAAAGCTTTGTAAATGGTAAATCCTGGATTAAATGTTAGTAAGGTGTAAAAGTGGTAGGAAACCACTAAAAATACCTCTCATAGCTTGTAGGTTCAATTTGGGGTTTATCCATAGGACTTTGGGGATGTTAGGGATGATTTACAAGCTCTAGAATTCAAATTCTGGGCTTGTGTACCGATATGGGATGAACCGATATCCGTACCCAGTGTTTTGAGTGGCAGACTCAAGCAAAATTTGAAGGGCGTATCGGTACGGGCTTAAGCCGTATCAGTATCCCATGCTTTACTCAAATTCCAATAGCAAAAATGTGTACCAGTACGCGTATGACCGTACCGATACAAGTGGGGTATCGGTACAGAACCTTTGTGTACTAGTACGAGGTTGTTGGTTAAACCCCTTCTCATGTGAAACTGGGTATCGATACACATAAGGTGGATATCGATACCCACAGGGGAGTATTGGTACACTAGAGTGGGTAATGGTACCCACTAGGCAATTTGCTTATAAATGTTGAAATTGAGTTCGAGGGATTGATAATTCGGGGGCTATGGTCTAATAGACTTCTAAGGTAGTAAAATGAATTCTAAAACAGAGAAACCAAGATTTAACCCTCATGGATGAGAATAACGTGTAATAACTTGGTAAATGATGAGTTGATATAACTGTAATGGTTAGTGTCATGCCTTGGGGCATTTGCTGACATCTTAGCTTGGTGCCACATATCTCTTGGTGAGGTGTATAAATGCTCAGGGAGCATGTGTCATCTTATGTTATGGTAAAGGAATCCATATATCATAGAGTTAATACTATGATACTTATATAAGGGGATGCGTACTTCGGGCTATGTGAATAAGTACATCCGACGTACACACGGGCTGAGTGATCTAGGTGCGGTTAGAAACCTATTTGTGGCTATGGTGATCCGGATACGGTATTAAACTCGATGGGCTAAGTGAGCTCGAGTAAACTGATAGGCTGAGTGACCTCAGGTAAAGACTACTTGTGGCTTATGTGATCCAAGTATGTCTAGGACGTATCCATGACTACGATGATCTGAATATGGTCTATTTAATTCGAAGATTGTATGAACACGAGTAACCCGAAGGCTGTGTGAGCACGAGTAAAGTGAGGCTTCGTTGGCATTTATGTAGACGATGTATGAATGTATTTATGTATGTTGTGTGGATGCTATAGATGATAGCTTATATACCCAATAGCTTAGTGATCAGGGTACGATATGTATTAACTCGATAGGCTGTGTGAGCTCGAGTATCTCAATAGGCTATGTGACCTCGAGTATGGCAAAGCCTTGTGGAAACATGTAAGACTTGTTGTAAGCTTAACGATACCTTGAGATAGGTGATCAAAGAACTCTAGCTTGTGTAAGCTAGATGATAGTTCATAGAGAGTAAAGCCTTATCTATGTTCTCTAGACTATATTATCTTGCATGCTTATTTTATGATAATCATGAATTGTGGTAGAGTAGAAATGTACCACTGAGCTTTGTTAGCTCAATGTGCGGATGTGATGTTTTTTCGTGCGTAGGTTGACATGTTACCTTAGTGTTTTAAACTTGGAGCTCCTGTTTTGTAAACTTATTTAAATGATTATCTAATTCCATGGATTGTTGATGATTTGACATAAGGTTGTAAACGAACCGAACGGACACGAAAGAGGGTTTGTTCATGTTTGTTCATTTAACTTTAACCGAACTAATGAACGAACTTGAACATAAATGAAAACAAAATTTCTTGTTTGTGTTCGTTCATTAAGGAATGTAGCTTGTTTGTGTCCGTTCATGTTCGCTCATTAAAATGATAAACGAACATAAACAAACACAAACGAGCACAAATGAACATAAATGAACATAAACAAACAATAACGACATGAAATTCATTAATATAAGCTGCAACTTTAAAGTTAAAGTCTTCGAATACGACAAAAACATGCATAAACGGTAAATAATCTACAATAATCTTCAAAGTTAAAGTCTTCGAGTATGACAAAAGCATGCAACTTCAAAGTTAAAGTCTTAAAGTTAACATGTTAGACAAGACAATCTTTTTAAAATCCAATAGTCTTCAATAACCTTCAAAATAGTCTTCAACTTGTATTCATAAACAATCTTCAATTCACTATCCATCCTGATTAGAACCAAACAAATGAAATTATATTAAATTAAAGAGGGTATAACAAAATTTGAAAAGTATACTAAACTAGAAAAGAATTCCTCAAGGAAGCTCAACAGATACAATATCCTCATTTTCCTACACCAAATAAAAAAATAAAAAAAAATATTAACCATGGTAAAACTAAATCAATTAAAATTCAAAACATAAAAATACCTTATTTTTCTTTTTCTCTAACCCATAGTATTGACGATACCAATAAGCTCCACAAATAAGAATCTCTATCATCTTAGTTCCTAAGGAGGAACGATGTGGATCAATAACCCTTCAACCAGCACTAAAAGTAGATTCTGAAGCAATAATAGTGACCGGAATTGCTAGGATATCAACAATTATTTTGGACAAAATCCTAAACTTAAGATTGTTCTCCTTCCACCACCCCAAGGCATCAAAATGTAAGTCAGGCTCATCAATGTAAACTCCTTTCAAATAAGTGTCCAATTCTATCTTTACAGAGGCAAAAAGATCAATACTTCTAATATGTTGATCATACTTAGTTGTGCCAATTTTGATACCTTTACAAAACTGACTAGTTAAAGAGTTAAAACCACTCTTAGAAATACCATCGACACTAGCACCTTGACTCCCATCAATTCCAGTATATAAAATAGCATTTGCTACTTTATGAGCCTCAATATATTCTTGGTACAATTCATATAAAGTATCTCGAACTATTTGTATTTGTTTCGAAGCCTCGTCATGTGAATAAATTGCATCGAAAGAAAACTCAAGCAATTTCATTTTATACCCGATTGAAAAAATAACAGCAATTGAACTTAAATGGATGAATAAAAAAATAAATAATGACATTAAAAGAAAATTCAAACAATTTAATTTTATATGTTGGATCTAAAATGACGCCAATCAGAATCAACAAAATAGCATGTAACTACCATGTAATTGATATTTTGACTTGATGTCCACATATCTATAATGATGCTCACACGCTTGACAATATTTAACAATTTTTGAACCCTTTTCTTTCTAATCTCATAACTAAAAATACAATCTTGTCTAATAAATGCATGTGAAATCTTGTTAAATCCTGAATTCGCTTCTTTATTACCTCATTAAACAATTCATACTCCACAAAATTAAAAGGTAACTCATGAACCATGATAATGTGGAAAATAACCTCTCTCATCCTTGCATTGTCAAACTTTCAATTTTGAATCATAGATGAAGAAATTGATTTGCCAGACACCACTTTTAAATTAAACTTGCCATTGTTAATCGCTTTAATCTTTGGGCAATCACCAATATGCCTATGCAACAATGTGGTGGTTTCATCTTTCACTTTCTTAATTTTTTCTCCATAATGGATGTACTCACAAACTTCAGTTTTATCAAGTAACTTAACCAAGTGAAAATGCTCCCAAACTCCTGAAGTCTTCTTTATCTTCATTTTAGTGAATGGAGTTGATTCTTCATTGTTGGTTGCATTAACTTGTTTTCCACCAGCATTAGCAACTGCAGAAGTTGCATGAACTTCTTTGTTATCAACTATAATTCGAATAGCTTCAGGATTTTGTGTATTTCTCATGGTCAGATTATTTGCACTTAATTCAATTTCAGTTGATTCAAGTGGCGAATAGCTGTCTAAATATTGATCATCGTTAAAAAGGGATGGACCACTACAGGGAACATCAGACATCTGCGATTCTGATTCAACAATGAGTAAATGTTTGCATTAATAAAAAACTAAAAAGTACACTAATCCTTCACAAAGCCACTCATATATGGAAAATAACAAAATTTCAAGTCTATGTGCTTTCACAATAATTGTTTTACAAGTGATGCCCTAGTGTCCTTATAAGAAAGTGATATCAAGTCATAAGAAACATGAAAGATCATAGTAATTACATGAGAAATACACAAAATGTTTCATAGAGCTCGTTAATTTTACCATCGTGATATCAATCTTAAAAAGCTTTTTTAAGGAAATCCTTAATTAAATTTATTCATTATAAGTGATATCAATCTGTTATCAAATGTTTCTCTTTGTCCTCGTTTACTCTACAATGAGTACGTCATCTTTATCAAATGTTTCATAGACTCGCGTCTAATTTAATTGACCGTTCCTCTCAATATGTTAGGCCTCATTTTTAACTACAAAAATTGTAGTTTGTGAGTCACGTGATAAACGCAAAAGGTGTAGAATTTTCCCACAAGGAAATTTAACAAATCGATTCAAAAAAAGTCACTTGACTTCTTGTCTGGCTAAGTGATAATTTCTCTTCAAACTCAGACTATACAATAATACGAGCAGCATATGTCTATTTAACATACTTCTAAGAGAATTTCTCTTAAAAAATACCCACTAGAAAAATATATCTTATCATTATTGGTTACCCTATAATTTTTTTCCTCTAAGATTATAGGATATCTGACACATTATAACCCCCAAGTTATAATCCCTCTAAGAACTTTAAGCAAGCATTTCAATGTTTATTGTCTATGTTATGGGTATATCTACATCTATAAAGCCATGTCGAGTATGATTTATTAATAATATACATCTCTCAATAAATTTTTGCATACTAAGATTTATGAAACTCTATCTCTTTTATTATTTCCTTTAATATTATGCTAAAATTATATAGAGTTTTTTTATGAAAGATTGTTTCTTTACGAGAATCATTAAAACTAAAACTTTTATGGAGATTATTAGTAAAGAAGATTTCCTATTATTTTTAATATATTTCAATCCTAATATTCTATTTACCTCACCCAAGTTATACATTTCAAGTTAGAAGGACAACATATTCTTAGTTTCATAAGACTCGTGCATATTATATGCTATACAAAAAAGACATGTGATACAAGTTCATGACATAATATTAGACACCCCACTTTCAGTCTCACATTTTCAATCATTTTGAGGGTTGAAATAATAACACTTAAAATAAGATTTTTATCATTTTGTATAAAGACATGTAAACATGATTTTCTCAACTTTACTAATATACATTAGAGTAAATTTTATAAAACTCAAATATCAATATAGATATTAAATCAATTTGTTTACAATCATTATTTTAAATGAGAAATGTGAAATGCATAGATTCAACAATTTTTTTTATTTTGCCATTAAGAGCTTGTCACATTCAAAGGGAACTTTTTTATTTGTTTATTACTCTAATTTTCATAATAATTGGTATTCGTTGTCAAAAGGTTTCAAATATTAAGGAGTAAATCATGAAAAATTTTAATAGTCTTTTCTCTTTTCTATACTCCCTTTCTATTTTATTATAAAGTTGTATCAAGTTAGAAAAAGCTCAACATAATAATTATAAATTGGAATGATTAGTATAGTTGTGAATAATGAACATGCAAATTTTTAGGAAAGTGAGGTTGTGCACAAGACTCTCAAATACCAAGTTTCTTCTAGAATCAATCCTAGACATGCATTTTGATATTTTCACAATACTTTCCAATAATTATAAATGGATTGCACAATATATTCCCTCACTTTTTAATATGTTTTGAGAATGTATTAAAACATAATTAAAAATATAGTGTGCCTACTAATTCTTTCAGTTTTTAATCTTATGGTTTGGTCAAGCACATATTATGCCCACTTTGAAAGACTATTTTTAAGGCTTACTTCTTTTAAAGGACATACAATTCATGCAATAGCTAAATCATGAATCAACAACCAACGACTTAGATTAAAATTTAATCTAATTTTATATTTAAAGCTAAAGTAGACTTGTTTACCTTTTATTAGCCCAAAGATGGATGCAAATGTTTGAGTCCAATCCATTCATCTTTATTCTCAATCAAATTGACCTCGAAGAGGTTGTTCACCATATGACATTTTAACTATCTTGTTGTTTTTATAAATTTGTACTTGTCAAAAAAGTAAAAATATTAGTACTACAAATGTAGTAATGTACTTTAGTTATAAAGATAAAATTCAAAAGTTAGCACACACTCATGAAGAAGATCAAGATTAATATGTCAATAACATAAATTATGCATGATGGTCAATACTTGTAATATATCCCTATTTCTCAAAATATATGAAATCACACTTGAAATTAATCTATAATTAAATTACTAACATCTTGTTTTGTAGCAGTAGCTTTTTCTTACAATTTAAAAGTAATTTCACCTGGATGGTGTAATCACGATAATGGATGTCGACCTCCAAGGTTAACAGTCTTCCAAATATTGTACACTTGAACTGAGAAAGTGGAACTCAATTGATGTTGCTCTCTTCGATGAAAATATGAAGGGTCAAATATTTTTATTACGAAAAAAATGAATTTAAAATAAATAATATTATATAATTTATTTGCATTATGCAACACCAGGCTCTCTTTCTTAACCTCGCTCCATTGATCTTTGCACCATAAGATGCAAGGCGGAGACGACCTCTTCTTTTCAGTGTCTTCCAGGGTTTCAAATAGCGGAGCGCAACCGCGATAGCGGCCGCGAAATTGCGGTCGCGCCGCCGTCCGAAACCGCAATCGGAGGAAATCACGGTGGGAAACGGAATCACGACGATAGCGGGCTGTAGCGGGCGCGAAATAACGAGATAGCGGCTGTCGCGACGATAGCGGGACGCTATCCACGTTTTCAGCTCAATCGCGGATGGTGGCCGTCTGGCCGAGGAGGAGGAAAAAGTTGCAGAGAAAGAAAAAAAGAGTCGGGGTTGATGAAGACAATGTTATAACATTAAAAGGGTAAATGCGGGAAGAAGGGTTCTAATTTTAATGCATTTTTGGAGAGGCTTAAAAGTTTTAGTTCTCTTATAATTTAGTCCTTTAAGGCAGATTTTAAGTTTAATTAAGATGTTTTATTTTATTCCATTTTCAATTAAGTCATCAAATCCATAACAAAACTTCCAATTGAGCCTCTAAGTCTTATTTTCTTTCAATTAAATACATTTATAAGTGTTGGAAATTTTTTTATAATTATAATTTAAATTTCCCATTTTTGATATTTACCTTGATATTTTTTTAATTAGGTATTTACCTAGAATATATATATATATATATATTATTTTTGAGTTTGGTAATGAAAAAAATGTTTAATAAAATCGTAAGAAATTTAATATCCCATCTCACAATTATAATTTATAATAAATATTTTTTAATCTATTTTAATTGATATTTATTTTTGTTTAAAAAATATTGTAAATATCATTAAAAATAACTTTTTATAGTTATAATTATAATTATTATATTTTACACTAAGTTGTGCAAATTTTAAAAAAATTCACGACCGCGACACCCGCAATGACCGCAATAAACTCCGTTATGTCCGCAACCGCGATAACCGCGACGCGACCGTAAACGCGACCGCGAACGCTATTTAAATCCCTGGTGTCTTCCTTCTTCTTCTCTTTCTTGTCATGTTCCTTGTCTGTAATTTCTTCAAAATTTGAAATGAGAAAAGGGAGAAAGAAAAGTACAATATTGGGTTTGAACTACTTCATTTTCTGCAATTTCTTCAATCATGTCTGTACTTTCTTTTGTCCTTTTCATTTGGTCTCAAGCTCTTCCTTCTTCATCGTCAACGTCTCATGTTTCTTCTTCAATAACTCCTCGATCTTCTCCTTCTCAATCCTCAACTTGTGCAGTATCTCTTGCATTTTCAACAAGTCTTTCTCAAGAGACCGTTGCTTGCTTGTTATGAATCATGGTCAACAAAGTGAGAGTCAACATGAGAGGCATGGTCAGCAGGGGTGTGATCCAGTGATGAATAACTAATAGCCAACGCATAAGGCTCGTGTGGAATCGTGTGAGAGAAAAGCTCCTAAGCATGAGAAGATTTTATTGTAATTAGTTAACAGTTTTGGGCAGTATATATAAATTGTAAAAGGGACTTGGATAGGCATGAAATCAATCAAAAAACAATCTACTCTCTCTATTCTTATCTTCTCTTCTTTAAATTCTATTTCTGCCGAATTCTTCATTTGACTTGCAGGGAAGTTCCTTACATTGGTGCTTTCATTGAGAGTCAAAAAGAATGGCAACTGAATCTGAATCTAGCAGAACCTTGCAAGATGCATTTTCTTTTTCTTTTCCTTCCAAAATCAGCTTATGTTGAGTTACCCAAATTTGATGGCACAAATGCAGCGTCCTGGATTGCTCATTCCGAAGAATTCTTCAACTTTTATTAAACAAATGATACTCTTCGAATTACTATTGATGCGTTTAATTTCGAAGGAATAGCTCGTTGATGGTATCAATGGATGAGACAATATAACCAGCTATCATGTTGTGAAAAATTTACCAGAGCTACGAGGGAAAGATTTCTTTCCATTGATCAAGACAACTTAAGTGCAATGGTCACCCATGTGTTCGATGAATTGCCAACACCAAAAAATTCTAAAATTGGCCATCAATCGATCCATGGAAATAAGTTACTTGATTTACAAAACCATGTCGTTAAGCTTGATTTGGCTCGTAAAATGGGTGTATATGCACCACACAACATCATTGGGAACAATTCATTCCAGGATATCTTCAAAGGGGCTGGTGAAATCGTGGAGGTTCATTTTTCCTCCAATCGTGAAGGGAACTTTAAGGGGTGTGGACATGTGGAATTCACTTCAACAACGGTTGCACAGAAGGCTCTAGAGTTGAAAGCTATGAAGCACATGGACTAGGGGTGATAACGAGCCGAGCTGAGCCCGAGCCTATCCAGGCTCGGCTCGAAGCTCGCCGAGCTCAGAATTTTAGGCTCGAGCTCGGCTCGAAAACAATACTATTGGGCTCGGCTCGGGCTCAAAGCCCGTCAGGTTCGGCTCGGATCGAAATGAAAAATTTTGCTATAGTTTTTTTATATAGATTCGTTAAAAATTCCTTTAATAACCAACACTAAAACGAAATTCAATGACCGGAAAGGGTAAAAAGTGCCAAAAATTAGATTAATCTAAATAACCAATAAATATTCTTATAATACAAACATATAATTAAAGAAAATACAAAATCAAACAACAACCAACTAAAGAAAATGCCCAATTTATTTTAGTTAATTTAATTTTTAGTAGATTTTTTCTAATCTATTTTATTGTTTTTCTTTTGCTAAATATATTACTTTGGTGCATATGTAGATTCCGAGCCTGTTCACGAGCTTTTCGAGCCGAGCCTAGGCTTGACTTATTAAGGTTTCGAGCTAAGCCTGAGCCCGAGTCGAGCTCACTCGAGCCGAGCTTTGACCAAGCCGAGTCCGAGTAGCTCGCGAGCCGGTTGGGCTCATTATCACCCCTAACGGGGACAACAAAAGTATACCATCTCCCGTCCCCAATACGTCCCCGGCACAGGTACGATTGGGGTACGTAGTAGGGACGTGCCAAGTCATCAGCGTACGGCAAAACGAAGTTGGGAAGGTTCGATACAAATCTGAGGACGTTTCAGGGATGTCATGTGACTATCACATGCGTCCTCAGGGAAAATTTTGATTTTTTTTTCATTAAAAAATTAAAAATATCTAAAGACAAAACGTAATACCTGACCCTCTATTCTCAAAGTAAAACAAAACTCATTTGATTTGTCTGTTTAACCGCCGGTTGGAGAGGAAAAGAGGGTCGACGTTAGTTTAAGAGGTCGGCGACGCGCGAGAAACTTGTCTCCAGGTATGTCTTTTACTTCATGTTACTTTTTTCATCCATGAAAATCTGTCTGCTTTGGTTTTTCCTAATACTCGACCCTTCGTCTGCTTTGATTTTTCCTCTATTTTGCTTAAACATGTCTGTTTTGATTTTTCCCTAATACCTGACCCTTTGTTTGCTTAAACTTGTCTGCTTTGATTTTCCCTTTATTTTGCTTAAACATTTGTTCTTTCCCTAGTAGTCTTCTATTTGGAATCTTTTTTGTGAATTTGAAGATGCTTGAGGTGCTTGTTGCAAATTTGTTGAAAACTGAGAAGGTTTTAATTGCTTACTATTATGGTTCATTGTCTTTATTTGGTTAAGGTCTTCCGTCAATGTGTTATATTTTGCAAAAACGATTTATCTTTAGGTTTTTAAATTCTTGAAGATGGTTTTGCTGCAGTTTTGTAAAACCTTCGGAGGAGGGAAAATGATATAACTTTAATCCATGTGATCGACGCCATTGTATTATGGGTTAACCTTTTACATATCTATATTAATGTCTTAGTTCATTCCAGTATTCTTCAACTTGCATGGTTGCATTGATTCATTATCAAAGTGCTTCTGGTTTACTACAATGCATTCGCATGCTCATATTCAGTACAATGTTAAAATAAGGACAAATTGATGCATATATTTAGCAATATTGGTGATGTTGAATATATCAATAGCAATTTTGGTGGATGTATGCCATCCTTTAAATTTTTATTATCTTTGGAGGGGAAAATTATCAGTATATGATATGCAACATGTTGGTTTTATAGATTGTTTAATTCCATTCGATTGATGCATGGTTTTTGAATTCAATTGATTTGTTTTTTATTTAATGTAAACAAATCAATTTAGTTTAAATATGACATCTCAAAGTAGTAGTGGGATTGGAAGTGCTAGTGACAGTGGGTCAATTTCGTCATCCCAAAATGAGAATTTATCTCCATTGTGGGATTATGTGACAAAGATAGAAAAATGGGGGACAGTTGGAGAAAATTGAAATTATCAATGTAACATTTTTGGTGAAACTCATAGTGGAAGCTATACTAGGATAAAGGGATATTTGCTTCAAATTTCAGGTGCTGGAGTTGCAATTTGCAAAAAAGTAACTGAAAGTCAAAAACTTAAAATGGAAAGGTTGGTAGAGGAGTGGGAGAAAAAAAAGAAACAAAGAGCAACTAGAGGAGTTTCTTTGCTATGTCAATCTCAAGTTGGAGTTGAGATTGATTCTTCTTCTAAGAAGAGAAAACCTAGCGTGTAGGACCTAATTAGATGAAGAAATTACAAGAATGTTCTATGTCGGTGGTTTGCCCTTTAATCTTGCTAGAAATCTTCATTATTATAGGGATTTCACTGTTGATGCAACTCACAACATACTTGTTTATGTTCCCCCTAGTTATAATAAATTGCAAACTACATTGCTCTAATAAGAAAAAAAAAGTAATGTTGAGAAGCTCTTGCAACCGATTAAAGCAACATGACAAGAAAAAGGGTTGACTATTGTGTGTGATGGTTGGAGTGATCCAACAAGAAAGCCTCTCATTAATTTCATGGCTACTTTTGAAAATGGGTCTATATTTCTTAAAGTTGTGAATTGCTTTGGTGAAGTCAAAGATAATTTTTTCATGCCAATTTGATGAAAGAATTGGTGAGGTGGGTCATCAAAATATGATGTAGATTATTACTGACAATGTAGCTGATTGCAAGGGGACAAGAGAGATATTGAGAGCATCTATCCTCATATTTATTGGACACCGTGTGTTGTCCATACACTTAATCTTGCCTTGAATAACATTTGTTCGACAAAAACTATCTTGGCAAATGAGGCAACATATGACTTGTGCCAATGGATTACTGAAATTCATGGGGATGTCGTACAAATCAAGAATTTCATCAGGAACCACAACATGAGATTGGTAATCTTCCAAAGATTTAGACCTCTAAGTTTCTTTCAGTTGTCGATACTCGTTTTGCTTCGATCATTGTGATGCTTAAGAGGTTTAAGTTCATCAAGTAGAGACTTCAAGCAATGATAATAAACGATGAATGAAATTCTTATAGAGAGGATGACATGGAGAAAGTAAACTTTGTGAAGAAAAGCTTGTGAGTGATGATTGGTAGGGTAAAATAGCTTACACCATTGATTTCACAAAGCCCATCTATGACATGCTTAGAGTATGTGACACTGATAAGCAATGTCTGCATTTGGTATATGAGATGTGAGATTCCATGATTGAGAAAGTGAAGTGTGAAATTTACAAGAAGGAAAAACGTTCTCTTTCGGACTTTAATCCTTTTTATCATGTTGTTTATGGGATTCTTATAGTTCGTTGGACAAAGAGTTATACTCCTCTTCATTGTCTCGCTCACTCACTAAATCCAAGGTACATAGCTTTGTTAGTTTTGAATTTTATATTCTTAAATCCTAGTTATTTGATATATATGTAATTTTCTTTTTAATATGTTGAGGGTTTTATAGTGATGGTTGACTAACCAATAATCCTAATAGAGTTACTTCTCATAGAGATGGTGAAATATCTCGAGAGAGAATGAAGTGCTTTCGTAGGTTATTTCCAAATGATGATGATTATGATAAAGTCTTGGATGAATATGCTTGTTTCTCACTCAAGAGTGGAAATTTTGAAGATTTGATTTCTCTTACAAAGAGGTATTCTTCAGGTCCGAAAAGTTGATGGGCTAACTTTGGTGCCGAAACTCCATCGCTCCAATTTTTGGCTTTCAAAGTGCTTGGACAACCTGCTTCATCATCTTGTCGTGAAAGAAATTTGAGTATTTATTCTTTTATCCACTCACTTAGGAGGAATAAGTTAAATCCGAGTCGCACCGAAGATTTAGTTTACATCCACTACAATCTTCGTCTTTTATCAAGGGGTTCTAGTCAATACGAGGATGAGAAAACTAAGATGTGGGATGTTGGTGGATATGCTTTTAATTCATAGGGAGATGTTGGATATTTAGAGTTTGTCGAACTCTCCCTTGATGAGCCGGATTTAGAGAGCGAGTTAATCTTGGAAGATGTTAACAATGTTTGATTTGTATTGTTTAATATTGTGGTTTGAGTCTTGAGATTTGACACTTTAAAATTATGGTTTGTTTATGGATTTTATTGTTTTAGACTTAATATTATGGTTTGTTTATGGATTTTATTATTCTAGACTAAATATTGTGGTTTGAATTTTGAGATTTGACATTTTAATGTTGTAGTTTGTTTATGGATATTATTGTTCTAGACTTTATAGTGTGGTTTGAGTCTTGAGATTTGACAATTTAATATTGTGGTTTGTTTATAAATTTTATTGTTCTAGACTTAATATTGTGGTTTAAGTATTGAGATTTTTTATGGTTTATTTATGGAGAGCGGGTTAATTTCGGAAGATATTAACAATGCTTGATTTGTGTTGTTTAATATTATTTTAGACTTAATTTATTGTTTGAGTCTTGAGATTTGATACTTTAAAAAAATTATATGTTCTGCCATTGCCGCACATGTACCATGTATTTTTTAGAAATTGTCGTTTTTCGTCCCGTCCCCGTATCCGTATCAGTGTAACATAGGTTGAAAGGAGAGTTTTTCAAAATGTTGAAACAATGAACACTTCTTCTAACACCATTGGGGCAGCTGAAAAACATGAATGTGAGACAATTGAACCACAAGAGCAATTATCAGATAAGATTCAAAATACAGATTTAATGTGCACAATGTCACGTCCCACCAGTGCGTGCCACAACCAACCGAGGAGTGCCCCCTAGGTGCGCCAAGGCCGACTGAGGAGCCCCACCTAGGTGCACTCGGGCCAACCAAGGCAAAGTGAAGTGCATTGGGCATTTTAAGGCCAAACATGAACCAAGGAAGGTTCTAGAACGACCTAGAGAGGCCCACAATCATCTTGAACGTTCCCACAAGGATCCATGAGGTTCTCCAAAGGTCTAGACTCGTTCGGAAAGCCTTAGAAGATTCTAGAACACTTTGGAAGGTTCTCGAAGGTTCTAGAACATTCTAGAAGGACCTAGAACATCCTGGAAGCATCTAGAACATTCTAAAAGGATCTAGAATGTTGAAGAAGACCCTGGAAGACCCTAGAAAGTTCGGGACTACTCCAGAGTCTCTGGAACTTTCTAGAAGCTTTTGGATAGTTAAGGACATAACTAGATAGTTGTAGAATATTCTAGAATACTTTAGAGTATTAGAGATATATGTAGATAAGTAGGGACTTATCTAGAATGTTGCCGGCTCTTGTAAGATATTTTGGGAGGCAAAATACTAGCCGTCAGATCAAAGCAATCCTAGTCGTCCATTGAGGAGGTGGGAGCCTATAAATAGTGTCACCCCTCTCATTTGAAAACCATCCCAAAAATTCTTGAAATCCTTCAAAGCTCTCTTGTAAAGCTTTCTCCTAGCTTAATAAAGCTTTCATTTCTTAAGTTTTTGCGTGTTTGCCATAACATTGCACGAGTAAGGCTTACTAGCAGTGTGTCGAGAGTGCTAGTGCCGCACGGATTGAGTCTGAGAGAAATAAGTTCGTGACAACAAGGAGTCTTTTCATTTACAGAGATGAGTTACAAGTGAAATTTGACTTCAAGTGTGAACTAGAAGATGGTGGCATTCAAGAGGAACAAGTGGACCAAGATACAAAGGTGCATCAACTATGGTTAGCTATACCAAAAATGATAATCAATAAGGTTGAGAATTTTTTTGGTTTGCACAAATTGCAATGCTCTTAAATTTTTGAAGATGCCATGAACAAGGTGTTTACAAAGTTAGAGTGGTGTCTTAAAGAAAAAAGGGTTCTTGCAATTGACAAGTTAAATTGGGTAAAATACTTGACGATGATGAGGGATCAAGTAGCTCCAAAAGATGACGTGAATTTGATTGGTTCTGCTGCATTAAGACAACTAATTGGCGGTGAAAGTCAGAAGATACTATTGTATAATGTGGAGGATGTTCACTCGATGAAAAGAACACTTGGACCACCACAAGTTCGAGTTAGCAACTCAATGCCACGAGCTTTGTATGAGGAAAAGTTTGAATATGTAGAAATTGGTTTGCATGCTACAAGAACTGGTGGAGATTTTCACCTTGTGTTTCTTGGAGTTAAGTTGAAATTTGTGAAGAAAAGTATTGGAGAGTAAGATAGCATTGTGAACTGGCTGCTTACCAATATTGATGGTATGAAGTCTTTAAACCATGTTTTCTTTATTAGAATGACAAAAAAAAAGGATTTCCTTGATCATGTTTGTTCTGTCCATTTGGAACTATGTCCATTGTTAACAATAACCACTTCAATTGGCGTCAATGTGATTGCATTATTAGTAGGATATATATATATATATATATTCAATGCACTATTAATTAAATTACCAAGGGAAAAATGATGGCCATGAGTTTCTAGAGCAAAAAGAAAATAGTGATCACAATGATTCAGGATTGGTTAGTGACGTTCTTTATATCACAACATCCGAAGCACACAATTGAACTTATATGCGTGCAAGGGTCAACTCTACTACAGCTTGAGAGTCATATGGTTACCACAACGTGATAATTAGTTGAGTAGATACTATAGCAGCCAACTATCCCACACTTCTTGCATTTTCAACAAGTCTTTCTCAAGAGACCACCCTTTCTCGAAAGCAGCCTTCCCTCTCTTGGGAGAAACGAAAGCTCCAAAATATCTGTCATAGTTCACTTTCGAGTTGCCGATGAAAGCCATCGAAGAAGGAATGGGAGTTGGGAAGCCTGCAGGAGCCTTTGAGCCAAAATATTGGCTTCATTTGTTGAAGGGTTTTTATGTTTGCCATTGCTCCTTGATTTCTTCGGGACATCAATGAGCGTTGTTGTATCGACTATTACGGGAAGGGGAAAGATATTATTTAGAGAGGAAGGTTTTACTTGATATAAAAATGGCAGACCGATGTGCTGCTTCGAGTGAAAACACATGTCTAATTTTTAATTCAAAAATGAGTCTTGGTTTAAATACTAGTATTTTAGCATATGAAATTGTAATTCATTATTACTTTGATATCTAATATTTTTTAATTCAGTTTGAACCTTTAGTAAAAAAAATCAGTTTATCCCACAAAATACCTAATTGTATTATATAATACCCTCATTCCATTTATTCATTACAAATAATTCATATGATGACAATAAGATTATGACACATGATACATCATATATATTAAATTTGAAAAACTTCAACAATATTCATTAAAAAAACTTTCAAAATCCAAAAAATCTCAATTTTTTAGAGTATCAAAATGTTTTTTTTAACATTTTTAAAGTTTTTTTTAATGAACATGCATCATGGATGGAAAGCTTAGGAACTAAATTGAACCAAAACAATCTTTAAATACCAAAGTGATAATAAGATACAACTTCATGAACCAAAATATCATTTAGTATATTCTTATCATAATCTAAAAATAGTGCAAAATCTCTTATTGATTTTTTGTTGAAACTAAAATACAATACTCTACTAAAATGAAGAATAAATCAAAATTGAATTTTAAGTTTATTTATTTTTGGTATACAGGTTACCATGGTTAATGCATGAATGACAAACAAAATGGTTATCTATTCATCCCTGTAAATTCCGGAGCCAGTCGTTCTGAACCACTGCTGTTTGGTATACAGGTTACCATGGTTAATGCATGAATGACCAACCTCTGAATTGGATTAGGCAAACACATCTTGATTAACCATTAACCACTGTATCCATAATCACATCATTCCAGGAGTCTATCGGTCCAGGTATACACCAATGTAGACAGTCGTTCTGAACCACTGCTGTTTTGTTCACCGCAAACGGTCTGAACTGTCGGTATGGACCTGGATGTCCATCCGGCCTCGACAATAACAGTTTTGTGAAGTCGAGGAGCTTAAGATTCACATCATTGTTTGCTGCTTTTGGTGCTGCCTTGACAAACACTTGTAATTCGATGTCGCGTAGGATTTTACTCAACTCCTTTATTTTAACCTCTCCTTCTCTGGCTGGACTTGTCCTGGGACAAGTTCCTCCGTTATGCCATTCCCCGTTCTCGAAGTGATCCGGTGTGGACGTCCTAAAGAATACCAACCCCTTGTGCTTGGATTTTGCAATGAAGTCCATGACATAGTGGAGGGATTTGTTGTAAGCATATTCAAATCCTAATTCTGTGAGGTTCTTTCCTGGACATAAATGGCAGCCAACAATGGTGCCATTCTCATGGTAGATTGCAGCCTTGAGAAACCATTGTCCGGATGAGATGATCATGTAATCTAAGCTATGGTAGATATCTGTCCATGTCTTTTCAAGTTTGTCAAGATGCAACTGAACTTCGGCTGATGAGACACCATTGATATCTTCAAAAATAGAAGCCTTTACAAGAAATGGAGACCAAATGTTGAATACTGTGAGATTGTACGATGGGAAATGCCATCTCTTTGATTTGTTGTCCTCGGTGTGGTAAACTTCAACAGGCCGCTCAACCTGAAAGTTTTACAATAGAATTCATTATGATGGTAAAATGCTTGACAAATTTCTTCTGGCTTTATAATCCGAGCTGAATAACAGATCTGGAAGCATATGCTGATATAACCAAAACAATCAGAAGTCAAAAGTATATGTAAAAAGCAGATGCTGATATAACCAAAAACCTTAGGTAAAAAGGGCTGCTTTCATTGTGAAATAATGTCAGGGAAACTGATTAATTACTTTATGCAAAAATATTCACAGGGTTCAACCAATTCCTAATGTCAAAGTGTGCTCGAGTCATTATTCAGACAAGCATAGCATTGAAGTTGGTTTACATTAGTTACCAAGGCAGCATATCAACTAGTGAAGAAGCAGGAAAAATAAAAACTACACAGGAGTCTAGATACTGTTAACACCAGAAATGAAGCGCTGGAGTAACTTATTTTTACCACAAATATAGGTTGTAGAGAGTAAATTGTGATAAAGACTATTTCCATGCCAAGGTAAATACCTCACCATCTGGTCGAACTAGTTACCAATGTTTGGAAATATAAAAACTAACAGATCACGGTGCCCAGAGATGCCCACAAAGACAAGTCCCAGCCCCTCAGGATCAAAACCGAGCTTTAATAGCAACTTTGCTAACATTGTTGAATTCCAACCATATCTATTCGTGCAAGTAATATTATTGTTATGATTGAGTCCAGGGAAGCGAGACTAAAATCTGGTTTATATGACACAAGGCCAAACACTGTTAAAATTTGCTTAAAGAAAGAGCACGTACTGTTGAGAGCATGCAGAGCAACGACTGGACATGGTTCCTAGATATGGAGTCACCGATCAAAGCCCATGCTTTATTTCTCATCAACTCCAGAAATCTCTCCGGATTGAAACCAGGCAATTGACAGTCCCGCGGTGCCCACTTCCAGTATAGATATTCGGAATCAGGGCGGCCATTCCTCATACAATTCTGATGACCCTCAATCAAGGGGCAGCTCTCGTTGGTGTAAGTCGGCCCCAAGGGATTGGGAATCCAATCCCCTGTAAACAAATCACACTTTTCTGTAAAAACATCTGGTGCAACCATAAAACACAACATTTCTAATCAAAATTTCCAATCTTTCTAATTTCTAATCAAAAGCATCACCAATTCCAATGAAAAGAGGGAAAGATCGAAATGCAGTTACCGATAGGCAAGAGATCCTTATTTTCAGGTATTCCACCGGGGACAAAAGGTTCCACGTCTCGCGCTCCAGCTTGATCTTTCTCTGACATGTGAGATTCTAAATCGGATGCAAATCCTTTATAATCAGAGACGAAAAGCCTAAAAGTAAAACCCAATAAGAGAATTGCAACTGCGAGCTTTAATAGTATGTGATGATGCTTGTTCAAAGACCATGAATTCCAGTTCCCTATCATTTTCCTTCCTTCTGTTTTCAAAGAACTGAATGAAAATCCAAATAATTGAGACGGGAATTCCAAGGACACATTGGGTTCGGATTCATATTACGTGTTTTCATTGCAGCATGAACAAATGGAAGACGAGTATCAAGTTTTTCATTTTTTTTTTTCAATTATTAAGTAATAATTTGCATCACAATAGTAGTGGCAGGTGATTGTTCCTAATATATAAGTGCATGAACAAATAAAGCAAAGAGCTTCGTCAGTTAGACTATATACGGCGAAATAAGATGTATATGCACATTTTTTTATACTAGGAGGAAATAAATTGTACTCCATAACTTTAATTAATGCTTCTACTCGGATGTTTCATTAAAATAAGGTTTCTTATTTGGAAATCTGTCTGTGAAAAAAATTAATTTCATAAGTTCAAAATGATGATAGGTAATATATTTATTTATTCTTTTAAGTTTTAAAAAATAAGTAATATATATTAGTGTCATATTTTGACTTAAATTTTATTGTAATTTTAGTGGTTCAATATTACTAGGTAATTAGGGTTTACTTTAATGAGTAAATATCTATATTATGTTAATTATGCAAAAATAATATCTATATTAAGTAACAAATCTTATTGAATAAGGATTCTTGCTGACCAAGTATTTGGGTCTATAAATATAGACTAGTGTTTAACCTTTAAAATTATAAGAGAATAATTAAAAGAGAGTGAATTACTTTGGAGAGATGTAACCATTTTTAGGGTAAGACTATTTTGGATACACTGAGTTCTGAGATATATATCGGGTTTTGAGATACATGAGATATAATGTATTTGTACTCTTGGTATTCTCTACGTTGATAGTGGATTGTTCGTTTCTTTCATTCGTGGTGATAATCGATGTTGAACCATGTTAAATCTCTTATCTTGTGCATGTCTTATTTTATGTTGTTATCGCTTTAATTATTTTATCGCATATCAAATTCATAACAATTAATAAGAACGATATTCTCTTTTTGGTATAGTTCATGTTCATTTCGTGGTCCATGATCGGGATTCATGGCTTTCCCTCCCAACAATGTCGTTTTTTAAGGTTCGAACCTAGATTCTCTTCTTGTGAGTGTAATGTACCTTGTCATTACACCCAATACTTGTCGATAATGGCATGGATAAAATATATTTAATAAATATGAAAAAAATATTATAATAAATATAATAAAAGCATATTTAAATATGATTAACATAAAAGATAATAAAAATATATTTAAATATGATTAACATGAAATATATAATATCAACATTGTATGTGTTTATAATATATGGAATTTGTAGAAGATTTAGGTCATGTTTGGCAATTAGAATATAGCTGATAGCGGATTGCATTAGTTGATTGTATAAGATTGTTTGATAAAATTAATTGATAGATGATAATTATTTGATTATTTGAACATAATAAATGACATATAAGGCCATGATTATATTTAATACTTCTTTGAATAATTTATTATTCATGATATTATTTTTAATTTTATTAGTTATTTAAATTTAGGTTATTTAGAGAAATTTTCGTAGCTTTTCAAGGACAAAAGAGTCTTCATAACTCTTATATCTAATCCTCATACCTAAAAAACTTTTTTAGGAGGGTTTTCAATTTGAGAGGTTTCACCTCAATCCATTGTTACAATCATTTGTTTACCAAACATCCAAATTAGTAGATTTGACCAGTTAAACCTCTAAAAATAGTTCAAACCTCTAAAATTAGTTCAAACCTCTAATTTTGACTCAAAAAGTTGTTTACCAAACATGACCTTAATGATTTAGGTTATATCAATTTTTATATCACGTGCATTGTGCTTGAAGCAGTGAAGGATTTTGTATATGTTTTCGATAGGCATAATGTCAAAAAATGCCCCTAACGTTTGATTGAATAGTCACTTTGGCCCCTTTTTTTTGAAACATTTTAGCTCTCAACATTTCATTTTGGGTCAAAATGGTCTCTCCGTGGATGAAAACTGTTAGTCAACTAACGATAAAAAACTTGAAATGATTTGACAGAATGACACATCAGGAGAAAAAATAATTTTTTATTTTATATAATTTAATAAAATTATTTTTCGACTGATGTGACATTCTATCAAGTCAAAGCTTTTGTCTATATGACATTGCTATGTCAGTTTTATGTTACTATGTACTGCCATGTAGGTTTGTCACATCATTTCAATCTATTTATTGTTAGTTGACAAACAATTTTAATCCACAGAGGGGCCATTTTGATCTAAAATAAAACGTTAAATATTAAAGTGCTTTAAAAAATAGAATGGAGGCCAAAGTGATTATTCAGTCGAATGTTAAGGATATTTTTGGCATTATGCCTATTAGATAATCAAAGTAACCAATATAAGTATTAAAAAGGCTTAAAGGTCATATTGTCCCTTAAACTATGCATTATGCACCCAGTTTCCCCTTAAAGTATTTTTGAGACGTATTGCGCTATGTGTAACACCCTGAAGTTAAAAAAAGAAGAATGAAAAATAAGAGTTTTGCAGCCTTGGAGACTCAAACATGTGCCCCTTGGCGTGCTAAATGAAGGTCTTAGCCAGCTGAGCTAAGGCTATTATTAGTCTTAGCCTGCACCGAGTTGTTGTTAATCTAACATAGGGGGTTATACAAAAGCAATTAAAGCACAATCTGACTCTCCACCTACCGTTATTATTGCGTCTTCTTCGAGAGTGAGAAAGAGAGAGAGGAAAATACAACTTCCCAAACTCTTGACCTCACCTTTTCTCTGTTGTCAGCCCTGACCTCCCTTATCGTCGCTCCGTACATGACACCACCACCTTCGGAGTATGCGTCGTCCTGCTTCGAACCCCCAGCCATCGGTCACACGCACATCCGTGTCGCCGTTTGCCGTGTAGGCAGCTCTGAACTTTGGCGAGATCTAAATTGTCGCCTCTGTTTTCCTCTATCTCCGATCGGTACAATCGTCCGTTCGAGACGTGGGTGTAGCCGTCGAACTCCTCACGTCAAGTCGTGCAAAACCCAGTCGGTTGCTTGTCTTTCTGACTCCGATAAGGACTTCGTCGGATCCATGTCACTCTTCGGCCGTCCCTTGGCATTTCAGGTAAGAATCGATATGATTCCGACAGATTTTCGGTGTTTGAGTGTTGTTGTTGTTGAGTAGTGCAGATGCGTTTTCTTTTCCGGCAGAATCGTGGCATATGGGGTCTCTGATGACCTTTCTCGGTGATCGTCCAACGATCTGCAAGCCTCAGGGTGAGTGGACTGGTTTGTGCATGGCCCAATTGCCTGAACCGACCCAACCCAGTTCGAGCCCTCTAATCCAAGACCAAATCTAAGTCCGACCCGAGTTGTCCGACCCAAACCCGAGTCCGACCCGACTCGTCAACCCAAGTCAACTCATCCGAGTTAGCCGAGTCAACTCATCCGAACCAACTCAGTTGACCGTTAACTACTGATGTCAGCATGACATCAGCGATGACGTTGACCGTTGATTGTTGACGCCAGCATGACGTTAGTGTTGACTTTGACCATTGACCAAAAAGTCAACTTTTCTGAAATCTCATGTGTTATATTTTTCGACGTCCTGAGTCCGTTTTTGAAGCCTGTTTCGCGAAATTCTGACCCGAATGCCTCCAAATCTGACCTTGAACCCGAACTTATTTATGTATTTATTTATTCTGTTAAGAGCACTATGAATAAGGACTGAAATGTGATATTGCGTGATTGAAGGCATTCTTGATTTATTGAACACGAGATGTTGAGGGACGTCAAATTCGAGTTTGAGAGTGATCGAATAGAGTATCACGATCGACCGATATATCAAGGATTAAAGGTAATACATTACTACCTCTTGTATGTGTTATAGAACATGTTAGTATTCGATAAATGACCACATGTTGATTTCAGAAAAAGGATAGTACTTAGGTAAGATTGAATTACTCGGTTATGAAGATAAGGGACTTGTAAGAACTTCTAATATCCAAGAATAATTAATAGGACTGCTATACTCTAAATATGATTGTCTGTTAATGATCTAACTTCCGAAATGCTTCGTTACAAAACTTCAGAAAAGCCCTTGAGGCACAAGAAGGAATAAAATACCCCTGACAATGGAATCGATCTAAACTTACGCTTGGTCTGGGAAATCAACTGATTCATCTAAAAACCTCATCTTGCTCGGGAAGTTAAGGTAACAAAGCTTAAACCTTCGAATTTGTAAAGTACTTGTAATTTCTTGAATTCTGAATAAGTCTCTAAAGATAAGTCTACAGAAAACCATTCGTATGTCTGGGTTAATTATTATGGTGCAAAGATTTAACGGGTTGAAATAACTAAAAGGATCTTAAAGTATCGATAAGGCTAAAGTGATCGAAATAATTTTAATGATCAAAAGGACTGAAATACCCTCGGGTGCTAAACGCCAAACTATCTGAAATGATGAATTTACCCTCGAGATCGATGATGAACGAAAGGTTGGAAAGAACCGAAAGACTCAGAATAAGTGAACCACCTTCGAGCATGAAGTGACTAAAATATCTCTAAATACTAAATGACCTGAAGATACCTTTGAGGCTTGGAAGAATACCATACAAAGGCATATTCGTTTATTTGGGGGAAAGTACATAATTAACAGTAAGAGTAACATGCACATGTTCAAATACTCGTAAATTACTGCTTGAATTGATGTTCGAATTTTCGTAGCTTGTTCAGTGGTTAATTGTGAAGGTGTCTTGTTTTGTCATGTAATGAAGTCTATTTTGAGAAATGAATACTTATGATGTATCTATCTGGTTGAGGGGTAAGCAATGCATTGATAGGTTACAATTAATTAAAAAGGATTTGGAAACCTGATGAGTAACTAGAATTCCTGAATCATGTGCATAACCGTGCATACCTTGTTGGTCTAATTTACCAATTTACCCTTGAAGGTCAAAATGAAAATAATACCCTCGTAGGCTCTAACGTTTGATTTTGCTCACGATATATCTGAAATCACAATGACCTTGATGCATCAACTTCCGATGTTGATTCGATACGTCTTATCGAACTCCCTTATTCGTAGGGACCTTGTTCTGAAATTAGTCTAAAATTGTCAAATGTCATCTTTCTGATATCTACCAAGTACCTCTAAGAAATGAATTGGGTCATAAAACACGTACCATGTATCTGTAAATACTTTTTGTTCTAAACCAAGACCATATGCTTAAAATTAAAAGTATGAACAATTCCATGGTTTCTGACCTCTGATATGAAAAATATATATGATATATGACATTGAATACGAAATAATAATAAAATAAATTTTACATCTATCTTCTGGTATAAAAATGTAACACCCCAATTTTGGGCTTGGAAGTTTAGGGTCTGAACCGGACCGGTCTAATTTTCGGTTCGAATATAAAAGGTGGTTTTAGCGAAAGCCTAGTTCGTGGTGCATTAAAAATATGGGAAAATATCTATAAATCCTCTTTTAATATATATAAGAGAGTGGTGAAATCAATTTTACAAAATAAGGTTTGGAAGTGTGACATTTCGAAAAAGTGACTAAAATGTAATTTTTGAAAAGTTCAGTGGTGACTGTTTTGTAAGGATTGAAACTTTGAATCTTTAAGGAGCTAATTTACCCAAGGAAGGATTTCTCCAGATTTTTCTTAATTTTAATGACTCATTTAATTTTTAATTAATTAAAAGAAAAGAGGGAAAACCATATTTTAGTTTTCATAACTAACTTTTGCTAAAATTTTCCCATTTCATTTTCTCTCAAAATTCCCTCAGCCAAACACATTTCCACAGCAGCTTTTCTTTTGATTTTCACTCTAAATGATGAGGTTTCAATCATCAATTGATTCCTAAGCTTTTCTACATCAAATCCTCTTCATTTGCTCATTGAATTTTCAAGGATTTTGGCTCTAAACAAGGAGAAATCTACATTTAGAGGTAAAGATGTCCTTCTCCTTTAAATACTCAGTTCTTTACTAAAATTCCCAAGTTCTCAATCCTTAAATTAAGTTTTATTAAATGTTTTAATGTTGTGATCTTGATTTTGGCTTAAAACTTGAGATTTTGATTAAATCTTGAAGAATTTCGTGGTGATTGTTTGGGCTCTGTTTTGAGATGCCTTTTTAATGTATTTTGGATGTTTAATGATGTGTAATTGAGGTTTAATCAATGCAATCCCGAATAGGTTGATTTTCTAAGATTTTATTGGTGAAAATGGTGGTTTTTGGGGTGATCTTGGTGTTCTGTTATAGCTGGAGGTATAAGGACGAGTTTAGATCCTTTTTGGATGTTAATTGATGTTTAAGAATGTTTAGAAGTGATGGATCTTGGCTGGGTAATGTTGTGGATGAGTTTGGATGTGATTTCAGTTGTGTTTGGTAGCCGAAATGTTAGATTTGGTGAGAGCAGTGAGTTTAGTTGTAATGGCTGAAGATTCTAATGCATGATGATGCATTAATCCTCTGCTTTGATGTGTTTAGAACAGGGGAGACATCTTCAGATCCTTGTGGTGTTGATCTAGAGGCTTGAACGGCGTTTCGGCAAGCTTGCGAAACGGAATTGGTGAGTGAAGTTGGGTTTACAGCTTTGTAACCAATGTTTGAAGGTTTTGGGAGCTTAGTTTAAGTCTAAGCAACTTAACTAAGCTTAAGAGTAAGTTTTTGGAGAAACTCTCTCTTTGATGAACCATGAATTGGTTGGGTGAAATGTGTTTAATTTGCATGTTGAAATTCTGTTTTAAAAGCATGATTTACCATGATTGATGCTGGTTTGGTAAGCCATGTGTTGAAGGATACTCAAGGTAAGAGATCCTTGGTTTGATGTTGATAATTGTGGTTTGATGCATGGTGATGCATGATGGTTTAATGGCTTTGGATAATGCTTTAAAACAGTGGATTATTGATGATAAATGATGTATATTGGCAAGTGATGTGTGGTTTTAAAGTACTTGAATCGGATATAGTTACCCGGCTATAGGATTGGGTGCACCGTGAATAAAGTCGCCTTGGATGTTGAGGGGTTGTGATTGTACCGTAAACTCCATCCAAGTACACTAACGAGATGTTTAAGATCACAATGGTGTTTAAAAGTCCATGTGTGGATCTTGTGTTGAGTGTCCCGTGTTCTCGTTAGTGATGTTATACAACTACCAATGAGTGATGTGGAGGGGTTGTGATTGTACCGTTAAACTCCATCACGGGTGTTGAGGGGTTGAGATTGTACCGGTAAACTCCACCTTGTGTGTTTGGTAGTGTGTATGAAGCGTATGGGACAACGCTTGTAATTCGTGTATCCGATTGTGTTTTATGTTGAAAATGGTTATGGTTATCACTTGGAAGCCAATATGACATGTTGATGTTATTTAAGCATGAGATGCTTGTTGGATATGCATTGTTGCATGAGAGTTGATGTTATGTGTTGAAAAGGCATTGTGAAAGGTGTTTTATAAAATGCATTATTGTGTTGTTTCTTTAGAGCATGCCTCACTAAGCAATTGTGCTTGCGCTCTCTTCCTTGAACCAATAATGCAGATAATTGAGGCATTTGAGGGCAGGAAGGAGGTCAAGTAATCCAAGGGAAAGCTAAGCTCATGTATGGTAGTATTTTCACAACATTAGTAGTCTTTGATATTTGGCAATGGGAACCTAGGTTGTGTTGTTGGGAGATGTTTTGGACTCCCTATGTTTGGCATGATGCTTATGATGTTTTGGACATGTAAATGGCCATTTGGTATTTGTTTTGAAGAATTGTTGATTGCTTGATTTCCAATATTAGGATGCATGCCTATAGATTTGTGGTTTTTCCTAATTGATGCCATGAATGTGTTTTGATGATGCAAATATGTTCATTAAATGTATGATGACTTGTTGGCATGATTAGGAGGTCATAGGGTTGTGTTTGATTGGTCAAATGTATGATAAACTAGAAAAATCTGCACTTTCTGGGCAGTCCGTATCGGAACGGGCACTACCGTTTCAAAACGGGGGCCTGTAATGGCCTTCGTGTATCGAAACGGGTAGAGGGCGTTTCGAAACGGATTTGCCACTGTCAAGCCCTGTTTCGAAACTGGTCTCGAAACGAACCCGCGTTTCGGAACGGTCAACCCCCGTTCCGAAACACTAGACCGTTGGGCACTGACTTGAATGGTTTTATGGTTTGCAAGCTTTACGTTTTAGTCCTGAATATTGTTTATGCAATTGCTTGAGTTTGAGATGTCCGTTTGAGGTGAAATTTGACAGAGAAGCATGGAATATGACTAATTTCATAATGGTATCTTAAAAATTAGTTAAGTCCTCTTAATTTCCAAAATTTACAATTTGGTCCCTAAATTCGTATGTTGTGCAATCGAGTCCCTTGTTGCTTTCCGATTGCTGTGTTTTTTTCAAGTATGCTTTTGTCAAGGAGACGCTTATGGTTAATGAGCATTTAGATAAGATTAAAAAGAAAAAAAAGGGTCGTTAATCAAGGTTGACTTTCGGGTTGACTTTGGTTTTCCCTGTGTAATCTTCGTAGTTCGGTTCAACCGTCTAGGCCGGGCTAAAGGGGTTACAAAAAATATATCTGATATCTATTTTCTATAATACTATCTTCTAAATATAAAATAAAAACATCTGGGTATATTATCTGGGATATGAATGAAGATCTGTAGGCTTAACGCTGGTAAGTGCTTCTGGACCTAAGCATCTATGCCCAATGGGCCTAGGGTAAGCCTTTCTGTAAGCTCCTATGCCCGACAGGCCTAGGGTAAGTGTAACACCCCGGTTTAGGGCCTGGGAGTTTATCGGTTATAATCTAGGATTAGTCTGGGTTAAAATTAGATTTAAAATGATGATTTTATAAAAGTTGTGTTTATTTACGAAAATGCCATTAATGAAAAATTGGAAAAAAGGCTTTTATCTCACTTTTCAAATCAATAAGAAAATATCATCTTCCTCATCCCAAAAGCAAAAAAAACCCACGACACTAAACCCTCCCCCAACCCAAACACTGTTCCATCATCTTCCTCAACGATTTCAAGAGATTTTATCAAGATAATAACATTTTTGACTTCTCCTCTTCATCCTCAATATATTCATGGTCTTGGATTTCCATAAAACTCATTTTTGAGTTGTTTCAAGTGTTCAAAAGTTAAAGGTGGAAACTTTGTTGGTTTTTCGCCGAGTCCTTAATTTGTAAAGTTCATGTAGGTTATAGACTTTCTTTTAAGCTTAACATATGTTGAAATGGTGAAGTTTTAATGAAATCCCGAAATGGGTATTGGAGGGTGAGTTTTGAAGTGAAAATCTTGAGTTTTTGGGGTATTTATGTGAGGGAAAGTTGGGCTGATGGTATGGTTACACTTGAGGGCTGTTTTGAGCATGTTTAGTGATGAATTGGATGATGAAATTGATGGGTAACTGCTGGGTTGTGTCTGGGTCCGAAAATGAAGAGTTTGGGCTACTTCTTAGTTTGGAAAATGTAGCAAAATTGTCTTGGGTTGTAATCTGATTTGTGGCATTGATTTTGTGGATGTTTGGATGTGTAATGTACTATTTTTGGTTGATTAGAAGCAAAGGAAAACGTTGGAGAAGCTTCAGGCTCAATTCCGTGGAACTTGGAGGCTTGATCGACATTTCGGATTGAGTTGGGTTTCATCGGTGAGTGGATATTGTTTTGGAATTATATTTGCGTTCAATGAAGGTTTTGAAGGTTTGGGTGGAGTCTTAGAGACTAATCTAGACCCAAGAGTAAGTCATCTAACCTCGTTTGTTGGTTGATTTTCGGCTTTCGTGAATATGTGTGTTGTGGTGATGTTTTTGGATTGTTTTTACTCTCGTTAATATTGGGTAGTCGTTGTTGGTGTCGAGCCTCACGTGATGGTTGTCGTTACTACGGTGATGTGTAGTCCCACCGGTAGTGACTAGTAGAAGAGTACAGTGATGTGTAGTCCCATCGGAAAACTACTAGTTGAACGGTGATGTGTAGTCCCACAGGGTTTTGGTTATGCATGTGCATACCATGTATTGTGATGATTGTGTTTCATTACGCCTTTCCTTAAATAGTTTTTCTTTAACTCTAAGATTTATGTTTTAAAAACTGCATTGTTGTTGTGCTTTAGAGCTCCGTTCGCTAAGCATTAAGCTTACGCTCTCTCCTTTTTTCCAACAATGCAGATCGTTAGAGGTTCGGGAAGCAAGTAGGCAAGGAAGGGTTTCTCGGAGTTCTTAGTTGGCTCAAGTATGATTTGTGTTTTCTAATAACACTTAGACAATGAGATTGCTAGATTTGTATGTTATGGAGTTGGTGTTCAAACTCCATTATTATGGATTGTTTATGTTTCTAGCATGTTTTAAAGGCTGATGCTATGTTAAATTGAGACTTGATGTGGCCTTGTATGGCTTGCTAAGCATATTGACTTGTTAGTATTTTAGAACCTAAGTGTTCATGTGAGCTTAGGGCTTGAAGTCCAATTTGTTGTTTGGATGCATGTCTAATGTTGTGGTTAGGATATTTTGCACCTAGAATGTATGTATGATTTGTTGCTATATGGTTTTGATGATTCGGGACAAGTTTGGGGACGTTAGGGTGTCAAAGTATGATTTCGGGCCAATCTGTGTGCAGGTGTTTCGAAACGATCGATACGGCTTCGGAACGGTTGTAGCTCCAGGGATACTGGTATCAAAACGGTGGTGGTTCCATTTCGATACGATTTGACACTGTGAGCTCCCGTTTCAGAACCTGTTTCGATACGTTTTGTCTTTAGAAGCCTCCGTTCCGAAACAAGGTGGGACCGTTTTGGAACGGCCTGGTCACACGTTTAAAATAGAGCCCGCGTTTCGGAACGGGCAAGCCTGTTTCGAAATGCAAGCAGTTAAAACACTTGGTTGGCACCTTTGAAGGTTTCCGAATGTTGCGTTTTAGTCCCTAAAGATTGTATGTTTCCTTGTTGAGTTTATATGTGTCCTTTATGATGGGTTTTCTCCGTGTGCATGTAATTAACTAACAAATATATTGTAAATTTAAATTAATGTATGACCTCTTCTTGGTCGTATCTTTATCTGCATATACGTTGTTATCTCCTTACCTAGGGTTAATTTTTGACATTTAGAAAAGATAATTAAAGAAAAAAATAGGGTTGCTAATCAGAGTGAGGCCTTAGCGGGTTTCACTTCGCTTTTCCCCGTGTAACCCGTTCGGACCGGTCTATTGGCTAGACCGGGACGAGGGGGTTACATTTGGTGGTATCAGATCCTCGGTTACGAGGTCTCTTGGGAAGGCAAGTCGGGTAAGTGTGTTTGTTTAGTTGTCTGCTATTGCAAGGTGTATGAAAGCATGCTTTAATATTCTTGTTGTTGATTGAAGTCTAGTCAAGTGTTCCCATTGCTAGGTGTTGTTATTGGAAAAAGATTTTTAGTTTAAAGAGTTGAGAACTTGGATCCTTGCCCTTGCTAACCTAATATTTTTTTGCGTGTGATGTGTTTATTGTTTATATTTTATCTTCGGCATGGTGAGACCGAGAGGACGACTTAGAGCGGGTGACCAGGCACCCGGGGATGAGCCTCCTGCTCCTCCTGCTCCCGATGGTAATGTAGTGGGTGGCAAAGGTAATGTGCCATAGGATGGTGCGCAAGTCGGAGGTGATCGTAATGGACCTCATGCCGGTGCGAATGTTGGGAGTAATGGAGCCCAGGCGGGTTAGGCAAGTGCGAACATGACTCAGTTGATTCAGACCATAGCTGGAGCTTTTCAGACATATTTGGTCGGTATGCAAGCTGCAGCACCACCTCAGGGTGCGGGGACTGGTTTACCTCTAGAGAGACTTCGTAGTTTGGGAGGAGTTGAGTTCCATGGTTTGACTCCCGAGGGCTCAGAGGCTTGGCTCGAGAGTACTACACACATCTTGGGTCAGATGGAGTGCTCAAACACTCGCAAGTTGGGTTGTGTTGTCTCCTAGCTTCAGGGAGATGCATATACTTGGTGGACCACTGTTACTTCGGGTATGGCCGAAGCGGATGTCACTTGGGAATTCTTCAGAGCCTTTAAGAGGAAATATCTCGGAGTCCGATATCTGGACGAGAAGAAGATAGAGTTTATGGATTTGGTTTAGGGTAGCAAGACGGTGTCTGAGTATGAGGTCCAATTTGTGAGGTTGAGCCAGTATGCTCCCGAGTTGGTTCCCAGTGAGAGGGAACGGTGTGAGAGGTTCCGATATGGGTTGACTAGAGACGTGAAGACTTATATGCTTGCCTCTGACTACACCGAGTTTGATGTTTTGGTCTCCAGGGCCAAGGATATTGAGCAGAACTTAGGCTCCAATGCTCGTGCTAGTGGGTCCGATTTCGGGAAGAGACACGCAGATTGGGATAAAGATCAGGCCAAGAGGCATAGAGATATGAGGTATCAGCCCGATTCGAGGCATAGGGGTGGTAACTATGGAGGGGGCCATTAGGGCCAAGGAGCCGTTGTACACACTCCGGAGTGCACTAGGTGTGGGAGACGTCATCAGTGCGAGTGTATGGGTACCTTTGGGGTATGTTGGAATTGTGGTTCCCGAGACCATTTGAGGCGTAACTGTCCACACCCGGCTAGGGCGGACCGACTCCAGCTAGGGGTTTTGAGCATCAGAGAGGCTGTGGACTCGGCCGTGGTAACTTTCAGCCGAGGAACAATGGTCAGAAGAACTTAGCTCATGTGGTAGCAGTTCAGCCCGAGCGTGGAGGACCGACTAGGGTGTATGCTCAGAGAGAGGCTGGGAATGACATGGATGTCATTGCAGGTAATTTCTCGTTACATTCCTTGACTTTGCTTTCTTTGATAGATTCGGGTTTGACACATTTGTATATTTTGGGTGAGCGCGCGAGGTCCCTAGGTTTACTATATGAGTGGTTAGAGGTAGGTGTAAATGTTACTAGTTCCTTTGGTGATACGGTGGTAGTTAGGAAGATGTATAGGAGGTGTCCCTTGATGATTCAGAGCCACGTGTTTTCGGTTGACATGATGGAGTTACCGTTCTACGATTTTGATGTGATTTTGGGCATGGATTGGCTCGTAGAGCATAGAGCTAGGGTTGACTTTGAGACCAAGAGGGTCTCCTTGAGGCTTACAAATGATTTTGAGGTTGTGGTTGTTGGCGAGAACGTTAGGTTCTTGTCCAATGTTGTTTCTGCGTTGGAAGCTCAGAGGTTGATGGATTCGGGTTGTCAAGCTTACTTAGCTTATGTGATGAATTCGAATATGAGTGAGGTTAGACCGCAAGACATCAAGACAGTTTGTGATTTTCTGGAAGAGTTTCCGAGTTTGCCTTCAGATAGAGAAGTCGAGTTTGATATTGAGACGTATTCTGATTCTGCACCCGTGTCTATTGCTCCGTATAGAATGGCACCGAATGAGTTGAAAGAGTTGAAGACGCAGCTTTAGGAGTTGTCAGATAGAGGTTTTATTAGGCCTAGTATTTCTCCTTGGGGTGCTTTGGTCTTGTTTGTGAAGAAAAATGACGGTAGTATGAGGATGTGTATAGACTATAGGCAGTTGAACAAGGTAACAGTAAAGAACAAGTATCCTTTGCCTCGGATAGATGACTTGCTTGATCAGTTGAGAGGGGCTTTAGTGTTTTCGAAGATTGATTTGAGATCCGGTTACTATCAGTTGAAGGTAAAAGATGTGGACATACCGAAGACGGCTTTCTGTACACGTTATGTGCACTATGAGTTCTTAGTAATGCCTTTCGGTTTGACTAATGCTCCAGCTACTTTTATGGATATGATGAACCGAGTGTTCCATGAGTTTTTTATAGATTTGTGGTAGTGTTCATAGACGATATATTAGTGTACTCTAGGACCGAGGAAGAGCATGATGAGCATTTGCGGCTAGTGCTTCAGACTTTGCTTGAAAATTAGTTGTATGCCAAGTTGAGTAAGTGCGAGTTTTGAATTAAGGCGATAGCCTTCCTAGGTAATGTGATCTCGGCCAATGGGATTAGTGTGTATCCCAAGAAGATAGAAGCCATAGTGAGTTGGAAACAACCGAAGTCAGTGACAGAAATCCGTAGTTTTCTAGGCTTGGCGGGGTATTATCGAAGATTTGTCGAAGGATTTTCAAAGATTGCGGCACCTTTAAATAAGTTGCTTCAGAAGAATGTTCCATATGAGTGATCGGATGCAAGACAATAAGCATTCGAGAAGTTGAAGAAAGCTTTGACCGAAGCTCCTATCTTGATTCAGCCTGAACTGGGAAAAGAGTTTGTGATATACAATGATGCATCATATGTAGGTTTACGTTGTGTGCTTATGCAAGAAGGTAAGGTTGTAGCTTATGCTTCGAGATAGTTAAAGGTTCACGAGAAGAACTATCCCACTCATGACATTGAGTTAGCCGCAGTGGTGTTTGCTTTGAAGATTTGGAGACACCGCATTTATGGTGAGAAGTGCACCGTTTATACCGACCACAAGAGTTTGAATTACTTGATGTCTCAGAGAGAGTTGAATCTTAGACAGCGTAGGTGGATAGAACTTCTTAAGGACTAGACCTTACGATAGAGTACCATCCGGGTAAGGCAAACGTAGTGGCCGATGCTTTGAGTAGAAAAGTGGCAGTTGAGTTACGGGCCATGTTTGTGAAGTTGAGTGTGTCCAATGATGGTGGTTTGATAGCCGAGTTACAAGTTAAACCGTCGTTGGCTCAGTTGATTCGAGAGAAACAATTGCAAGATGAGTCTTTGGCACCTCACGTGTAAGATATATGTGAGGATAGACCCACATATTTTTGCTTTGGCGAGAATGAGATCCTATGTTTCAAGGATAGGATAGTTGTTCCGGAAAATTTCGAGTTGAGACATATTATCTTGAATGAAGCACATAACAGTCCTTTTGCTATGCATCCAGGTAGTACGAAGATGTACCGTGGTTTAAAAGAAGAGTATTATTGGATTGAGTTGAAGAAATATGTGGCCGAATTTGTGAGCAAGTGTATGGTTTGTCAATGAGTTAAAGCTGAGCATCAATTTCCTTCAGGTTTGTTACAGCCGTTGAAGATTCCGGAATGGAAGTGGGAACGTATCACCATGGACTTTGTGTCGGGTTTACCGTTGACTCATTCGAAGAAAAATTTAGTGTGGGTGTTAGTCGATAGATTTACTAAGTGTGCTCACTTTATACCTGTTCATACTACCTACACCTTAGATAAGTTGGCCGATCTGTACATCAGTGAAATAGTGAGACTGCTTGGGGTACCGAAATCGATTATATCAGACCGAGATCCGAGGTTTACAACTAGATTTGGGAGTGTTTGCATCATGCCTTGGGTACTTGGTTGAACTTCAGTACTTCGTATCATCCTCAGTTAGATGGTCAGTCAGAGAGAGTTATTCAGGTGTTAGAGGACATGTTGAGGTGTTGTATTATCGACTTTCAGGGGTCTTGGGAGAAGCACCTACCGTTAGTAGAGTTTGCATACAACAACAGTTATCAGGCTAGTATTCAGATGGCACCGTATGAAGCTCTATATGGTAGGAGGTGTAGAACACCTATCTGTTGGGCCGAGGCCAGACAGAAGCTTGTACCGATGCCGGTTTTGCTTAAGGGAACTACCGAGAAGGTAAAGTTAATATGTGATCGCTTGAAGGCAGCTTCAGACCGACAGAAATCGTATGCCGATTTGAAAAGAAAGGAGATAGAGTATGCCACGGGCGAGAAAGTGTTTTTGAAAGTCTTACCTTGGAAGAAGGTGATGAGGTTTGGTAGGAAGGGTAAGTTGAGTCCGAGGTTCATTAGACCTTACGAGGTAGTTGAGAAGATCGGTCCCGTTGCTTATAGATTGAGACTCCCGATCGAGCTAGAGAAGATTCACGATGTGTTCCACGTTTCTATGCTTTAGAAGTATAGATCGGATCCGTCTCACGTAATGCTAGTGGAAGAAAATGAGCTGAACCCCGACTTGTCGTATGATGAAGAGCCGATTGAGATTCTTGCTACGGACATGAAAGTGTTGCGTGGGAGGTCTATCGAGCTAGTTAAGGTTTTGTGGAGACATCGAGGGGTGGAAGAGGCTACTTGGGAGAGGAAAGAGGGCATGGAAAGACAGTTTCTGTATCTTTCTCTGTCAGGTAATTTCGGGGACGAAATTCCTTAAGTGGGGGAGAGTTGTAACGCCCCAGTTTTGGGTCCGGGAGTTTACCAGTTATAATCTAGGATTAGTTCGGGTTAAAATTAGATTTAAAATGATGATTTTATAAAAGTTGTGTTTATAAACGAAAATGCCATTAATGAAAAATTGGAAAAAAAGCTTTTATCTCCATTTTCAAATCAAAAAGAAAATGCCATATTCCTCCTTCCAAAAGCAAAAAAAAAAAACCACGACACTAAACCCCTCCCTCAACCCAAACACTGTTCCATCATCTTCCTCAATATCGTTTTTATCAAGATAATAACGTTTTTGACTTCTCCTCTTCATCCTCAATATTTTTATGGTCTTGGATTTCCAAGAAACTCATTTTTGAGTTGTTTCAAGTGTTCAAAGTTTTAAATCAAAGGTGGAAACTTTGTTGGTTTTTCGTTGAGTCCTTAATTTGTAAAGTTCATGTAGGTTATAGACTTGCTTTTAAGCTTAATATATGTTGAAATGGTGAAGTTTTAATGAATCCTGAAATGGGTATTGGTGGGTGAGTTTTGAAGTGAAAATCTTGAGTTTTAGGGGTAGTTATGTGAGGGAAAGTTGGGATGATGGTATGGTTACACTCGAGGGCTGTTTTGAGCATGTTTAGTGATGATTTGGATGATGAAATTGATGGGTAAGTGCTGGGTTGTGTCTGGGTCCGAAAATGAAGAGTTTGGGTTAGTTCTTAGTTTGGAAAATGTAGCGAAATTGTCTTGGGTTGTAAACTGATTTGTGACAGTGATTTTGTGGATGTTTGGATGTGTAATGTACTGTTTTTGGTTGATTAGAAGCAAGGGAAAACGTTGGAGAAGCTTTGGGCTCAATTCCGGGGAACTTGGAGGCTTGATCGACATTTCGGCTTGAGTTGGGTTTCATCGGTGAGTGGATACTATTTTGGAATTCTATTTGCGTTCAATGAAGGTTTTGGGGGTTTGGGTGGAGTCTTAGAGACTAACCTAGACCCAAGAGTAAGTCATCTAACCTCGTTTGTTGGTTGATTTTCGTCTTTCGTGAATATGTGTGTTGTGGTGATGTTTTTGGATTGCTTTTACTCTAGTTAATGTTTTTGTGTAGTCGTTGTTGGTGTCGAGCCTCACACGATGGTTGTCGTTACTACGATGATGTGTAGCCCCACCGGTAGTGACTAGTAGAAGAGTACGGTGATGTGTAGTCCCATCGGAAAACTACTAGTTGAACGGTGATGTGTAGTCCCACCGGGTTTTGGTTATGCATGTGCATACCATGTATTGTGACGATTGTGTTTCATTACGTCTTGGCTTTAATGGTTTTGCTTTAACTCTAAGATTTATGTTTTAAAAATTGCATTGTTGTTGTGCTTTAGAGCTCCGTTCGCTAAGCATTAAGCTTACGCTCTCTCCTTTTTCCAACAATGCAGATCGTTAGAGGTTCGGGAAGCAAGTGGGAAAGGAAGGGTTTCTCGGAGTTCTTAGTTGGCTCAAGTATGGTTTGTGTTTTGTAATAACACTTAGACAATGGGATTGCTAGATTTGTATGTTATGGAGTTGGTGTTCAAACTCCTTTATTATGGATTGTTTATGTTTCTAGCATGTTTTAAAGGCCGATACTATGTTAAATTGAGACTTGATGTGGCCTTGTATGGATTGCTAAGCATATTGACTTGTTAGTATTTTAGAACCTAAGTGTTCATGTGAGCTTAGGGCTTGAAGTCCAATTTGTTGTTTGGATGCATGTGTATTGTTTTGGTTAGGATATTTTGCACCTAGAATGTATGTATGATATGTTGTTATATGATTTTGATGATTCGAGACAAGTTTGGGGACATTTGGAGGTGTCAAAGTATGATTTCGGGCCAATCTGTGTAAAGGTGTTTTGAAATGATCGATACAATTTCGGAACGGTTGTAGCTCCAAGGATACTCGTATCGAAACAGGGGTGGTGCCGGTTCGATACGATTTGACACTATGAGCTCCCGTTTCGGAACTCGTTTCGGTACGCTTCGACACCGTGAGCCCCCATTTCGGAACCTGTTCCAATACGTTTTGTCTCTGAAAGCCTCCGTTCCGAAACAAGGTGGGACCGTTTCGGAACGGCCTGGTCACACATTTAGAATAGAGCCCGCGTTTCAGAACGGGCAAGCCTGTTACGAAACGCAGGCAGTTAAAACACTTGGTTGGCACCCTTGAAGGTTTCCGAATGTTGCGTTTTAGTCCCTAAAGATTGTATGTTTCCTTGTTCAGTTTATATGTGTCCTTTATGATGGTTTTGCCCCGTGTGCATGCAATTGCTTAACAAATATACGGTAATTTTAAATTAATGTATGGCCTCTACTTGGTCCCATCTTTATCCGCATATCCGTTGTTGTCTCCTCGCCTAGGGTTAATTATGACATATAGAAAAGATAATTAAAGAAAAAAATAGGGTTGCTAATTGGAGTGAGGCTTTAGCGGGTTTTGCTTCGGGTTTCCCCATGTAACCCGTTCGGACCGGTCTGTTTGCTAGACCGGGACGAGGAGGTTACAATAAGTCTTATTGGATACTATTCTGGGTTTCTGCATATTAGCGTATGGTTGAAGGGTAGTTAAGTAAATTAATAAAACTTTCTGATCTCTTCTGAAATATACCCTACTAAATTAATGTATCAAAGTTGAAACTCTCAGTAAACTTACAATTCGCGCTTAATGAACCACTCTGAACTCCTTGTTTCAACTTCTAAAATCTGAATCTCCAGCTTTAGACTCATCTCCTAAGGTTCGAGTGATCAAATAAAGAACAACTCTGTTACCTTCTAATATAATGCTTCACTGAAATATCGAATTGTAATTTGAGCTTACCGTTGCTCAGTTCTTCATGACAGTGTTAAGCTTGCTATATACATGTTTGTGCTTTTAGAATCTCCTAGTAGTCTGTATTACTGAGCTTTTCAAAGCTCACGTTGTTTTTACCATCACAGGTTAAAAGATAGACCATGTTGCAGCTATCAACGTCGGTATGGGAGTTTCTTTGGCTTGCTCGCGGAGTATGGTATCTATGTAACTAGGGGGCATGTAAGTCACGTTTTGATTTATATTTGAGTCCGAAACTTTTATCATAGTTTTGTTTCATTGTCTGAATGTTTTCAAAAATTGTATTTTAACTCAAAACTTGATTTATGATTTTAAATGGTTTAGCAATTTGTTTATTTGAAATTTTAACGTGGGTCGCTCATGTGACCATAATGTGACTTCTTAGAACCCGTATTAATGCATAGACAAGTCCAGGGGTTGCATTTAGTGGTATCAGAGCTTAGAGTTGCGTCTTTCTGGGTTGATCGGCCGATCGTCTGTCATAGGGTGTATGGTCTGTGCATGCCCCTAGATCATAACCATACTCCTCCGAGCCGAAACTCTGATGTCGAATTTTTCTCTTCCCTATAATAAGTGAATCTAAGTATTTTGTCCTGCATAGCTCGATTTATTTTGGCAAGGAATGTCTATGACATTTGTCTATGATTTGGTTTTGCTTGATGGATTTGAATCTGGATAAAGAATCTGAGATCGTTCATGTATGTGAAAACTTAAGATTTGACTCAGTTTGGAAATAAATGTCTTACTATGTGAGGTAGCCGATATAAGATTTCATGAAAGGTAGTTCGGTTAAAATGATGATGCTTGAGAATACTCAGGTGGAATTTTGATAAAATTATTATAAAAAGAGTGTTCGTGAACGTGGCGAAAGCGTAAATTCTGTGGTGACTCTATTATGTACAAAGGAAACAGTTGTCTGAAAAAGTATGCTAAAGGTAAGTGATATCCGTTTAAAACCTTGGTTATGTTTGATCGTCTTGAAGAAAGACTTTTTCTTTGGAAATGTGGCATGGTGTATTGTTATATATGATCCCTCGACTGAAACTTGATGTTACATTCTAATTCTAGAAGGCTCTATTGAAGACCTTGAGTACTCGTCTTAATTTCAGGTACATTTTTTTCCCGTAAATTGATGGTTAACCCAGTAGATTAACTCAGTTTCTAGAGGGGACGCTTCTGGGTTGTATGATTAACTTCTGTGGTAGTTTCGGAAAGTTTCTTATCCCTGATAGAGACCATTTATTATAAAAAAAATTTGAAACAAGTGTTTGCTTGTCTCCGTATAAAGATCTGTATGGATTCATATACAATATTCTGATAAGTTAGTTTGAGGTGATGCCAAGATGGTTTTGGGACCAAGTTAGTCTATGTGATTGAAGACGCTACCATATTGATCTGTGATCGTTTGAGTCTAAAAAAACATGCACTGATGGATAAGTTTCAGCGCAATAATGGATGGAAGAGCAGTTTTTGCATTTCTCCAACTTTAGTAAATTTTGAGGACGAAATGTTTTGCAGAGGGGGAGAATTGTAACACCCTGAAGTTAGAAAAGAGAAAAGAATGAAAAATGGGAGTTTTGCGTCCTTGGAGACTCAAACTCGTGCCCCTTGGCGTGCTAAATGAAGGTCTTAGCCAGCTAAGCTAAGGCTATTATTAGTCTTAGCCTGCATCGAGTTGTTGTTAATCTAGAATAGAGTGTTATACAGAAGCAATTAAAGCACAATCTGGCTCTCCACCTACCGTCATTATTGCGTCTTCTTCGAGAGTGAGAAAGAGAGAGAAGAAAATATAACTTCCCAAACTATTCACCTCCCCTTTTCTCTGTTCTCAGCCCTGACCTCCCTCATCGTCGCTCCGTACATGACACCGCCACCTCCGGCGTGTGCGGCGTCCTGCTCTGAACCCCCAGCCACCGATCATGCGCACATCCGTGTCGCCGTTTGCTGTGTAGGCAGCTCTAAACTTTGGCGAGATATAAAATGTCGCCTCTGTTTTCCTCTATCTCTGATCGGTACAGCCGTCCGTTCGAGACGTGGTTGTAGCCGTTGAACTCCCCACGTCAAGCCGTGCAAAACCCAGTACATTGCTTGTCCGTCTGACTCCGATAAGGACTTCGTCAGAGCTACGTTACTCTTCGGTCGTCTCTTGGCATTTCGGGTAAGAATCGATATGATTCTGATATATTTTCGGTGTTTGAGTGTTGTTGTTGTTGAGTGATGCTGATACGTTTTCTTTTCCGGCAGAATCGTGGATTCTGAGGGTCTCCGATGACCTTTCCCGGTGATTGTTCGACAATCCGGAAGCCTAAAGGTGAGTGGACCGGTTCGCGTATGGCCCAATTGCGTGAACCGGCCCAACTCGGTTCAAGCCCTCTAATCCAAGCCCAAATCTGAGTCCGGCCTGAGTTGTCCGACCAAAACCTGAGTCCGACTCGACCCGTCAACCCGAGTCAACTCGTCAAAGTCAGCTGAATCAACTTGTCTGTGCCAGCCTGAGTCAGCTCGTCCGAGTCAGCCGAGTCAACTCCTCCGAGTCAATCAAGTCAACTCGTCCGAGTCAGCCCGAGTCAACTAAGTGAGTCAACTCGTCCAAACCAACTCAGTTGACCGTTGACTGCTGACGTTAGCATGACATCAGTGTTGACTTTGACTGCTGACTACTGACTTCAGCATGATGTCAGCGTTGACTTTGATCGTTGACCAAAAAATCAACTCTTCTGAAAACTCATGTTTCATGTTTTCAACGTCCCGAGTCCATTTTTGAAGCTCGTTTCCTGAAATTCTAACCCGAAAGCCTCCGAATCTAACCTTGAACCTGAACTTGTTTATGCATTTATTTATTCTATTAAGAGCACTATGAATAAGGACTGAAATGGGATATTGTGTGATTGAAGGTATTCTCGATTTCTTGAATACGAGATGTTGAGGGACATCGAATTGGAGTTCGAGAGTGATCGAATGGAGTATCACAGTTGACTGATATATCAAGGATTAAAGGTAATACATTACTGCCTCTTGTATGCGTTATGGAAAATGTTAGTATTCGATAAATGATTGCATGATCATGTTAAGTATATGATAAATTCTATTAAAGTCATGTTGATTTCAGAAAAAGGATAGTACTTAGGTAAGACTGAATTACTCGATTAGGAAGATAAGGGACTTGTAAGAACTTCTGATATCCAAGAATAATTAATATGACTGTTATACTCTAAATCTGATTGTCTGCTAATGATCTAATTTCTAAAATGCTTCGTTACGGAACTTCAGGAACGCCCTTGAGGCACAAGAAGAACTAAAATACCCCTGATAATGGAATCGATCTAAATTTACGCTTGGTCTAGGAAATCAACTGATTCATCTAAAAACCTCGTCTTGCTCAGGGAGTTGGGGTAACAAAGCTTAAACCTTCGAATTTGTAAACTACTTGTAATTTCTTGAATTTTGAATAAGTCTATGAAGATAAGTCTACAGAAAACCATATGTATGTCTGGGTTAGTTATTATGCTGCAAAGATTTAACGGGTTGAAATAACTAAAAAGATCTTAAAGTATGGATAAGGCTGAATTGATCGAAATGATTTTAATGACCAAAATGACTAAAATACCCTCGAGTGCTAAACGTCAAACTATCCAAAATGATGAATTTACCCTCGAGATCGGTGATGAACGAAAGGTTGGTGTAAAGTGTCCACATGTTCTATATTTCATACACATTCCATCTGATATTATTGTTGTTCTTGAGTACATTTTAGGCATAATTAGGACCATGTATTGTATTTTATAGTATTTCTTTACTTTGCCATGTTTTTCTAGATTATCTTTTATTTGGTAAAGAAAAGGAATTGTTTTGGTGTACTTTTGGTTTTAGGTACTAGAGGCTGACAGAGGGAAAGATGAGCTGAGGATGTGAGGCTGAGGCAGTGAACCAAGGAGCTGTACTGATACAGTTCCAGACAGAGACATCAGTTGTCGAGTAGCTGCCGCCGCCCACCGGCCGCCCAAGATAGTAGACTATGGAGTTGGAGAACCGGAGTGCGATCTGTGGAGCAGAAAATCCTATTTATATCGATGTTGTCCATAAAATTTTTTGACGTCTATAGCAGCGGGCATAGCTACCGAAGGTGAATCTCGAGATTGCTTGCGGAACAAGGCAACGTGATAAAGTCCACATTCAACTAAAAAAAGTCAGAGTTTAAAGTCACATTTAATGTGAAAAGCTACTTTGAAGACTTCTACTTCAAGAAGGACTTGACCTAGCTAATGCCTATATATACCCATTGTAATTCTAGTTAAAAAAAACTTAGGTTTTCCTTAGGCATAGTTTAGGTTTTCTTGCCACCGACATTTTCTAAATTTCTCTTTGGGTTTGGGTTATGTTGTAATTAGTTGTGAGAACGGTTGCTTAGGATTTCAAGTTTGTTTTTGCAAATAAAATTACAAGGTTTACTTATTCCATGTTCTTCATAGTTTTCAATTAAGGTGAAAGATTAGTTGAATTCTATCCATTTGTTCGGTATCGAGAGAGTCGAACTCACGAAAGGAGTAAGAACGATTTCATCTATAGACTGTGTGATCAATCCGGCCTAGACATAGGTTAAGGGTTTAAGGCGGTAAAAAGAGGACGGATCAACATTGCTGTCTTTGCATGATTCACTCCGCGACTGGTATTATCTACAGTGGGCATCAACAGAACTCTGACTGAGACATAAGTGGAGTCACTTTCGAAGCGTTCTGCCGAGCCTTGTAGTTCTGCCGAGTTTGCTGCCGAGACACAATTCCATTCCCCTGCCGAGGCAGCGATAAGGTCTCAGCAGTTTACGTGCCATCCACCGCCGAGGCAGCAGAGTCTGGCAGCGCAAAACAACTTATCCTATTCAACGCAGTTTCACACTAAGCAGGAGCATAACCCTGCCTTTTCTATCTATATGATCACTTCCTTTTTAATTACTTGTGTTTTTATTTTACTTTTCTTTTCAAACATTCAACTTAATTGTGCATTTACTTTTCTTGTGCAGGATTTACAACTCGAATCAAGCTGTCCAATCCCTGTGGGAGACGATATCTTATATACTATAACTTGACAGGAGTGTGCACTTGCGCTCATAAATAGAGAACACCCAAACGCTCTACAAATTTTTGGCACCGCTGCTGGGGATTGGTAACATCGGAATTCGTCTTTAACTTCTGCTCTTTTATTTCTTTACATTTTTTTTATTTTTATTTTTCCTCGAAAAAATTTACAATTTCCTTTGCTAGTGTATGACCAGGGCGAATCTAAAAGGAGAAATCCTATTTTACGACGATATCGAAAGAAGAGCAAGAGAGCTCAAGAAGGAAATCAGAGTAACCCTAGGGAAAACCAAAGAGGTAAAAGAAAAAGAAAAGGTAAACATGGACCCTGCCAACAATGTTGTGAATGGCAAGGATGGGCATCAAGACTTGCCGCCTAGAGAACAGCATGATCCACCAAGGCAGCAACCCCCTCTTTCGCCCAGACAGCCCCAGAATGTTCGAACCACCAGGGATTATCTAGAACACGACTTAAGAGGGTTCGATCTGATAGTGACATAACCTGAAATTGAGGTGGATCACTTCGAGCTGAAGCTCGTTATGTTTAACATGATCAACACGTTAGGGCAATTTGAAGGGACTGCCACAGAAGATGCTCGGCAGCACTTAAAAGGATTCCTGAACATCTACAGAGCATTCAAAATACACGGGGTCCATCAAGACGTACTGAGGCTGAGATTATATCCCTATTCACTAAGGGATAGGGAAAACAATGGTTAAACAACCAGCCAGTAGGATTGTTCAACACATGGACAGAGCTTTGTAAGGATTTTCTGGACCGATTCAGCCCGTCCAATGTCATAGATAGACTGCGAAACAAAATAACAACCTTCCGACAAGGGGATGACGAGCCGATGTATGAAGCATGGGAGCGGTACCAACATATGCTGAACAACTGCCCGCTACATGGTTTCTCGGCTTGGACTCGGGTATCAATGTTCTACAACGGGGTAAACTACCCAACACGGATGATGATTGATGCCTCAGCCAATGGAATCATCCTTGACAGACCACCAGATTGTGAACTACCCAACACTGCGGATTCTAAACCAAGCTTCCAAGAACGACTACAAGTATCCAACAACCAACCGAGGCGGTATTAGGCGGCCAGCCATTGTGAACGAGGTAGAAGCCTCAGAATCTGTCAATGCCCGCCTTGACAAGCTGACAGAGCTGGTCATGAGCATCGTGAAACCCGCTGGGAAAGTCTATGAGGTAAAGGTTGTGGAGCCGTTCTGTGATGAGTGTGGGGGCAACCATGATTCCTCTGACTGCACTGCATCTGCCAACTTTATGGGAGGATACGAGAGGAACAACAGACCTGCCTAGAACACCTACAACCCTGGATGGAAGAACCATCCCAACTTCTCCTTGAGCAACCCAAAGATTGCTGCAAACCCACAACAACAACAAGGAGGCAACCAAAAAAACCTATCCAGACAGTAGGCTCAGCAACCACAAAACAATAATTCACTAGAAGCAACTCTTAATACTTTTATGTCTAGAACTAGTGATTTTATTGTTCGCACTAATAAATTCATTGATAAAACTGAGTCTTTCATGGACAGGAGATGAACAACCAGAAGGCTGCTATAAAGAACTTGGAGACTCAATTTGGGCAGTTCACGGAGATCTTTAGCAGCAGAACTATGGGAGCAGCATCTAGCAGCACAGAGACAGCGGCCAAACCCACTTACGAGCAGTGCAAAACCATATCTACCAGAAGTGGGAAGCAGATGGATGAACAAATGGTAGAAAACAACCAGAAACACAGCCAGCAAAAAAGGAACAACCTGTTGCGGCAGCATCAACACCAGCTGCCCTGAAAGTTGAACCTGACAGCTATCCTAAAGTAGATGATCCTCCACAGATGAAGTTCTCATGTAAGGAGCATATATAGGACATCCGCCTGCCAGCACCTTTCCCCTAGATGCTTAAGCAATAGAAGCAAGAGCACCAGTTCAGAAGATTCCTGGATATTCTAAAGCAGGTGCACATAAACATACCTCTAATAGAAGCCATTCAGAATATGCCCAACTATGACAAATACCTCCTGGACATGGTTTCTAAAAGGAAGAGGATTGGGGTGTTTTAAATAGTTGCTGTAATAGAGGAGTTCATGGCAATGTTGCACAACAAACCGCCGCCCAAGCAAACAGACCATGGTAGCTTTGTTATCCCATGTAGGATAGGAAGCAAGCACGAAACAAAAGCCCTATGCGACTTGGGAGCTAGCATCAACCTAATGCCTAAGGCAGTCTTCGATAAATTAGGAATTGGGCCAGCCAAACCTACCTTTGTCATGCTAAAACTTGTCGATCATTCTTTTGTACAACCGGAGGGCAAAATCGAAGACATCCTAGTGAAGGTAGGCAACCTTATTCTTCCAGTTGATTTCCTCATCCTAGACTGTGAGGCTGATGAAAAAGTCCCTATCATCCTTGGGCGACCATTATTGGCCACAGGCAGAACGTTAATAGATGTGGAACATGGGGAGCTGACCATGAGGGTAGACAACCAAAGCATTAAGTTAAACGTGCTACAAGCCTCAGGAAAAGAAAAGGAAAGATGCCCAGATGCTAAGGCTGCCAAAATCAGTATAGAGACAAGACAAGGCAGCAGCTGTCATGACAGACCAAAGGGCAGGCTGAAAGACCCAGCAACACATAACCTGAAGAAGCAAGAGGACCCCCAGGAGGGAAGGACAAGCCAAATTACCTTAGGAAGTGGTTATGTTTGGGAGATGCACCTAAATACACTCCCAACATAACTTAGTTTTTAATTCTTTTTCTTTATTTTTATTTTTATGCATTAGGATTAGAATTTAATTTATTGAAATTTTTTTAGGATTAGATTAATTACCTCATTTTAATTTTCAGAATTTATCTTTAATATTTAATTATATTTATTTAGTATTTCAGAATTAGGAATAAAAGAGTCGGATCAAGAAGGAGGCCCAGCAAGGAGCCCGTCCACCATCCCGCCGAGATAGCCCAGGGCAACCCGGCACAGAAATGTGTAACGGCTACTTGACCGCTAACGGCTAGCTACCAATGGCTACGAAAATAACAGGTAGAAATCCCGTAGCGTGCACGAGACAACTTGATCGTTAGACATTTAATGCTGCCACGACACCTCTCGGCAACCTCTACTTAAACCCTTCTCACTTCATTCATTTACTTTACTTCACCTTCTTGCTATCTTATTCTTGCATCCACTGCTCTCACTTTATTTCCTTTCATGTTTCACTAAACTCCAACCGTCTCACATGGCTTCAACATCAGCACCCAAACCCACCTTTCAACGCTTCTTCTCCCACGAAGATGAAAAGAGATACCGAACCCAGTTCACAAAACGGGCCATATGGGAGGAGCAAGGCTCTCACTATACAAGGTAGACATGAGATCTCGGCCTAGAACCAAATCTATTTGAAACCATCCACAGCAAGGGATGGGAAATATTCGCACGACAGCTGGAGATAGCCAACATCACCATGGTCAGGGAGTTCTATACCCACCATCCCCACCCGGAGATGTCATTCGTGTTTGTCCGAGAGGAACCTGTCAAGCTCAACGCTGTCGTTATCAACAGTTTCTATGGCATGTATATGAACGACAACCCTCACGAGGAGTGAAGGCAGTCACTGACGGCTGTCGATTATGAGAAAATTAAGGCCAAATTGTGCATGCCCAAAACGTTATGATTGGTAGGAAAGCATGGAGGATCCATCCAACGCGACCACCTGCTACCCGAGGCAATGATGTGGAACACATTCGTCAAGAGGCGCCTGCTGCACACCTCCCACAACTCTACTATTGATCGGTCGCGCCTTGCCTTAATCCACAACATCATGATGAACCAGCCCATCAATGTTGGGGAGATTATCTACAAGGAGATCCACACCTGCTTCCGGAAGACGAAAGGCAGGTTGTATTTTCAGTCACTCATCACCAACCTTTACGCCAATTTTGGTATTCCAACCGACCCCAAAGATAAGATGACGACAGCAAAAGAAGGGTGGACAAAAATTCTGCATGCAGATGATACAGGCCCTGGAGACAGAGCCCATAACGCCAAGCCAACCTTCTGCTGCCCAGCCTGCCACTCCAGCCACCCCCGGTAGTAGTGAAGATGCCCTAGACAACGAAGTCCTCACACTATTGTGCACCCTTATCGACAGCAACAAGCGCATCGAGCAGCAGCAGTTGACCTTCATGAAATACGTGGGGGAAGTCCAAGAAGCCATTGTGGCTTATCTCCTTTAGAAATTCCCTGATGACAGACCACCCTGCCTCCATACCATGCAGACCTTGCCGCAGTTGCCCCAGCACAAGGAACGTCATCTGCCGCCGTTGTCCGCCATGCCACTTCTCGCCGCTAGGTGCCATCTCAGACGCACTATCCATCTTATTCAACCACCTCCACTTCCAACACGGTGGCAGATTCCTCTGAGAGGCATCAAGAACATCATTCACCGGCTTTCACAGCAGCAATAGTGGCGAATACCTCCTTATCAAAAGAGATTGAGCAGTAGTCGTCGACATTAGCAACAACAGTAGTTGCAGCAGCATCAGCCATCCCAATGGCAATATACCCTCAAGAAGCACCCACGGAGGAAGGCAATAGGAAGAGAAAGTGGCACATCATATCCGTCGAGCCTGTAGACGACGAGATAGAGTTAGAAGAGAGCGAAGCACCTCTTGTCGCTCCCCCTGCCGAACCTCAAGAAGAGCCTCGTCCCACGTCCAAGAGAGTCTAGCCACCGTGGACAACAAAAATTTCACATGCTAAGTCTGTCGTCAAGGCATCTGTCGGCCACCGCCTCATCATTTAAACCTCTTCCTCCTCCTCAGCAGCAAAGGCTCAAGCCTCCTCTCAACCCTCAAGCAATTTCTAGTTTTTTTTCTTTCTCTTTTCTTTATTTTATTTTCTGCTTTCTTTTAGATATCACTTGTATTTATTTTTCTTTTACTATTTTCTGTTTTATTTTGTGCATTGAGGGCAATGCCCATCTCGAGTTGGGGGGGGATAGCTCTCACATCTTTTTGTCTAGGCATACTTAGTAGCATATAGGTTGCATTGTACTTGCCTTAATGTTAATCGGAACAGAAAAAATTGTTATATAACTTGTGCCTATGATAGTTAGCCGATTACTTATTTTCGCACCAATGATAAATTGAACTTAATATGGGGAAAGCATGCAAAATGACTTAGATTTTTTTTTTATTTTGCCAAAACTGTCAATCACCACTGTTACTCACTGAATTTGCTAGAATATCTAATGAGCATTGCCTCTTTTTTCTTTTAGAATTCTTTGCAAAGTTCTAACAATGGTTGCAGGTAGCCACCAAGGTTGAAAACAGAAATAGAAAAATACAACACTACCACAGCAGCCGAAAGAAAGAAACATTGTTGTTTTACCCTAGAGGTGCCCGCAACAGGCTCTAGGAAGAATCATGTGCGAGGACACTTCGCTGCTATCAAAGTCCATGAATTTAAAATTTTGAAGTGACGGATAAATTAACATGAGTGAATAAAAGTCTTCACAGGATGACTCTGCTTCATGGGTTCGGGGTTTTATAGTTTGCTCCTATCTTAATTTCAAATCTAGAAGAGTAGTTGTGATAAGATGAAGACCTCATTGTCATGATTAAATATTGTGCTTAACTGTGCTGTCTCGGCAGCAACCTTATATATCATAACAACATCTTTGTTTATCTAGTTATTCTGCACATTCAGCCTGTACACAGTCCTGCACACACTGCACTGCATTAGAAATTAATTCTGAGTTATTTCCTTGCTAAGTTCCCTTCACTAATCTAATATAGGTGTCACGATGTTGAGGTATGAAATCAAGTTGAAAATGGTTTTTTTCTTTCTGATTAATATAAGGGAAAGTATGTTTAGGTTGCATTGCTTGAGGACAAGCAATAGTTCGAGTTTGGGGGTGTGCAAAGTGACCACAAGTTCTATATTTAATACACATTCCATCTCATATTATTGATGTTCTTGAGTACATTTTAGGCATAATTAGGACCATGCATTGCATTTTACAGTATTTCTTTACTTTGCCATGTTTTTCTAGATTATCTTTTATTTGGTAAAAAAAGGTACTGTTTTGGTGTACTTTTGGTTTTAGGTACTAGAGGCTGACAGAGGGAAAGAGGAGCTGAGGATGTGAGGCTGAGGCAGTGAACCAAGGAGCCGTACTGATGCAGTTCCAGACAGAGACAGCAACTGCCGAGTAGCTGTCGCCGCCCACCGTGCCGCCCAAGACAGCAAACTATGGAGTTGGAGAACCGGAGTGCGATCTGTAGAGCAGAAAATCCTGATTCTATCGATGTTGTCCACTCAATTTTTTGACGTCTGTAGAAGCGGGCAGAGCCGCCGAAGGTGAATCTCGAGATTGCGTGCGGAACAAGGAAACGTGATAAAGTCCACATTCAACTTAAAGAAGTCAGAGTTTAAAGTCACATTTTATGTGAAAAGCTACTTTGAAGACTTCTACTTCAAGAAGGACTAGACCTAGCTAATGCCTATATATACCTATTGTAATTCTAGTTAAAAAAAACTTAGGTTTTCCTTAGGCATAGTTTAGGTTTTCTTGCCGCCGACATGTTCTATATTTCTCTTTGGGTTTGGGTTATGTTGTAATTAGTTGTGAGAACGGTTGCTTAGGATTTCAAGTTTGTTTTTGTAAATAAAATTACAAGGTTTACTTATTCCATGTTCTTCATAGTTTTCAATTACGGTGAAAGATTAGCTGAATTCTATCCATTTTTTCAGTATCGAGAGAGTCGAACTCACGAAAGGAGTAAGTACAATTTCATCTATAGACGGTGCGATCAATCTGGCATAGACATAGGTTAAGGGTTTAAGACGGGTAAAAGAAGACGAATTAACATTGATGTCTTTGAATGATTCACGTCGCGACTGGTATTATCTGCAGTAGGCATTTACAGAACTCTGACTTAGACATAAGCGAAGTCACTTTCGAAGCGTTCTGCCGAGCCTTGTAGTTTTGCCGAGTTTGCCGCCGAGACATAGTTCCATTCCCCTGCCGAGGCAGCGAGAGGGTCTCAACAGTTTACCTGCCATCCACTGCGGAGGTAGTAGAGTCTGGTAGCGCAAAACAACTTATCCTATTCAACGCAGTTTCACACTAAGGAGCAGCATAACCCTTCCCTTTCTATAAATCTGATCACTTCCTTTTTAATTACTTGTGTTTTTATTTTACTTTTCTTTTCAAACATTCATCTTAATTGTGCATTTACTTTTCTTGTGCATGATTTACAACTCGAATCAAGCTGTCCAATCCTTATGGGAGACGATATCTTATATGCTATAACATGACAGGGGTGTGCACTTGCGCTCATAAATAGAGAACACCCAAACGCTCTACAGTTGGAAAGGACCGAAAGACTCAGAATAAGTGAACCACTTTCGAGCACCGAAGTGACTAAAATATCTCTAAATACTAAAATGACCAGAAGATACATCTGAGGCTTGGAAGAATACCATACGAAGGCATATTTGTTTATTTGGGGGAAAGTACATAGTTAACAGTAAGAGTAACATGTTCAAGGTATATTTGATGCTACGATTTGAGTTCAGATGCAATGCACATGTTCAAATACTCATAAATTACTGCTTGAATTGATGTTCGAATTTTCGTAGCTCGTTCAATGGTTGATTGTGAAGGTGTCTTGCTAGGTCATGCAATGAAGTCTATTTTGATAATTGAATACTTATGACATATCTATCTGGTTGAGGGGTAAGCAATGTATTGATGGGTTACGATTAATTCAAAAGGATTCGGAAACTTGATGAGCAACTACAATTTCTGAATCATGTGCATAACCGTGTATACCTTGTTGGTCTAATTTACCAATTTACCCGTGAAGGTCAAAATGACCATAATACCCTCGTAGGCTGCAACGTTTGATTTTTCTCACGATATATCTGAAATCTCAATGACCATATTGCATCAACTTCTGATGTTGATTCAATCCTTCTTATTGAACTCCCCTATTCGTAAGGACCTAGTTCTGAAATTAGTCCAAAATTGTCAAATGTCTTCTTTCTGATATCTATCAAGTACCTATGAGAAATGAATTGGGTCATAAAGTGTGTACCATGTATCTGTAAATACTTTTTGTTCTAAACCAAGACCATATGCTTAAAATTAAAAGAATGACACTGTTATACGAAAGGAAAACAATTCCCTGGTTTTTGACCTATGATATGAAAAATATATCTGATATATGACATTGAATATGAAATAATAATAAAATAAATTTTACATTTGTCTTCTGGTATAAAAATAGATCCGATATCTATTTTCTGTAATACTAGCTTCTTAATATAAACTGAAATCATATGGGATATATTATCTAGGATATGAATAAAGATCTGTAGGCTCGACGCTGGTAAGTGCTTGTGAACCTAAGCTCTTACGCCCAGTGGGCCTAGGGTAAGCCTTTCTGTAAGCTCCTACCCCCGACGGGCCTAGGGTAAGTCTTTCTGGATACTATTATGGGTTTCTGCATATTGGCGTATGGTTTGAGGGTAGTTAAGTAAATTAATAAAACTTTCTGACCTCTTCTGAAATATACACTACTGAATTAATGTATCAAAGTTGAAACTCTTAGTAAACTTACAATTCGCGCTTAATGAACCACTCTAAACTTATTGTTTCAACTTCTGAAATCTAAATCTCCGGCTTTAGACACATCTTCTAAGGTTCGGGTGATCAAATAAAGAACAACTTTGTTACCTTTTAATATAATGCTTCACTGAAATATCGAATCGTAATTTGAGCTTATCGTCGCCCAGTTCTTCATGACAATGTTAAGCTTGCCATATAACTGCTTGTGCTTTTAGCATCCCCCGATAGTCTGTATTACTAGGTTTTTCGAAGCTCACGTTGTTTTTACCATCACAGGTTAAAAGATCGACCATGTTGCAACTATTAACGTCGGTATGGAAATTTCTTTGGCTTGCTCGTGGAGTATGGTATCTGTGTAATTAGGGGGCCTGTAAGTCACGTTTTGATTTATATTTGAGTCTGAAACTTTTATCATAGTTTTGTTTCATTGTTTGAATGTTTTCTGAAATTGTATTTTAACTCAAAACTTGATTATGATTTTAAATTGTTTACCAATTTTTTTATTTGAAATTTTAACATGGGTCGCTCCGGTGACCCTAATGTGACTTCCTAGGACCCGTATTAACACATAGACGGGTCTAGGGGTTATACCATGAATTTTAAATCATTACCTAGTTGCCCTATACCATTAACTCCATTAAAAAATCTCACGGACCATTCAGAACTCGCCATTTGTCTCTTTGTTAATGTTGACTTAAATGAAAAGGGGTAAATTGCATGCTAAGTCTACCAAATTTTATTTCTATTCATTTTAGTCCCTAAAAGTCTTTATTTAACCCGAATTTTACTTATATTTTATCTAATTTTTATAATTTAGTCCAATATATTTAAGGGTAAACTACCTATATAGTACCCCACCTATGCATGTGTTTTTGTTTTGGCACCCAACTATTTTTTTTTGGCAAAATGATACCTAATGTTACATTTTATTCTGTTTTGGTACCCCGACCATCTAAAATTAACAAAAATGATGACGTGGCATGGTATAAACACAATTTTAGTCAAAAGAACTTATATATTTGATCAACTTAGTCCAACATTCATCCAATTTAAACATCTTAAATTTTGGGGGTAAAATTATAAAATACCCATTTTATTTTTCTTTCTATCGAAATAGTTTGATTTTTTTGGATTTTGCAGGGTTGAGGTTAGTGTTTTAGGGGTTATAGTCATCCTTCCTTGTGGTTTTAGGGAAGAGGAGGGGGAAAATAGGGTAAATTTATAGTTTTAATCCAAATATTTTAGATGATGATTAAATTGATAGAGTTGGGACCAAATTGATAGAAATAAACAAGTTTTGGGACTAAAGTTGATAATATACCAATTAAAAATGAGTCACATCATCATCTCTGTTAAATTTTAACATTCAAGGTACCAAAACATAGTAAAAACATAATTTTAGGTACCATCTTGCGAAAAAATTAGTTGAGGTGCCAAAATAGGAACACGAGCATAGGTAGGGTACTAAATAGGTACTTTACCCTAATTTAATATGATTATATTTTTGTTTATTTTAGTCCCTAAAAATATTTATTTAACCCAAAATTAACCCATGTTTCTTTCTAATTTTTAGAACTTAGTCCAATATTTTTAATATAGTGATATTTTTGTTTATTTTAGTCCTTAAAATTTTATTTTAGCCAAAAGTCACACCTATTTCTTGCTAATTTTTAAAATATAGTACAATATTTTTAATATTGCGATATTTTTGTTCATTTTTCTCCCTAAAAAGTTATTTTTAGACAAAAATCACCCCAATTTCTTTCTTGTTTTTAAAATTTAGTCAAATATTTTTAATATGGCCATATTACTGTACATTTTAGTCCCTAAAAATATTTATTTAACCCTAAATTTACCACTATTTATTTCTAATTTTTAAAATTTAGTTTAATTTTAGTATGATGATATTATTGTTCAGTTTAGTCCCTAAATTTTTTATTTAACCCAAAATTAACATCTATTTCTTTTTAATTTTTAAACTAAGTCTAACATTTTTAATGTAACCCCCCAAAAATCGTGCTAGAAGAATCAGGTGAGTTATTGGAATCGTATTGGAATTTCGGGTTAGGTTTAAGCTAATTAGTTAATTATGGAAAAATAAATTGGGTCGATTAAATTAATTTTCGATAAATTTATTATGGCTAATATTTTTAGAAAATATTTTAATGAATATGTGTTAGGCTCGATGATCACTCAATCGTTGCTTGCCAAGTTGTGGAGAAGAGGTAAATTTGGGTGTTTGTGGTGGAAGTAAAAATTAAGAATTTAACACAAGGAATTTAGAGTGGTTCGACTTTCTAACCAAAGCCTACATCCACTACCTTAGCTACCCACCAAGAATTTCACCAATTCACTAATAATTCTTCCCCTTTTCTAGGCTAAGGAGGCAACCGTTACAATCCTAGACTCACTCACCAAGTCTAGCAACCAAAGCTCACAACCGAGCTTTGGGCACACTCTTTAAACAAGAGAATTCTAAGCAAATGAAATCTCTCTACAAGGTTGATGTTTGCACACTAAAACACTCATCCAAATCCTAGAACACTTGAGCATACATTGACAATTTGAGCTGACAAGTGTTTGTCTATACAAGGAAGGGAAATTAAGCTCTAAGACAAATTTGACATCATAATGTTGTTGAATAAATGAAGCATTAGTCTTCCATGGATGCTTGAAGGTCTCTTTTATACTCCCAATTGAGTTTGTAGCCATTGAGGACCGTTGGGATTGAATTGGAGCCGTTGAAGCCTTTATTTCCCACCATAAATGCAGTTCTTAAGCTATTTGTATCGATACACGTGTAACCGTATCGGTATGGCCTTCTTTAGAAATAGTCGTTAGAGTCTGGTCCAACTCTGCGTATCGAAATGCCTTGTAGCGCACCAAAACGTGATTGTCCGTATCGGTACGGCCTGCACTTTAAGAGATAGTTGGGAAAATAGCTGTTGGGATTTTTTCATAAAGTCATTGGGCATTAAATGTTGGGCGTATCGAAACGCATAGGAGCGTATCGAAACGACCTTTGCTGTATCAAAACGGGCAAGCTCTATTTCGGTACGGATTTTGGCAGTTTCAATTTCACACTACAACAATGTAGGCTTTTAGTGACAAATTGGCAGTGACTAGGAGTAATTTTGTCACAAATATTAAACTTTTGTGACAATTTTTTGTGCGACACTATTAGTATAAATAATTGTGATTGATTTTTATTTGGTCACTATTATAGTAGTAATTGTGATGATTACATTCTTCACAATTAAATTCTCACTATAAGTTTTATAATTGTGACACAAATTTTATTGTCACAAAAACTTTGACACATGATAGTGACGATATATAAAGTGGTCACTATTATTTGATATCTGTTGTGACAATAAAATTATTTGTCACTTAAAATTTTACTTTTTGTTGTGATAAATTTTTTCACCAATGGAAAAATAAAATTAATGACAAATTAGATATTTTCACAATAGTAAATTTATTTTTATAATAATAGTAATAATAACTATTATAAAAAATTAAATTTAAAATAAACTAGTTTGCCAAAAGGTAAAATAATTCTATTAGTCTCTATACTATGTGTAAATTGTTTTTTAGTCATTCTATTTTGATTAGTTTTAGTCCTTATATTTTTCAAATTTTAAAATTTCAATCATAATCCAAACGAGACAACGACAATAATTACAATGACTGAAAATGATTAAATAAAAGAACAAAAATTAAATATGCAACTTATGTATAACAAATGGGCTAAAAGTAAAATTTTACTTAACATATTTAAAGATTACCGTTCATGTCAAAATCATATATTTAAAATTTAAAAAGTATAGAAATTTTAAGTGACCAAATTAAAGTAAAAAAAACTAATATAATCTTCCAATAGGCATAGTTGGTCCCGTCAAAGAAAGGTGGCTTGTCGATGGATTGCGTCATTTGACCGGTTGATAGAATTGATGTATCGAGCTTCCCGGATTGCCTCAATAGGTGGTTAAACCTTCTTGATTGAGCCTTGCTCTGATACCAATTGTTAGGCGCGATCATCACTCAATTGTTGCTTGCCAAGTTGTGGAGAAGAGGTAATTTTTGGTGTTTGTTGTGGAAGCAAAAATTAAGAATTTAGCACAAGGAATTTAGAGTGGTTCGGCTTTCTAACCAAAGCCTACATCCACTACCTTAGCTACCCACCAAGGATTTCACCAATTCACTAAGAATTCATCCTCTTTTCTAGGCTAAGGATGCAACCGTTACAATCCTAGACTCACTCACCAAGTCTAGCAACCAAAGCTCACAACCCTAGCTTTGGGCACACTCTTTAAACAAGAGAAGTCTAAGCAAACGAAATCCCTCTAGAAGATTGAGGTTTGCACACTAAAGCACTTACCCAAATCCTAGAACACTGGAGCATACATTGACAATTTGAGCTCACAAGTGTTTGTCTATACAAGGAATGAAAATTAAACTCTAAGAAAAAGTTGACATTATAATGTTGTTGAACAATTGAAGCATTAGTCTTCCATGGATGCTTGGAGGTCCCTTTTATACTCTCAATTGAGTTTGTAGCCGTTGAGGACCGTTGGGATTGTATTAGAGCCGTTGGAGCCTTTATTTTCCACCATAAATGCAGTTATGGAGCTGTCTGTATTGATACACGTGTAACCGTATTAGTACGGCCTTCTTTAGAAATAGCCGTTGGAGGTCTGGCCCAGCTTTGCGTATCGAAACACGTTGAGGTGTATCGAAACGCCTTGTACCGTACCGAAACGTGATTATTAGTATCGGTACAGCCTGCACTTTAAGAGACACTTGAGAAAATAGTAGTTGGGGGTTTTTCATAAAGTCATTGGGCATTAAATGATGGGCGTATCGAAACGTAGGAGCGTATCGAAACGATCTTTGCCGTATCGAAATGGGCAAGCCCTGTTTCAGTACGAATTTTGGCAGTTTCAATTCTCGTAGCTGAAACCCTTAAAGTGTATCGAAACGGGGTATACCGTTTCAGTACGGATAAGTTGGAATTCTGGTTTTGGCTACTTTAAAACATTTCAAAAAAAATCTTTTGAAAAAACTCCTCAAACTTATTTTTCAAGTTGTTTTGACTTAAGGCATTTTTAAATTCTTTTCAATCTAGTCCAAAATATTTTTAATTTATTATATCAAAATCTATATCTAAACAATATGTTAAAAGATAAAATTTAACTTGGGCAATTTTAATTGAGTTGATTTGATATTAATTTATATAGTGACTATTTTATAAGGATTGCAAAAATTTCATTAATGGCAATTTCATAAAATGAACTAAAGTGATGGTTTTCTGGTATATTTGACACATTTATTAAATAAGCTTTTATCATCTATTTTTATTTAAAATTTGACGATGGTTATTATTTTCTCAAGAAAGAAAGTTATGCCTAAACTTATCACTCTTTTTCTCTCAAAATTCTTCCAAACACTATTTTAGTTTTTTTGGATTTTTCTTATCCAATTTCAATTCATTTTCTTTTTAAACCATTTCTAATTAATAACCACACCAGAGATTTTAATTTCTCTCATCTTGTTCAATGGATTTCAAGTTGGAAGATTGGAGGAGCAATCTTGATCTTTCAAGTTCCAATTTATTTGGATAAGCTTTGATTTTCTAATAATCTCCTAATTATTTTGTGTTGATTTTCTATCAATTTCATTGTCTTTTGTTATTTAAATGAATTTTGATGAATTAATTTGATTTCTAATAATCTAATTGATTGAATTATTAGAAATATAATAGTATGCTTTGTAGGTGTTTGATTAATTTCTTGTAAGAAAAAGAAAGGGTTTAAGTGTTAGAGGCTTAGAGCAGCGGCTGTTCGAATCAGAGCAGCTGCTGCCCTGTCTTCGAAGGGGCTGGGGGACGTTGCGTGGTGCGGAAGCATACCCTGGGCGCACGTTTGTGTGTGCGCATAATGGCTGATGCAGCCCTTGCGCATGGAATGTGATTAGAAAGTGGGAAATTGCTTGATGCGTGATTTGAAAGTAAAAAGGGGAAATGTGATTAGCACTGAACGTGAATTAGAGAAAAGAAAAAAAAAAGTTGTTAGAGTATTTAAGTAGATTATGGTGGTGCTTTAATAAATTGGTTATTTTGGTGTGGTCCAATATATATTGACCCTTGTATTTTCTTGTTGAAGATGGAAAGTGTTCGGATGTTTTTCGATTAGGCGTTGAGACCTGGGCACCAAGACGGTGGCAAGTTGGTGAGGGCAAATGTGTTTTGGTACTATAAAGAGGTTTGAATAACCTAGCAAGCTTAACTAAGCTCGGAAGTAAGTTTTCCCTATTTTCGCCTTTTAAATACTGGTTTGATATGAGACTTGATTTACATGTTTTGGTTTAAAAACATGGATAGATTTACCTACTGTTTATGCATGTTTTGAGCATTGTGATTTGATGCAAATGATCCCATGAGAATGATTTATGGTTTTAAATAGATTATATCTTGTTGAGATAATACTATGCGTGGTTTAATGCTTTTGAAATGAGATGAGAATTTGATCTATGTTTATGCATTGAAAACAGTATGGTAACATGGTTTAAAAGTGTATATTGGCAAAGTGATGAGACTTAATATTATCAGATATAATTGGTCGACCAATAAGATGAGAAGTGCACTATAAAATACAAAATGCGTACGTGAGACAAAATTCGCGCGTGAGACAAAATTCGTACGCGAGACAAATTCTTCGGTTACATAATAGGGGTAGATTCTATTGTGTTGTAAGTGATAGGGGGTAGATTCTATCACCAACGGGCAATGGGGGTATTGTCATTCCAGCCGAAATGAGATAATGGTGGGGTTAGATTTCACCATGAGACTTGATGGGGTAGACTCTATCATGGTGTCCGCGTATCCGAACATTTATTGATAGGGGTAGTGCTATCCAATTATGGGGGCAAATTTTATTCGTGTCACTTTTAATGCCAATATATGAGATTACATGTGTCACGGTTTTTAATGGTTTTGTATAATGAGATTTATACATGAGATTCTATTTTGAGATATGTTTATGATGTTCAAGCATGAGAAGCTTGCATTGAGATTTTGTATTATGGTTAATGCATGAGATTTGTGATACATGTTTTATAATTGAGATATGTTTAGGTTTGAGTAAGCATGAGACTTGAGAAAAGTGTTTTGATGCATATGGTTGTTATGCATGATTCTTTTTGAAAATAAACGAGAAAATACTTATGTTTTGATCATGTATGTTTTACTAAAATGTTTTGTGAATAAAAGGTTATTATGAAACCATGATGCTTATGTTTCGAATGAGCATGGTTAATTTAAATGATTTGGAAATGGTGTGTTTGACATGCCCTAATATGGATTTCTAATATCGGTTTTGGTTTTAAAACTGCATTGACGATTTATCTTTTTTTAGCACACTCACTAGGCATTATATGCTTATGCTCTCTTTTCTTCCGTTAATGCAGTGAATAAAAGCAAGTTAGAGGTTGTGGCTCGAGGCAAGAAGGATTCCAAAAAAATGAATTCAAAGAGTATGGTTTCGATACTATTAACATTTGTAATAAGGCAATGTGGGTAGAATATTGAGATGATTTATCTTATTTAGGAAATGATAACTTTATTGATTTTATATTGTATTAGATGATGATTGTATGTAATGATTAATGAGAAAATTTTATTTTAATGCTTGGTATACATGATAGTTATGACCAAATGATTTTAATGGTTGAAATAATGAATAGATTGATTACTTGTGTTCAATGAATGCTTATGGTCATATACTTTAATCCCTTGATTATTTTATAGCTTATGTTGAGGTCTTGATCAATTGATGCTTAATGGACAATGATATATTTTGTTAGGAAGAATGTCTTTAGATTACTTGTATAGATATGAATTGTGTTGATTAGTTGGTAAGTAACTATTTGTGCATATGTGTTTAACGGGGATTTATTATTAGAAGCATGTCAATATTGTTCGTAAGTTTTTGGATAGGTTGTGTTGGAATTCAAATTCCCAAAAGTGCATAGGGTGCAGCCCGTGTATTCTAATGGCTGGAGGTTAATTCGATTAATGGATTTTACCAAATTTAGATTCTTTGCAATTTGGTCACCGTATGATGTTGCATCAATTGAATAGGTAAATGATGTCCGATTGAGTTCTGTTTTTGCAGGCATGTTTCAAATATATCTAATTTCTGTGAGAATCTGTTAAAACCGTGTTAGTTCATGTATTTTGGATGTTTATGACTTAGTCCTTAATTTCGTATTTAGCTAAATTGGATGCCTATTTGTTATCCGTTGAAGCTTAAATTTGACATGATGCCATGAAGCATGATTAATTAAGTATTGGTAACTTGAAACTTGAATAAATACATGTAATTATTCAGATTTATGTTTTGGTCCCTTAGACGCGCTTGTAATGAATCAGATGTCCAATTGACCTCATTCGAGTTGTAACATTATCCGTTGTGAGCATGATCACCTTAGGATTCATTAAGATAATATAGACAAGATAAAAAGAAGAAAAAAAGTTCGTTTATTGAGGTAAATATTCACCGTTTTATTTTAATATTTCTTGTGTAACTTGCTCGAGTCGGAGAAACGGTCAGACTGGGCCAAGTGGTTACATTTAATATGATCATATTTTTTATATCATTTTAGTCTTTAAAATTTTAAGTTAGCCGAAATTTACCTTTATTTCTTTTATGTTGAGTGGATCGAATGATCGAAATGAACCAAGAGGGGGGTGAATTAGATTTTTAAAAGTTTAGGTGGTGGAAATTGCAAATTAAAAAGATAGACAAGGAATTTTAGAGTGGTTCAAGTTCAAAATGAACTCTACATCCACTACCTTAGCTTCACTAAGGATTTGCAACAATTCCACTAATTGATGTTCCCCTTTTCTAGGCTAAGAAGGTAACCCTTATAATTTTCGGTTAAATTTTCTACCCAAAATTTAACCCAATCCTCACACAAATAGAACAAAGATTTTGTTGTCTAAGAAAGTATCTCTCAATACAAATTGTAGCCCAATTACAAGCACTCAACCCAATTGAAATGATAAGAATGAAAAATACAATTGGGGTTTCTAGACAATATTGGGATTTAGACACAAATGCTTGGATTTGATGTTTGGATGTTTGCTTTTGGATCAATAGTTGTTGCTGGAGCTTTTAGAGGTCCCTTTTATACCTTCTCATTGATTTCTAGCCGTTGTGGTTGTTGCATTCATCAATAGAGCCGTTGGGGGTGTTATCTCACCTCCATAAATGCAGTCTGCAACCAACCGTTTCGAAACGCCCGACCCTGTTTCGAAACATACCAAAATAGAAAGAGCCGTTGGGGTGCATTAAAGAGCCCGTATCGAAACGGTCTGACCTGTTTCGATACGCTAAGAGCCATTTTGAAACTTGTTTCGAAACACTTTTGCCACTGTCAAGGGTCGTATCGAAACGACTTGAACCCATTTCGAAACGCCTCAATGCTTTCTTAAAAATCAGTTAAAAACTTGCAACGGTCATATTTTTCAAATCAAATGAAGAACCGTTTCGAAACATTGTATGTCGTTTCGATACGGTTTCTCTATGTTCTAAAGTCGTTTCGAAACTTGTTTCGAAACACAGGTTGGCAGTGTTGAAAACGTTTCGATACCCGTTTCGAAACATGGGTTGACAGTTTCAAAACTGTTTCGAAACGCCTTAGGCCGTTTCGAAACAGGGACTCGAAAATCATTGTTTCGGCTTTAAGAACACTTAGAAAATATTTGGAAAATTATTTTTTAACTTAGGTATATTCTTTAAATCATATAGAGATGTTTGAGGACTTAAAAATTCGTTTTCACATTTTCAATTTAGTCCTTAGGTTCTTTAGTTATATCAAAATTAAAATATCGGTTTCACATTTTAATTTTTTTAAAAAATCAAGCTATAGTAAGAACATGTGTATATTGAATTTAAGACTCCTAAGAATTTGTAAATTATGCAATTCAATTGTTTATTAAGGTCTTACAATAGCCCTTAGTCAAACAATTAAGACTCCTATCGTTACTTAATTTTGATGTCATAATAATAGGAATCAAATACATTCTAACTTTATTTGTTTAGTCTATATTCATTTAACATCCAAACTTTATTCCTTTAACTAAACAAGGGAGGTGTAGAAGAGGACCAAGGTGGTTGTGGCGGTTTCAAACAGTTCACCCCTGTAGATTTGGGTGGAGAGTCGCAGTCAGTACGGTGGTAAGAAAAGTGAGGAATGAGGGAGAAGGGTGTTTTCCCTTTTCCTTTCCCATGTCCCTTTCACTCTAGGCTTGTAGGTATTTTGTAAAACCTATGTTTGATTTTGATATAACAAAGTATTTTAAGGACCAAATTGAAATCTCTAAATAAATTTTTAAGTCCCCTAAAAGGTTTCAAATCATCAAAGCTTTGCTCTAGTTTGAAAAACTGAAACTCCTAAACTTTTTCTAAGTGTTCCAAGGTCAAACTGCTCAAAAACGTCTATGAGTATCGATACGCCCTTAAGGGTATCGATACCTTTTTAAGAAACTTGGCTAAAGGAGACAAATGTATCGATACACTCCTTACTGTATCGATACGGGGTATCGAAACAGATTCCATCTGTATCGATACGCTATCTCTATAAAATCCCAAGGAGTTTGAATCAAGTATCGATACGATCTCACCTGTATCGATACACTTTAAAAATATTTCTAAAATCAGAGCTTTAAATATTTTGACTGTTGGCTTGGAAGTTAGTTGGTAAATGAATTTTAAATAGGGTATCGATACGCTATAGCACGTATCGATACGATATCCTCCAGTGAGCTACGTTGAAAAAAATTGCATCGATACGATATTCCCCGTATCGATACGCTTCCCTAACACGTATCGATACGCATGTACGCGTATCGATACACCCCTCTTATATTTGTACAACGACTATTTATTTTTGTGAGACAAGTATCGATACGCCTTCTCGAGTACCGATACGGTAGGCTGTATAAGTGTATTTATGGTGGTAAGAGAGGGTTCCAACAGCTACAATTTATTTCCTAACCATCCAAACGACTATAATCAATGAAGAGGGTATAAAAAGAAGTCATTTGAAGACCAGCGAAAACTATTGATCCTAAGAGAAACATCCATACACAAAACCCAAGCTCTTGTACCAATATTTTCATTCTTGTAAAAATCCCAAATTGTATTGAGTGTAAATCTTATATTGTATCTTCAATTTGGGTTGAGTGCTTGTATTCAAAGGGGCAAATTTGTATTGAGAGATATCCTCATTGCCTTCTATTTTCTTCTTTGTAACCAAGTGAGAGTTGGGCCAATTTTGGGTAGAAAATTGACCGGTTTTGTAAAGGTTTCCTCCTAAGCCTAGAAAAGGGGAAGATCAACTAGTGGAGTTGTTGGAAAATCCTTAGTGGGAGCTAAGGTAGTGGATGTAGAGTTCATTTGGAACTTGAACCACTATAATTGTCGTGTTCTTCATTTTTATTCATTCAATTTCATCTCCAAAGTTTTAAAAACCCAATTCACCCCTCTCTTAGCTTTGATCAATCATTTGATCCACTCAACAATTGGTATCAGAGCCTACCTCTTTGAAGGATTAATAACTAAAAGAGGAGATTCTAGGAAGATTGTGATCATCAACAAAGCAAGCCATGGCATCTACCTCTGGCTCAAGCATGTATGAGTCTCAATCAATCACTAAATTGCCTTTCTTCAATGGTGACAATTATCCGTATTGGAAGAATCGGATGCGTCTCTTCATAAAGTCAAGTGATTTCCTTGTTTGGGATGCTAGAGAAGACAATCCCATCATTCCGGTGAAGAGATACGATGAAGGCAAACTTGTGCCGAAAAGAAAAGTAGAAATGAGTGAAGATGATCGAAGGAAGCTTCAAATCAATGAAAAGGCTCTTCACATATTATTTTATGCTCTTGGACCGGATATCTACTCCAAGTTTTCTTCCATCGAAAGTGCTAAAGAAGTATGGGATACACTTGAGACAACCTATGAAGGGACAATCGATGTGAAGGAAACAAAGATTGGAATTCTCAATCTTAACTATGAGAATTTCAAGATGGAGCCCGATGAAATCGTATCTAAGATGTTTGATTATTTTTCAACCATCGTCAATGGGCTAAAAGGTTTTGGAGAGATCATCTCGGAGGACAAGCTAGTCCGGAAGCTACTCTACTCTCTTCCCGAGTCTTGGGATGGGAAAAGAACCGCTATCATCGAGGCGAAGAATCTAAAGACGTTAAAGCTTGATGAGCTAGTTGTTTCTCTCTTAACTCATGAAATCATGAAGCAGGGAAGGGAAGATGAAAAGAAGAAAGAAGAAAGAAGAGTGGAGAAGCTTGAGGTAGACAAGAAGAAGAAACTAGGAGTGGCTCTCAAAGCTTTTCTACATGAGGAGAGCACTTCTAGTGAGGAGGAGATCTTGAAGAATTGACTATGATAGCCAAGAGATTCTCACGGTTTATGAGGTCCAACCGAGGTAGAAAGCTTCAAAGAAAGATGGACTTCAAGACAAAGAACAAAGAGGAAGAAAAGGATCCGATCATATGCTTTGAGTGCAAGAGACCGGGTCACATCCGTTCCGAGTGTCCTGAACTCAAGAAAAAGGGCTTTGAGAAGAAGAAAAAGTTCAAAGCCAAGCTTGCTACTTGGAGTGATGAGGAGTCATCCGAGGATGGGGAACAAGAAGTGGCCAACCTTTGCCTCATGGCTATTGAGGAGGATTCTATGGTAACCTCTAACTCATCTACTTTTAATTTTACCTATGATGAATTGCATGAAGCATATGATGAGTTATAAGAGGTGTATGATGAGTTAGTTGAGAAGTATAAGGAGTCCGTTTTGAAAAATAAAAGAGTCATTTCGGATTTGAATGCTAAAAATGATTTGATTTCTCAAGCTAACTTGGAATTTGAGAAAATAGATTTTAGGTTTACAAGATGAACTTGAATACTTTCAAAAAGAAAATGTAGATTTAAATAATCTTATTTCTCAATGTAACATTGAACACCAAAAGGTGTTAGATGAGCTCAATGAACTCAAAAATTCTTTCAAGAGTGTTGATCCTTTGAAAATTGAAATAGGTGAATCATCTAGAACCAACCAACCTAAGAGAAAGAATTTTAACTACAAACAAAGTGGCTCCTATAGGCATACTAAAACTAAAAGAATTAGAAGTGTATGGGTTCCGAAGGAACTTGTTAAATCTAATAATGTTGATGCCATGTCACCTTGGATTCCTAAGGGAACCAAGCTTTTGGGAGCTAACACTCGTGGACCCAGAATGATTTGGGTACCAAAAATCAAAGCTTAAATTCTTTGTTTGTAGGGGGATCATTGCTACAAGGCCAAAGCACAAAGTCAAAGTTCGTGGTACCTTGATAGTGGATGCTCGAGGCACATGAGCGGAGACAAGAGTCGATTCTTGGAATTAAAGCCAAAAAGTGAAGGATTAGTAACTTTTGGTGACAACTCCAAAGGTCGCATTGAAGGTATTGGCTCCATAGGTAATCGCTCTTCCATACTCATTGAAAATGTGTTGTATGTCAATGGTCTAAAACATAATTTATTGAGCATAAGTCAACTCTGTGATAAAGGATTTAATTTCATGTTTGATAAAAAATGGGTGTAGAATTGTTGACATTAAATCTAATAAAACTATGATCATTAGTCATCGCATAGGCAATATATATATGGTGCATCTAGATCACATTCATACATCCCATGCATGCTTAGTTGCTCAAACTGAAAATGATGCATGGTTGTGGCATAGGAAACTAGGACATGCTAGCATTAGTGTTTTGAAAAAATTAGTTTCCCTTAATCTAGTTAGAGGCCTACCTAAGCTCAAGTTCTCATTAGACAAAATTTGTGATGCATGTGCTAAAGGTAAACAACATAGAGCCTCATTTAATTCCATTAATGATGTTTCTACAAGTAAGTGTTTGCAATTAATTCATATGGAATGGAGATGGGGGTGAATTTTACATGCTTATCCGAGGGGATGGTGGTAGAGTTGGAGAAATCGTTCGGGGAGGAGGAAGTGAGAGCCGTTATATGGGGATGCAAGGGCTCGAAGGCACCGGGGTCGGATGGGTTTACCTTCGAGTTCTATAAGAAGGGTTGGGAGTTTTTGAAGGGGGATGTGATGGAGGTGATGCACCGTTTTTATGAGACGAGTTCGATGCCGAAAGGGAGTAATTCGACATTCGTGGTTCTAATTCCAAAAACTGAACAGCCGCGACACTTGGGAGATTATAGGCCTATTTGCCTATTGAACTCGCTCTATAAAATAATTGCTAAATGTTTGGCAAAGAGGTTGCAAAAGGTTTTACCGGCGGTAATTAGTGACGTTCAGTCTGCGTTTGTGAAGGGCCGTCAAATTGTGGATGGCATTATGTTAGCTAATGAAGTTTTACATTCGGTGCAACAGCGATCATGTGGTGAGGGAGGAGTGTTGTTGAAGCTTGACTTTGCCAAGGCTTATGACTGTGTTAAATGGGAGTGTTTAGAGGCGATACAATGTAGTATGGGTTTTGGTTTGAAGTGGCGGAAGTGGATGAGTATTTGTACGAGTACGGCGAGGCTTTCGATTTTACTAAATGGGAGTCCGACTCCGGAATTTCCAATACAGTGGGGTCTACGGCAAGGGGACCCACTATCGCCCCTGTTATTTGTGATAGTGGTGGAATTATTACATCGCTTGTTTAGCGAGGCGGAGAAGACATGTTTGATCCGGGGTGTCCATGAGGTGAATGAATGTCGGGTGTCACACCTTCAGTTTGCGGATGACACGGTAATCTTCTTACAAGGTGAGGTGCGTTATGTCGCCAATTTAAAAAGGGTCTTAACTTGCTTTGAATATTTTTCGGGGTTGCATATTAATTATATAAAATCATGCATGTATGGTGTGGGAGTGGAAGAGGAGGTGGTGAATACGATGGCGAACATTATGGGGTGTAAGACGGGGGAGCTGCCGATGGTCTATCTTGGGCTGCCCCTTGGCGTAGATCCTCGTAGTTTAGGCATGTAGGAGTCGTTGCTACAGTGTTTTAGAAAGAGTTTGGCCGGGTGGAAACGGGACTCGTTATCTTTTGCGGCACGACTGACCTTGTTAAATTCGGTGTTATCCGCCTTGCCAATTTATTATATGGGTATGATTTTGGTCCCAAAGGGTATTGTTAGAAGACTTGATAGGATTAGGAGGTCGTTTTTATGGGGAGGTTCGGAGGAACGTCGTCGAATGAGTCAGGTGAATTGGAAGGTGGTGTGTCGATCGCGGAAATTTGGGGGGTTGGGGGTTGTGGATTTACATCAACGAAACTTGGCTCTTTTAGCGAAATGGCGATTTGCGGTGGAGGGAGAATCGTTGTTGCGATCAGTTTTGATTGCTAAGTATGGGGCAGATGTTTTGGATAGGCGACTGACTTTGGTACGGCAAAGGTCGATGTCGACAGTTTGGAAATAGATAGTGACATTGCAAGAGCGAGAGGAGGTGCATCGCTATATGGCGATGTCCAATTTTGTTTGGCTGGTTGGGAATGGTTGCAAGATTCTGTTTTGGCAGGATAATTGGTGCGCGGATGTGCCATTATGCATATTGTTCCCTCGGCTGTTCCGTATTGCTAAGAATACTTGGGCATTGGTGCAGGATTATGCTTCGGGGACCTTGTTGTCACATGAGAGGTGGGATGAGTTTTTCTCGCGTTCACTTCGATCTTTTGAGGTACACATGTTGCGAGAGTTACGTGGTATAGTGGGATCGGTAGTATTGACTGTCGAGAAGGAGGATATGTTAGTGTGGAAGCATACGACGACGGGACAATTTTCAGTGGCAAGTTTGTATAGGTTGATGGCGTCTTTTGGGTTGGAATGTGATCGGACAGTATCGGCAATTTGGTCGGTGAGAATACCACCTAAAATACAATGCTTTGTTTGGTTCATTTTGTTGGGTCGATTACCTACGTTATGCTTCTCATCCCTCTTAGGGATGAGGTTAGAGGGAAATAATTATAGTTGCCGATGGTGTGGGGAGGGGGAGGATGCAGTGGATCATATCTTATATCATTGTTCGGTTGCATGGGACATTTGGTCGTGGTTTTTTGCGTGGTGGCAGGTTGAGTTTGTGCGACCAGCAACTGTGTTATAGTTCATGAAAGTGGTGTTGGAAGGCACCTTTCGAGGACCTTTGTGGGATAGGTGGTTAACTGGTTGTGCTGCAACATTGTGGTCGCTATGGTTAGCGCGTAATGAATTAATTTTTCAGGATAAGAGGATATCGGTGGGGGACTTAATTTTTATCATTAAGCTTCGTGCATTTTATTGGGTGAGGGCTTTTGAGCCGCATGCATTACTCTTTGAGTCCAAATAGTGGGATTGTCTGAGGTGGGGTGTGGAGCCGAATCGGCCACGGGTGCCACGAGTGGGCTATGTATGGTCCCCTCCGGTGGCTGGTTGTGTGAAGTTTAATGTCGATGGCTCGGCGCGAGGGAAACCGGGCCCGGCGGGATGTGGTGCGGTATTGCGTGATGAGATGGGGAGAGTGTTGGCTTTGTTCTCGGGTCCTTTGGGTGTGTTGGATTCCAATGAGGTGGAGTTACATGCAATTTTGTTCGCATTGGAATCCTTTCGGACGTCGCAATGGTACGAGATACCTTGTATTATTGAGTCCTATTCGTTGGTAGCGACTTCTTGGGTTAGTCATGGGGAAACAAGACTGTGGAGGCTTTTCCATTTGTTTCGACGTGTCGATGATGCTTGCCTCGCAATGAATTATGTTTTTCACCATGTGGTACGTGAGGTAAATGGTGTGGCCGACATATTGGCGAAAGGTGGGGTGGATCGGAAGGCTTGGTTGCGGGTTGGGATTTGAGGAGGGTTGGTGCAGCGTGTGATCCGCGATGGAGGGGGTAAGGCTGGGCGAGGCAGGGGGCCTGCTGCGGAGTCCTGAGTGCTGTCGGGTGGGTGGCTGCTAGATGCTAGGCAGCGCGTCACTGCTGGACAGTGTGCGCATTGGGGTGGGGCTTGCACACCATGTGTAGGCATGCCGGGATGGGGTCTGTGGTGGCATGGTCCATGTGTCATAATTAAGGAGTTGTTTCGTATATCCTTTTCGGGTACTCTTTTACTCCATTTAGGTGTAGGGAGGTTTTTAATGAGGCTCGGGAGGATACGTTGTATGATTTTACATTTTAATAAAAATCATACGATTTGAGCAAAAAAAATTAATTCATATGGATCTATTTAGGCCAATTAGGACTACTAGCTTGGGTGGAAAATCATATGCTTTTATGCTTGTTGATGATTACTCTAGATATATTTGGGTTCTCTTTTTAAGCACCAAGGATGAGGCTTTAGAAAACTTCATCACATTTTCAAAAATAACCCAAAATGATCTTGAACTTAAAATTTCACATATTAGAAGTGATCGTGGAACGGAATTTAATGAAAATGGGATTAGCCATAATTTTTCAAATCCTCGAACTCCTCAACAAAATGGGGTAGTTGAGAGAAAAATAGAACTTTAGAAGAAATGGCTAGGACTATGCTTGGTGAAAACAATTTACCTAAGTATTTTTGGGCGGAAGCCACTAACACCGCTTGCTATATTATAAATCGAGTAATGATTAGGCCTATTTTAAAGAAAACTCCTTATGAGATTTTAAAATCTAAAAGGCCTAACATTAGTTATTTTCATCATTTTGGTTGCAAGTGTTTTTTTTTTAAACAATGGAAAAGACAATTTAGGTAAATTTGATGCAAAAAGTGATGAAGTTATTTTTCTAGGTTACTCTTTAAACTCTAAAGTCTATCGTGTGTTTAACAAAAGAAATTTAGTTGTAGAGGAATCTATTCATGTGGTTTTTGATGATAACCTTCTTTCGAGGAAGGATTCTTGTGATGATGATGGTGTAGGGATCATTGAAGCTAATGATGGTGGAGAATCATCAAAGGTGAATGTAATTCCAACTAAAGAGGAAGAAGCACAAGAACCGCCTCTAGAAGCATTGCAAGACATGTTTCTTGAGGAAAAGGAAGTGAGCTACCCAAGGAATACAACTATGTCAAAGGTGGTGAAATCTTGGGTGATCCATCCAAGGGGGTAACTACTCGCTCTTCTCTTAAAATGCTTAATCATGTTGCATTTATCTCATGCATTGAGCCTAAGAATGTTAAAGAATCATTAAAAGAAGATTTTTAGATTATGGTCATGCAAGATGAGTTAAATCAATTTGAGAAAAGTAAAGTGTGGACATTAGTTGATAGGCCTAGAAATAAATCTACTATAGGAACTAAATGGGACTTTAGAAACAAACTAGATGAGAGTGGTAACATAGTGAGAAACAAGGTTGGGCTTGTTTCTCAAGGTTACACTCAAAAAGAGGGAATTGATTTTGATGAAACTTATGCACCCGTATCTAGAATGGAAGCCATTAGGATGTTACTTGAAATTGCATGTTTTCATGATTTCAAGCTTTTTCAAATGGATGTCAAAAGTGCATTTTTAAATGGTTTTATAAATGAAGGAGTGTATGTGGAACAACCATCGGGTTTTGAAGATCCAATTTTTCCAAACCATGTTTTTAAATTGTCAAAAACTTTGTATGGTTTAAAACAAGCTTCTAGAGCTTTGTATGAAAGACTTTCATGTTTTCTAGTTGGAAAATGTTTTGAGAAAGAAAAGGTGGACACAACACTTTTTATTAAAAACAATGGCAAAAATATATTCTACTAATGAATTGCTTTTTCAAGATTTTTCTAAGTTGATGCAAGGTGAATTTGAAATGAGCATAATGGGGAAGCTCTCATTCTTTTTGGGACTCCAAATCAAACAAATGAAGAATGACATCTTCATCAATCAAGCTAAGTACATCAAGGATATGCTCAAGAAGTTTGGGTTGGAGCATGCAAAGCCTCAAGCTACACCAATGAGCTCATCTACAAAGCTTGACAAAGATTAAAGAGGTAAGTGTGTTGACTCTAAGCTTTATTTCTATATGATTGGATCATTACTTTACCTTACCGCAAGTAGACCAGATATATTGTTTAGTGTTTGCTTGTGTGCTAGGTTTTGAGCTAGTTCTAGAGAGTCTCACCTTATATCCGTTAAAAGGATCTTTAGGTGCCTTAGAAATACTCCTTGTTTAGGTCTTTAATACCCTAAAGACTCAACCTTTAACCTTCATGCTTATTCGGATGCGGATTACGGGGGTTGCAAAATAGATATGAAAAGTACTTCCGGCACTTGCCAATTCCTAGGTAGTATGCTCATATCTTGGTTCTCTAAGAAACAAAATAGTGTAGTTTTATCTACCACCGAAGCCGAGTACATATCCTTAGGGAGTTGTTGTGCTCAAGTCCTTTGGATGAAAAAGCAACAACTCTTAGATTATGGAGTTAAAGTAGAAACCATACCCCTTAAGTGTGATAACACAAGTGCGATTTGTGTCACCAAAAATCTCATCCAACACTCTAGAACCAAACACATATGAATAAGGCATCATTTCATTAGAGATCATGTCCTTAAACAAGATGTTGTTATAGAGTATGTTGACACCTTGAACCAATTAGCGGACATATTTACCAAATTTCTAGACAAAGAACGTTTTTGGTCATTTAGGAGAGAGTTAGGTCTAACTAGCCTATCTTGACCCTTTAGGACTCTTTTTGAGGTTAAAATTGCTTATCTTGTGAAAATTCATGTTTATGTGTTGTTGATCTTGATGGTAACCATGCTTGTAACTAGGGGGAGTATGCTTCTATTAGAACATGCTCAAATTTGCTCATTCATCATTTGCATACATTTAGAAGATGTTAAATTCGAGCCTTTGGTAGTTCTAGAGACCAAAAATGCATTTTTGGGCATAGGGTATCGATACGGCCTTATGCGTATCGATACACGTACTTCATTAAGTTTCCAAACTGCATTTCCTCTTGTGCGGGTATCGATATTATGAGCGTTTCGATACGGATACCTTCCGTATCGATATAGTGTCCTGATACGCGTTTCTAAGAAATTACTCTTGTACCCTCGTATCGATACTGCCTTTAGGCATATCGATACTCGATCGCGCAAAAACTTCAATTGGACATTAAAAGACATCAACTTTTACCTAAACTCTTTTTATAAAACCCTAAACGAATTTCATCTATAAAAGGGCCCTCAACCCTTCATATTTTCATCACAAAACTTAAAGCTTCTTGAGGATTTTTCAAAATCAAGCCAAGTCTAAGGCTTCCATCAAGTTTGGTGCAAAATCATCACCTATTCATCCTCTTTCAATATCAAGGTATAAAATCTTCTTTTCTTTCTATTTTTCTTTTTTATTTTTTTTATTTTCGTTTATATTTTTCCCTTTGGTTTTTGTTTTTATTCTTCTATTCAAAATCTTGTTTTAAACTCTCTTTTTTCAAAAAAACAATTTTTTTTCTCTTAACTTGATTATTGATTCAACAATGGGATTGAATATGATATTGATGCATACATTGTTTTAATCAATTTTTTAGACTATAGCACCTAAAAAGATAGCACCCACTAGCGAAGTTGGCGAAGGATCAAATTCCGGCGATGGCACTCGTCTGAATTTAACCTTAATCTATCAAAAGTGCTTTCAAACTCATGGTGAACTCAACTATTTTTGAACCTTTCAAAACTACAAGATTCGACAGGAGAGGGTAATTTCTATTCCTTTTCTCGATTCGGAGCGTTTCAAGTTTGCTTATCTACCATTGCTCGAAGAATGGAAGTTTATGGATTTTCTTCAAATTCTAGGGTTTTTCTTTAGAAATTTGGTTCTAATCTTTTATGCCAATGCAAAGTGTGTCGCTAATGCTGAGGGTAATGTCTATGCCGTTAATTATTATCTTATGGGCAAGAAGTTTACCATCGATGTCGAGGCTCTTTGTATTGTATTTGGATTTAAGGATGAGGGTATTGACGATGAAGGTTCTCTTGGACATGTTTTGGCGGGATCCTTCACGATTCTAAATGCTCATGACCGCATCCTTCATCTAATTATCACTTGGTGGTTTAGGCCATCCGGAGGAAAATATTCTACAATCCGCCAAGTTGATGATTTTTGGCTTAGATGCTTTCGTGAGAGGAAATGTCCTATCCTTGCTCGCATTATGTTTGTGGAGATAGTCTTCCTCGTTCAACATCGTCACACCACTCTTGTTACTTCATTCACTTATGGCACGACTTTGAGCTACTTTTTCACTAAGAAAAATATCGATTGTTCTCATGATTATCCGAAGAATCTCACCGATCCGATTGATGAGAGGTCTTTGTCTCGGGGCAAGTTTCATTATTTCAATGGTAATTGGCTTCGCTTTCCGAGCTTCCTAGTGATGTTATACCCGAAGAGATTGCAAATCCTCTTGTAGCTCCTCAAGCTCGTCCTCCATCCATGGATTCTCTCATGACCTACCTTAATGAACAATTCACGGGCTTACGCACGGGAATTGGTTCTATAGATCAAGTCATGATTTCTGGGTTTGCCGCCATTGATACTCGCTTCACAAGCTTGGAAGATCGCATGACCAATGTAGAGAAGCGTATCACTTCCATTGAGGCCGAGCATAATTCTATGAATATCTCTCTTACGGCCTTCCATGATGAATGGCGTCAATCAAGGAGGAACGACGATGCCAATGAAGATGAAGATGAAGAAGATGGTGATGGTGATGGAGACAAGTCTTAGATTAGTCTTTGCATCTCATTCATGTCATCTTAGAATTTATATTTATGCACTTTGATTTATGTTTTTAGGACTAAGTTTATCATATTAGTATTAAGTTTAACATTTTAAAACCTATGCTTTGATTTATGTTTGGATTTTAAGTTTGATGTTTCTTTAAGTTATGAACTTTATGATTATATATTTAAATGTTGCTTGGTTTATTAATATGCCTTTATAGCCTATGCTCTTTTTTGATCTAACAAAAAGGGGAGAGGGAAGTTCACAAGCTCACTTAAACACTAATCTTAAAATTTACCTAGCTAACATTAAGGGGGAGTTGTTTCCCAAAGTTTTTTAAAAGACTTAAAAATTTTAAGCTTTGGTTTTGTTATATCAAAAAGGGGGAGATTGTAAAACCTATGTTTGCTTTTGATATAACAAAGTGTTTTAAGGGCCAAATTGAAATCTCTAAATAAATTTTAAGTCCCCTAAAAGGTTTCAAATCATCAAAGCTTTGCTCTAGTTTGAAAAACTCAAACTCCTAAACTTTTTCTAAGTGTTCCAAGGCCAAACTGCTCAAAAACGTCTATGAGTATCGATACGCCTCTAATGGTATCGATACCTTTTTTAGAAACTTGGCTACTAGAGATAAACGTATTGATACGCTCCTTATCGTATCGATAGGGGGTATCGAAACAGATTCCATCTGTATCGATACGCTATCTCTACAAAATCCCAAGGAGTTTGAATCAAGTATCGATACGTTCTCACCTTTATCGATACTCTTTAAAAATATTTCTAAAATCAGAGCTTAAATATTTTGACTATTGGCTTGGTAGTTGGTTGGTAAATGAATTTTAAATAGGGTATAGATACGCTATAGCACGTATCGATACGATATCCTCATGTGAGCTATGTTGAAAAAAATTGCATCGATACGATATTCCCCATATCGATACGCTTCCCTAACACGTACCGATACGCTTGTACGCGTATCGATACACCTCTCTTATATTTGTACAACGGGTATTTATTTTTGTGAGACAAGTATCGATACGCCTCCTCAAGTACTGATACGGTAGGCTGCAGAAGTGCATTTATGGTGGTAAGAGAGTGTTCCAACGGCTACAATTTATTTCCTAACCACCCAAACGGCTATAATCAATAAAGAGGGTATGAAAAGAAGCCATTTGAAGACCGACAACAACTATTTTTCTTAAGAGAAACATCCATACACAAAATCCAAGCTCTTGTGCCAAAATTTTCATTCTTGTAAAAATCCCAAATTGTATTGAGTGTAAATCTTATCTTGTATCTTCAATTTGGGTTGAGTGCTTGTATTCAAAGGGGCAAATTTGTATTGAGAGATATCCTCATTGCCTTCTATTTTCTTCTTTGTAACCAAGTGAGAGTTGGGTCAATTTTGGGTAGAAAATTGAACGGTTTTGTAAAGGTTTCCTCCTAAGCCTAGAAAAGGGGAAGATCAACTAGTGGAGTTGTTGGAAACACCTTAGTGGGAGCTAAGGTAGTGGATGTAGAGTTCATTTGGAACTTAAACGACTATAATTGCATTGTTCTTCATTTTTATTCATTCCATTTCATCTCCAAAATTTTAAAAACCCAATTCACCCCCTTTTTGCTTTGATCAATCATTTGATCCACTCAACATATTTATAACCCCAAGTACTGTTTGATGGGATAGGATCAGGCCTAGTGCTGCTTATTGATAGGTCAACAATTTAGCTCTAGTTCCCAATCCATAGGCTTTACAATCTGGTCATATGGCTTGGCAGTGGTACTTCACGATACTGTAGCTTTTGACAGAGGTCCATTCCTCAAGACCATATAAGTCTTCAGTACTGTTGTTGCGTGTAAAATAGTCTATCGCAATGGTAGTGCAAGTATACACGACGCAAGTAGTAAAGTGATACGAAGTATCGGATATCGTCTCCACAGGGATTGGGCTAATAGCTTCACCTTAATTCACTGCACGAAAGTAAAGGAAATATTTGAGAGTTGTCACGAAAATATTAAAGTAAACGTAAATAAAAGAGTAGAAATATCAAGATAGAGAGACTGGGCTGGTATTGAATTGCTCAGTAGTGCAGGTATTGCAGAGTTTAGGAAATCCAGTTCTGTCGTCGTCACCCGTCGCGGCAGCACCTGTCGCGGCAGCAGTCTGTTGATCGTCGCGGCAGAAACCTCTCAACTCAGTACTTTCAAGTTTGGCAAGAATCCCAGATCTGCCTTGGCCTATCCCTAGGTCCAAGTGTGTCGATGATCACGTCTTTGATGATACCTCCCGGCGTGAATCGAAGGATGAACACCGATGTGTATGAATTCTTCTTTAGCCACTTAACCTCGCCCTATCCCTAGGCAGGAGATAGTTCAACTATAAACTAGAGAACTTGCTCTTATTTCTTTCGTATACTTAACTCTCCCGATGCTAAGTAAATAGATAACCTCACAATGCTCTCCCGATGCTCTTGCAAGATATTAATAACCAAAATAAGAGAACTTGAAGTTTATTTTATTGAACTAAAAAATTCCTAAAACAAAACAACCCTTGCAACTACTTTACAAATCAACCCGTGGCCCTAAGAGGAATTTAGAACATGTCGGCGGCGGGTAAACGGCTAGGGGTTTTTGGTTATCGGTTATGGGGTATTCGATGTGTGTTATCCCTAGGTTAAAATACATGCCCTTATATAAGCTTTGGGCTCAAGTTATCTAAGTTAACAAGGATTACAACTTCAATTAAAAGTATGATTCTAATAAAGACTTAATCTTCAAGGAATCTACTTTCCAGCCTTCTTCCTTGTTTCTTGGGATTTCCTCTCCTTGAACTTTGGCTTGACATATCTTTTGATCCGGGGCTTGGAAAATTATATGGTTTTCACACGACAGACGTGCTAAATTTTCTCTATCTGTCGAGGTCCACTTTGCTTTTCCTCCACGAAATTGCTGTCGTCCTCTGCTGTCACGGCAGCACCATGGCAGCGTCGTCCTCTTTGTCTGCTTGTCCAGTTCAGCTCTTCTGCTTCTCCGCCCAGCGCCTGCCTTCACCGTCTTCTACGGCAGCTACCTGCAAAAACAGCCATTTTTAGTAGAATCTGTGCCTTTAATATATTTGTGATGTTTTGCTGTAAACTAACCTAAATGCAATGAACAATGCTTGAATGCATCAGAAATATGGGTTTAAAAGGGTGTAAATAATAGAACTTTTACACACTCAACACACCCCCAAACTCAAGTTCTTGCTTGCCCTCAAGCAACTAAAATCTAAAAGAAAAATGAAATATTTTTGTTTTGGCTTTCAAACAGTGAACTTTCCCTTACCCGTCGTTCGTTCCCTGTGACGGCAGCAACCTGTCGGATAATTTAGGATCTGTCCGGAATCTCACTATAGTCCTCGTGCAGTGTGTGCATGCTTGTGAACAGTTATATGCCAAGACTCTCTTAGTTTCACTAGAATATTATACTTTAGCTTGTTTAGAGACTGCTTTCTTACGAGACTGATTTCTTTCTTCTTCTTACTAGAGCCAGAATCGGGCACCTCTAGTTATTTCTTTTTTTCTAATTTCTTCTTTTTTCTACTAGAGCCAGTATTTCAGGCACCTCTAGTTAACTGTCTAGAGCCGGTGATAGGCACCTCTAGAAGTTTTTCTCTAGTTATCTGCCTAGAGCAAGTGTTGGGCACCTCTAGGTTTCCTGAGATTCTAGTCTCTTTTCTACTCTAAGTGCTAAGTTTTCTATTCTAGTTTGGCTAAAAGAAGTCTAAGCAGTATAACAGTCACAATGGTGTTTAAGTTTTCAGAACTATAGAAAGGTTCTAAACTTCTCCTTAAACTATCCTAAAGTTGCTGCCACGACAGAGTTGTCACGACAGGTAAGTTCAATTCACAGTTTTCAGCCAAAATTTTCAAAATTTTCATTTTTTTAGAGCAAAATAACTGAGTAAAGACACAAAATTTAACTAAGATGTACTTGGACTCCATTAATATGGAGGGTTGCCACCCCAAACTCGAGGGTTGCATTGCCCTCAATGCAAATGACAAAATGAAAAGAAATGAAGGCAGTACATCACAAAATATATAAATAGCAGGCAGCAATAAGAAAATAAGAAACTTAAATTTTAAGCACTGTCTTTACTGCTGCTGCTGAGGCGGATTTGGCGGCGGATTCTGGTCCTTGGGGTGGGCTGGGGTGGTTGCTGGACAACCTGAATGTCAGAGCTGCTGCTGCTGCTGCTACTGCTGCTACTGCTGCTACTGCTGCTTGCATTTGGTAGAGTTTTCTTGTTTGCCATTCTTTTCTGCCTCTTGATCGGTGTAAATTCTTTCGACAGGTTCCTCTGAATAGAGGGTTCAGCGTCGCTGTCTGCCCAGACGGATGAGGAAGAGAATCCAGCTACAAAGGCAGCAATGTCATCCGGAGGTACCGATCGCTTTGTTCCTCGGGCGGATGTTTTGGCATGAGGGTTGCCGGCTACCGTCGGGGCAGGTGATGGTATGGAAGCAGCAGATGGTGTATGTGGTGTGGCAGCAGGTGTAGGTGTGTGGGCAGAGGTGGGGACAGTGAAGTAGTGGCAGGAAAGGTGGGAAAGACAACATCAGGGAAATTTAAAGTATTGTGAATAAAATTTACCGTGGATGCGGCAAAGTCCTTGATGAATGTCATGAAGCCTAGTTGTCTGTCCTCCATCCTTTGAATAGCAGCAAGGATTTGACTGGATGGGTCTGTCGGAGCGGCTGTAGCGGCAGGTTCAGGAGTTGGCTGTTCTGATGATTCAGCTGGGGCGGCAGCGGGGTTGACAGATGAGATAGGGGTTGCCACTGTCAGCTCCATGAGGCTGATGATATTTTTATCTGTCCAGCCCCGTCCTTTCACTATGCGATCAGTGTCGGCTTCCGGCACGTCATGAATGCGGCAAAGGGACGTGATGAGGTAGTGGAGGCAAAGGAGGGTCGTCGGTCTATGGGCACTTTCCAAAATACTCTCTCGCATATAACTTCCCACATTAATGGGTCGTTTATTTAGAATGGAGTGTATTAAGGGTAACCTCTGATGGTCAACGGTGGTGTGATGTGATGACGGCATGATCCTCTTCTTGATGAAGGCATTCCACAGTTTTGCCTCCGGCAGCAGTTGCCCCCTCTTCACTGTGTGAGGGTTTTTTCGACTTGTGTTCCATTCAGTCCCTTCTTCCGTCACTTCTGCCATGACAGCATCATAGGCAGCATCATCTAAAGTGTCAAGGAACTGCTGGTGAGCATCATCGTTGGGGCCTAGGTGAAGGCCATACAAAGAGTTGATGCGCTCGGCTGTGAACTGCACCTCTTTCCCTCGAACAGTCACTGCTGTCGTCGTCTTACTGCTGATGGCAGCATAAAATTCCCTCACCAGCATCTCGTTCATCTCTACTGGTTGCTCCGCGAATGATTCCCATAAGAAGGCTCTGATCGTCCTTGCGATGAAAGGCTTGAGGCCCATATTGACTGCCTTGGAGTGTAAATGAAGCCTCGTTCTTCCCATAGATCTTTGGTTGCAAAGGACTGTGGGGTAGGTGCTGCCGGTGAAGAAGTTGAAGCAGCACTGCGGCGGGTTTTTCTGGAAGATATGTTAGTGCAAGGGTTGTTGAAAGTAAAATAAAGCAAATGAAAACTGGATGGGGAGAGCAAGTAAGAAAAGTAGAAGTGAATGAAAATGCAAGTGAAACGAGGTTTATAGAGGAGTTGCTGCCCGTTGAAGCTGTAACGGCAAGCGTGAATAACGGGGCGACTGTTGAGCTTAAGCGTGTCCGACGCGTCTGACACGCGTTTCTGCGTCTGTTACGCGTCTGTCACACGTTTCCGCGTCTGTCGTGACAGTCTGGTGACAGCCTGTCTTTTCCGTGACTGCCGCGGCAGCTGGAACGACAGGCTTCAATATTGGGCTTTGTTGGGCTGATGGATGGGTGGTGGGCTGAGTTCACTTCTCCTGTTCTTCTTGACTCCTTTATTTCCTAAAAACAATATATAAAAAACATTATTCGAATAAAATAAACCTTATTTCCTAATAATAAAAAAACAAAAATAAATAAAAATAAAATTTAGGTTAAATTAGGGATGCCAGGTGGGGCATCTCCTAAGGTAACCACTTCCTGCATTCCTGGGGCTTCAGTCCCCTGATAATGCTTGAGGCTTTGTCCGTTGACTTTGAATTGGTGCCCGTCTTTTAATGATCGGATTGTGATGGCACCATGGGGAAAAACTTGTACAACTTGGAACGGGTCAGACCATCTAGATTTCAGCTTCCCTGGGAAGAGTTTCAGTATGGAATTGAATAACAATACAAGCTGCCCTGGGCAGAACTGGCGTGGCAGCAACTTCCTGTCATGCAACTTCTTAGTTTTCTCCTTGTAGATTCTTGCATTGTCGTAGGCCATTATCCAGATTTCTTCAATTTCGTTCAGATCTAACAGCCTTTTCTGTCCTGCCCTGTCCAAGTCCATATTTACTGCCTTGATTGCCCAGTATGCTCTGTGCTCTATCTCGACAGGTAGATGACAGGTTTTCCCATAAATCAATCGGTACGGAGACATGCCCAATGGAGTCTTAAAAGCTGTCCTATATGCCCATAATGCATCATTGAGGAGTAAAGACCAATCCTTCCTAGTTGGTTTAACCATCTTCTCAAGAATGTTCTTAACTTCCCTATTAGATATTTCAGCTTGTCCATTGGTCTGTGGATGATATGCTGTCGCGATCCGATGCTTCACACCATATTTCTTCAAGGCGGCAGCAATAACCCTATTATCAAAATGTCTCCCTTCATCACTGATAATCGCCTTAGGGATGCCAAACCTAGAAAAGATGTTTTTGTGTAAAAACTTTTGGACTGTCTTGGCATCATTCTTTTGTGTGGCGATGGCTTCAACCCACTTAGAGACATAATCTACTGCCAGGAGGATGTATAGATTTCCACATGAAGATGGAAAAGGTCCCATAAAATCAATCCCCCAAACGTCGAAGATCTGGACTTCTAGAATGTTCTGCAGTGGCATCTCGTTTCTCCTTGAGATGTTACCTGTCCTCTGGCACCTGTCACAGTTCTTGTAAAAGAGTTGTGCATCTTTGTACAGTGACGGCCAATAAAATCCTGACTGCAGCACCTTGGCAGCAGTTTTGTTGCCTCCTAAGTGACCTCCATACTGTGAAGCATGGCAGTGATGAAGTATGTCTTCTTGCTCTTCTTGTGGTACGCACCTCCTTATAACCTGATCTGCACATATTTTGAAAAGAAGAGGTTCGTCCCAATAATAATGTTTAACATCATTTTGGAACCTCTTCCTGGCTTGATAATTAAGATCAGAAGGGATGATTCCGCTAACTATAAAATTAACGAAATCAGCATACCAGGGGAGTTCAGAAGACTTACCTGCCACCATGGCTGTCGCGGCAGCGATTGCGGCAGCAAAGAGCTGCTCGTCTGGGAAGGTCTTCAGTATCTGTGTCTCATCTATTGGTAGACTCTGTCCCTTCTCCAACCTTGACAAGTGATATTCCACCTGATTTTCTGTCCCCTTTTTGTCCTTGATTTCAAGATCAAATTCTTATAGCAGCAGAATCCACCGTATCAATCGAGGCTTTGCATCCTTTTTCGCGAACAAATACTTCAGGGCAGAATGGTCTGTATGCACTATTACCTTCGTTCCAAGTATGTAAGAATGGAACTTGTCAATGGAGAACACCACAACTAATAACTCCTTTTCTGTGGTGGTGTAGTTCACTTGGGCGTCGTTCAGTGTCTTACTGGCATAATAGATGACATGAAATATCTTATCTCTCCGCTGCCCAAGTGCTGCCCCGACAGCATAGTCACTAGCATCACACATGATCTCAAATGGCTGTGTCCAGTCTGGTGGCTGTACTATTGGGGCTGTTACCAGTTTTTCCTTCAGAACCTTGAATGCTTCAGTACATTCATCATTAAAGTCAAAGGGTCGGTTCTGCTCCAAAAATGGCATAGGGGCTTGGTGATTTTTGAGAAATTTGCAATGAATCTCCGATAAAAACCAGCATGTCCCAAGAAACTTCTAATACCCTTGACTGTGGTCGGCGGCGACAGCTTTTCGATCACTTCTATCATGGCCCTGTCGACTTCTATCCCACGGCAGCTAATTTTATGGCCAAGGACTATCCCTTCATCCACCATAAAGTGACATTTTTCCCAATTCAGAACTAGGTTTGCTTTTTCACATCTTTCAAGTACCTTTTGTAGATTGCCTAGGCAGCTCTCAAAATCGTCTCCAAAGACTGAAAAATCATCCATAAATATTTCAAAGAAATCCTCCACCATATCGGAGAATATGGCCATCATACACCTTTGGAAGGTGGCGGGTGCATTACATAATCCAAACGGCATCCTCCTAAAAGCATATATTCCGTAGGGACATGTGAAAGTCGTCTTCTCTTGATCCTCCGGTGCGATAGCAATTTGATTATAACCTGAATAACCATCAAGAAAACAATAGTAAGGTTTACCCGCTAATCTATCAAGCATTTGATCAATAAAGGGTAAAGGGAAGTGGTCCTTTCGGGTAGCTTTGTTAAGCTTCCGATAGTCCATACAAACCCTCCAACCGGTCACAGTCCTGGTTGGGATTAACTCATTGTTTTCGTTGGTCACCACGGTCATTCCTCCTTTCTTGGGAACGCATTGCACCAGGCTCACCCATTTGCTATCGGAGATGGCGTAAATAATACAAGCATCTAACCATTTGATTATCTCTTTACGCACCACCTCTTTCATCGCATGGTTTAACCGCCTTTGGGCATCTATAGTCGGCTTATGATCTTCTTCTAAAAGGATTTTGTGCATGCATAACGCCGGACTAATGCCTTGAATGTCAGCTATCGTCCATCCAATCGCCTTTTTGTGCTGTCGCAGCATCCCTATGAGCTGCCGTTCCTGTTCCTGCGGCAGCTTAGAAGAGATGATTACGGGTAACGTATCATTTGAACCAAGAAAAACATATTTTAGCTGCCCTGGCAGGGGCTTCAGTTCTAAGGTAGGTGGTTCAACAGTAGATGGCTTTTGGATTACATGGTTATCCGAGGTATAATTCAAAGGTTCGAATAACTTACCTGGACGATTGCCTATCCAGTTTACCTCCTCCTGATCTTCAGTATCAGATGTATCAGAATCAGAGGAGTTGCTGTCGTCGGTGCTGTCATCAGTGCTGTCGTGACAGTCCTGTAGGTGGCTGCCACGGCAGTGACCAATTTTTATATCGTGACAGCCCGACCTGATGCAGGGTTGATCAAGGGTAACTTCCGTGATAGCCTTACATTCCTCGTCTGCATCAGCATGCTTCATAGCTTGGAGAACATTCAACTTAATCTCTTGATCATTCACTCTCATGGTGAGTTCTCCTTTCTCCACATCAATCAGTGATCTTCCCGTGGCTAAGAAGGGTCGCCCAAGGATGATTGGTGCGTTTTCGTCTGCTTCACAGTCTAAAACAAGAAAGTCAGCAGGAAAAAATAAATTTATCCACTCTTACCAGAATATCTTCGATTTTTCCTTCCGGATGAATATAAGAGCGGTCTGCCAGCTGCAGAGTTACTGTCGTGGGCCGCGCCTTTCCAATACCTAATTTCTGAAAAACACATTTTGGCATTAAATTAACACTAGCACTAAGATCACAAAGTGCCTTACCCACATATTTATTTCCGATTACACAAGGTATGATGAAACTCCCCAGATCCTTCTTTTTCTGGGGTGGCTGCCGATGAAGAATACTCATGCAACATTCAGTCATCTTTACCGTTTCAAATTCCCCAAGTTTATATTTCCTTGACATGACATCCTTGAGAAATTCGGCGTAACCGGGCATCTCCCTAACGGCATCTAACAGCGGAATATTGATATGAACCTGCTTAAAAATATCATAAATCTTTGTGAGCTGAGATTCTTGCTTAGCTTGCTGTAACCGTTGAGGAAAAGGAGGTGGGGGACAATAATCAGCAATACGCTCTTCCCACTACATACGAATCTGAGGAGGTTTGGGTTCATCGTTTTTCTCCTCTGTCGCTTCTGCTGTCGTGACAGGCTCATCGGCAGCAGTCTGTTTGTTACCTGTCGGGGCAGCTTCCTCGACAGGTATGTCCAAGGCTGGTTCCTTTACTGTTTCAGCTTCTTTTTCTGGCCCTGGTAGTTTCTTCCCACTCCTAGTAGTAATGACCTTACACTGCTCATGTGTGGGATGCCTAGCATTTTCAGTATTGCTAGGGAATCCTCCAGTCTGCCTCGGCTTAATATGTTGGGAAATCTGACCCATTTGTGTCTCCAAAGATTTCAGAGTAGCTTCATGATTCGTCATTCGCATCTCTGTTTTATCCATGAATGTCTCTGTTTTCTTAACAAACTTATTCATATTCTCAATATAAGTACCTGTCTGAGACATAAAAGTGGACAGAGTCTGTTCCAGTATACTGCTAGTGGCGGCTGGTGGATGCTGTTGTTACTGCTGCGGCGGCAGTTGCTGTCGCGTCAGCAATCTAGGTCCTCCCTGATTCTGATTGTGTGCTTGAGGATTCAGGGCATTATTAGGATTACTCCAAGAAAACTTTGGATCCTTCCTCCAATTGGGATTGTAGTTGTTGGAATTGTAGTTCGGCTTGTAGTTTCCAACATATTTCCCTTCTTCTAACTGTATAGGACACTCATCCGAACTATGATTTCCCTCACAGATTTCACATACCTCCTCAACAGCAAATCCATGTTGTGCATCATCATTTAATAACTTTTTCATTGCTTTAGTAAGGAATGCTACCTGTGATTTCATCGTGCTGTCGGCTTCATAATCCTTGACAGCTAGTACCCGTTTACCCCCTCTTCTTGCTGTCGGAAACTGCTCTTTATTCTTAGCCAGATTTTTCAATACTTGCATTGCCTCGTCCGGATCTTTATCCAATAATAGTCCGTTTGCTGCTGAATCAATTCGAATACGAGTTTGTAAGTTGGCAGCATTATAAAACTTTGTTACATGATTCCAGACGGGGAATCCATGCATAGGGCAGTTCCGTAGAAGAGTAGTAAATCTGTCCCAGGCCTCGTGCATTGGCTCGTCATTTTCCTGTTGAAAAGTAGCAATTTCATTACGTAATCGCTCAGATAAATGCGAAGGATTAAAACGAGATAAGAATTCACGAGACAAATCTGCCCAAGTTCTAATTGACCCCGGCGTAAGTTTGTTCCACCAAGTTTTAGCTCTGTCCCTCAATGAATGGGGAAATAACTGAAGCCTCAGTATCTCCGGATTAACTCCTGGCAGTCTAAACGAACCATAGATTTCCTGGAACGTTTTGAGATGCTCCCTAGCATCCTCTGTAACAGCACCACTAAATTGACCGGCATTGTTGATCATACTAAACATGACAGGTTTCAGCTCGAAGTTGTCAACATCAATATCCGGCAGCGTGGTCTCCAGTTCTACATGATCGTTCAACATGTAGTCACGACAGGACCGTCGTCCGGCAGCGGCAGGCGGGTCGCCGACAGGCGGGTCGTTTTCGTTGTGGGCCATCTTCTCTAGTTGTTCCTCAAGGTACTCGTTCCTGGCTAGTAAGTGACGAAGTTGTTTCTTGAGGTTGAATGATCGTTCAATTTCTGGATCTAATTGATACTCAGGATCTTTACCTCGATTCGATCTGCGCATAAACAAGAAACCTTGTGAAAAGCAAGAGTTGAATGCACCAAAGAAAAACAGAAAAATAAAAATAAAAACAAAAACAAAAACAAAAACGAAGAGTGCAGTAAAAGAAAAGGTAGAGTTATGTTGCCAATCCCCGGCAACGGCGCCAAAAACTTGTTGCGTGTAAAATAGTCTATCGCAATGGTAGTGCAAGTATACACGACGCAAGTAGTAAAGTGATACGAAGTATCGGATATCGTCTCCACAGGGATTGGGCTAATAGCTTCACCTTAATTCACTACACGAAAGTAAAGGAAATATTTGAGAGTTGCCACGAAAATATTAAAGTAAACGTAAATAAAAGAGTAGAAATATCAAGATAGAGAGACTGGGCTGGTATTGAATTGCTCAGTAGTGCAGGTATTGCAGAGTTTAGGAAATCCAGTTCTGTCGTCGTCACCCGTCGCGGCAGCACCTGTCGCGGCAGCAGTCTGTTGATCGTCGCGGCAGCAACCTCTCAACTCAGTACTTTCAAGTTTGGCAAGAATCCCAGATCTGCCTTGGCCTATCCCTAGGTCCAAGTCTGTCGATGATCACGTCTTTGATGATACCTCCCGGCGTGAATAGAAGGATGAACACCGATGTGTATGAATTCTTCTTTAGCCACTTAACCTCGCCCTATCCCTAGGCACGAGATAGTTCAACTATAAACTAGAGAACTTGCTCTTATTTCTTTCGTATACTTAACTCTCCCGATGCTAAGTAAATAGATAACCTCACAATGCTCTCCCGATGCTCTTGCAAGATATTAATAACCAAAATAAGAGAACTTGAAGTTTATTTTATTGAACTGGAAAATTCCTAAAACAAAACAACTCTTGCAACTACTTTACAAATCAACCCGTGGCCCTAAGGGGAATTTAGAACATGTCGGCGGCGGGTAAACGGCTAAGGGTTTTTTGTTATCGGTTATGGGGTATTCGATGTGTGTTATCCCTAGGTTAAAATACATGCCCTTATATAAGCTTTGGGCTCAAGTTATCTAAGTTAACAAGGATTACAACTTTAATTAAAAGTATGATTCTAATAAAGACTTAATCTTCAAGGAATCTACTTTCCAGCCGTCTTCCTTGTTTCTTGGGATTTCCTCTCCTTGAACTTTGGGCTTGACATATCTTTTGATTCGGGGCTTGGAAAATTATATGGTTTTCACACGACAGACGGGCTGAATTTTCTCTATCTGTCGAGGTCCACTTTGCTTTTCCTCCACGAAATTGCTGTCGTCCTCTGCTGTCACGGCAGCACCATGGCAGCGTCGTCCTCTTTGTCTGCTTGTCCAGTTCAGCTCTTCTGCTTCTCCGCCCAGCGCCTGCCTTCACCGTCTTCTACGGCAGCTACCTGCAAAAACAACCATTTTTAGTAGAATCTGTGCCTTTAATATATTTGTGATGTTTTGCTGTAAACTAACCTAAATGCAATGAACAATGCTTGAATGCAGCAGAAATATGGGTTAAAAAGGGTGTAAATAATAGAACTTTTACACACTCAACAACTGCTCTTCTCTAGAAGAGTTGTTGCAATGGGATCCCTTCCAGAGTTGCCAAGTACAGAGGCATTGTGGGCCATTTCTAGAGATTTCGGGTGTGGAGGTACTGAAGGTTTAACAAATGTCTCCATTTGGTCTAAATAATACCAAAAAGTGGTATGAGTTAAATTGTATCGGGGAAATCTACTTTGTGATCTTTGGTATTCTGAGAAATAGTTGTGTTAACTATGTAGTGGTGACACTGTGATTCGACCGAGAGTCAGTTATGATTCGACCGAGAGTCAGTTATGGTTCTACATGCCATTTTACTACCTTGAAGTGGGATTCCATCTTCCATTGCACCATTTCTTAGCAGATGTCATGTCATGAATGATTAAATGGTCGCTCTAGGCCAACTGAATTGAGTGTTGTGGTGGATCATAATCTATTACTTCCTCATGTGCAATGAAGGGAGTGACGGTTGGTCGTTAGTGTGCTAAAGAATCTCTTTAGCTTGATTAGAGTCACTCAAAATACTTGTGACGGCTTGTTCCACTTTACGCAGCGATAAAGGAAAGGAATAGATGTCGATGAGGCCATCACAGGGTGGTCCAACAAGCATAAGTTGGGTTTGGACCACACCAGATACATCAAGGTGATGAGGCAGCTTCCAGGAGGCTTCGGTTTCCATCTACAGTGGAAGAAGCCTAACAAGAACGCTAGGACTTCTATTCGTGGGTTGGATGAATGGAAGAAAAATCAAGTGGAGGTGCTGACTAGCAGAGGCTAGTTAGACGTTTCGAAGATCATTACAATCTAGAACGACTTCAGGTATTACTTAGGGGAAACATTCACAAGGGAACAAGGATAACAGAACAAGGTTAATGCATACAAGGATAATTTGGCTAAGGTGTTGCTAGGGAAAACAGGGGAGGAATCTAACATTATGATATTCTACTGTGCATGTTCATTGAGGATTTGGTCAACGAATGAAGCCGTGAGCAGACTCGCAAGGAACTTTGTGCCATCCTTGGAAGTTTTAAATATTGGGTTTTCGGATAGTGAGACCGAAAGATGTCACACAATCGTGACGAAGAATAGAGATCACACTACCAAGGATGATTGGCTCGAATTGAACGACTCACTCAGCGAGGAAGTGAGTGAGGTTGCCATGAGGATTATTGATGCCTACGGAGAAGACAAGTGGGACAAGTTTTTGTATGGATGATCTAAATACCACAATCACAACGGGTGCTTCTAGTGTTCTTGTGGCACCAAGAAAGGGTAAAAATTTGTCTCATGTTTTCTTATCTTCAGAGAATGATGGGGAGCATAGGTAAGAAGGTCCCCGTCCTCTACAAGTGATGCTACCTACTTCATTTGTTTTGTCCTCTTCTTGAGAGAGTGAATGTAATATAGCTCGAAGAGCCTATAATTCTTATTGCAAGGTTGGATTAACTGAATCATTTGTCTTTTTTGTAGAGGTTAAGTTTGCCCTTGCAGCTATAGGAGCCAATGTGAAATTTTTTGTTGAGACTGGTGCGGATGTGGTCGCGGACCCTATTGGGCCAAACCTTGTAGGGTCTGAGGCACATGCTTTGATAGAGGTCATTGCAATACTCTTGCCAGAGATAGAAATGATCACCATTAGGATGGAGGCTACGAATATAGAGCTCTCTTCCTATGAGCGGGGAAGAAAAAGAAATTTGTCGACCCTTCTAGTGGGGAAGAGAATAGAGCCCATTTGGTGGAGGAACCTATCAGTGCTACTACGAAGATGATTCATGTGGTTCTTCCATCACAAAAACCGTTAGGAACCTTTAGATCAATATGGAGCTATCTTCTCCATAAGGGCCCAACACGGGCGGAGGCTGAAGTTCCAATTGTATTGAGCTATCCTCTTCGTGAAGGTCATGTGAAAGCGTAGACTGAGGTTTCGGTCTCAATGGGTATGTTTACGCGTGTGCCAATTTGCACTTGTTCTTGATCTTTCATCAATTGCATAAAGCTTAACTTGCCCTTTTCTTGGACAACCATAGCTTTCCTTATCATATCAATCTACAGTGGAGGCAGCAAACTGGGACAAGTCATGAGCTTCGGGAGTGGTAAGTATGTTGCTTCCACAATAGAAACTTCCAAGGCATTGGGTGCGATGACCTCAAGCGATGGAGTTCTTTTGCAAAACTAAAAAAGATATTAGCAATTCCTTTGCTAAAACTATCGAGGAAGGGAAAATACGTGCAGGGGATGCTTTGGCTAAAGAAACAGAGCTCTAAAGGTCCAATACCAGAGTTGAGGCGTTGAAGAAAGAGATGGTCGATCTTTGGCAAAAGCTAGCTGTTGCGCGTAATAAATGCTTCACAATTGGTGCAAGTGTACACGTTGCAAGTTATAGTATAGAAAGATATCGTCTTCACAGGGATTGGTGCTGCTTCGGAATCTAATTTCTCGCACTGAAAAGATAAAAACACAAGTGATAATAGGAGTTGCGCTAAACGAGTAAAATAGAAGAGTAAGTAAATAAAAGAGAGATGTAATCGAATAAGAGAGAGCAGGTCGGGTTATCGTGAGTCGTGGAGTGATAGTTGAATGGATTGTTGTTGTGCATAGGACAAACGAAAAAGAAAATCAAACAAGCAAGAACACAAGAGATTTAACGAGGTTCAACAGTGTGCTTACGTCTTCGGGGAGCAAAGAGAGGTTGTTTTCTTTTTTATTCAATCGATGGTACTTAGGTTACAAATAACACATCTATTTATAGACTTGAATACATGGTCACCAAGAAACCTTATTCAATAAGATCTCCTACTTAAAATAGATTTCTACTCATATAAGTAACCCTACCCGGTAAAACAACATCTGTCCTTTTACAGTATATGAGCCATACTTAACAATCGTGTTGGTAAATTGAGTGCAAGAGCAACTCAATTGTCTTGGAAACTAACAACAATCGGATTGCTTGGGCAACTGGTGGAGCGATTGCCTAGGAAACTGGGCGACAACCTTCAAAGTTCGGCGAAACGTTCCTCAATGGTTTCTTCTTATCCATAATTCGAAACACTAGTTAATTGTGCACGCCTTGATAATACACCCCTACGTGAACCAATGGTGGAAAATAACCTATCTTGTGCTCCTTTTAGCCGTTGAAATTCGCAACTTATCCCTAAGTCAAATTAATCTTCACCATCGATTGATTGAATAAAGACTATGTTCATTCGTTTCTTGAATATAAATCTCCAAATTTAGATAAATGGATGAATTCACGAGATCCTCTCCCAATTCACTCGCAAACAAAATTAAGAACCAAGAATAAACAAACCTTGAGTTAAAATTGCAAACTCAATAACCTAAACAAATTCAATCGTTCTGACAACCACAAAAACACAATAACCCAAGCCAAATAAATTTAGTTCATGGTTGGGTTTAAAAGAAACACAAGATCTAATAATCTCAATATGAATCGACAAGAAACAATAAGGAAGAAGATGTCGAACAACCCTCTATTTTTCTCTCTAATCGAACATGTTGAAGTAGGCGGCTTGGCCTTCTTTATATAAGAGATAGCTAGGTCAAAGTCGTTCTTGAGGAGGAAGTTAAGTTGGAATTAAATATCTTAAAAGAAATAAGTCTTTTTTATTATATTTTTATTCCTCCAAAATCTCATCATAGAACTCTTGGAATTTAATCACCTTTTGATCTCTGCATGGAACTCCAACTCTTCTAGGATTTATCCTTGCTTTTCACAATTATCTCGAATTAAATGGATTTATCTTATCTTCAAAATCAGCAACTCCTCTTCTTATTCTAGATTTGCTTCAGGAATTTTTAAATCCTGCACACATGCACAAAAACACACATACCCGCAGTACCTTTTCCAAGAAAATCGACCAAATTATGAAATCAAGCATGACGGTGAAGGAAATCATTAAAACATGCATAAATGCCTAATAATGCAACTAAAATGAGCTTAACTCTAACAATAATTTAATTAAAAGAGGTAATAGAAATAGTACTTTTGAACACTTAACACAAGTTGAAACTCAAAAGTCAGTTGAGGCTCTTAATGAAGCTCAAAGGCTTGTTGTCGAGTCATAGAGAGAAGCTGTGAAGGCCTTGGAACAAGCTAGTCAAGCTCGAGACCAAATTGCAGAAGCTAACGATCTAGTTGAATTAGCCAACAAATAAGTAGAGACAGCCCGAGCTAGGCACAAATGGAGAAAGAGATAGCTGGCATAAGGGCCACAAAGACTGGGAAAGTTAAAGCGAAGTTGGATGACAAGGTCAAACCCTTGACTGCTATTAGGGTAGAAGTTCAGCAGCTATGATCCGTAAATAGGAGGGTAGAGGAGGTTGTCCTCCATGTTGATCTTTAATACCTAGACTAGTACGAACGATCCAACCCGATTTGAAATGTTACATTCGGGTTAAAAAAGGGACTCCCAAATATAAATACAATTAATTTAATATTTTGAATAAACCAATGCAATTTAAAAAGCCAAGTTCATAAACCATATGCAGAATACAAACTCAATATAGTGATTGATAATGTATAATGATTGACATGCCCACTAAACCACAAGTACCGTACTCTGCAAGCAATGCTGCCAGAACTCCCAAAAAAGATGTCGATGTCCCGAACCAAGTTGAGACCTATTGACTTGCAATGATGAATAATTTAATAAGCTTAGGAGCCCAGTAATAGAAAACTACAAAATTGGATAAATATAAGGCACGCTAGTGTGAATAACAGAAAATAAATGAAGCATAATACAATGTTGAATAGTTAAATCATCTAATCCATAGTCAGACACAAACTTCACATTCATAGTGTTCCTGAATCGTTGGCATAATCGTAGAATACTTGAATCACAACGGTCGGCCAGAATATTGCAAAAGTCGGCACCAATGAGCTACAACTAGTGATGTAAAAGTCGGAATCAAAATGAAAGTGTGTATATACGCCATACATACATTCGCAGAACTTACAAAATTTTCCTCGAAACTTTACAACTTATCTCGGAAAAGATTCTCTTGACGCATAACTCTAATCCATAACCCAAACATTGAATAGAACTCTAATAAGACTTGAGGCAACCATTACTCAAAATCACGGATTAAATCAGACTTACACAGAAATCATGCATAAATTTATAATCAGTCAAACATACGAATACCTAATATACGAATTCAAATAGTTAGTTAAGTATTACCTTAATTTCAAGCACAACATTGTCAAAAATCGAAGATGTGGAAAAACATGAATTCTTGGTGTCATAAGGCTTGAATGAAAATTTAGACCGTCCACACTCAAGATTTCTATGCCATCTAGTTGATTTCCAAAAATCATCTCGAATGAACCACGAACGGACCTCCAATCAAAGCTTTGATCAAACTACACAAAGCTTAAAAATGGTTCTTTCTCTCGACCAGCTTCCATTCTCTTTCTCCCTTTCTTTTCTCCCTTTTCTTTCTATATACTATCGTTCACCCACATCAAAGGCTTTATAAAGCCAACCCCCTACACGCCATACACAAATATTATATAATATAAAAATATTATATATATATATATATATATGTATTAAAATAACTTTATCAATGATATTTTTTATTAAAATATAAATAAATTTCAAATCTCAAAATTCGGGCTGTTACATGATCGTCTGGCCAAGTTCGAGGGCTTTGCGATAGGTACGAACATAGCATAGTATATGTCGTCCAAGGGATGCTTGGACCTATTGATATGTGAAGCTGAAATTTGTGTTGTTGTCACATATGTGAGAAGGATGAGGAGTTGGGCTTCGACCCCTTTAATCCTTGTAGAAAAAATTGGTTGGACTGCCGAGAAGCCATAAAGTTGTACGTTTTGAACCCAACATACAATGAGGCTCCACTAGCGGCCTAATTAAAGAGCAAAATGCACCACTACTGTTAGGCCCTGTAATGATAGCCGTCTAGTTAGGCTTAGGCCATTTTGTAACAACGACGTTGTGTACTTGCCCTCCTTTATTAATGAAAACTACTATTTTTCCTTAATTTTATTTTTTCACTCGGGCTTATTTACCTTTTTTCTGGGCTTGGCTGATAAGATGGTTTCCTCATGCCAATTACTAATTTGCCTTGAATTATTTTAAAAGAACTAAATTAATAGCCGGAGGCATTTTTCCCAACAACTGAAATTCAGGTCTTTAGGTAGAATTTGATACTTGTGCATGAAAGGTGAGGTAACGTTTCTGTAGACTAATTACTAAAGGCGTAACTCATCCGGAGGTATAATATAGCTTCCCTTAGGTTGTGGGAGTTTAACACTACGGTGTGAGCCGAGACCTTGGAGTTCATGTTAGTAGTATCGAGTTGGCGTCTCAAATATGACTGCGAGTTATGGTGAATGAACCAAGTCAGTTTGGGTAATAAGTAACTCAACGCTTTAAAAGAGAGAATGTTTGAGGCATTAAATGAGCGAAGACATGTGTTGGCATGTAAAACAACTTGGCTCTTATGATGAAAAGCAACACCATATTGTCACGGGGTCAGAGTCTTGGCGCAGGGACATCTCTCCGTGCGACACCTCAGGGCTCCTACACGCCCGAGACTAAGCCTTTTTCATCTTTGACGCTTACTGGTTTCGCCCTCCCATGGGCTCATCAGGGAAGCGGAGACAGCTCCCGACGTGTGTTGTGCCTAACCATCACGCCCATCTTGTACTGCACGTACTAGACCCTTATTGCTATCCTGCATTCCGCATTAAGCACAACCAGAAAGCATCTCGTGCGGTCCTGCCTGTCACGACGAACGGACCGTGACAATCTCCCCCACTCAATTCATGCACGCCCTCGTGCATGGGGAGAAAGCTCTTTCCCTCTTCTCTTTTAATTAGCCCGGATCTCGTGTGCAATTCCCTACCTGCTCGCCCTCTTTACTGAGGCTTCCTGCCTACCCGTCCTCGTCTCAATCTCTTTCTAGAGGACCCACTCAATTCCGCATTAAGCACAACCAGAAAGCAACAATTTAGAGTTTATACCTGAAATTCGGTTTATAGAAAACAAGATCTTGTGTTACGTTTTCTACGTGGGTTAAATGAGAATTTTAGTGTTCCTAAAACTCAGACTCTGATGCGTAAACCCCTGCCTGATATTAATGTTTGTTTTTTTTTTCTTGTTACCCAACATGAAAGATCTCTTTTGTGTGCTGTTAATTTTGATAATGAATCCCATATCATGTTGGCTGGTCGTTCCTCTGATTCGGGTAGACAAAACCCTAGGTCTTATGATAGTTCTGTTAGGAAATTTTCGAATGCCTCTAAAAGACCTTTGTGTATTCACTGTGGGTTGTATGGTCATAGAATAGACACATGTTACAAAAAAAATATGGCTATCACCCTGAGTATAGAAATAGGCCTCAGATTAATAAGATGAACCAAGTGAGATTTGGTTCTAATCATGATGTCTCTCGGATTGATTCTTCTAAAGATGATAGTTCTGGTGGTTCTCTTACCTTTACTAAGGATCAATATGATGCTTTGATTCATATGCTTGATGAGAAAGGACATTATATGCCCTCTAGTTCTGGCGGTTCTGCTGTGAATAGTGTATCCAAGGTTAATGTTCTTGCTTCTGCCTTTGATGCTCCATGTGATGCTCCAGGTATGATTCTTTCTTGTTCTAATTTCAATAATCTGTCATGGATTGTTGATAGTGGTGCTACTGATTATGTTTGTTGTTCTTTAAATATGTTTTCCAGTTTTTCTAAAGTTGCTAACAAGTTTTTGAAACTTCCTAAGAATCAGTTAGTTCAAGTAACTCATATAGGAAGTGTCACTATTTTTCAAAATCTTGTTCTCCAAGATGTTTTTCATATACCATGTTTCAGTTTTAATTTAGTTTCTGTAAGTCAGTTAACTAAAGACCCTTCCATTTCTGTGTTTTTTAATTGTGGAACTTGTTTTATACAGGATGTGCATCAGTGGATGACGATTGGTACAGCTAGTGAAGTTGCTGGTTTGTACAAATTAAACATCTCTATTTCCTGCTGTTATTCTATTTCTGCAAATAATTCTACAAATGTTTTTGCTTATGGAACTGATTGTATTTCTTCTTCAAATAATTCTACAAATGTTTCTCTGCCTGTGGAACTGATTCTGGTTCTTGTAACTCTATTTCAAACATTTGGCATTTTAGACTTGGACATCCTTCAAGTAAAAGGATGCATTTCTTTTCTCTTCTGCATAATAAAATTCCTAGTATTAGTTCTCTGGATTGCTCTACTTGTCATGTGGTTAAACAGAAAAGACCATCTTTTCTCTCTAGTAATTATGTTTTTGAGTCAAATTTTGATCTTGTTTATGCTGATGTTTGGGGACCTTTTCCCATTAAAGGTTTGTATGGACATGCTTATTTTCTCTCAATAGTAGATGATAAATCTCGTTTTGTTTAGATTTTTCCCATGAAACTTAAATCTGAAGTGTCTAAATTGATTACTGAGTTTTATGAGTTTGTTTTTACTCAGTTTAATGTGAAAATAAAATGCATGCGTACTGATAATGCTAGGGAGTTTGACATGTTAGATTTTTACAAAACAAATGGTGTTATTCATCAAAATAGTTGAACATATAGTCCTCAGCAAAAAAGTGTTGTTGAACGAAAGCATCAACATCTTCTTGTTGTTGCTAGATGCTTGCGAATTCAAGCTTCTTTGCCTTTAGTTTTCTGGTTGGACTGTGTTATTCATTCTGCCTATTTGATAAATAGGACACCTACTCCTCTTTTTAATAACAAAACTCCTTTTGAAATGCTTTATCACACTACACCTACTTTTGACAACTTAAGAATTTTTGGATGTCTTGCCTATGCTTCTGTTTTGCCTAAACCTCAAACTAAATTACACCTTAGAGCAATTAAATGTGTTTTCCTTGGCTTTCCTAAAAACATCAAAGGATATAGGCTATTTGACATTCAAACTCGAAATATTTTTGTTTCAAGAGATGTCTTTTTTTCTGAGTCTATTTTTCCCTTTCAGAAAGGTAAATTTCATTCATCTTCTTAGATTGTCTTTCCCACCATTGATTCTAACTCTCCCCTTGAAGATTTTCCTAGTTTAGATTCTGTTGATCATCACAGTCCCTTGTCACAAGCTACATCAGACCAGTCTGCACCTGAAATTCAGTCCCTTGCCTCAAGTTCTGAATCTGAAGAAGACCAGTCACTTGGTGTTTCTTCTTCACCTGACATTCAGACCACTGAGTCACCAGTTCAACAATATCTTGATGTTGTTCATCCTAGAAGATCAACAAGAACAGTAAGAATGCCATCTAAACTTGATGATTACCGGGTTTCTTTACTAGGATGTAAGGTTTCCTCTCACTCCACACCTCATAATATTGCTCAAGTTGTTTCTTATGATCATATTTCTTTTAATCACCAAGCTTATATTAATAATATTGAAATTTTAAAAGAACCTAAAAATTACAAAGAAGCTATTAAACATGATTGCTGGAAAGAGGCTATGCATGATGAGATACTTGCTTTAGAAAAAATAATACTTGGACCCTTGTTCCTTTGCCTAGTGGAAAGTAAACCATTGGTTGCAAATGGGTTTTTAGGTCAAAACTAAGTCTGATGGTAGTTTAGAAAGATATAAAGCAAGACTTGTTGCTAAAGGGTATACACAACAACCAGGATTAGACTTTTTAGACACTTTTAGTCTTGTTGCCATAATTACTACTATTAGAACTCTTATAGCTATTGCTTCTACCAAAAACTGGTATTTACAACAATTGGATATTAACAATGCTTTTTTACATGTTTACTTACATGAAGAGGTCTATATGGATCCTTCACCCAGTTTTCTTCCTACTGAATCTGGCATTGTTTGTAAACTGAATGAAAGCTTGTATGGCTTAAAACAAGCAAGTAGACAATGGAATGAGCGTTTAACTATTGCTTTGAAAGACCAGAATTTCATTCAAGCATCTTCTGATTCTTTATTATTCTTAAAAGGTACAGGTGATCATTTTATAGCCTTAGCTGTTTATGTTGATGATATTGTTTTGATGAGTCCTAATTTGATAGAAGTTACTAATATCAAAAATTTCTTGCATGATACCTTTAAGATTAAAGATCTAGGTGATCTTAAGTATTTCCTAGGTTTCGAGATTGCTAGATCAAAAGAAGGTATAAACTTGTGTCAGAGGAAGTATACTCTTGATCTTTTGGAAGAAACTGGGTTCTCTGGTTCGAAACCTTCTTCAACTCCTTTTAATGATAAAGTTAAACTTTCTAAACATGATGGTATTCCCTTGGAAGATATTACTTCTTATAGAAGGTTCATAGGAAAATTGTTATATTTGACTAATACTCGTCCTGATATAACGTTTGCTGTTAATAATTTATCTAAGTTTCTTTCAGCTCCATCTGATATACATCTTTCTGCTGTGCATAGAGTTTTAAGATATCTAAAGGGAACTCTTGGACAGGGATTATTTTTTCCTGTCAATAATGATTTGAAACTGAATGCTTTCTCTGATTCTGACTGGGCTTCATGTCTTGATTCAAGGAGGTCAACCACAGGTTTTTGTATTTTTCTTGGTTCTGCTTTAGTTTCATGGAAGTCTAAAAAACAATCTACTGTTTCCAAGTCTTCCACAGAAGCCGAGTATAGGGCTCTTGCTACAGTAACCTGTGAACTGCAGTGGCTATTATTTCTTCTTTCTGATTTACATTTACCTCTTAAATCTGCAAATATCTATTGTGACAATTTATCTGCAATTAAAATTGCAGAAAACCCTGTTCAACATGAAAGAACTAAGCACATTGAGATCGACTGCCATCTGATTCGAGAAAAGCTTTACCAAGGCATGTTGCATCTTTTACCAGTCTCTTCTTCGAACCAGCTTGCAGATTGTTTTACAAAGGCTTTGCCACCAGCTTTATTTCATGATTCTATTTCCAAGTTGAGCATTCACAATGTGTATGCTCCAACTTGAGGGGGGCTATTAGAATATTAGTTCATGTATATGGGTTTTCTTGTAAAAGGACAAATTAGTTGTTAGGTTCTTTATTTTCTTTAGTATTATATAATCTGTATTAATTGGATATTGTAACCAGTTTTTTGGTTATTAATAAAATAATAAAACTTTCCCCCTACCTTAACCTTTCACTCTCTCGATTCCCAAATCATACGAACCCTAGACTCTTCCTCTCCTTCATTCTTTCACGAGAAATCAGTTTCAACAATATCGACCATAATTTTTTTTAAAAAAACTTTTTAATAAAATGAATCAATAATTTAAAAGTATATATATGAGTGTAAACAAACTTTCTTTGAACTTGTCACTTTCTAGGCTACCAAACAAAGCTTTGAGATTTGCAATGTCCTTTTAGAAAAGTGGGTGTTTAATTGTATCCACAAGTATCCACTCAAATAAAAGATGGAAATCCGATCTATGGATTGAGAGTTATGGCCAAATTAATAACTAGGACTGAATCTGTCCAGAATTGAAAATAAGTTAAGGGTTGTTATGGATTGTGTTTAATTGAATGATTAATTGTTAGGATGAATGCTGATTAGTTCTGTAATTGGTTGTGGATAATTGATTAGAGCTACGAGCTGAAGATACCGAGAAAAATTCGATAACTGGATCGTCAAATGATCGAAGGAAAAGCATACGAATCCAAGACTAGCTGGGCGTTTGTGAGTGAAACAAACTCTAGAGTTGAGATAAGTGTCTCAACTAATAATTTATTTAATTGTTATCTTGGAATTGTATGAAACTGGACCTAATAATGGTTTGGTAAATAAGTTACATGGGAAGAAGGATTAAAGAGAATTGGATGTTTTGATTATATGCATGTTCGAATTCCTGGATGCTATTGATTGAATTTCTGTGTTACTATGTTTGATTTATGTATAGTAGTGATAATATGATTGAAATTGAGCTGAGCATTATGTGATTTGGCTCCTGGAAATCTATATGAAGATTGAAAAATGTACATGTTCTATGTTAAATATGTGAAATGTTGAGTGATTGATATTGCATGATCGATGATTGGAATATATATGCATTGTGATATGAAACCATGTGACATGTGAATCATTTGATTAGGATTGAATAATTGATGGTGCAATAACTTGATAATTTCCGAATTTGAGATTTAATTATAAGAGTAATAAGTCATTGGTTATATGGTCAGTTTAGGTAATACGACATGCCTAGAGTCTAGAGCTTGAATTTGGTACGTGAGTGTACCCCTCTGAAATTGGCACGTGAGTGTACCCCTCTGATTAGTGTAATGTACATCTTGCTAATATCTAACACGATAATATGAAATTGGTACTATGTACCCCATGTTTGGTGATTATTCACCCTTCTGTTACATGTGACTCGAATACCTAACTTGCTATATATACCAAGGCAATCGAATTGATGAGAATTGTTATATGTGAAAAGTTTAATAATGTTAAATGTTGGTATGATGATAATGTCTTATAGATTGAATTATGATGCCTTTGTTTAAATTAAATTTGAAATTTGTACTCTACTACAGTTTGTTGTTGTTCGTAATATGCTATTATCTAATTAAATGTGAATTTCATCTAGAATATGTTTGATTCGATTGTAAATGCATGAAAGTGACATATTGGCCCTTGGTTGCTCTTTGTATTCGAATGATATGTTTGTTATGATGTATTATCTTTGATAATAATTTGGGAATTGCTATACATTTAAATTATCAAAACTTTAAAAGACGTTAGTGTAGGAGTTTCCTCACTAAGTACTGTGATTACTTATCACTCTGTTTTCCTATCTTCTCAACAATACAAGTTTTAGCGATCTATAGCCTTCCTATCCCGAACCGGTTAGACCTTCTGCCGACTGAAAGTATGCCTTGCATCATCTTTGTTGGGTGGTTTAGTGGTCAGCATTTTAGTGCAAGTAGCATGTATAATTTTAATACTGAAACTCTATATGCGGTGTATGTAGATGACTTAACTCGGTATCCCTGTTTATTTTTGTTGTATATAATGGGGTAAATATGGGGTATAATAGTAAGCCCTTATATTATTTTGTCTAGAGGTTTACTAATATTTTGTTGTAGTTATGTATAGATGACCGTAGAGTCATTCTAGCCTCTATGTTTTGGGAATCATCCTAGGTGGATGAAAGATAGCAAAATGTCATATGGCCATGTTTTGTAAGCTCGATCGATTATAGAATTATATGTTGTCTGATTTTGTTTGTGCCTTTTTATGTTTCGATTTCATAGAATTAAATGATAAATTAATATGTCTTAGCTAAAATAAAATTATATAAAAAGGTTAAGTAATTTGAGTTATGGTAGAAGTGGTTTCTATTCGATTGAATTGCAAAGTAGAATTTTAAATTGATAAGTAAGTTGGTTTATAAGTATAAGTATATATATATATATATATATATATATATATATATATATATATAAAATATAGCATGACCCACTATGTATCAGTTATAGGTATGTTTAGCAACGATCGTAACATTCCTCGTTCCTAATCGGGGCGAGGGGTGTTACATTGTTGCTACTTTGGTTGGTCAAATTCAGGGAGAAAAATTAGGTGGTAGTGTGAATTATGTTGTTGGGGAAGCAATGGAGATTAATGCTTTTGCTCATATGTCTTATAGTCAATAGGAAGCTGTGGAGGTTGTGACTTCTGAGGGAGTTATGGTTGTGGCTTCTTACGAAGTTGTGGAGACCGTGGCTACTTTTGTAGGTTCTGATATGGTAATTGTTGGGGATAATACATAAGGTGATGTTGTAGAGGTGCAAAATCCAAATCAGTTTAATATTTTGTCTGATACTCAGAAGGTTGTGGGTTCCACTAAAAAGACTAGGGTTTCTGCGGATGGAGTGACTAAGTTAATGAATCAAATAAAGCCTAAAAGGAAGAGAGAGGTGAAAATAATAAGAAGAGAAAAAGGAAATAATGGTCATAAAGGTGGTGCCTCTCCTTCTGTTAAATGATTTTGACTTTGAGTGTAAGAGGTTGTAATGATCTTTTAGAGTGAAAGAGAATTTTGAAGTTGGCTAATAATTTAAGGTGGAAGTTTTGTGTTTGCTTGAAACTTGGGTACGAAAAAGTAATGTTGCCACTATTATTCAAGGGCAGTTTAGTTATTGGAATTTTATTTCTAATTATTCAGAGGTTTATAATGGGAGAATCTGGATTTTAAGTAAAGGTCTTTGGCAAGTTGAAGAGATGTGTAAGTCTGACCAACATGTTACCTGTTTTTTGAAATATGATGAGTGTTGTTTTTCTTATCTGTTGTTTATGGGTGCAATGGAAGGGAAGATAGGAGACGTTTAGGGAGAGTTTGATATCAGTTAAGGCTTTCGTTGGTATGTCTTTGGCTCATTGCTAAGGAATTCAATCCCATTCGATATCCTCAAAAAAGTTTGAATTTTGATGGTACTTAAGGAATAGTATGAGAAATTCAGGATTTCAAAAAAGTTCGCTATCTTTACTTGGTGTAATAGATAAGAGGAAGATCCTTTGGCCAGAAAGTTGGATAGGGTTTTGGTAAATCAGAATTGGTTGCAGCAGTTTCCTTGTGCTAAGGTTGAGTTCTTACCTCCGGGGAGTTCGGATCATTGCCCCAGTTGGGTGGTTGTTAAGGCTCTTATTGGTAGGTCACCTCCACCATTTAAATTTATTCATTTTTGGGCAGATCACCCAGTTTTTTTCAAAATTGTGGAGGATTTTTTAAAGTTACTAGTCGTTGAGAATCCTTTACAAAAGTTTTCTGTCAAACTAAAAAGATTAAAGGTATCATTAAAGGATTTTAATAAGCAAGATTACAGTGATATATCTGTTAGGATTGCTAGGGCTGAAACAAAACTTAAGGAAGTGTAAAAATTAGTTTTGATATGTCCTACTCCTAAGAATGTTGCCGAAGAGAGGAAGCTTGCTCAAGACTTGGTTGTATTATTAAAAGCTGAAGTGAAATATCTGAGGCAAAAATTTAGGGTACAATTTATTGAAGAAGGTGATCACAACATTGCATATTACTTTAAGAAAGTTACTGCAAAAAAAAAGTTTAATACAATACGGGATCTACAAAATAATCAATTTTGACAACAGTCGTGTATTGTCAAATAAATTTCTTAAACTCAAAGAAATAATTAAGTAGAGTAGTGAGAGTAAGTGTCGATCCGCATGGACTAAGGAGTTCCCAATATCTATTTGATTTTGATAATTGCCAAAGTGATCTGCAAATAATAAAAGAAAGGGGGTTTTAAGCGAAATAATTTGAGAAGATTTTAAATAAATAAAGTGAAGAAAATAATTGAAATAGATTATGATAAGAATTAGCCTCCAGCTTTGCTTCGCCTCGATTTGTCTTGATCACTAAAAGGGATGTTGCTTCGAGTTCTTGCAGGTTACAGTCTATAAGGCCCAACCCTTGTAACTTGTTTTTCTATGGTAAGCTAAATCCCAAGGCCAATCCTTGAAATCTAGTTTTTGTTTGATTAGCTTCGTCAATTGATGCTAATGCAAATTCTCTGCTTAACACCGGAAAAGCCCATGCTCGAATGATTATCTCGACGAGAGTTGTATCTGATCTTGATTTTCCTTAGTGGACCGCCACTAAGTTTGTTCTTAGGGAGTTGATTCCGCTACAAGCCCAATCTCGTCCCCAACGATGGATCAAAATAACATCAACTCGACGTGCACTTTTCGGAATGAAGTAATCATGATGCCTAAAGGAAAGGCCGATTGTCAATCCTATTTTGCCAAAAATCAAGAAAGAAACTGAAGGGGTTGAAGCGCTTTGTCTATTCTCACAAGGTAAATCGGGTTTAGCTTAACTTTTGGCTAAAAGGAAATTTAGCTAAGCATAGTTTGCGAAGAAACCATACTTAGTTTTTTAGCAAGGGGAAGCAAGAGAATAATGGAGATAAAAGAAATCTAATAAACTTCAAAGCAAATGAGAATAAGAACAATTGATGGTTTGAGTCTCATCCCCAAAGGGGTATTTATAACATCCTAAAACCCTAAGAATACTTTTAAAATGATAAGAGATAATCCTAAAATATTTAAGATACAAAAGATAAATGTTAAGTGATAATAATTAAATCTCAAAATGTTTAAAATTCAAAAATAAAAGATAAATCCCAAAGCTTGATCCAAATCTCGCTGATAAGTGATCGGACGCGGCTGATAGCTTATCACACGCTGCCGACGTCATCTTTTAGAAGCATGTTGACGTGGCGTCGAGTCAGCGCATTCATGCCCACTAATCCAGTCATAAATCCAGAAAACTTGCAAAATCCAACCTTTTCTAATCTGTTTTCCAGCCATGAAGTCCTGCACAAAAAAGCACATAATAGACCACGATTCATCACCACAAAGAGATCATTTAAGCGTAATTAGCACTAAAATAATGACCAAACTAGCTACTCATCAATTTGTCCTGCTCCTAAAAATGTTGCCAAAGAGAGGAAGCTTGCTCAAGACATGGTTGTATTATTAAAAGCTGAAGTGAAATATCTGAGGCAAAAATTCAGGGTACAATTTATTAAAGAAGGTGATCACAACATTGCATATTACTTTAAGCAAGTTACTGCAAAGCAAAAGTTTAATACAATACGAGTTCCAAAAAATAATCAGGGGTATAAGCTGGATTATTTTGAGGGAATTTTTACTGAGTTAGTTCGACATTTTTTTTTGATACTTTAGGTACTGTGGATGAAAATGTTCATCCTGATTCACATGAGTTGCTTAAAGAGATTATTGGTCTACTGAGATGAGAGAAATTTTGATTGCTCCAGTGTCCTCTAAGAAGATTAAGGATGTTCTTTTTGTCATGAATGGGAACAGAGCCCCAGAGCCGGATGGATACTCTACCAATTTTTTCAGCTTTCATGGCGTATTGTTGGTGAAGATTTCATTGAAGCTTTAAAATATTTGATCTCGACATCCTCTTTACATGTTGGGTTTAATTCGACCATTACTATTTTGGTGCCGAAAGTTACCACCCCTTTGTTTGCTACTGATTTTAGACCTATATCATGTTGCTCCACGGTCTATAACTGTGTTACTAAAGTCCTTGCTAATAGAATGAAGGTGTGGCTGCCTAATTTGATTTTACCAAATCAAAGTGCCTTTCTTTTATGTCGTGATTTGGTGGAGAATGTTTTATTATCCCAGAAATTGGTTAATGGTTATAGTAGGAGTCACATTTCACCTTGTTGTGCCCTAAAGGTTGATTTAAGGAAGGCCTTTGATTCCTTGAACTGAAACTTTATTTTTTAAGTGTTAAAGATCTTAGTTTCCCTGACGAGTTTAGGAACTGGATACATGCATGTATAACTCACTCGAAGTTTTCTATTGGATTGAATGATGGACTTGTAGGGTTTTTTTCAAGGGCCAAAGAAGTTAGGCAATAGGACCCCTTTTCCCCGTATATTTTTATATTGATAGTAGATGTTTTGTTCATGTTGCTAAATTTGGCAAGCCAATTTGGGGTATTAAAGAATCACTTCGAAGTGTAAGAGGGTTCATCTCACCCACATATGTTTTGCTGGTGATCTCTTGGTGTTCACTAAGGGTTGTATGGATACTGTGGTGGTTGTGAAAAATTTAATGAAAATCTTTTATAGGATGTCGAGGTTACAAATGAATGCCTCAAAGAGCAAGCTCTATTGTGCTGGGATTGGTTCAAGTGAGTTAGATAGTATGATAGAGCAAATTGGTTTTCAAATTGGCACACTTCTAGTGAGATATTCAGGTGTTCCGTTGGTGGCTAGAAATCTTACCTCTTTGGATTGTGAGAGCTTGATCGAGAAAATTGAGAGTAAGGTTAAAAACTGGCCATCCAAGTGTTTACCCTTTGCAGGGAGGTTGCAGCTTATTCAAGTTGTCATTTTTAGTATCCAAAACTTTTGGAGTAGAGTTTTTATGTAATAAAGCATGTATGATGAGGTGTTTGTGGGTGCTTCTTGCCCAAATTGGTTCTTTTTAGTGGCGTGGATAGAGTGTTATATGTTTAAGGGAGTTTCCATTTGGCAAATCCCTCTAAAGAGTAGCCATAATTAGGCTTGAAAGAAGATGTTGAGGCTTGGTGATGATTATTCGGCTGTTGGGACCCTGAATAGGAAATTTCAAGCCCTTAGGCATAAGCAAGACATGGTGGCTTAGGCTAAAAAATTTTAGGGAAGCTTTTCAATACCTTGACATTCATTTATTTCTTGGTTGAGTTGGGGGGTGATTTTTTTTTGGTATTGACACTGAAATCAATGACCATCTTTTTTTCAAACATGTATGAATGAAAGTATTGCAGATCTGCCTCGTCCATAGTCCTGTTATTTGCTGGTTCAAATTCAAGGGACAGGTAAATCATTCAAGTGGTGTAGTTTTGCTTTCTTTACTCTATTTGGAAGGAAAAGAATGATAGATTACATGGAGACAAATGGATGAAATTGTCATGCATGTTAAATACTCAAGGACATTGGTGGAGTCAAGTTATAGAATTAGAAGTCAAGTTATATAATAGGGTTTAAGGATGTATCTAGATGAGGCGGTCTCCCCTTAAAATCTATTTTCACCCCCTAAAATTTTATAAGTTCGTCCCTCCTAAAATTTTATAGGTTCGCCCCTTAACATAAAATTCTGCATCTGTCCCTGTTAACAATGATAGAACTTAACACTATTTATCGAGAGGTTATTTAAAATAAATAAATTTAGGATAATAATAAATTATATATTTTTGAAGGGTTAAAGAGTAAATTTATTATAATTTTTTTGACTTAAGAGTATCATAAGCTCTTGAATTTTGAAGAAAAAAACAATTAACCCCTGAATTTTTGAGAGAAAAATTCAATTAACCTACTAAACCTTTTTTTACTCACAATTAAACCTTTATCTTCCAAAATTTCATCAATTCACTATTTTAACCAATGTTAATTGTTAAATCTAATAGTTTTTTATCAATTGGCGCAACATGTCTTGTTACAGTATTGTCATTTGACATGTCTAAAAATTTTTTATTTTATTTTAAAAATTCTTTAAAAGTTCTAAAAATTCTATAAAAAACTTATAAAAATAATTTTTAACAACATTGTAAATGTCATATGATAGAACTATAGTGTGTTACGCGACATTAATATCTCAAGAAAACTGTAAAAAAAAAATTAGTTGTCAAAATTGTTCAATGACTTAATTGATTCAATTTATTCGTTTAAGGGCTTAATTGAGTGAAAAAAACTCAATAATTTAATTATTTTTTTAAATCCAAAGACTTTAAACACCTTTATTTTTTTAATATTTTGTAGAGGTCATATCCCCACTAGTTTTGGTTGTCAAAATTGATCAATGACTTAATTGATTCAATTTAATCGTTTAAGGGCTTAATTGAGTGAAAAAAACTCAATAATTTAATTATTTTTTTAAATCCAAAGACTTTAAACTCCCTTATTTTTTTATTTTTAATATTTTGTAGAGGTCATATCCCCACTAGTTTTGGTTGTGTTTCCCCTAGCTCATAAGTTATCTATAAGAGGTAGTAGTGCGCCACACACTTGCTCGATATTGTTTGCTTGTTTATATGTGTTTATGTATTATTTTAAAATTTAAAATATAATTATGTGACATTAATTTCATGCAGTATGTTTTATTTGAAATTTTTTATTCTTTTAGTAACTTTTAGTTAATTTTACAATCAACGAATGACCTAGTATATATATATGAAAATGGAAAACTAATAAAAATTTAAACATTGGGATTAAAAAGTTATTTTACTTTTTTATAGCTATCAGGTCAACAGTTAACGATAAAATTTAACAGGGGATGAATAAAGAATTTCAAATAAAAAACAATACAATAACATCATTGCAAAATTAAAGTTTGGAGACTAAATTTTAAATTTTAAAATAATATAGGGACTTCTGGCATATTTAAACCTTTGCATTTGAACTATATTGTTACTTGTGTTTCCGAAATGTGAAATTTTGCCATTAGTCCTTGTACTATTTTTAAATTCTAGATTTAATCTTTTTTGCTCCAATTTAGTCAATTTTAATTTTTTTTTTCACTTGTTAGAGTTTAAAATTTCAGAGGGTAAATTCTACATTGTTTGCTTTTGGTTTAAATATGTCTTCATGTTATACCTAATAATTTAAAATTTAAATATCAGATTATAATTCTATGACATTAAATCTATATAAAATTTTTATTTGAAAATCTTTATTCTTTCCTTAACTTTTAGTCAATTTTATCATTAAAAACTAATTTAGTAGATATAAAAAGAAAAATCAATAAAGTCAACACAACTTGAAACATATGGTTAAAGACTCATGTTGATATCCAATCTATTCTCCTAGGTCTTGTGTTTTAGTTCCAGCAGGAGCAATCCCCCTTCTCCTAGGTAGAAATTGTTAAAAAAATTAATAAAAATGTAAACATGTGGATTAAAATTTTATTTTATCTTTTTATAGCTATTAGATCTGCTGTTAACGGTAAAATTTAAGGAAAATTAAAAGAGGAATCAAGATTTTAAAATGGAAAATACTTTGATACAAGCTTTTCAATTGTAGGGTTTAGATATTTAAGTTAGGATTTAATGATTATGGGTTTAGGTTGTAGGGTGTAGAATTTAGAGTTTAGGGGTTAGATTTTAGAGTGTTTTAAAAGTTTAAATTTTAAATTTTATAGTTTAAATATGAAGGGTTGTGTAAATTACACAACTTACGTATTAAAATATAACTATTTTTAAATAAAAAGTAGTGCAAAAACTTAATATCACAAATTAAATTGTATTTAGACTATAACTTAAGTTTTAAAATAGTACATGAACTTCTGACATATTCCAACCTTTGCATTTCAACTCTATTATTGTTACTCGTGTTTCTGAAATGTAAAACTTTGCCAATAGTCCTTGTACTATTTGTATGTTCTAGATTTAATTCTTTAGCTCTAATTTGATCGGTTTTAGTTTCTTTTTGTTTTTATTTAAAATTACGATCTTGGTCTAGACATATAACTTTACAATGACTGTAAATGATCACATTGAAGAAAAAGAACTAAATATACTTACACATATAAAAGGAACTAACAACAAAATCCAACTTATCAAATTTAACGACTATTATTTATGTTAGATTTTACGATTACCATTTAGATTAAGATCGAAATTTCAAAATTTAAGAAATATAAGGACCTAATCATAGTACAAGACTAAAAATTTAAAAACTTTACCTAAAATATAGGGACTATTAACAATGGCATCGATTGAGTTTGATTTCTAAATCGGAGTGACTACTTTTATAAAATCAAAAGTATAGCAGCTAAAATAAAAATATCCAAAGAGTACATGGACTGAATGTAAAACAATTACCGTTGATAAACCGCCTTGCTTTCATCTATAAATAAATCTGGTCTTCTTGTTCTTGCTAAATTCAAATTTTTTCTTACGCGCAAAAAAGAATAATCACAGTAACAACGGTATTGCTTTACCTGCAAGCAGTCTCTGCTGAGTTTTAGGGTTTTCTTGGTTTTCCGATCATCAATTACTTCATCTATGGACGATCCGACCATACACTGTCAACCTGATCAATCAGCTACCTCCACCACTCTTTCGACTCGGACAATGAAGATCAATCGTATGATCAACTCCGGTTATAACAGTTGTCGTTCGCGTGCAATTTACTACGATAGGTTTATCCCCAGCAGAACCGGTTCCAACTTGGCACTTTTCGACATCTCTAATTCTCCCGCCTCTGTTGAAGACGGTCCCGGTACTTATAATAGCCTTCTACGTGAAGCGTTGTTGGGTTCGGATAAGAAGGATTCATCGGGCTTGCCGGCTGGCCAGAATATTCTCCGATACAAAACTGAAACTAAACGGCCTTTACATTCGCTTCAACCTTTTGGGTTCGACGACGAGTTGGTTAACCAGATTAGCCATAATCCCGGTAAAGCTCCCATGAAGATTCTCGGGTCACCTTACCAGGTAAGGGGTTTTATGGGTTTTATGGTAAATTTGGTTGGAATTCGGAGATGGTTGTTGTTATTATTATTTGGTAATTTGGGTTAACTTTTTTCCTCTGTTCTTTTTGTAGATTTTGGATGCACTTGGATTGGAAGATGATTTTTATTTGAATTTGGTGGATTGGTCACCCAATAATGTGTTGGTTGTAGGGATGGGGAGTTGTGTTTATTTGTGGAATGTTTATAGTAGTAAGGTTACCAAGTTGTGTGATTTGGGGATCAACGATGACATTTGTTCAATTGGTTGGGCTCAATGTGGAACTCAGCTTGCTGTTGGAACCAGAAATGGCAAAGTTCAGGTTTGGTTTTAGACTTTTATTATATTTACCTGCTCCGGCTATGTTTGTAATAGGAATGTTTAAACATGATGAAGTATAATGAAGCAACTTGACTTTTTTCTTCTTCTTATTTTTGCTCTGTTGCCTTTTGCATCGAGTCTTCTAACCTCTACTTGCAGTGTTGTTTTGCTTATAGGATAATGTAGTGAGTTAATAGCTCTCCCTTTGTTTATAGATTTGGGATGCATCAAACTGCCGCACAGTAAGAACAATGGAGGGGCATCGATCACGTGTTGGGACGTTAGCTTGGAGCACTTCGCTATTATCTTCTGGTAGTCGTGACAAGAGCATTCTTCAAAGAGATATACGTGCTCGGGGCGATTTTGTTAGTAAGCTCTCTGGACATAAGCTAGAGGTTATAAACTCTTACTCATCCTCAGTTTGATTCAGCATGTATTGCTATTCGTTCATGAATTGTGAAACTTAAGAGTCTGAATTCATTTATGTCGGCCTTTTTGTAGGTTTGTGGACTGAAGTGGTCTTACGATAACCGTGAACTAGCATCGGGTGGAGGTGACGGCAAAGTATGTAATACCTCTTCTTTTTCGTGTCTAACTTATGCTTAGTATATAACTTTGTAACTTATGAATGCCAAAACTCTCAACCATGTGCAGCTTTTTGTTTGGAACCAAAATTCCACTCAACCTGTCTTGAAATATTGTGAGCACACCGCTGCCGTGAAGGCAATTGCGTGGTCTCCCCATCAACATGGCCTTCTTGCATCCGGTGGTGGTACGGCTGATCGATGTATTCGATTCTGGAACACAACCACTAACACAAACTTGAGTTGTATGGACACTGGCAGTCAGGTGACTATTTCATTTTCGGTTTTTATCCTATAGTGCTCTTTAGTCTGTAACATGCATGGCATTGAAATATATATATTTGGTGCATAAAGTCACTTCCGTAACTGCAGTGGATCCGATTAGTTCAAATTGATGAAATACTTTGTCTTCTGCATGGTAGTCAAACAGTTCTGCGCTGGTGCTAGAATTGCACTTCTAATGTTCACTTTGTACATTATAGGTATGCAATCTTGTGTGGTCTAAGAATACCAATGAACTCGTGAGTACTCACGGATATTCCGCGAACCAGATAATCGTCTGGAGATACCCTACCATGTCAAAGGTATGCCAAGTTTAAAAATAATGTCTGTATATGATGATAATCTCCTAACATCTACTTTTTCCTCTAAAATTTTGTTCGAATAATGCAGTTGGCTACTCTCACCGGCCACACATACAGAGTTCTTCATCTTGCAATCTCACCTGACGGACAGGTACTTCATATAGTTACCCTCGCCTTTTACTCTGTTTTATGGAAGAAGAAAAAAACTAGATGAACTATATGAAAAATTTGTAACTCTCCGTTGAAAAGACTTATTTTTCCATTTTCTTGCAGAAAATAGTTACAGGAGCCGGAGATGAGACGCTTAGGTTTTGGAGAGTGTTCGCTCCCTCTAAATCACAGGTAATGGCACTCCTTACTGCTTTGTTTTCTTTGTGTTTCGTATATGGCCTGCTAAAACAACTGATTTTTTGTGTTGAATCTTTTCCTACAGAACACTGATAGCAAAATAGGAGCATTATCTTTTGGAAGAAGCACAATTCGTTGACTCAAAAAAACTCGTCAAGAAAACATGGTGCGAGCATTATCGTGCTCGCGTACAAGATGAGGAACATGTTCGAGAACTAATTTGTAGCTAGTTTTTGTAAATGAATTCAGTTTTCTCTTATATTTTTTCTCTGGTGTTTTTGATAGTGAGTTTCAAAACCTGGTCTTGAACCAAATCGATAGAAATTAAACACGATAATTGTAGACAAAATACGATTATGAAAAAATAATTAAAATATAAACACGTTTAGATGATACTCATGCCATATGATCATGTGACCATAGAACATAAATAAAGAACAAAATGTTGTACAAAATACGTTTATTGGAGCCAATGAACTGGCAAGCCTTGTTGGGCACAAAACAATAAAAACATCCACTATTACAACTTAACATTCTGATTTGTAATACCACTTAATTTTCATCATCATCTAATTCAGTCCGACTTCTCGAAGCCTGAATTCGATCTCACAGTGTACTCTGCTACAAGTTGTGCAAACGATGAGGACTTGTTTTCTAGCAAGCTCGATGGAGCATCGTATTCTTCAACAAGTCCTGCAAACAGTTAAAAAAGTTTTGAATGAAATGAACTTCGAAGAATCTATCTTATAAGCAACAAACTATAACTACTAACCATTATTTAGAAGCAGAACCATATCACTATCGAGAACCGAAGTTATTCGGTGAGCAATTGTTATGACCGTACAGTCGGAAAAGTGCTCCCTTAACGTTGTCTGAATTAGATTATCGGTAGCTGTATCAACCGATGCTGTCGCTTCATCGAGCACTAAGATCTTACTTTTCTTCAAGAGTACACGCCCGAGACAAACTAACTGCCTTTGGCCCATGCTCCAATTCTCTCCACTCTTACTAACTGCACAAGTATTATAATATTATTCAATTTATGTGATATGCAAAAGAAATAAGGATAAACGTGTATCTTATACGATAGAAGATCAAACCTGAAGAATCGAGCCGCCCATCCTTCATTCGAACTCCATCCCCAAGTTGGCACTTATCCAATGCCTTTGAAAATTAAACACACACTGATAGATGTTAGACTTCAAACACCAATCATAAAGAAAATGAAACAGATTACAAATTCTTTTCTCCCGTAATCGAAAAAGAAATGAACCCACCTCCCAAATCTGTTCATCTGTGTGCTCTTCAAGAGGATCCAAATTGCTTCGTATAGTCCCTTCAAACATGGTAGGCTCTTGAGGGATGATGCTGAGTCGAGACCGCAAATCATGCAGTCCAATCGATGAGATGTTGACACCATCGATTATAATCTGCCCTGCAGTAGGTTCAACGATCCGGAAAAGTGTTTGTATGAGAGTTGATTTACCACTGCCTGTTCTCCCTACAATACCAGTTTTCAACCCTCCAGGGAATGTGCACGTAAGACCTCGCAGGACGAGTGGCATGTGTGGGGCATACCGTACCTACATCGAGACCATCATCATTTATTTCAAAGGCAATACTGTAAATACATTAGAACCAGTCATAAACACAGAAGAACTACCTTACCTGCAGATCATGAATTTGAACTTCTCCATGATATGGCCAATGGCGGTCCGGGCGATTAGTTTCTATCACAAGGGCAGGCTCACTAGGGATACTACTGTACTGAAGTATTCTCTCAACAGATATAATTGTGTTCTCCATATTGCAAATATTCCATACCACCCAAGCTTGCAATATATTTTGATTGAGTCCATACGTCACAGCTAACCCGGCAATAGCTAAACAAAAGAAAATGCATCAAGTCATTCTCCTAGAACATTAGTTATTAAAGATGCCAATCTGAATCTGCATTTACTTACAGGGATCGATAACTCCCTCCGGTAAAGAGATTAAAAAGAATAAGGAGAACGCAAAAGTAATAGAAGACAATAAGTCCAGACGGAAGCACAGCCATTCCATTGCACCAGCGACATGAAATTTTGGACGAGAATAGGAGTCGGTCAGCTCCATGTTTGTGTCTTGGAATCTTTTTTCTTGATCAAAGCTCCTTATAGTTGTTGCTCCTAAAATTGTTTCAGCAAAATGCTGTATTAATGGAGCTTTGCATACTCCAACCAGCCGCGAAAGTTCTCGAGCAGAAGATATGTAATATTGCTGCGAGATTACGAGTTTATGAGATTTCATGTGTTCAGGAACAAGGCAAGATTGAATGTGTTCTATAAAGTAGAAAATTTGTGTTTATGATTTCCTACATTCCATAGCCACAATTTGGCAACTTACCTGATACCAAAGGCAGGTAGCAATCAATGGAATAAAAATGATAAATATCTGCCAAGCGACTTGAGACATGACTGCAATGATTCCAAGTAGCTGGATAACTGAAAAGGCAAATGCCCCGACTTGATATGAGATGTTCAAATCAACTGCACTTTGATCTGTAGAAGCCTATAAGAAGCAGGAAAATTGTTTATAATCCTTCAAAAACAAGGAGAAAATGCCAAAAAAATGAACATAAATAGAATCTTTTGTATGCATACAGGAAAACATCAGATACTCACTCTATTGAGGATTCTTCCACTTGGTGTTGAATCGAAGAAAGACATAGGAGCACGGAAAATGCAAGAATGCATCTTCTTAAAAAGAAGAGTGGCTGTTTTATATCCGGCTATATTAAGAAGCATGGCTCTGGCAAAGATGGAAAAGGCACTTGCAATGGCAAAGGCCAAATAGACAATTATTAGTGTAAAGCTCCCAACAGGAGGTTTTACATCTGCCGACACAGGTGATCCCCAAGCCATCCAATAGTTGCTGCCAATTTGAAAAATCTGAAAGAGAATCTGTGCCAGCAGTATTAAAGGCACAAGAGCTCCTCCATATGCTGTTGTGATGTATTTCCAATAAACCGAAAACCCGACTTTTCCTTTCTCTCGCTCTTCTTCTTGAACAAGCTGTCCTTTAGGCCCATCATCATCTACCTTACTGCTCTCATTGCCTTGGTTTTCCTCTTTCTGCAGCTTCCCATTAGTACTTTCCGTAGCACCTTCTCCTTCACCCATAGTTTGCTCGGAAACAGATCTTGCTTCGACGCTATCAAGGGCTGACAAAGCTTTGTTATGTGCACCCACAAGTTCCATAAAATCAGTCCCCAAATTGAGAATGTCATTGTACTTTCCGGCTTGCACAATCCTCCCATCTTTCATCACCTAACAAATATACAATACAAGTTGAATCCAGTTTTTAAATTATTTCTTGAATCTGATGCATATGATGGAAGCCACTGAAAATAAATGTAGAAAATAGCTCACCAAAATTAGATCAGCAGCAGGTAAAAACTCAACTTGATGAGTGACATAAATCATTGTTTTCGAACGCAAAGTGTTCAGTAAAACCTCCTGTCGTTCAAGAGATCAAACAAGATACTCAGGCAAAGCACTAACCAAAGTAGATGAACTCTTAAATACATGCCATATGATCAGAGGAAGAATTTACCTTAAACAAATGTGATCCGGTGTGAGCATCCACAGCACTGAAAGGATCATCAAACAGATAGATATCGGCATCCTGGTATAGAGCACGTGCAATCTGTATTCTTTGCTTCTGTCCACCACTCAAGTTGATTCCCCTCTCGCCTATAACCGTCTGATCACCGAAAGAGAGAATTTCGAGATCCTTCTTGAGGGTACAAGCTTCAAGCACCTTGTCATACCTGTCTCTGTCCATTTCCTTGCCAAAAAGTATGTTGTCTACGATCTTTCCACTTTGTATCCATGGAGATTGAGCAACATAGGCCATTGTACCACACAACCTAAGAGTTCCTGATGTCTTTGGTAATTCCCCCAAAACACATGAAAGTAAACTCGACTTGCCAGAGCCAACTGTACCACAAACCGCAACACTCATACCATGGAAGACTTTCAAATTTATATCTTTTAGTGTTGCAGTGGGGGATGACGAATCCCAAGAGAAGTTCCCATCAGCAATCTCAATTGCTGTATCGGAACTACCTCTCGGTAGCTTCTCTATGGCATCAGGTTGCAAGTCATCAAGCCGGAGGAAGGAAGCAATTCGATCAAATGACACCTTTGTCTGAGCTATCATTGAAATTGTGTCAGGAAGATTGTAGATTGGCTCCTGAAGAATCCTGAATGTTGCAAGTGCAGATAGGATCTTCCCTGACTCGACTGGGACACCTAAAAATATACAAGCACCAAAAGTGGCCACAGACACAAAGGAGGGTGCAACCTAGAAAACAAAACTGGTCATGGTGTGAGAAAGGGGCCATGGTGGCCGGAGATGTAATTAATGATGGTGGTTTGTGTGTGATCGATGGTTAAGGATTTATTGTTTGAAGAAGATGGAAAGGATATTTTCCAGAGAAAACAATGTGTTTCTCTGTATTTTCTTATTATTCTTCAATTATTAAATGTATACAAAGTAAGCCTTTAAATAGGCTGATATAGAGTTCTAATATAACTAAAACTATATTTTTATCTCTAATTTAAATAATATTTGTCCCTAATTTAAATAAGACTTCTAGTAAATCTAAACTATTGACTTGGGAATAAACTCTAATTATACATTAAATAAAACTCTACCACTTCTCGGATAACTTACACTCTCCCTCAAACTCTAACACTTCTCGGATAACTTACACTCCCCCTCAAGCTGGTGAGCAAACGTAGTAGAGCACCAGCTTGGATCTTGAATGTGATGCCCTACTCATATTTCTTCTGTTGTTTCTTAGAGAAAAAGATCTCCCTTTTTCGGGAGCCATTGAGTTGAACAACTAGGATATAATCATGTTGTTCTTTGCACGATCATTGTTGAAAATTTGCAGCTGATGTTGCTGGTTTCGGCATCCTTCTTGAGATGACTACCAATTTTGTTGTAGTTGTTGGTTTTGCACCTCCCTTAGATGTCTTCCAGCTTTTCTCTGTCAGTGATGATCTTTTTCTGGTTTTTGCATCTTCTTCTGAGATGTCTTCCAGCTTTTTCTGCCATTCACGGACTAAGTAGCTGCTTCCATTCAATAACGATCACAGGAATCTACACTCCCCCTCAAGCTAGTAGTTACACGTACTAGAGTCCCAGCTTGGATTTTTGATGTAGAATCCCTTGAAAAATAATATAGTTTTTCTTGAAAGGCTAAACTAAAACCTTTTCTGCTATCTTTTTTAGGACGGATGGCTAAGATAGAACCAAATAGTTTTTTTTTTAAGGCTAAACTATAACCTTTTCGACAAAACAACAAAAATAAACGAGCAGAAATTTCACCAGAGAAGTAAGATTCCAACAAAGGAGAAGCCAAGGAACGAGCGTGGCCTAATGATAGCAGCGGAAAAAAATGTGCATATAAAAAGAAGAGAAAAAAAATCAGATCAGAGATGGCAGCAGTGGTGACGACATCAAGATCGTTGTTGGCTCTGATACCATGTGAGAAAGGGGCCATGGTGGCCGGAGATGTAATTAATGATGATGGTTTGTGTGTGATCGATGGTTAAGGATTTATTGTTTGAAGAAGATGGAAAGGATATTTTCCAGAGAAAACAATGTGTTTCTCTGTATTTTCTTATTATTCTTCAATTATTAAATGTATACAAAGTAAGCCTTTAAATAGGCTGATATAGAGTTCTAATATAACTAAAACTATACTTTTATCTCTAATTTAAATAATATTTGTCCCTAATTTAAATAAGACTTCTAGTAAATCTAAACTATTGACTTGGGAATAAACTCTAATTATACATTAAATAAAACTCTACCACTTCTCGGATAACTTACACATGGCATTCGTATAAACGAAGCGTTTTAACCATCCTTCCTCGACATTCCTGAGCCCGAAAATCTTTTAGAGAAACTTCATTTCCCACCCCTGAAGTTTGAGGATTCTCATATTCCTCAAAATTTCAGAAGTTGCCTTCATCCTTGTATCTTTTAATGTCATTAACTTCTCCTGAAAGTTCTCCAGCATTCTCCCTAAAGGAATATTTGCCAACATAACAAGCACAGTAGCAACTAAAGTAGCGACGGACGCCAGCCCGAGGGTTTTATACAAGATCATCAAGGCCAAAACAACTTGCAAAACTACCATCCATGGATCATGCATGTACCAAGTAAAGTCACCCACCCTTTCAGCATCAACGGTCATGAAATTAATAATCTCCCCACTCGTGCGGCTCTGCTTCGACTGGCACGAAAGCGTCAAACCCTTGTTATATATCATTGCCACCAATACTGCTCTCATCCTAAGTCCAACTTGCTACAACTTAAAGAACCAGCGCCTCTGGGACACACACTCTACTAGCTTTGCAACAAAGAAAGCTCCAACTAGAAGATACCCCTCGCTTTCAAACTCCCGTTTCCCATTCAGGTACTGAACAAAAGTATCGATGAGGTATGGACCAACATATGAAGCCACAGTGTATGTAAACGCGAACAAAGCCGTTCAAAGAATATCTTTCCAAGCCGACAAGAAGAGTGCCTTCACCAGCTTGAGCGAGGTAACACCACTACCCTCACGATCAGCCGACTCAACCCTGTTTCTAAAATTCGGAAAAGCCCCAAAGACACTATCATCGCTGTCTAGCTGAGGAACATCCTCGAGGTCTAATGGCTTCTTATTGCCAACAGCAATGAGAGCCCCCATCCATGAAAATGTAAGAATGCTGAAAAGACCAGCATTTGAGTATGGGGTTACAGTGTCACCCCCTCTTTTATGGCTAACCTCTACACCATTACTAAAACTAGAATCCCCATTTAGAAGGGGCTCCTCAAGGAGAGTATCTTCACCCTCATTTCTTCCTAAAAACCCAACAATACACAGAAACAAACCAGTAATAGCAGAAAAGACATCAGATACTGAATACTGGATTGGGAAAGAAACATGTTTTCTGAAGAGAACAATGTCTATAACAAGACAATAACATGAAATTGAAAAGTAAAAGCCCCACCAAATTCTCAACAACAATGGGAACCTCTTTTGTTCACCAGAATTGGAGAACTGAAAGTGCAAATAAACACACATTGCACCCCCAAGCAAGTGTTTTTGCAGCATAATCAAAAAGACTTACTAATTTATTCTCAGACCAGCTATTTCTATACCAATAAAAATAACTTAACAAACAAAAGACAACATTATAAGCTGAAACAACAAAACAACAAGCTAATGTTTGCTTATACCATAAACCTTGTCTTTGCCTCAATGTCTCCTTTGAACCTTCCCCTCCACCTTTTTTAACTCTGCTCACGACCCATAACACTAACAATGAAAGCAACAAAACTGAGTGTAACGAACCAGAAAATCTGTGAAGAAAAATGGGGTTCAGTAGAAAATTAGAACTAGTAGCTGAGGTCATTAGTAAAAACGATTGTGAACCAAAAAGTTTCATTTTTTAAGAGCTTTAACTGGAGAAAAGACTTGGGTTTTGAGCGTTGGAGAAAAAGGTTTCGTTTTGATTGAAGTGTTTGAAACTTTAAAGCTTCTGTGTTTGTGTTTATATATAGGGTAAAGTTCACCGATGGTAACTGAACTTTGATGCAAAAAACAAAATGGTAACCAACCTTTCAAAAATCACGAAGTAGCAATTAAACTTTAGATTTTGAAACAAAACGGTAACTGGGGCGTTAAACCCCGTTAACCCCTAACGGAAATCTGACTGGGTATGCCACATCCCACCCAATTTTTCACATCATATCTAAAAAATAATAAAATTATAATCCACGTCATATTTAAAAATTAAAAATAAATTATTTTTAATCACATTTAAAAAACAAAAAAAAACCCAAATAATCAAACCCCCATTCTCTGCCGTGGACGGAGGTTTGGTCATGAACAACCCCACAGCCGCTGCCGCTGCCCCACCATCCTTCCGCTGTTGAGCCGATGGCACCGTCTTCACCTTCTTTCGGTGAGGGACCATTGTCGACCGACTGCTGCTGCTGATTTTCGCCAACTACAGGAGCTGGCTCGGTCAGTTGCTTCCCGTCTCGCGGCGGGACGAACAACACCGGAAGATACTCATCCATTTCGCATGGGAACCTCCATTAGGGGTTTACATTGAATTTACATTGAAGCAGAGCAACCAAAAACAAAGCATAAGTAACCATTTTTATCCTCCCTTGTTTCCCCATTGCTAAAAGCTCGAGTTTCCCAGTAAAGCAAATAGAGGATTTATACAAGAAGAAAAAGGGAAGACTTTTGGGTTGGCGAAGGTGGGATTTTCGTGGGACACACAAATCGTGAAGGCTTTTAATGGCGAAACTATCAGAATCATAGGTTTATATATAAATAAAGAAAACAAAGATTTGGCTTCAAAAAGAAGCAAAAGAGCAGAGATGAAGAAAAGAAGATTTGGGTTTCTTTTATTGCTTGATGGAGGTTTACTTTTTCATGGTCTTGGCTTCTAAGAGAAGATGCAGATTGCAGAGCACTCACGGCTTATTTCTGATGAACGGAACTGGCAAGCACTCGCGGCGGGACGAACAAAGATTTGGCTTCCCGGCTCGGTCAGTTTCCTCCCTTGTTTGCCTTTCCATGGATTCTTCGGCGCCGACGGGTTGTTTTGGCTCTTCTTCGCCGTCTTCCTAGCCGCAGCAGTGCCACCGACCACCATTGTTACGACTGAGCCCCGGGTCATGTTATTGTCATTAGGGTTTCCCTTGCTTGAATCAGTCACTTTCTTGGTCGGCGATTGGCTTCAGGAAAGAAAAGAATGGGGGTTTGATTATTTGGGTTTTTTTTTAAATGTGATTAAAAATAATTTATTTTTAATTTTTAAATATGACGTGGATTATAATTTTATTATTTTTTAGATATGATGTGGAAAACTGTGTGGGATGTGGCATACCCAGTCAGATTTCCGTTAGGGGTTAACGGGGTTTAACGCCACAGTTACCGTTTTGTTTCAAAATTTAAAGTTTAATTGCTACTTCGTGATTTTTGAAAGGTTGGTTACCATTTTGTTTTTTGCATCAAAGTTCAGTGACCGTCTGTGTACTTTACCCTTATATATAAATGAGATTAAAAGAGAACTATTAGAATATTAATTGGGATTAAAAGGTTTTCTTGTAAAAGGAAAAATTAGTTGTTAGGTTCTTTATTTTCTTTAGTATTATATAATCTGTATTAATTGGATATTGTAATCAGTTTTTTGGTTATTAATAAAATAATAAAACTTTTTCCCTACCTTAACCTTTCACTCTCCCGATTCCCAAATTATACGAACCCTAGACTTTTTTTCTCCTTCATCCTTTCACGAGAAATCAGTTTCAACATGGTATCAGTTGATGAAACCTCTGATTCTCGATCTAGATTCGCTTACGTTTCTCGTAATTCCTTCAAAAATGACGATCCTTGTGACCTGTATTATATTCATCCGAGTGAGAATCCTTCGTTAGTTCTTACTTCATCCCTTCTTGATGGCAAAAATTTTCACTCGTGGGCGCGTTCGATTCGCATGGCGTTAATATCCAAAAATAAATTTGGATTGTTGATGGTTCTATCAAAGAACCTAAATCTGATGATCCTCGTTTCTCCGCCTGGGTGAAATGCAATAATCTGGTCTTGTCTTGGATTCAGAGGGCGTTGAATCCAGAGATTGCCCAAAGTGTTTTGTGGATCGACATCGCGTCTGATCTTTGGGTTGATCTTTTTGACCGATTCAGTGAGGGAGATTTGCTACGAATCTCCGATTTATTTCAAGAGTTATTTAGCCTGAGTCAAGGTAATCTCATTGTTTCTGCATATTTCACTCAACTGAAAATTGTTTGGGATGAGATTTGTGTGTTGAGGCCATTGAAATCTTGTTCTTGTTCTGCTTCGGTTTATAGAAAACAAGATCTTGTGTTACGTTTTCTACGTGGGTTAAATGAGAATTTTAGTGTTCCTAAAACTCAGATTCTGATGCGTAAACCCCTGCCTGATATTAATGAAGTTTTTTCTCTTGTTACCCAACATGAAAGATCTCTTTTGTCTGCTGTTGATTTTGATAATGAATCCCATATCATGTTGGCTGGTCGTTCCTCTGATTCGGGTAGGCAAAACCCTAGGTCTTATGATAGTTTGGTTAGAAAATTTTCTAATGCCTCTAAAAGACCTTTGTGTATTCACTGTGGGTTGTATGGTCATAGAATAGACAGATGTTACAAAAAAACATGGCTATCCCCCTAAGTATAGGAATAGGCCTCAGATTAATAAGATGAACCAAGTGGGATCTGGTTCTAATCATGATGTCTCTCGGATTGATTCTTCTAAAGATGATAGTTCTGGTGGTTCTCTTACCTTTACTAAGGATCAATATGATGCTTTGATTCATATGCTTAATGAGAAAGGACATTATATGCCCTCTAGTTCTGGTGGTTCTGTTGTGAATAGTGTATCCAAGGTTAATGTTCTTGCTTCTGCCTTTGATGCTCCATGTGATGCTCCAGGTATGATTCTTTCTTGTTCTAATTTTAATAATCTGTCATGGATTGTTGATAGTGGTGCTATTGATTATGTTTGTTGTTCTTTAAATATGTTTTCCAGTTTTTCTAAAGTTGCTAACAAGTTTGTGAAACTTCCTAAGAATCAGTTAGTTCAAGTAACTCATATAGGAAGTGTCACTATTTTTCAAAATCTTGTTCTCCAAGATGTTTTTCATATACCAGGTTTCAGTTTTAATTTAGTTTCTGTAAGTCAGTTAACTAAAGATCCTTCCATTTCTGTGTTTTTTAATTGTAGAACTTGTTTTATACAGGATGTGCATCAGTGGATAACGATTGGTACAACTAGTGAAGTTGCTAGTTTGTACAAATTAAACATCTCTGCTGTTATTCTATTTCTGCAAATAATTCTGCAAATGTTTATGCCTGTGGAACTGATTCTAGTTCTTGTAACTCTGTTTCAAACATTTGGCATTTTAGACTTGGACATCCTTCAAGTAAAAGGATGCATTTTTTTCTCTTCTGCCTAATAAAATTCTTAGTATTAGTTTTCTGGATTGCTCTACTTGTCATGTGGTTAAACAGAAAAGACCATCTTTTCTCTCTAGTAATTCTATTTCTGAGTCAAATTTTGATCTTGTTCATGCTGATGTTTGGGGACCTTTTCCCATTAAAAGTTTGTATGGACATGCTTATTTTCTCACAATAGTAGATGATAAATCTCGTTTTGTTTAGATTTTTCCCATGAAACTTAAATCTGAAGTGCCTAAATTGATTACTGAGTTTTATGAGTTTGTTTTTACTCAGTTTAATGTGAAAATAAAATGCATACCTACTGATAATGCTAGGGAGTTTGACATGTTAGATTTTTACAAAACAAATGGTGTTATTCATCAAAATAGTTGCACATATAGTCCTCAGCAAAACAATGTTGTTGAACGAAAGCATCAACATCTTCTTGTTGTTGCTAGATGCTTGCGAATTCAAGCTTCTTTGCCTTTAGTTTTCTGGTTGGACTGTGTTATTCATTCTGGTTATTTGATAAATAGGATACATACTCCTCTTTTTAATAACAAAACTCCTTTTGAATTGCTTTATCACACTACACCTACTTTTGACAACTTAAGAATTTTTGGATGTCTTGCCTATGCTTCTATTTTGCCTAAACCTCAAACTAAATTACACCCTAGAGCAATTAAATGTGTTTTCCTTGACTTTCCTAAAAACATCAAAGGATATAGGCTATTTGACATTCAAACTCGAAATATTTTTGTTTCAAGAGATGTCTTTTTTTTCTGAGTCTATTTTTCCCTTTCAGAAAGGTAAATTTCATTCATCTTCTGAGATTATCTTTCCCACCATTAATTCTAACTCTCCCCTTGAAGATTTTCCTAGTTTAGATTCTGTTGATCATCACAGTCCCTTGTCACAAGCTACATCAGACTAGTCTGCACCTGAAATTCAGTCCCTTGCCTCAAGTTCTGAATCTGAAGAAGACCAGTCACTTGGTGTTTCTTCTTCACCTGATATTCAGACCACTGAGTCACCAGTTCAACAATCTCTTGATGTTGTTCATCCTAGAAGATCAACAAGAACAGTAAGAATGCCATCTAAACTTGATGATTACCGGGTTGCTTTACCAGGATGTAAGGTTTCCTCTCACTCCACACCTCATAATATTGCTCAAGTTGTTTCTTATGATCATATTTCTTTTAATCACCAAGCTTATATTAATAATATTGAAATTTTAAAAGAACCTAAAAATTACAAAGAAGCTATTAAACATGATTGCTGGAAAGAGGCTATGCATGATGAGATACTTGCTTTAGAAAAAATAATACTTGGACCCTTGTTCCTTTTCCTAGTGGAAAGCAAACCATTGGTTGTAAATGGGTTTTTAGGACAAAACTCGAGTCTGATGGTAGTTTAGAAAGATATTGTAACATCCCAAAAATTAGCCTAGAAGATTAAGGGATTTAATTAAGTGATTAGATAAATTTCTAAGATTTAATTCTTAATTGAGTTAAATTGGAAATAGGTTTAATATGGACCAAATTGAACTTAAAGGAAATGTTCAAGAGAAAATTCGGTCATTGTGTCCAATGACCAAATCGAACAAGAAAGAAAATATGAGGCTTGCATGCTAAAGTTAAAATGCATAGATTAACCCTTGAATTAACATGAAATCATAATATTATTAAGGATTTATATGATTAAATGGTGTAATTAAAAGATGTTGTTGGGATTTTAGGGGCTCGATTCGATCAACCAAACTAGCTCACCAAGTGGTGGAGAGATGGATTTTTGGGTGGAAGGGTTGTGGAAGCTAAAAAGAATATTGACACAATGATTTATAGTGGTTCAACCTTCTAACCAAGGTCTACATCCACTACCTTAGCTTCCCACTAAGGATTTCTCAACCAATTCCACTAATTGATTCGTCCCCTTTTCTAGGATTAGGAGGAAACCCTTACAATCGATCAAGCTTCTACCCAAAGCCTTGATCAAAACCCTCTTTACAAAGAGATAATAAAAAGCAAACTTAAAACCCTCTAATAGGTGTTTGTTTGCACAATTAAGCACTCACCCAAAACCTAAAACACTTGAGCAAATTTGACAATTTTGGCTCACTAGTGTTTGTCTATACAAGAAATGACAAATAAAGCACTAAGACAATTTCTTGATCATTTGATGTTTGACAATTGAAGCATTAGCCTTCTCTTGATGCTTGGAGGTCCCTTTTATACTCCCAATTGAGTTTGTAGCCGTTACTAGCCGTTGGGGATGAATTGGAGCCGTTGAGGACTTTATTTCCCTTCATAAATGATGTTCTGCAGCTACCAGTATCGATACACGTGGAACGGTATCGATACGACCTTCATAGGAACTAGTTGTTGAGCTCTTGCCAGCTGAGGCGTATCGATACGCTTGAGGGCGTATCGGTACGGGTCCACATTTGAATGGCCGTTTTGAAATAGCCGTTGAGGTTGGTTGAAATGGGATTGGTACGCTTACCTGGCGTATCGAAACGATCCCGACCGTATCGATACGGCAAAGGCCTGTATCGGTACGGGGTTTGACAGTGGTCAAATTGGGGCAAAATGGTATCGGTACGGGTACAACCGTATCGATACTGGGACATTGAAAATACAAGTTTGGATGTTTAAAACATGAAAAATCTTTGCCAAAAACCTCTTAAAATACCTCAAACATAAATTCAAGTTGTTTGGACTTAAAATCAAGTTTTAAAATCAAGTTTTAAATTCTTTTCAAAACATAAGTTCTACAATCTCCCCCTTTTTGATATAATAAAACTCACTTGAAAAATTGTTTGGGTTTCTCCCCCTTTAACTTTAAAAATGTGAATAAGAGATTAAGGATATGAAATTAAGTAAAGCTCCCCCTTATTCAATTGAAAAATCAATTTTTCAAACCATTTCTCCCCCTTTTTGTTATATCAAAAAGAATTTAAAACATTAAGTTTTAAAATAACAATAAGGATAAAAACTTTGACACAAATTAGAATTTGGTTTAAAAATTGGCTCCCCCTTACTCAAAGCATCATTAAAAATGTTAGTCCAACATTTATGATCACCTAGTTGAATAAACTAAAATTAAAACAAATAAAAGCAAAACAACTAGAAATTTTACCCACACTTGAACCCAAGGGAGGATGTGAAGCCTTCCTTCTTCAAGTGTTCTTCCTTGTGTGCATGGAGCTCCCCCTCAATGTTTGACTTGTTGAACATCTTCATCACACCTACAATAGACAATCAAGTAATTTTTGGTATCCAAATTGCTTTGGATCCATAAACGTTAGTTGCACAAAATTTAGTCCCCTTAGGAATCCATTTTTCAATTTCATCCTTTTTAGTTGAAGTGGTTAGTCCTTTTGGGACCCAAACACTTCTAAAACATTTTCCATTCACAAATCTAGGGGCACTAGATTGTCTAACATAAAAGTTTGATTTTCCAAAATTGTTTTTCTTTTCAAGCTCTTTGGAAATCAAATCTTTTTCTTCTTGAACTTTTTGAAGCAATTTTTGTAAATCAAAACATTTTAATTCAAACTCTTCAAGTTTTGCTTCAAGTTCAAGTTTGGTTTTAGAAAGCAAATCATTTTGAATTTTTAACTTTGAAGTCAATTTATTGTTTTTCAAAATGTGGCTTTTAAAATCTAAAACCAAATCATCATAGGCATCTTGTAATTCATCAAAAGTGTAAGAACATGAAGTAGATGAATTAGAAGTTACCCTTGAATCTTCTTCGATGGCCATAAGGCAAAGGTTGGCTTGTTCATCGTCGGTGGAGTCCTCATCACTCCAAGTAGCCACATGTGCCTTCTTCTTATGGCTTGAAGTGCTTGCCCTCTCCTTTCTTTTAGGTTTTCGTTCAAGCTCTCTCAATGCTTTCTTCATGAAAGGGGCACACTTCTTGAAGAGATGAACTATCTCTTCATCTTCATCCTCCTCTTCACTTGAGTAGACATGATGGCAAGTGGAGGATTTGAGAGCCATGGCACTAGCATTGATGCCAAGCCCTTTGATTTTCTTCTCTCCCATAGCTCTAATTTCTTCCTTCTTCTTCTCATCCTCTTTGTTCTTCTTCATGATTTGATGAGTAAGGAGAGACCCCATGAGTTCATCAAGCTTCAAAGTCTTCAAATTTTTGGCTTCGATGATGGCGGTCCTCTTTGAGTCCCAAGACTCGGGAAGTGAGTAGATGAGCTTTCGAACAAGCTTCTCCTCCGGGATGGCTTCTCCATAGCCTTTGAGACCATTGGTGATGGTGGAGAACCTATTAAACATCTTCTCGATGTTCTCTTCCGGATCCATTTTGAAGTTTTCATACTCAAGGGTTAGGAGCCCAATCCTTGTCTCCTTGACTTCATTTGTTCCTTCGTATGTGACTTCAAGCTTGTCCCATACCTCCTTGTCACTATCACAAGAAGACATCTTCTCATAGATGGATGGACCAAATGCACAAAATAGAATGTGCAAGGCTTTGCAATTTAGCTCCATCTTCTTGCGATCGTCGGCACTCCACTCCGCTTTACTCCTTTGAGGCACGAACGGGTCATCTTCAACTACATCCCATAGCTTGTAATCTCTTGATTTGATGAAGAACTTCACCTTTGTCTTCCAATGGGCATAGTGAGCTCCGTCAAAGAAAGGCGGTTTGTCGATTGATTGTGCCATTGAGCCGGTTGATGAAAAAGTGATCGAGCTTGCCGGATCTTCTCAATAGGATGTGAATCCCCTTCGATTGAGCCAAGCTCTTATACCAATTGTTGGGATTTTAGGGGCTCGATTCGATCAACCAAACTAGCTCACCAAGTGGTGGAGAGATGGATTTTTGGGTGGAAGGGTTGTGGAAGCTAAAAAGAATATTGACACAATGATTTATAGTGGTTCAACCTTCTAACCAAGGTCTACATCCACTACCTTAGCTTCCCACTAAGGATTTCTCAACCAATTCCACTAATTGATTCGTCCCCTTTTCTAGGATTAGGAGGAAACCCTTACAACCGGTCAAGCTTCTACCCAAAGCCTTGATCAAAACCCTCTTTACAAAGAGATAATAAAAAGCAAACTTAAAACCCTCTAATAGGTGTTTGTTTGCACAATTAAGCACTCACCCAAAACCTAAAACACTTGAGCAAATTTGACAATTTTGGCTCACTAGTGTTTGTCTATACAAGAAATGACAAATAAAGCACTAAGACAATTTCTTGATCATTTGATGTTTGACAATTGAAGCATTAGCCTTCTCTTGATGCTTAGAGGTCCCTTTTATACTCCCAATTGAGTTTGTAGCCGTTACTAGCCGTTGGGGATGAATTGGAGCCGTTGAGGACTTTATTTCCCTTCATAAATGATGTTCTGCAGCTACCAGTATCGATACACGTGGAACGGTGTCGATACGGCCTTCATAGGAACTAGCCGTTGAGCTCTTGCCAGCTGAGGCGTATCGATACGCTTGAGGGCGTATCGGTACGGGTCCACATTTGAATGGTCGTTGGGAAATAGCCGTTGGGGTTGGTTGAAATGGGATCGGTACGCTTACCTGGCGTATCGAAACGATCCCGACCGTATCGATACGGCAAAGGCATGTATCGGTACGGGGTTTGACAGTGGCCAAATTGGGGCAAAATGGTATCGGTACGGGTACAACCGTATCGATACTGGGACGTTGAAAATACAAGTTTGGCTGTTTAAAACATGAAAAATCTTTGCCAAAAACCTCTTAAAATACCTCAAACTTAAATTCAAGTTGTTTGGACTTAAAACCAAGTTTTAAATTCTTTTCAAATTAGTCCAAAACATTTTTCAATTATTATATCAAAACATAAGTTCTACAGATGTTAATAAGGGAATTGGTTGAGATATGACATAGTAGTCATATCCCATTAAATTTGTCTCCCTTCTCTCTCTTTTCTTTCCTTAGTCGGCTACCCCAAACCAAACCATCTAAGTTTCATTTGTTCATTTCACATCAACATCACAAACATAAAATTTAGAGAGAAAGCTTGAGAGTTTCGGTGGAGAGGAAGAAAGGCTTGCATGGCATTGGAATCTTCATAGAAAATTTAGAGAAAAATTGGAAGTAAGTAGTTCACTCCCTCTATAGTTCGATTATGGTGAAAATTTTAATAGATCAATGGTTTTGATGTTCTTAGAAAATCATGAAAAGGATGTTATTAGATGTTATGCTGCTGGAAATTCTAAATTCATAGGAAACTCTATGAAATTTTTAAAAAGATGAAAGCTTCTAAACATGCAAGAATTAAAGTGGACAGATTTGTTAGTTACAAGACATGCAACTTTAGAAAATTATAGAAAATTTATTAGTAGGAATTTCGTGATGAATTTTTGATATGTTCTACTTTGACATGTCTAAAGTGATAGAAAAATTATAAATATGAGTTTTGATCATTGTAGTAAAATCTGGAGACTCATTTCGAACAGCATGCAAAACTGTCCAGCAATGCTCTTAGCTGGACAGTGAACTTTGGAAATTTGTAGAAAATAATATGTTCGGATTTTTGAGCTGAAATTTTAATATGATGAAATTGGGCATATTAATTGAATTTAGAAACAAACAGTGATCAAATTGGAGCTGTGTACTGAAAATGAGAAATAGATTAAGTTAGGTGGTCAAAATTGTGTGTAAATGAATAGAAGAAAATTTAAGGACATGTGAGTTATTAAAATTGTGAAATTGAACAAAAAGAAAGGGTGGTAATTGATTAGCAATCTGTGAGAAATATAATTCTCATAAATTGATGATCAATTTGAAAGTCTAAGCGCTAAATTGAGGGAATTAGTAAAAATGGAGTTGGCCATGTCGAACCATAGTAGTATAGGGACTGATTTGAAATTAAAGATAAAATTCAGCCTTGAAATTTATGAAATGAATTCTGAAAATTTCCTATTGTTTGAATTAAATGCCTTAGATCCTAGAAGTGAAAGAGTCGAGGAAGAAATTGTACCGGGATCAGCTGCGGATCGAGCAAAAGGCATTCGGATTCAGAACTAGCTTGGCGAACTATGAGTGAAACGACCTTAGAGTTGGGATTAGAGTTCCAACTACCTTAGATTGATTTTTAATTATGTTAAGAATGAAATTGGACTAAATAATTATTTGATTTTAATTCGGGAAGAAGGAATAAAGGAAATTGAATAAGATGCATGTGATATGTGATTTTTGGTGATTTATGTACTTGAATTGTGAAGTGGTGTTGTTATGCTGATTTCGAATTGGAATTGAGGATTATTGGACTGTTTTAGATTATTTGAATTGCTGATTTTGAGCATTGTTGAGATGATGATCGAATGATTAATGTTCGATTTAAATTGGTTGATACCATATGTATGTCTGATAAGTTCGATTGGAATTTTAGCCATGATATGTGGATTTGAATTATGTGATATGAAATTGGATGATATATATGCTGATTTGATGATGTGTATATTGAATTGAATTTTATTATATGTTATATGTGATATCATGAGACATTTGGAAGTGAAATTTCATGATTGCAATCGAAAGGATTGAGAAGCAAATTCTGAAAATTTTTGAATAATTATACGATTGAAATTAAATGTCAATAAGCAAAGCCCTTGGTGTGTATAGTCTGTCCAGGTAGTACGGCTAGCCTAGAGTCTGAGCTCGATGAGAAAATCGGTACGTTAGTGTACTCGATATTGTGGTACGTAAGTGTACCTTCTTGCTTAATGTCTACGGACATTATGATATGTTATACGATGATATGATTTTGGTACGTGGTACCTATTATATGGTGAATTTTGATTCACAATTCAGTTATATGTGACTTGATTACCTAGCTTACTATATTATCCAAGGCATTGCTAATTGAGTTAATAAGAAAATTAAAGCATTGAAATCCGAAATTGAACTTTTGATTGGGTGTAATTCTTTGAATTAGATGGCAGCAAGTTAAATTCGAATTATGAAATTAATTAATTATCTGCTACAGTTTGCTGCTACTTGTTAAATGTAATTACCTTAATCGAATTTATGAAATTGATGGACTTCAAATGTTCGATTATGGTGTTAAAGCTAACATGAATTATTGTTCTTGTTATGCTATGCAATTCGATTATGACAATTGAAAATTTGAAAGATTGATTCTGGATTCATGACTTGTATGAAATATCAACGATATGATCGGTGTGAAATTGCTTGTATTTGAATGGAAATACATGCCTTGCTATGCATATGTTCGAATGATTGCTAGTATGTATCAATTAATTGTGAAATTGTCTTATTTCTGGAACCATTCGAATGAATTAATGTGCAAAGTGGAACACAATGTATGATCATAAGTAATTAAATGGAAATCGATTAGATTAAGGTTTCCTCACTAAGTACGAGAAGTACTTACCACTCGAACCCTTCCTTCCTTCCCAAAAATTTCAGGTTCTAGCTTGTCGACCCTCCACCCGTTATCTCCTCACACGAAGATTAAGTATGCCCTTTGCTATCTTTGTCGTGCTCATGTTGGGTGGCCTAGCAGTCTATATGTTAGTTCAATTCGGTTTAATGGTGATGTTTATGAACTATTACTTTAGTTATGTATAAACTTTATAAGTTGTTTCCCTTCATTTTGATATGTAATTAAGGGGTACATATTTGGGGTATAGATCGCCCAATTATATGTTTGGGGTTTGATTCTTTTTGTAGAAATTCTTTTTGTAAAGGCAACCTATAGGTTGGCCGTTTGTAGTTACCCCAGGTAGTTATTTTGTATAAGGGAAACCAAACACTATGGATATTATTATCGGATATGATATGTTATAAATATATGATGAATGAATCGGTTATTATTATTATGATTGGATTTGTTCCTATGTGCTAACCGAATAACCTTAGAAATTGTGTGAGCCCACCATGATATTGATCGAATTGTAATAAGGAATCTTATATGTGTTATACGAAATTGAGTGAATGCAATTAGTGTAATTTGTATTGTTGTAATCGAATAAAAAAAAGAAAAAATGTACACGAATTTGTTAAACCTTCCGCTGCCTAATACGAATCTGTTATAAGTTAATATAACGCTCTTTGCCCCTAATCCGGGGTGAGGGGTGTTATAGATATAAAGCAAGACTTGTTGCTAAAGGGTATACACACCAACCTACATGGTGTGCCTCGCACCAAAGTGATTATGGTGATTTCAGGTAGTTCACCCTTGTAGATCTAGACTGAGAGTCGCGGTCAATACGATCATAAAAAATGAGGGATGAAGAGAAAGGTGGGAGAAAGAGATTTTCCCTCTCTTTTTTTCCATGTCCCCTTCACTTTAGTCTTGTGGGTATTTATAACCCCAAGTATTAATTGATGGGATAGGGTCATACTTAGCGACTCCTATTGATAGGTCGGCGGGGTTAAGTTTGGTTCCCAATCTATGGTTTTACAGTCCGATCACATGAGTTAGTAGCGGTTCATTCCTCAAGAGTGTATAGGTCTTTGGTACCCTAGTATATGATGCTACCCTCCTTTAAAGGAGCTACTGCCATGGGATCCTTTCCAAAGTTACCAAGTACATAGGCGTTGTGGGCCATTTTCAGAGCTTTCAGGTGCGATGGTACCGAAAATATAACATAATTTTTAGTAAGCAATTCTTTTAATATATTATGATTTTTTTAGTAAGTCACAATATCATAATATACACCAACTAACAAATATAAACAATAATAAATTTTAAAAAAATAATAAATTAAAGAAATATTAATAATAAATTTAGTTTTATGATTTAATTTTAAAGGAAGCCAAAAGATTCTAGACTAGATTTGTAGAGTTTATGGCGTTTTTCGATAAAATAAACATTATATTCGTGTTCAAGAGGTCATAAAGAAGTGACATAAAAATTTTGGGGTCTAAAAGTCATCGGCGATAGCGGCTGACGTTGACCGGTGACAGTGGTGATTGACGGTCAGCAACATGTGAGTTGTGTTGAATACAAGAGTTAAATTGATATTTTATCTAAAGTTCAAGGGTCAAATTGATATTTTATCTAAAGTTTAGGAATAAGATTAGTATTTAATCTAAAGTTCATGGGTCAAGTTAATCACATTTTCTAACGTGTCACGTCATCAGACTAACGACATTTAACATCATAGTGACAGAACATTATAGATGATAATATAAATGATCAAAACGTTATAAAACGATAACACAAGTAACTAAAATGATATTCTTTTATAAGTTTGTTGAGAAAAAAATACACTTATGAAACAAAAGTGATCATTGTGGTAGCTTATCCTTACTAATATTATTACTAAAACTTTAACTAATTTGCACTTAACTGGTACACGTGAAAGCAATTCGGTAACTATTTTTTAATTTAATAAATCTACTTAAATTTGTGAAGTTCAAGACAATTTTTGTTGAAATGAATATCAAATTTATGTTCAGAAGATCAAAAATGAACATTCTGAAAATTTTAGGTCCAACTACTGTCGTCGACGACTTTAGACTTTAACTGGATTACGAGGCTAGAGTTTTTATGATATTTTTGAAGAATGTAAAAATGTATGAATAAAAAATTTAAGGTCAAATTTATATTTTATCTAAATTTTAAGGGATGAAATGATTTTTTGTCTAAAGTTCAGAGGCAAATTAACAATTAATCATTTTAATTAACACATTAGATCACTAAATTAAATGAAATTAATAACTCAATAACCAAAATATAACAAATCAATAACGTAACTGACCGAATCACAACTCTTCAAAATCTATGATCAAAATAAGACAAAAACAAATATAACCTTGGGGTAACCTTGGGTAGCTTATCCATATTTTAATAAAATATGTGTCTTAAATTTGATATTATTAAGGAATTTAACGATATAGTGGCTATATATAATTAATTGGGTGACCAAAATGTTAGCGTAAAAGTTAGAGACAAGAAATTAAACGACGTTAGATGCTTAACTCTTAGGTAACCAAAATGTTAACTTCTTAAAAATTGGCAATTATTAAGATAGTTTACCTTAAAAATATTTTAAAAAAATGTTACATCATTACATATATTACTAACAATCGGTTGATATAGTGAGATGATACACTAAATTCTTTAAGTAAGGTTAGAGGTTCAAAACTTGGCGTGATAAATGAAGTAATTAGGTTGGGATCGGTCGCCCTATAAGGAGCCTCTTTTGTAGGGAAAATGTTTGGTTAAACTGAAAAAGGGTTGAAAATAAGACTTGCTTGAGGCGTGCACTGGACACCGTCCTTAAGGATATTAATGTTCCTCTAGACAAGATTAAATTAAAAAGAAAAAAATAGGGTTGCTAACCGAGGGGAACCTTAACGGGTTTCACTCGGTTTTCCCCATGTGGCCCACTCGGATCGGTCATCCGGCCAGACCGGGACGAGAGGGTTACATTTATTGGTATCAGAGCTTGAGGTTTCCGAGACCTCGAGTAGGTAAGTGAGGTAAGTTTTATGTGTTATGTTGTTATGCCTCAGTGAATGTTTTGCCATGTATGTTTAATGTTTGCTTGTTAGTACGGTGTTTGAAGGCATGTGTTAGCATGATGGGAGTGTTGAAGCGAAGTGTCGAGTTCCCATTGCTACTATTACTTATTTGAAAAGATTTTTGTAAGGGAATATACTTGAGCACCTTGGACCCATGCTTTTGCTAACCCTAAATATTCTTGTTTGTGTGTTTTATTTATTATTGTATTGTTGTCTTTGGTAAGTTTGAGGCCGAGGCGTGGGCCTAGAGCTGGTAATCGTGAATCTGAGATTTTAGAGGATGTGAACGATGAGAGAGTTCGTCGCTTTAGTTCAGGGCAGTATGACCGTACCAGAGTTTGGAGTGCAGTTTGTTTGTTTGGGTCAACAGGCACATGAGTTGGTTTCTGTTGAGGGAGAACAATGTGACCGATCTTGACATGAGATGGTAAGAGAAGTGATGAACTAAGAGTTGGTTTCAGAATGATGTCGATGTTGTAGCAAGTAATTCCTCGATACAGTCATTGGGCTTGTTTTTCTGATTAATTCTGGATCTACGTGTCCGTGTATTTGGAGTGAGTATGCGAAGTTGTTGAATCTACCTTGTGAGATACTAGAGGTAGGTGTTGGTGTTGCTAGCTCCTTCGAGGATACAGTCGTGGTTAGAAAGATGTACAAGGGGTGTCCGTTGATGGTTCAGTGGCACGTGTTTTCAGTTGATGCGATGGAATTACTTTTTACGGTTTTGATGTGAAACTATGCATGGATTAGCTTTCAGAACATAGAGTTAGGGTAGACTTTAAGATAATGGGAGTTTTCTTAAAGCTTACGGATGACTATGAGACTGTAATGGTAGGTGGGAATGTGGATTTTGTATCGAATGTTGATCCAGCTTTAGAGGTCAAGGATTGATTGAGTTTGGTTAACAGGCTTGCCTAGCAAAAGGTGATGGATTTGATTTTTGAATGAGGATCAGACCACAGAATGTTAGAATAGATTGTGTTTATCCTAGAGGTGTTTGGAAGAATTGCCCGGTTTGTCTCTTGATAGGGAAGAAGATTTTGATTTTGAGACCGTCTCCGAGTTTGCTCATGTTTTGTTTGCTCCATACCTTATGATTCTCGACCGAATTGAAAGTGTTGAAGAATCAACTACGAGTTTGTTAGACCTTAGATTCATTTGGCTTAGTACATCATCTTAGAGTGTGACAGTGTAACTTGTGAAGAAGAGAGATGACAATACGAGAATGTGTTTAGATTTCAGGAAGTTGAAACAATTGACAGTGAACAATTAGTGTCCTTTTTCCGAGCATCAGTGGTTTGTTGATCAGTTGAGGAGTGCTTCAATCTTTTTAAGATTAATTTGAGATCCGATTACTATCAGTTGAAAGTGAGAGAGGTTGATGTACCAAAGACAGCTTTCGGGGCAGATGTGATCACTTTGGGTTTTGAGTTATGCCGTTTTGTTTGACTAGTATGTTAGTTACTTTTATAGAGATGTTGAGCAGAATACTTCATGAGTCCCTTGATCAGTTGGTAGTAGTTCTCATAGTTGACACATGTGTATATTCACGTACCGAAGAAGATCATGACAAGCTTTGGAGTTAGTGATGTAGACTCTATTAGAAAATCTGTTGTATGCCAAGTTGAGCAAACGAGAACTCCGAGTCGAGGAAGATGTCCTCCTAGGACATGTAGATCAGCCGAGTGAATTAGAGTAAATCTTAAGTAGTCAGAAGAAGATATGAGTTGGAAGAAATTGAAGACCGTGACAGGTATCTATAGTTTCTAGGTCTAGCATTGTTACTTTTAGAGAATTGTAAATAGTCTTTTGAAGATAGCTGCTCCTTTGACAAGTTGCTACAGAAGAGTGTTCAGTTGTGTGGTTAGATGCGAGACAATGAGCCCTTGAGAAACTGAAAGAAACCTTGAAGAGAACTTTGACCTTGATTCAGCCTATATCAGAGGAAGAATTTGTGAGCCATAGTGATGCGTTACATGTAGAGTTAGGTTGTGTGTCTATGCAAGACAGAAGATTGTGGCTTATTCATCAATATAGTTGGAAGACCGAGAGAAGAGTTATCCGACACGAGACGTGGAGTTAATTACAGTTGTATTTGCTTCGAAGACTTAGAGATAAATCCGTAAAGTAAGAAATGCACAGTGTATATGTACGTATCATCAGAACTTGAAATATTTGAAGACTTAGGAAGGGTTGAAACTTGAACAACATAAAGTGTTAGAACTGCTCGAAGACTGTAATATCAAGATTGAGTACCATCCGAAGATAGTCAACGTAGTAACCGATATTCTGAGCTATGTTGTTGATAGATTAGTAGTAGAGTTGCGAGATGTAATTGCCGAATTCAGCTTACCGAATGATAGTAGTTTTGTGGCCAAGTTTCATGTTAAACCTACTTTGAGTCAGAATGCTTGAAGAGAAAACAGTTGCAAGACAGGTTCTTGGCACCTCACGTGCAAGACATAGTGGAAGGAAGACCTTCAGAATACAGTTCAGAGATGATAGAATTTGTATTGTTAGAGACAAAATTGTTGTACCGATTGACATAGTGTTTTGAGATGTATTGCGTTGGCCGAAGCATACGACAGTTCATTTGTATTGCATCAGAGTAATATGAAGACATATTGTGGGTTGAAGATGAGTACTCCTGGATTGAGTTGATGGATAATGTGGTTCAGTATGAGAGTAGGTGTATAATTTGCCAGCGTGTCAAGATCGAGCATTAGTTTATTCTAGTTTGTTACATTCGTGGAAGATTCTTAATGAAAGTGAGTAATAGATTCGATAGGTCTTGTGTCTGATTCGCCTTTGAATTTCCTCAGTGAGAACTTAGTTGAGTAATCAATGTTAGTTGCACTGTATGTGGTCCTTTATACATGTTCACGTTACTTGTACCTTGTGTAAGATGGCGGAGTTATGCCTTAGCAAGAGTGTGAGTTGTACAGTGCCTTGTATACGATAGTGGTCAGTAGAGATTCGAGATTTCAACTAAATTTTTGAAGACGTCTGCATAGTGTTTGGTTGTATGTTGAGGTCTGATGATCAGTGAGAGAAGTTATGGGTTAGGTAATCAAACAGTGTTGTATGAGATTGTGAATCAGGCTAGTCCTGTTGTTTATCTGTTGCGGTCACCACCAAAGTTAGAAAGATATTTGTGATGTGTCTGTGTATCTATAATTCGGGAGTGTGACTCAGACATGTTATGTGCTATGTTTGTAGAAGAGATTGATTTGAGTTTAAAATGGTCATGCCTTGAAGAAACCGTTGAGATCTTAGCATCAGATAGCTAATGTTGTGTGGTGAGTCTACCGAGTTGGTGAGTATGTTGTGGTGAGAAAGAAAGTGTGGAGTACATGTTTCAGTGACTCTTCCTGTTCGATAAATTTCGGGGACGAAATTTCCTTAAGTAGGGGAATATTGTAACACCCAGGTTTAGGGGTCGGGTGAAAATAATATTTTAATATTATTTGGGCTCGGGTTTATAATTAAAATAATCCTTTACGGTTCGGGTTTCAAAATAAATATTTGAAATGGGACCAAATTGATTTAAATTACAAGTTGAAGAGCTTTTTAAAGAACAAGGGAATAGCCATTCATTAATGGCCTTTTGGTAATTTACCCATCATCTAATTTAAATCCCCCTTTATACAAAATAAAACACTTTTTTTACTATTCATTATCTTCTTCAAAGAGAAAGCAACGGGTTTGAAGAGCTCTTCCTCCTCTATCACTATTCCATCTCATTTCTCATCCATTTCAACTCCATTTTGAAAGGTAATAACATTTTTGACTTCCCCTCAACTCCCTCTCTTTAAAAGTACCATTTATTTTCATTTTCATTGAAGTTTTGGAAAATGGAATTTTTGAAGATTTTGATTAAAAATGGAAAGTTTATGTTGTTAAGCCTAATGTTTTGATTTAATATGGTTAGTTATGATGTATAGAAGTTAAATGGTACCACATATGTGAATTTTGAATGGTTTGGAGCAATTTTCGGATTTGGGTAAAAATGAGGTTTTTGGAGGGTTTTGGGTGAGTTTTGGGGTTGTTTTGGGTGGGAATTGATAGGCTATTGTTAGTACCATGGTTAGGGGTTGATTTGGAATCATTTGTGGGTGCAATGGGTGTTGGAAACATATATTTTGGAAGGGGTATTAGGGCTGTACGAGATTGCAAAAATTGGGGTTTGGTCAAGGTTTGAAATATTGAGTTTGATGTTTGATTAGTGTTCCGGGTTTGCTACATCAATTGGTGGATTGATTTGAGGTTGTTTTGCTTGTGTTGAGGTTGTTTAGAAGCGAGAATTTGTGTTGGAGAAGCTTCGGGAAGATATCTGGGATTTGTGAGAGTGGTTGTTTGTTTGGCTTGGAGCTTGGAAGCTTAGGTGAGTGGTTAATGTTTTAAATTGATTTCAAAGGTTGGTTCAAGCATGTGGATGTGAAAATGTTTTCAAGTAATGTTTTGGTTCAAAGATGGTTTTGAAAGAATTTAGATTGGGCTTGAAAAGTTGAATTAAGCTCAAGAGTAAGTTGTTGTGAATTGCTTCTTTAATTTCCCCTTTTACCGTTTGTTTTCATTACTCGTAGCGATAAATTGTTATGTATGAAATTCCAATATTTTGGGAGGAAGCATGTTGCTTATTAATATATTGTTGATCATGTGTGATGGTATTTATGGTGTTGTTGATATGCCTTGTAAGATGTGTGTAAGTTGGTGCAGGTTGTGCACGAAAATGGTGAGTAAGACCATTTGTGGTTGGTAAGATTGAAAGTAGTGAATTGGTGCCTAGTTGTGGATTTTGTTACAACTTGTTTCTGGTTGTGCATGATATAGTGAGAACATGTCGCATGATGGTGACTGTATATCATGTTGCATAGTTGGTGTTGAACCTCACGTGATGGTTGTCGTTGCTCCGGTGATGTGTAGTCCCGCCGGTAGTGAGTGGTATAAGACTCCGGTGATATGTAGTCCCGCCGGTAGTGACTAGTAGAAGAGTACTTTGATGTGTAGTCCCATTGGAAAACTACTAGTCGAAACGGTGATGTGTAGTCCCACCGTGTGTGTTTTGGTTATGCTTGTGCATACCATGTATTGTTCATGTTGTGTCTCACTATATCATTCTCTTTTTATGGTTTTGCTTTAATATAGGATTATGTCTTTATGCATACCATGAAGTATGGTGCCATGTTAAATATCTATATTGTTGACTTGTGGTTGAACTTGTACGTGTTGGCCTTTACTTTTAAAGAAAGCTTCGAACCCTGCATTGTCGTTGTTATGTTTTAGAGCTCCGCTCACTAAGCTTTATGCTTACGCTCTCATTTTTCCGACAATGCGGTTCATTAGCTTGGAGTTAGCAAGGAGCAAGAAAAGGGCGTCCAATCGTGTGGTAATTGCTCAAGTATGGTTTATTAAATAATGTAGTAGTTTAGCAATGGGAAATGCTATGTGTTTTAGGAGCGTGCATCTAGACTCATTTATGTTGGCTTTATGTTGTTAATGTCTTATGTTGATGGATTTGTAAACCATGTTTATGTTGATGCCTAAGTGTTTGTTTGGGAGGCTTATAGCCATGTCTTTTGGATGCTTGTGTTGCTTTGGTATGGGATGCCATGCTTGGCTTGTAAAATCATGCTTAGATTGCCTTATATGAATGTTTTGTGTTTGGTTGCTAAGGCATGAATCTCATGTATGCTTTGTATGCCTTCTTTGCATGAAATATTTGAATTGCATGGTCCTTGTTAGATTCAATGCCTCGTATGCTAATCCTTGGTTGTATCTTCGATGTATGAATGTTGTATGAGCTTAGGGAAGTCCACAAATGCATCTAGAGTCTTGTTTGAGGTCACCAAGTTGGAATTGGTGGAATTGCAGAGCAGGGCGTATCGATACGCCTGAGGGCCGTATCGATACGGCCTTGCCCAAAGGCCACGAATTTTGCCTAGCGTACCGATACCCTAAGGGTATCGATACCCTCCAAAGTCACTGGAATTTGGAGAAGTTGGAATGAGTAGTGCGTACCGATATGGGGTTCTCGAGTATCGATACGGGTCTACTCCGTTGACCAAGAAGGTTTGACCGAGAAGGACGTATCGATACGCTCAAGGGCTGTATCGATACGGTCTTCCCGGAGTTGACTCTTTGGGTTGACCTGGTCAGGGCGTATCGATACCCCTAGTTAGGGTACCGATACGCTTTGCCCAGTAAGCTTAAAAATGGACTAGTATGTATGGTCGGGGTTCGAATGTGATCTTTCTTTGGATGCTTTCCGCTGTTGTGAATCACTTAGGACTTAATGTTCCTCTAGACAAGATTAAATTAAAAAAAATAGGGTTGCTAACCGAGGGGAACCTTAACGGGTTTCACTCGGTTTTTCCCGTGTGGCCCACTCGGATCGGTCATTCGGCCAAACCGGGAAGAGGGGGTTACACATTATCCTTGCAGTTTTTAAGCACTGTGTACACCATATGAAGGGATAAAAGAAAATTAATGTAGTGTTTTACCTACAAGATCAATCAATGATTTGTTATTACTCATATGAACTTTGTTCATGGGATTGCCAATCACAAAGGTTGAGTTACCATCATTGTTGATTTCTTATATTGGCATAAGTCCCTTGTCCCTCGATGTTTAACATATTAATTTTTTTCTCAGGGGTTTAGCTGAATGATTTGGTCAAAATCATTTCTAATCAATTGATATCACTTCATTTTTTTGTACTGCTTTATTACCTCATGTCAAAAGACAAATATGTCTAGTTTAACCTTTAAAAAATTTATTCTTTGTAATGTCTATTGCTACTTGGCAATCACAATGCATTGACACTGAATTTATCATTTTTGTGCCTAATGAAATACATGATAATGAGTTTTTCATCCGCTCAAGCTTCAAGTACATGCTAAGAGATCACTTAACTTTATTATTCAGTTTAAGAAATTTTTCTACCACTTAACTTCATTACACATGCTAAGAAGTTTTCCTACCGCTTAGCTTCATTACTAGGCTAAGAAGTTGAAGAAACCACTTAGCTTCATTATTAGCAAACTTTAATGCAATAAATGCAGATTTCATAGTAAAATTTTTATAAATGTCTGTTTGGCTAGTTTTCAAGATAGTGTTCTACCTTTAAGGGTGAATACATAATCACTAGTAGATCTAGTTTCTCGTAAATAAGATATTTAATTATCATCATTATATCCTTTAATACAACGGGTACTCCACTAAGTAGAATATCATAACTCAAAATATCTTTTTGATATATCATTAACTTTGCTACATCAACTCAACAATAATGATTTGGGTTGTATATATTAGCTCAATTAAAAAATAATATGTGTCATCTCAAGTCTAGTAAAATTCATCAAGTGAATCAAAGTTTAATAATTTTGTGCATACTTGGATTGAGCAACATGATCACATGTATATTTTTCTCATTTGAATATTAGCATCATAATGAGTATTCACAGGTTTGGTATTAATATATCCAAACTTCTTAAAAATTTAACGTTATGTTCTTGTGATAGCATTTTGCTACCACACTTCCTTATGATTTAAATACTCAATATGACATTTACTTCATTCATGTCTTTCATTGAAGCAAGATACCTCCTAGTCTCACAAAATAATTACTAAGATAAGCATGTAATCAATACATAAATAAATAATCACACAAACATCGTCAATCGATTTGGTATAAACAAAAAACATTATTAAGATAAACATGCTATCAACACAAACAAATAATCACTCATGTTTTCACTTATCCCTTGATTGAATTTTTCATTCTACGATTTGGAAAGTTTGTTTCAAGACATGCGATGATTTGAAAATTTTACAAACTTTAATTTCACGATCCGATACGATGCATTCTTCAGGTTGTTCACTATATCTTTTTGAGTAACCAAAAATATGATTTTAACGTCCATTTGACTGATAAAAAATTGTGTTGAAACTAGAGAAAAAGATTTCAATGAAGAATTTTTTGTTAATGGAGTAGAATTTTAAAACAATTTATATTGTTTTAAGTAAAACATTTTGCAATATATATTTATAAAATAATTATTCTTAAAATTTCTTTGTAAAAAGAATTTGTTTGCAATCGATAAGTCATGTTTTATGAAATAAAAAATTAATTTACAAACGTTGTAAAAATGAGTTACATTCAATATTAACCATTTTTTTTAAAAAAAACATCATAAGAAGAAATCATTTCAAAAAAAAATTGTATCATTTTCAGCCAAGTATAAATATAAAAAATAATACTTCTAAAGAATTGTATAGTTCTAGGTCGTTCAGATCTTCTCAAATCATTATGTTCACAATCAAGTTTCAAATAAGTTTGACGCGTAAATTAAAAGAAACAAGCGTGCAATTTTAATGATACACCAATTTATAAGAGGGGAGAGATCACAAATTATTATTTCTTTTTCATTATAGTCATTAGACAAAATAAGCATCTCTTTTATCTTACCCATTCTTTTATTCTTAAAATAAAATATAATATAACTCGAAAACATGTATCACTAAAATTAACATAAATATAGTCATTGTTTGTTTAACAATTTTATTTCAATCAAATATGTTATTATCCAAAGCATAATGCATATATGAAACACTGTGAACATGCAATCTAATATTTTAGAGACAATTATCTTTCCTTACGAACTAGAAGTATAAATTTGGCAAAATACCCCACACTTAAAAATATTTTAAGAACATATAACTTTTATAAATTTAAGGTGTCTTTAATCATTTTCATATAGAAAATCCAACATACCCATTTTACAAGTTATATTAACATTAGCATACCAAACTAATCATAACGACAAAAAAAATTCTCACATTAACATACCACATGACATATCACATAAATCATCATGACATTTTAATAAGAAAAGAAATATAACTAGCATGCATAATAACTTTGAATAAACATTACAAAACCCTTTTTCACAAAATATATTCTCGATTCGTCACATTTGAAGGAGACTTAGGCTAAATTTTTTTATTTAACTTTGAACAATACCTTGCCTTTTTAAATGCTTGTGCAGTTTCAAACGGTCTTTAAGATAGACAACTTCTTTTTCTTCCTCCGTAAGAAGGTATGACATAAATATGTGTCTAGTAGCATCATTGTCTATCATCCACTCTTTTATATTCGTAAATATATCAATTTTGAGAAATGATCACAAAAATTATCTTATATGTTTCAACCAAATTAAAATTTGGCTTAACAGGATTAACGACATCTATTTCAACCAAATTAATGTTTGGCTTAACATAATTAATGACATATGTTTCGCCCAAATTAATATTTGGCTTAACAGGATAATCATTTCTCATTGAACTTTCTGCACTAAGTTATATGGTGGCTCAATGTGTTATCATAATTGAAGATGAAAAATTTGGTCATAATCAATTAATAATGCACAAGGTAAGTTCCTATGAAAGAGAGATGGTGCAAAAGACACTCTTAAATACAACCAATCCTAGACATGCACTTTCACATTATACCAACAACCAATTATGCCTCACATAAAATAATTTTTCTTTTCCTTCTTTTTTTAAAAAATCTTATTTTGAGTTTGTAATCAACTTCAATTATGCTTAAAGCTCAACTTACAAAATTTTGTAAACATAGATATTAGGTATAAGAATAATAATTAAATATTATAGCATAGGTAAATAAAATTATTATCTAAAAGCATCCAAAAAATTTATAGACAATACATACCTATTTTAGCAATAGAATTCAAATTATAATGTACAGACAGTGTCGCAACTGTAAGGGGGCGCACTAGAGTACTGAACGAACATCGTAACAACAACAAAAACACCAACAAAAATATTTGTTAAGAGGTCGCAAGTTTTTGGTTTAAAATAGTAATGAAAAAATATTCTTAAGATTGTAGAAAAATGTTTGGTTAAACCGAAAAAGGGTTGAAAATAAGACTTGCTTGAGGCGTGCACTAGACATTGTTCTTAAAGATATTTCGCGGTGAAGCGTACCCTCTAGGATTCAATAAGCACTTTTGTTGAAGCAAACAACATAAAGAGCAAAGAACCAATGAATACCCAGCTTTTAAAAGGTGTTTAAAATGAGAGAAAGAAGAAGAAAATTAGATAATTCTACTTTGAGATGAATTATGAAGGCATATGTGCATGGTATTTATAATATCATGCATGCCTAAAAAGGGCATCTAAAAATAACAATTAGACAATGGCAAATTAGTCAAAAATAAAATGAATGGTTAAGAATAAAGATGCTTTTATTTAAAATGAATGGTTAAAATTAATAAAAAATGGATGGTCCAAAATGAATTTTAAATAATAATTAAAACAAAATAATAAAAATGAATCAGGCCTCTAGTTCATGCACATGGGAAAATTCATCAATTTTCAACTGGATTAAACTTCTTGACCAAACCTCATCTGCGCGTAACCACCTTTATATTTTCCTCTTACAAGCTCAATACTAAGTCTTTCTATTTAAACTTAAAACAATAATATAAAAGAGATATGTGTGATTCTTTGAAATATACTAAGTAAACTTATGTTTTTACAACATCTTTAACATCAAATTCGGATTAATTAACCAATATGTTGGAAATTGATAGTTAAAAAAATAAAAGTAAAATATTAAGAAATAAATCGCATAAAAATAAAAGATTTAAAAATAATCAAAGATTAAATCTAAAAAAAACTGTAATCTGTAAAACAATTTGGCCGAAAAAATTAAACTTAATTCCATCTCTCCCTTACCAGCACGGCGGAGAAGAAAAACTACAATCTCAAGTCTCAACCAGGGAAAGGACCATTCAATAAAAGCGCCCAAAATATGTGGATGAAAATAGCGAATCAAGTCAATGAAGGGACCATTCCATGATTTTCTTCTCTCTAGTCTTTACGGATGATTATGGTGTTTTCTTAGGTTCAGGCATTACCTATGTGTTGGAAATTTGTTGAGGTTGTGGACCTCACTCTACGCATCAAGCCAGCCACAATTTTAACTTATATAGAGAAAGCAAAAATGACACAACAGATAAACCCATTTGAAAATGAAAATAAAATGGGTAAACTGCACAAATTGTCACTAAACTATCTTAAAAACAATAAAATAGTCACTAGACTTTCAAAAGTTATATAATAGGCATTAAACTTTAGTTTTTGCTACAAAATGATCACTAAGCAATTAACTGTCGTTAAGTTGGTGACATGACAATTACGAAAATTTAAATAAAAACACATTTAATCCTCAATATTTACACATTCAATCAATTTAGACATCAATAATGATGGATAAATTGTGATTAAATTAATTGAAGGTGTAAATATGAATGATTAAATGTGCTATTATTCAAATTTTCCGTTACTCTCACGTCATTCACTTAACCGCAATTAACGACTCGATAACTATTTTGTAACAAAAATTAAAATTTAATGTTTATTATGTAACTTTTAAAAGTTTGGTGACAAATTTATATTTTTTGGGATAAGTTAGTGGCCATTTGTGTACTTTACCCAATAAAATATTTTGTTGAGTGGATCGTTGAATCGATAAAAGCTAAGAGGGGGTGAATTGGAATTTTAAATTGGTTAGTAGTGAAGTGGTAAAATAAAAATTGAAGGCAAAGACACTTATAGTGGTTCAATTTCCAAATGAACTCTACATCCACTACCTTAGCTCCCACTAAGGATTTTCTAAACAACTTCACTAGTTGATCTCCCTGTTTTCTAGGCTTAGGAGAAAACCTTTACACAAATGGTCAATTTTCTACCCAAAATTGACCAAACCCTCTCACAAGTATACAAAGAAGAATATGACAATTACAAAGTATCTCTCAAGACAAATATTGCCCAAATTACAAGCACTCAACCCAATTAAATCTAAAAAAATAGGAAATTACAAGGAATGACAATTGGGGTTGAAGAACTAATGTTTTGATATAATAATTGAAAATTAGTTTTGGATTAAATTGAAAAGATTTCAAAATGCTTTTAAGTCCAAACAACTTGAAAATATGTTTGAAGAAGTTTTAAAGGGGTTTTAATGCACTTTCTAAAGTCAAACTTTACAAAACCATCAAGGTGTTTCGAAACACCCATAGGCGTTTTGAAACGACCATTCATAGAGACAAAACGTTTTGATACAACCTTGTCTGTTTCGAAACGGGATTTATTTTGGGTGAGGGTTTTGCACATCGTTTCGACACGGGCTTCACCGTTTCGATACGACTATTTCCTCAACGGTCAAATCCCCAACGGTAATTTAATTTGCAGTCTAACTCTCAATCGTACCGAAACGGGTTGTAACTGTTTCGATACGGCTAGAAGAGTTTCTAAACAGCCATCGGCGTTTCAATACGGCCTGCTGCATCAAACTTCAACGGCTAGTTCTGAAGAAGGGAGTTCCAAAACAGGGTCGAGTGTTTCGAAATGGACGTCTGCAGAACAACATTTATGGTGGGAAATAAAGTCTCCAACGGCTCCAAAACAACTCCAACGGTCCTCAACGGCTACAAACTCATTTGGGAGTATAAAAGTGACCTCCAAGCATCAACAGAAGGCTAATGCTTCAATTGTTAACAACACTATGATCAAGAAACTATCTTAGAGCTTAAATTGTCCATTTCTTGTATAGACAACACTAGTGAGCTAGATATTGTTAGATTTGCTCAAGTGTTTTAGGTTTTCGGTGAGAGCTTTATAGTGCAAACAAATACCTATTAGAGGGATTTCAAGTTTGCTTAAGAATTTATCTTGTAAGAGAGTGTTTGATTAAGCTAAGGGTAGTTAGCTTAATCGTTGTAACGGTTTCCTCCTAAGCCGAGAAAAGGGGACGAAATTCAAGAGTGAATTTGTTAAAATCCTTAGTGAGGAGCTAAGGTAGTGGATGTAGACCTTGGTTAGAAGGTTGAACCACTATAATTCCTTGTGTCATTTGCCTATTTTTCACCTCCCACTAAAACATCCAAATATCCAACTTCTCCACACTTGGCGAGCTAGAACAGTTGAAGGAAATCGAGCACTTAAAAACCCAACAATTGGTATCAGAGCTTGGCTCAATTGAAGAGGATTAACACCCTATTGAGGCGATCCGGAAAGCTCGATTAACATTTCAAACAACTGGCTCAATGGCGCAATCTATCGACAAACCACCTTTCTTCGACAGGACCGATTATGCTTATTGGAAGACAAAGATGATGTTCTTCGTCAAATCCAAAGACTACAAGATTTGGGATATCATTGAAAATGGCTCGTTCGTAGCAATAGGAAGCAAGGCGGAGTGGAGTACCGACGATCTTAAGAAGATAGAGCTAAATTGCAAGGGTTTGCACTTCATCTTTTGTACACTTAACCTCAACATATACGCGAAGATATCTTCTTACGAGAGTGCCAAGGAAGTTTAGGACAAGCTAGAAGTTACATACGAGGGGACAAACGAAGTAAAGGAGACCAAGATCGACCTTCTCAACCTAGAGCATGAAAACTTCAAAATGGATCCAGAATAGGACATTGAGAAGATGTTCCATCTATTCTCCACCATCACAAATGGACTCAAAGGTTATGGAGAAGTCATCCCGGAAGAAAAGCTTGTCTGAATGCTTATATATTCTCTTCCCGAGTCATGGGACTCAAAAAGGACCACCATCATCGAAGCAAAGAATTTGAAGACCTTGAAGCTTGATGAACTCATGGGGTCACTTCTCACTCACCAAATCATGAAGAAGGATAAAGAAGAGGAGAAGAAGAAGGAAGAGATTAGAAATATGAGGAAGAATAAGATAATGGAGCTAGGCATCCATGCAAATGTCATGGCTCTCAAAACCTCCAAGTGCAACCATGTTAATACAAGTGAGGAGGAGGATGAAGAAGAAGAGATAGTTCATCTCTTCAAGAAGTGTGCCCCTTTCATGAAGAAAGTTATGAAAGAACTCGAATGAGAATCAATGAAAAACAGGAGGGCAAGCACTTCAAGCCATAAGAAGAAGGCATGTGTGGCTACTTGGAGTGATGAAGACTCCACCGACGATGATCAAGCCAACCTTTGCCTTATGGCCATCGAAGAAGATTCAAGGATAACTTCTAATTCATCTACTTCATGTTCATACTCTTTTGATGAATTACAAGATGCATATGATGATTTGGTTTTAAAGTTTAAAAATAACATTTTGAAAAACAAGAAAGTGATCTCAAATTTAAAAATTCAAAATGATTTGATTTCTAAAACCAAAATTAAACTTGAAGCAAAAATCAATGAGTTTAAACAAAAATGTTTTGATTTACAAAAATTGCTTCATAAAGTTCAAGAAGAAAAAGATTTGATTTCCAAAGAGCTAGAAAAGAAAAATAATCTTGGAAAATCAAATTTTTATGTAAGACAATCTAGTGCTCCTAGATTTATAAATGGAAATGTTTTAGAAGTGTTTGGGTCCCAAGAGGACTAACCATTTTAACTAAAAAGGATGAAATTGAAAAATGGATTCCTAAGAGGACTAAATTTTGTGCTACTAACGTCTATGGATCCAAAGCAATTTGGATACCAAAAATTACTTTATTGTCTTGTTTAGGTGTGATGGAGATTGATCAACAAGTCCAAATATTGAGGGGGAGCTCCATGCACACAAGAAAGAACACTTGAAGAAGGAAGGCTTCACATCCTCCCTTGAGTTCAAGTGTGGTAAAATCTAGTTGTTTTTATTTGTCTAATTTAGTTTATTTTCCTTTAATTCAACTAGATTATCATGTGTTGGACTAACATCTTTTGATGGTGCTTTGAGTAAGGGGGCCATTTTAAAACCAAAATTCTTATTTATGTCATTTTTTAAACCTCCTAAGTTATCTTGAACTTAAAGTTATTTAAATTCTTTTTGATATAACAAAAAGGGGAGAGTTTGGTTTGGAAATATATTTTCAAATGAATAATGGGGAGCTTTATTTACTTTTCAATTTTTTATCTCTTATTCAAATTTTTAAACTTGAAGGGGGAGAATCCCAAACAATTTTTTAAGTTGGTTTTATTATATCAAGAAGGGGGAGATTGAAGAACTAATGTTTTGATATAATAATTGAAAAATAGTTTTGGATTAAATGGAAAAGATTTCAAAATGCTTTTAAATCCAAACAACTTGAAAATATGTTTGAAGAAGTTTTAAAGGGGTTTTAATGCACTTTCTAAAGTCAAACTTTACAAAACCACCCAGATGTTTCAAAACACCCATAGGCGTTTCGAAACGACCATTCACGTAGACAAAACGTTTAGATACATCCTTGTCTGTTTTGAAACAGGATTTATTTTGGGTGAGAGTTTTACACATCGTTTTGATACAGGCTTCGCCGTTTCGATACGGCTATTTCCCCAACGGTCAAATCCTCAACGGGTATTTTCCCAATGGTAATTTAATTTGCAGCCTAACTGTCAGTCGTACCGAAAAGGGTTGTAACCGTTTCGATACGGCTAGAAGGGTTTCAAAACGGCCATAGGCGTTTCGATACGGCCATAGGCATTTCGATACGGCCTGCTGCATCAGACTTCAATGGCTAGTTTTGAAGAAGGGAGTTCCAAAACGGGGTCGAGTGTTTCAAAACGGACGTCTGCAGAACAACATTTATGGTGGGAAATAAAGTCTCCAACGGCTCCAAAACAACCCCAACAGTCCTCAACGGCTACAAACTCATTTGGGAGTATAAAAGGGACCTCCAAGCATCAAGAGAATGCTAATGCTTCAATTGTTAACAACACTATGATCAAGAAGTTGTCTTAGAGCTTAAATTGTCCATTTCTTGTATAGACAACACTAGTGAGCTAAATATTGTTAGATTTGCTCAAGTGTTTTAGGTTTTGGGTGAGAGCTTTATAGTGCAAACAAATACCTATTAGAGAGATTTCAAGTTTGTTTAAGAATTTCTCTTGTAAGAGAGTGTTTGATTAAGCTAAAGGTAGTTAGCTTAACCGTTGTAACGGTTTTCTCCTAAGCCGAGAAAAGGGGACAAAATTCAAGAGTGAATTTGTTGAAATCCTTAGTGTGGAGCTAAGGTAGTGGATGTAAACCTTGGTTAGAAGGTTGAACCACTATAATTCCCTGTGTCATTTGCCTATTTTTCACCTCCCACTAAAACACTCAAATATCCAACTTCTCCACACTTGGCGAGCTAGAACGGGGGAAGGAAATCGAGCACCTAAAAACCCAACAGGGGTTTTACAAGAATATTGAAATTTAGCACTTGAGTTTGGATTTGATGTAGGATTGTTTCTTTTTGGATCAATAGTTGTTGTTGATTGTTTTTGGACCCCCTTTTATAACTTCTCTTCAATTCTAGTCGTTGGGGTTGTTACCATCATAAATATAGCCGTTGGAATGCAATATTCCCACCATAAATGCACTTTTGCAACTACCCGTTTCGAAACACTTGTACATGTTTCGAAACAAACCGAAATAGAAATAGTCATTGGGGTGTAATTAAGAGATCGTATTGAAACGGACACGATAGTTTTAATACGCTAAGAGCCCGTTTCGAAACGGCTTGACATCCATTCCGAAACACTTTGAAACTGTCAAAACCCGTATCGAAACGTGCTTAAATCGTTTTGATACGTTTTAATCATTTTGTGAAAATCAGTTATAAATTGCAACCGTCATAAAATTTAAATCCAAGTACAACTCTCGTTTCGAAACGTTTGAGATCGTTTCGATACAGCTGTATCGAAACGGATATGCTCATTCCGTTGTTCTTTATCCATTTCAAAACGGGAAGACACGTTCCAAAACAAATTTTAATAGTTTCAAAATGTTCTGAAACGTCTAAGGGCTGTTTTGAAACGTTGACTCGAAAATCATTGTTTTAACTTGGAAAACACTTAGAAAAATTTGTATTATCCTTTTGGTTTTCACTTGACCACTTTGCTTAAAGTTTTGGGAAGTTTTGAGGACTTAAAAATTTATTTTTTATTTTCAATTTCGTCCTTAAATACTTAGTTATATCAAATTCAATTCTTTGGTTTTACAATCTCCCCCTTTTTGATATAACAAAATCAAGTATAAATTTTAAGTGTTTTGAAATCTTTGAAAAAACTTTTAACTCCCCCTCAATTTAATATAGGTTTTAAAGTTTTGAAAAGTTGAAATTTAAAGCACTTGAAACTTAAAAACACTTAGGCTCTTAGGAATTACTTCTCCCCCTTTCTGTTAGATCAAACATATAATCAAGGCTAATTGAGAATAAAAGAGGCATAAAGCATAAACCAAACAACAGAATATTATAGATAGCATTAAGTTCATGAAATAACATCAAACATAAAATCAAACTCAATCCTAAAACATGAAATCAAAGCATAGGTCTTAAAACAAAAACATAGATAAGTGCATAAACTCAATCCTAATATGACAAAATAAAATGACATGCAATAAGCCTAAGGTGCCTCATCATCGTCATCTCTTCCAATATCATCCAAGAAATCATCCTTGTCCTTCTCTTGATCCTTGCGAAAACGCCTCCAATCACCATAGAAGTTGGTGAAAGAGAGATCCATGGATGATTGTTGGGTTTCAAGAGAGGTAAGGTGATTCTCCGTGCCAAGAACACGATCCTCCAAGGATATTAATCGAGTGTTGATAGCAGCAAACCCGGAAGCCATGTTTGTGTCCATGGTGTTGAACCTTTCGGTGAGGAAGGCCATGAGAGCATCTTTGTTATGAGCCACAATGTGAACTTGAACATGTGGTTGAGGCTCTTCTTGAGGTGCTTGAGCTCTATGATTAACTTGAATCCATCCATCAAGTGTGTAACGAAATCCAGACCTTATGAGAGAAGACTCACCAAGCTTTTGCTTTTGTTGTTCCGGAAAATCGTATGAGACATCAAGGACAATGCGAACAAAGATGTAGCTTAAAACAGTCTCATAGGTGAAAGAGGCGATGGATTCGGATAGCTGATGCCTCACAAGATGGACCATCTCGACAAACATGATCTTCACCAAGTTAGGTTGTTGTGCTTTTCGGAAACACTCGAGCCAAAAAGTGTCAACTTGGAGGATATGGGCAAATTTTCCTCTTGATGGGTGAAAGAACCAAGAGATGATCAAGTGCAAGAAACGGTCTTGGGCATCCAAAGAGAAAACCGCTCCGGTTCGAGATCCAAAGTGGGTTTCATCCTCAATACCCTCATCAACAAGCCCAAGGATGTTCACTAAGGTGGATGGATTAATGCGAAACTTCTTGCCCAAGATGTAAGACTCAATAGCAATAACTTCATAACGATCTTCATTTCTTATAAGATTAGCATTGGAGTAGAAAAGTAAAACATGTTTTTGTAGACAATGTATGGAATATTCATGAAGCTTAGGAAACTCTATTGTGTCAAAAGAGGTAGGTACTTGAAGTAGAAACGCTCGGAATCAAGGAATGTCATATCTATAACTTGCTCTCGTCGAACAATGGCATCTTGAAGAATTTTAAAACGATTCCTAGCCTCTTGATTTCTAAGACTCTTAGAATAGAAGAAGGTAAGGTTTGGACGAAAATTGTCACCGGGGGTTTGAACCTTCACCCCCTTCAATCTTTCTTTTCTTAGAATCCATTAAAAACACCTAAAAACAAAGCAAGCAATAAAATTTAAGTGTATGTATTAAATCCTAATTCGATCCAATAAGAATCTCATTAAGGTTTTTAAAAACACTTTGAAAGCATATACATAAAAGTAAAATTTTGATGAAAACAAATTTGAAAAGCAGTGTTAAAAATACGATTAAAATAAAATATATTCGAACCAAAAAAATTGAGATTTGAAAAAAGTTTTACAAGATTTTGAAAACCCATAATGTAAAACAAGTATATTATACAAAAATATAATTTATTAACATAGTATTCGAACGAAATAAAAAGAAAAAGATAGAAAACACCTCAAAGATGGGATTTTGGAGGAATTTGTGGATGGAACTGCACAAAATTGATGAAACTTGCTTAGATTGACGTTTTAGGAGTAAAAGCCCTCAAGTTTTGATGAAAAACAAAGAGATTTGGAGGGTTTTTATAGAAGAATTCGATATAGGGTTTTGAGGGTTTTTTATGTTTAATAAAAAGTGTCTTTTAGCATTTAAAACCCTTTAAATTTGGCTTTTCCGGATACACGTTTCAAAACAGGAGAGATCGTTTCGAAATAGGCGTACCGAAACACTTTCGAACGTTCCGAAACTTGTTGACCGTTTTGATACAGGTTTGACTGTATCGAAGCCCAAGAGTTTACCCGTATCGAAACGCGTAGGGGTCGTTTCGATTCAAGTTTTAACAGAACCAAAACATTTCAAAATCCTTTGGGGCGTTTTGAAACAGCTTGGTCCATTTGTGTTCTTAAGAGGTAGCCCGTATCGAAACAGGGTTACCCGTTTCAATACCAATAGCCCTGGAAGAGCATATAAGGCACTAAAATGCATAAAATTCTAACTATAATTAAACCTAGATGCATGAATGAGATGTATGAGCAAATTTAACATAACAAAACATCAACATACTCCCCCTAACTATACGCAATGATGCAATTAAGATCAAAAACACATAAGCATGAGATTTAACAAGAATTCAAGTAATTTTAAGCACAAAGGTCCTAAAAGGTCAAGATAGGCTAGTTAGACCTAACTTTCTCCTAAGGGACCAAAAACACTCTTTATCTAGAGGTTTGGTAAAGATGTCCGCTAATTGATTTAAGGTGTCTACATACTCTAAAACAACATCTTCCTTAAGGACATGATCTCTAATGAAATAATGCCTTATTTATATGTGTTTGGTTCTAGAGTGTTGGATGGGATTTTTGGTAAGATATATGGCACTAGTGTTATCACACTTAAAGGGTATGGTGTCTACCTCAATTTCGTAGTCTAGGAGTTGTTGTTTCATCTAAAGGACTTGAGCACAACAAATTCTTAAGGATATGTACTCTGCTTCGGTGGTAGATAAAGCTACACTATTTTGTTTCTTAGAGAACCAAGATATGAGCATATTGTCTAGGAATTGACAAGTGTCGGAAGTACTTTTCCTATCTATCTTACAACCCCCATAATCCGTATCCGAATAAGCATGAAGGTTAAAGGTTGAGTCTCTAGGATTCCAAAGACCTAAACAAGGAGTATCTCTAAGGTACCTAAATATCCTTTTAACATCTATAAGGTGTAACTCTCTAGGACTAGCTTAAAACCTAGCGCACAAGAAAACACTAAACAATATATCCGATCTACTTGCGGTAAGGTAAAGTAAAGACCCAATCATAGAACGATAAAGCTTAGAGTCAACACACTTACCTCCTTCATCTTTGTCAAGCTTTGTGGATGAGCTCATTAGTGTAGCTTGAGGCTTTGCTTGCTCCAAGCCAAACTTCTTGAGCATATCTTTGATGTAATTAGATTGATTGATGAAGATGACATCTTTCATTTGTTAGATTTGGAGTCCCAAGAAGAATGAGAGCCCCTCCATCATGCTCATTTCAAATTCACCTTGCATCAACTTAGAAAAATCTTGACAAAGCAACTCATTAGTAGAACCAAAAATCATATCATCAACATAAATTTGAACTACTAAGATATATTTGCCATTGTTTTTAATAAATAGTGTTGTGTCCACCTTTTCTTTTTAAAAACCTTTTCCAACTAGAAAACTTGATAATCTTTCATACCAAGCTCTAGGAGCTTGTTTTGAACCATATAAACTTTTGACAATGTGAAGACATGGTTTGGAAAAATGAGATCTTCAAACCTGGTGGTTGTTCCACATACACTTCTTCGTTTATAAAACCATTTAAAAACGCACTTTTGACATCCATTTGAAAGAGCTTGAAATCATGATAACATGCAAATGCAAGTAACATCCTAATTGCTTCCATCCTAGCTACGGGTGCATAGGTTTCATCAAAATCAATTCCCTCTTCTTGAGTGTAACCTTGAGCAACAAGCCTAGCCTTGTTTCTCACTATGTTACCACTCTAATCTAGTTTGTTTCTAATGACCCATTTAGTTCTTATTGTAGATTTGTTTCTAGGCCTATCAACTAATGTTCATAATTTACTTCTCTCAAATTGGTTTAACTCATCTTTCATGACCATAATCCAAAAGTCATCTTTTAATGCTTCTTTAACATTCTTAGGCTCAATGTGTGGGATAAAAGCAACATTATTAAGCATTTTAAGAGAAGAACAAGTAGTTACCCCCTTGGATGGACCACCCAAGATCTCACCACCCTTGACATAGTTGTACTCCCTTGGGTAGCTCACTTCCTTTTCCTCAAGAGACATTTCTTGCAATGCTTCTAGAGGCGGTTCTTGTGCTTCTTCCTCTTTGGTTGGAATCTCATTCACCTTTGATGATTCTCCACCATCACTGGCTCCAATGATCCCTACATCATCATCATCACAAGAATCCTTCCTCGGAAGAAGGTTACCATCAAAAACCACATGAATAGATTCCTCTACAACTAAAGTTCTTTTGTTAAAAACACGGTAGGCTTTAGAGTTTAAAGAGTAACCTAGGAAAATAGCTTCATCACTCTTTGCATAAAATCTACCTAAATTATCTTTTCCATTGTTTAAAACAAAACACTTACAACCAAAATGATGAAAATAGCTAATATTAGGCTTTTTAGATTTTAAAATCTCATAAGGAGTTTTCTTCAAAATAAGCCTAATCATTACTCGGTTTATAATGTAGCAAGCGGTGTTAGTGGCTTCTGCCCAAAAATACTTAGGTAAATTATTTTCACAAAGCATAGTCCTAGCCATTTCTTCTAAAGTTCTATTTTTTCCTCTCAACTACCCCATTTTGTTGAGAAGTGCGAGGAGCCGAAAAATTATGGCTAATCCCATTTTCATTATAAAAATCTTCAAAAACCCATATTTTGAAATCTGGTTCCATGATCACTTCTAATATGTGAAATTTTAAGTTCAAGATCATTTTGAGTTAATTTTGAAAATGTGATGAAGTTTTCTAAAGCCTCATCTTTGGTGCTTAAAAGAGAACCCAAGTATACCTAGAGTAATCATCAACAAGCACAAATTCATATGATTTTCCACCAAAGCTAGTAGTCCTAATTGGCTCAAAGAGATCCATATGGATCAATTGCAAACATCTATTTGTAGAAACATCATTAATGGGCTTGAAAGAGGCTTTATGTTGTTTACCTTTAGCACATGCATCACAAATTTTATCCAATGAGAACTTGAACTTAGGTAGGCCTCTAACTAGATTAAGAGAAACTAATTTTTCTAAAACGCTAATGGTAGCATGTCCTAGTTTTCTATGCCATAACCATGCATCATTTTCATTTTGTGCAACTAAGCATGCATGGGATGTATGAATGTCATCTAGATGCACCATATAAATATTGCCTATGCGATGACCAATGAACATTGTTTTTTAGATTTAATGTCTACTATTCTACACCCATTTACATCAAACATAACATTAAACCCTTTATCACACAATTGACAATGATCAACAAATTGTGTTTTAGACCATTGACATACAAGACATTTTCAATAAGTATGGAAGAGTGATTACCAATAGAGTCAATACCTTCAATGTGGACTTTGGAGTTGTCATCAAAAGTTACTACTCCTCCACTTTTTGGCTTTAATTCCATGAATCGACTCTTGTCTCCGATCATGTGTCTCGAGCATCCATTATCAAGGTACCATGAATTTCGACTTTGTGTTTTGGCCTTGTAGCAATGCTCCCCTACAAACAAAGAGTTTAAACTTTGATTTTTGGTACCCAAATCATTTTGGGTCCATGAGTGTTAGTTCCCAAAAGCTTGGTTCCCTTAGGAATCTAAGATGACAAGGCATTAACATTATTAGATGTTACAAGTTCCTTAGGAACCCATACACTTCTAATTTTTTTAGTCCTAGAATGCCTATAAGAGCCACTTTGTTTGTAGCTAAAATTCTTTCTTTTTGTAAAGTTGGTTTTTGAAGATTCACCCTTTTCAAGCTTTGAAGAACCAACACTTTTGAAAGAATTTTTGAGCTCATTCACCAATTTTTGGTGTTCATCATTACATTGAGAAAGAAGGTTGTTCAAATCAATATTTTTGAGCTCATTCACTAATTTTTAGTGTTCATCATTACATTGAGAAAGAAGGTTGTTCAAATCAATATTTTCTTTTTCAAAGAACTTTAAATCATCTTGCAAGCTTAAAACCTTTTGCTCAAAATCCGAGTTAGTTTTAGAGAGTAAATTGTTTTGAGCTTTCAAATCCGAAATGACCTTTTTATTTTTCAAAATGGACTCCTTGTATTTCTCTACTAATTCATCATATACCTCTTATAACTCATCATATGCATCATGCAATTCATCAAATGTAAAATCATAGCAAGATGAGTTAGAGGTTACCATAGAATCCTCCTCAAGAGCCATGAGGCAAAGGTTGGCCACTTCGTGTTCTTCATCCTCATATGACTTCTCATCACTCCAAGTAGCAATCTTGGCTTTGAGCTTCTTCTTCTTCTCAAAGCCTTTTTTCTTAAGTTGAGGGCAATTAGAACGAATATGAATCGGCTTCTTGCACTCAAAGAAAATGATAGGATCCTTTTTCCTCTTCTTTGCTCTTGTTCTTGAAGTCTCTTTTTCTTTAAAATTTCCTCCATCGGTTAAACTTCATGAATCGTGAGAAGTGTTTGACTATCATTGCCAACTCCTCGAAATCATCCTCCTCACTAGAAGAGCTCTCCTCTTGTAGAGAGGCCTTGAGAGCAACTCATAGCTTCTTTTTCTTGTCCACCTCTTGCTTCTCTATTCTCCTTTCTTCTTTCTTCTTTTCCTCTTCTCTTCCTTGTTTCATAATCTCATGAGTAATGAGAGAACCAACTAGCTCATTAAGCTTCAAGGTCTTCAAATTCTTAGCTTCGATGATGGATGTTCTTTTACCATCCCAAGATTCCAGAGAGCAAATATAGAAGCTTCCTAACTAGCTTATCTTCGGAAATCACTTCACTGAATCCTGTTAGACCATTGATGATGATCGAAAATCGATCAAACACCTTGGAGGCACTCTCATCGGGGTCCATCTTGAAATTCTCATAACTCAAATTTAGTAGCCCGATCTTCGTCTTCTTAACATTTCTAGTACCTTCGTATGTTGTCTCAAGAGTGTCCCACACTTCTTTGGCGCTCTCGATTGAAGAAACCTTAGAATAAATGTCCGGACCAAGTGCACAAAAGATGATGTGCAATGCTTTATCATTGACTTTCATCCTTTTTTATCTTTCTCGGTCATCTCTGATTTCATCTTCGAGACAAATCTTCCTTCATTATTTCTTTTCATCGGAATGTAAGACCTTTCTTCAACTAAATCCAAAACCATGTAATTGGTGGATTTGATGAAGAGGCGCATCATATTCTTCCAATATAGGTAGTTGTCCCTATTGAAGAATGGTGGTTTAGTGGTGGATTGAGACTCATAAAGGTTGAAGGTTGAGGTAGATATCATGGCTTGACTTGAGATTTGATCACACTCTTCTAAGATCTCCTCTTGTGGTTGTTAATCCTTTAAAAGAGGTAGGCTCTAATACCAATTGTTGAGTGGATCGTTGAATCGATAAATGCCAAGAGGGAGGGTGAATTGGATTTTTAAATTGGTTGGTAGTACAGTGCTAAAATAAAAATTGAAGGCAAAGGCACTTATAGTGGTTCAAGTTCAAAATGAACTCTACATCCACTACCTTAGCTCCCACTAAGGATTTTCCAAACAACTTCACTAGTTGATCTTCCCCTTTTCTAGGCTTAAGAGGAAACATTTACACAAATGGTCAATTTTCTACCCAAAATTAACCAAACCCTCTCAAAAGTATACAAGAAGAATATGGCAATTACAAAGTATCTCTTAAGACAAATATTGCCCAAATTACAAGCACTCAACCCAATTGAATCTGAAAAAATAGGAAATTACAAGGAATGACAATTGGGGTTTTACAAGAATATTGAAATTTAGCACTTGAGCTTGGATTTGATGTAGGATTGTTTCTTTTTGGATCAATAGTTGTTCCTGATTGTTTTTGGACTCCCTTTTATACTTTCTCATTCAATTATAGTCATTGGGGTTGTTGTCATCATAAATATAGTCGTTAGGATGCAATCTTCCCACCATAAATGCACTTCTGCAATTACCCGTTTCGAAACACTTGTACCTGTTTCGAAGCAGACCAAAATAGAAATAGCCGTTGGGGTGTAATTAAGAGACCGTATTGAAATGGACACGATAGTTTCGATATGCTAAAAGCCCGTTCCGAAACGGCTTTCCATTCGTTCCGAAACGATTTGAAACTATCAAAACTCGTGTCGAAACGTGCTTAAATCGTTTCGATACGTCTTAACCGTTGTGAAAATCAGTTATAAATTGCAACGGTCATAAAATTTAAATCCAAGTTCAACTCTCGTTTCGAAACGTTTGAGATCGTTTCGATACAGCTGTATCGAAACAGATCTGCTCGTTCCGTTGTTCTTTATCCGTTTCGAAACATGGGGTCCTGTTTCGATACTACCGTATCGAAACAAGAAGACTCATTCCAAAACAAATGTTAACAGTTTCAAAATGTTCTGAAACGCCTAAGGGCTGTTTCGAAACGGTGACTCGAAAATCATTGTTTTGACTTGAAAAACACTTAGAAAAATTTGTATAACCCTTTGGTTTTGACTTGACCACTTTGCTTAAAGTTTTGGAAAGTTTTGAGGGCTTAAAAATTTATTTTCTATTTTCAATTTATCGTTAAATACTTTGTTATATCAAAATCAATTCTTTGATTTTACATATTTACTTTTAGTAGTGGAAGACCAACAAACTTATACACAATGTTAAAAAATCGTCTCCACGTATGCAAATTTATGAAATTAAATTAGAAAAAGATTTTCTTCTATTTAAGTGTAAGGAGGTTTTTAGCGATACACACGTTAATAATTTTTTTATAAAAAAATTGGAAAGGACTTGTTGTCTCGGTAAAGACAATTACGAAAAAATATAAAATGTTAATAACTTTCCTTTACAAAATTTGTATTAAGAGTTGTGAAATTAGGTTATTAAGTTGATTTTTACAATAGGATTGAAGATGGTTCGGCTCTATGTAGGCCTGTTACTGAGATTTTGGTGGCTTACGGGTGAACTTAAAAATTAGGCCCCTAATAATAAGTATTGGAAAAAAATTAAGAGTATGTTCCTAAGTATTAAAAATAGGACTCCGATAACAAGTATTAGCAAAAAAAATGAGACTCGAATAACAATTGATGAAAAAATAAATTTTAATAGTTTGTACATATTAACAAATATTGGAAGAAATTGAACCCTAGTAACAAGTATTGAAATAAAAATTAGACCCATAATAACAAATATTGAAAAATATATTTTAAAAGTATACCCTTAAATAACAAGTATTGCAAAAATTAGACCCGTATTGACAAATATTGATTTTTTTTTAATTTTAAGAGTAGGCCTAATAACAAATATTGAAAAAAATGGGTCTCAATTAACAAGTATTAAAAAATAAATTTTAATAATAAACCTCTAATAACAACTATTAAAAAAATTAGACCATAATAATAAATATTGAAGAAAAAAACAAACTATCATTAAAATTAAATACTTATAATTATGAGCTGTGAGCTTTGGGTCATCGCCCTTATGGCTCACTCTCAGAGACGGCCCTGATTTTAAGTGTTGAAAAGACTTTGCATTTATATTTTTTTTTTTTGAAAGAGTAATGTGTAAAGTAAAAAAAAGACGATTGAACAAGTTTGTCAAATAATTATTCTTTTAATAAATGGTGAATTTTATTATCTAAAAAGAGCACAAAATTGTTACAGAATCATACAATAGAGCAAGATACAAAATAATAGTAACCTATACTATGCAAAAATATCCCAAGATTTACGAAGAAACAAATTAAAATATCTGTAGTATCTATGAAATTCACACCAATCTTATTTGGACAATATCTTTTATGGAAACAAATATGTCAATCTTGGATTTTTGCTGCCATGTAAAGTGTCTTTTTATTTCGTTCCCATATCAAGCAGACACTAACACTCTAATGCTATAAAGTCCATTATTAACAATACCAATACGCTATAATCTATCTTTTATTGAAAGTTTACTCAAAATGGCCATCCAAATTATAGTACCATGACTACAACTCATATTGTACTTACATTCAAATAGTCAATAATCAATTTGATGCGTCACATTATATTTTGTAATTTAAATAACGGATGTCAATAGCTATTATTTTATGATAAATCAATAGTATTGGATAGTAATTTTCTAAACTTCAATAGTAAAAACAAAAATGTAATTCTAGTTAAAAGAAAAAATGTAATTAAAATAAAAAATATTTCATGCACAGTCGGTGAAAACTTTTTTCTATGAGAACTTTAGTTTTAAGATTTGTGAATTTGATTTAGAGTTTTAGGTTTAGAAGTTTAAAATTTAGTGATTGTTGATAAATTTAAGGTTTAAAGATTAGAACTTAGGTTTTAGGGTAATATGTTAAGGATTTAAGTTTTCAGCTGTAAATCCTAAAATTTGACTAAAAATCCTAAATTATAATCCTCTAAACTTAAATACTTAAACTTTAAACCTTAAAATAAATTTCTAAATCCTAAAATTAATTTTAGGTGCTTTTCGACCATCGTGATTTGGATAATTATCCGATAAAAAATTAATTATGATAGGTGTTAGTTTATCAAAAATAAAAATAAAAAAACATAAAATTATTTATGTTTTTAAGTATAAAAAAAATGGTCTAATTAATTTCCGGTGGAAAATCTAAATTTTGTCTAGGAAACGAGGGTTAGTTGTAGAATAAAAAGATGGGCGCTAATCTATCTGGATATAGAAATATCCTTTTGTTGGCGAAGTCCCAACTGTTATATTTTGCTCCAAATGCCCAATGCTTGCTCACTTTCACTCATTCCTGTAATCACGGCAAACAGGATCTCTTCTTCATCTCCGATCACAGGAGTCTGCTCTAGTCTAGGCTTCCAACGATACATATCTGGCTTCCCTTTTTTCTTTTTTATTCATCTTTCTCCCCAAAACAATGGCGTCTGAGGATGTGAAAAGGAGCGAGTCGGCTGTCTCAACGATCGTGAATCTCGCGGAAGAAGCCAAGATAGCTAGAGAAGGAGTTAAAGCGCCAAGTCACGCGTTCCTTAGTATTTGCAAGTCTCTTGTTGCCGGTGGTGTTGCCGGAGGAGTGTACGTCCATTTGTTTCTTAAGATCCACTTTTGTGCCCTTCATTTCCTTTTCTTAATCTTCGTGTAGCTTGGTCATTTTTTCATTGTTCCGAAAATTTGTATGTTCTTTTAGTTACTTCATCTGAAAATGAAAGTTCTTTCCTTTTGCTTGTTCAGCTCTGTTGCTTTTATAATTTTCCACTTCTAGAAAGCATTTAAGTTATGTATTTTTTTTATAAATTCTTTTCATTTCCTTGTTTTGGAAAACAGTGATTTTAAGGGACTTGTTCTTTTTGAAGATTGAATTTTTTTGAATAAAGTACTTTTCTTTTTTCCTTATTGTGTTGAATCCAAGAAATTTTGTATTTTTGGTTAAAATTTAATTACTTTATTTTTTTATGATGAAAACATTCTTCTGTGTGTTTAGTTCTATGTTGCAACTATTAAGGTTATGATTCTTCTTCCTATTGATACTCTGATTATGCAAATATTAAATTGGGGTCTCTTCTTCCTTGGTACTTGTGATGAAATGATGATAACCGTATAGGTCACTATTTGGTATTTATTGGTTTTGATGGGAAATTCTCGGAGATGCAAAATGCTTGTTTAAATTAACAGTTAATCTATCACAAAATAATAGTCTAACGTTGATAGATTTTCAGGGAAAAAGAGAAAGCCTTTCCCCCCTTTTAGGATTTTAATAGGTTGTGATGTATTTTCTATATGGTTTCTCTCTTCTCGTATATTTCCACTCCCACTAAGAGACATGGTTGTTAAACTTCTGGGATGTTCACCATGTTGGCATTTGATGCTTGGAGAAATTTGATGGTAACTGTTGTGGCCTTGATGGTAGTTTCCAGAATCGAATGGAGGGCCTGAAGGAGGATTGATTCTTGTGATGTTGATAGATGAAGAATATATTCATTCCATGGGCTAAACCACTTGCTTGCAACTTTTGTTGTCCTAAAAATGGTAGGAATCGTCTGGAAGATCTGAGGGAGAAATATTACCCTATTGATATTTGGATGATTTTCTTCATTTGATTTTGACCTGTTTGTACCTTCTGCTATGTTCATGGAATATTTTTGTATCTGTATTATGTGAGAGTCATGCTTGACTTTCCATTTCCAGTTTGCTTTACTGAATGTGCGTTGTATCTATTTCAGGTCACGTAGTGCTGTTGCTCCTCTAGAAAGATTAAAAATTTTACTTCAGGTAGATTATGTTATCATCATCATTCATTCTTTCTTCATTGAGTTCTCATTTTTTTTTTGTAATGCTATTATGTTATAGCCAATTCCTGTATCACTATTTATTCCATCGTTCTTCCTACTGTGAAGATTCAACATTTTTTCTATTCTCAGTTTTGTGTGTTCTTGTGATAATTAGAGCTTTACTTGTGTTGTATGTTTCCTAGAGTATCTGCATTATAGAGTAGTTGTTTCCCTCTTTTCTTAGAGTGTAGACTGACAGGATTTCCTTTTTGAGCCTGCAGGTTCAGAATCCTCATAGTATAAAATACAATGGAACGATCCAGGGTTTGAAATATATATGGAGAACTGAGGGTTTCAGGGGAATGTTTAAAGGCAATGGTACGAATTGTGCTCGCATTATTCCTAACTCAGCAGTGAAGTTTTTCAGCTATGAGGAAGCCTCTAAGTAAGCCTCTGCAGTTCCTTTCTTCACTTTTAACCTTCAGTTGTTATCACAGCACAAAGTTTGAACTAATCTCTTCCTTTTTGCTTCTTTCTGAATATAGGGGGATTTTGTACCTTTACCGGCAGCAATCAGGAAACGGTACGTCTTTATAATAGCATTACATTTGTAAATGTTCTTTAGATTTGAAGCTGATTGGTATGATTCAAATTCGTTGACTGTCATGCAATTGTTGAGGCAAAGTTTTACTGCTTATGAACTTTTTGTGTGAGCGACTACTTTTGTATGAGAAGAAATAAATGCACTGGATGGTGTTGAGAAAGGCTGTGCATCGTGTTCTTTCTGTCTGCATGTGGTACTAGTAAAGTATGTGGATGAATCTTGTATTGGTTCCCATAGTGCTATTACCTTCCTTAAACCAATTCATGTTTTTTCTGTCTAGAATAAATAGTGCTGAATGGGGAAAATGGAATCTGTTATATGCCCTTTATTGGCAGAAGATGAGTTTACCATCTGTAGTAATTATGGAAGTTGTGCTTAGCATGTGTACTTATTACTTTCGTGATTTAACTGTGTCTTGCAGAGGAGGCACAACTCACTCCAGTTCTACGCCTTGGAGCTGGTGCGTGTGCTGGAATTATTGCCATGTCAGCTACTTATCCAATGGATATGGTACGGGGTCGTCTAACAGTCCAGGTATTTGTTGAGATTTCTTCTGCGGCCTTAATTGATATGACTTATGTCGGATCAACTCTCTTTTTCCTGGAGGGACAGGCTTGCCTCTTGTTATCACTTTGGTGGATAATGTCCACATGTTATTTTTGCAGACTGAGAAGTCGCCTCGTCAGTATAGAGGAATCTTTCATGCTCTTTCAACAGTATTAAGGGAAGAAGGACCGCGCGCTTTGTACAAAGGCTGGTTACCATCTGTAATAGGAGTTGTACGTAAAACATTTATGGTCTTGATACCTGCATTCGTTACTGCTTATTATATTTTAGGGATCTTTTCATATGGATGTAGACATCTGCTAGGATGATGAATTCCGGTTTGTGTTCTCCCAAATTAGTGCTTGTGTGTTGGTTTCCTAATTGCACAAGCTGTTCATCGGCAAACAATGAAGTCAACTGTCTGTTCCATTCACTTTGCATCTGTTTTGACTTTTAATAATGAATCATTATCCTTATGTTTGTATGCTAAAGCATAAATGATTTTTTATGATGTTTATAGGTACCTTACGTAGGTCTTAACTTTGCGGTTTATGAATCTCTGAAAGATTGGTTGATCAAAAGCAAACCATTTGGACTAGTTGAGGACTCTGAATTAGGTGTCACGACAAGGCTTGCATGTGGGGCTGCTGCTGGAACCATAGGCCAAACAGTTGCTTATCCTCTTGATGTCATTCGGCGTAGGATGCAGATGGTAGGCTGGAAAGATGCTGCTTCAGTTGTCACTGGTGATGGGAAAAGCAAGGTCCCTGTTGAATATACTGGTATGGTTGATGCATTCAGGAAAACAGTTCGGTATGAAGGTTTCGGAGCATTATACAAGGGTTTGGTTCCAAATTCAGTGAAGGTTAGTGTGACATCTTAGTCTCTACAATCAACTTCTCTACATGCACGGACTGAATAGTAAGTGTTTTTTCTCTTTTTCTTTAGGTGGTTCCTTCGATAGCAATTGCGTTTGTCACGTACGAGTTGGTAAAGGATGTACTCGGAGTTGAGTTAAGGATATCCGACTGAAGGAACTCTCAAGAGTTCTGGTCAATTGTGTTCACTTTGATGAGCAGGAATTATTTTGCATCTAAAGGTAGGAGGATATTTAGAGCTCACTTTTAGCTTTTCTGGTATTTCTTCCTCACTTATAGCCATCGTTTTCTTTGGTCTTAGGTTTACAGTTTTTGTATTCATATATGCTTTTGCCAATAAGTATTTTTCTGGAGGTTATCAGAAAATAGTATATTTATTAGGAAATCATGCAGCCAATACACATTCTGATAGATTTGTTTTTAGTGAATTTTAAATTATTTTCCAAGTTCTGTTCATGATTATTTTTCTAATAAGTACATTCAACCAAGGGTTATGAGACATATGCTAACTAAACATTACCTTAGGATGTTTTTTTATATTGACAGCCCTTTTGAGTGAAAAAAAATGAAATCAATGAAAAATAATACATAATGCAAATCTAGAATGAACATAATAATGAAGTACATCAAAGACTTCCTGTAGGTTGTTGTCCTTTGGACTCCAACAGCTTTGTGATTATTTACTTTTGGTCATTGCATCGTCTGCCGTGGTAATCTATCCACATGCTCAACTTCCTAATGGCCTCTCTCTTCTCCTCTCCTAGACCCAATATGCCTTGACCCTTCTCTTTCATCGCCATCTCTATGAATTCCTCCTTTTTCTCCAGATGCCTGACAGCTTTCAGTAGATTATCTTTATCCTATTCTACCCTCTTTGTCTTAATCTGTAGCTTCTCAACTCTCTCTTGCAACATAGATTCTTGTTCTATCTGATGTTTTAGTTGCTCAATCAAATTAGTTATTTCATTCCTCAGCTGCTTCTTTTCACTCTCGGTCTCTTCGACCCAACCTTTTGAACCCTTAGTTCTTTCAATGTTTCTTTATCACAGTGCTCTTAGTTTCCATCTCTGTTCAAACTTACAGATGATGCCTTCAAAACCAGTCAAGGTACTATCCACACTCTCTGAGATATCAGTGATCGTCCTTGAATAGGCTTCACTGTTTGCAGAAATTTTTCTGGACAATGTTGTGATCCGTTCTTCAAGCATTCTTTGTTCATCAAGGAACTTTGCTTTTGGTTTTCTGAAGCTCTCTTCATTCTCAGTTAATAGCTGCCCCATGACGCGAAGCCTTTTGGTTTGAGAAGTGGAGCTTAAGTTCGATCGAACTTCTCCGCCAAAGTACTGAGCTCATCTCCTTTCATTTCTAACTCTCTTTTCAAGTCTTCAATAATCTGGCTCCAAATCAGCCACTATTTGAGCATTTGATTGAATGTTCTTATTGTGCTCTCCAGCAATTTCATGCATCTTCTGTTCCGCGACTTTAATAATTCCCTTTCAGTCCTGGAATGAAGTTTCAAGTTGTTTGGACTCCTCGCTTAGCTTGTTAAATGCATCTTGTTCTTTTTGGATTCTCGGATGATTGTAATCTGGTTGACAAAGTCAGTTTTCTCTTCGCCTTTTGCTTCCAGATCTCTTTAAAGGTCCTCAATCATTGCTTCAGATCAGCTGCAATCTGACTTTTAGATTCAATGTTTCTTCTGATGTTTCTTCGATCTTTCTTTCACAACTTCAAGATTTTCCTTTCACTCTCGGTATAAGCCCTCAACTGTTTGTATTCTCCGGCGAGCTTCTTGTTTGCTTCCCCCTCTTCTAGCATTCTCTGCTGGTTGGCAATCTGGTTTTTCTAGTTCAGCCTTCTGGTTCCCCATTTCACTCAATCTTTTTGACGATTGTTCTTTCTCTCTCAAGTTGCAACTCCAGTGCATTTCTCTTTGGTCCTGTAATGAATACAACTCCTGCAAATTGTTGGCCTGCAGCACTAGGGCTGTTAGATGGGAAGAAGTTTCTTTCTTTGCACTTGCATGTTTTTTCCTGGAGAGCAGTGAACTCAACCCCTTTTTCTGCCAATGATTTCTCTAATTCAAAGATTTGACCCTGTAACCCGACCTTTCCCTCCCTCAGCTGACCGTTCTCTTCAAATTTAGATCTCAACTCCTCTTCTAGTTCACCTTTATAATCCTTGAGTGAATTGACCTCAAATTCTAGATCCTTCATTTGTGCCAGCAAACCTTCTTTCTACTGCAGTTCTTGATCCTCGGTCATGCGTACCATCTCTTTTATCTTTTCTATGTCAATTACATAATCTGAAATAGCATGAGTTTTTCTCCCAAACTGCATTTCCAGTTCTGCCTCTAGGTCTTTTGTCCAAGCACCTCATGCCACTCTGTGAGGGTCAAGAGCCCCCTATATTTGTCAACCACTTCCTCCCTTGACCGACTCATTTCAGCTATGAGTTATTGTATTGTGTTCTGTGCCTGCTGAATTCAGGGATTTATTCTTTGCGGTAGCATTTAAGACTGGCTCAGTTCTGAAACTTTCTGTTCTGCTGATTCCAGTTAGAAACTTCCAAACACTTTCTAGCTCTTGCTTTAGAGTTACATTTTCCTTTTTCAGCCAATCAATCTCTTTTCCCAGATCTTGTTTAAACTTCTTGCCATCTTCAATTTTTTAACAGCCTTTTCTTTCTCTGGAATTAAGTTATTGTTTTCTCTATTTGGATCTTCCAGTCTTCAGTTCATCTTAGCCAGCAATCTCCAGTCTATTAACATGACATAAGAACCCCATAAATGTATGTTTTGTTTGTGTCTATTAACATGTAACACAGACACACTTGATTAAACAGCATGCTTTGGTAGTAGTAGCACTCCAATTGTATCAATAGCATTCCCAATCGACAGTACTAACTCTCTGGGGGAAATGCTGTTCAGCATGTGTGCTCTCATCCAGAGCTACGGCGATAGACTTGTCTTGTGTTCCACTCTTCCACTTGCAGCGCTCCATTCCGGTCTTCTTGGAATGCTGAAGAGAGCAATTTGAGATATAAAGTATGTAATACCTTGTACCCATTTGAAACAGGATTCCAATTGCCTAGTCCCTAATTTAGACTATGCATCATATCTATTCCAATTGAGTCCAGAAGGATTAGTAACAATAGTCCGCCCATGTTTTATTATTCATATGTTTAGCACCTCACATTTCTTTTTTTCACCTACTAACTCAACTTCAAGTACACAGGCAATAATCTATACCAAAACGGAAAATCTTTTGTAATTATTTTCAACTGTTTTTCATTCTAAATTTTAATTAAAAAACCACTTGAATCTGTCTCCCTTCCCCCTCTTCCTCCTTCCATTTTGCTTCGTCCACAACCACACTAATCTTAAGTTGATAGCCGATTGTTGGCTCCCTTTTTCTGATCAATGATTTACTGCTGAAGTGGAAATTGGATTTTTGGTTTTGGTTTCTCATGGAGCATTGGCATATGTTCAGTCCTGATTGCGGAATTATGGGAGGTTTATGATGTCATATCTCATGAGTGGAGGCTTGATTTTTGTCCGGTGGAATTGGAAACATAATTTAGAGGTATCGGAGATTCTAATGTGTTTGTCGTTAGCACTTGTGGATCATGCATTGGTTGAATCATTTCTTCATCTGGTGGAGGCCTATTGGTCCTTGGTTATTCGTCACATTGTGTTGCTACTTCAGGCCGTGGTGCCCCGATTGGGGAGACTCAGTTCTTGTGTCTGCCTGCTGAAGTTGCATCGTTGGTGTTAAGTGAGATGCAGTCTTGGTATTTGGTTGCTCAGTTTTGGGTTAGGGTTAGTTATTTTGACTGTAGAACCAAACCCATAATGCTTCTGTTATTTGGCTGCCATATATTTTACTGGTTCACCTAACAATTGTACAAATTTGCTTATTTTTCAGTTCATAAACGTTTCGGGTAAAACCCAGCTGAATTGACTGACTTTCATGGAAAGTTAGCAACGTTTATCAACCAAATGTATTGAAAAATAGATGATATTTGGCAATCCCACAGCTGAACAGAAAAAGAAAAAGAACATGAAAGATTATATACTAAACTTAGAAAAAAGAAAAAAGGAAGTGTTCCTATTATTGTAACTAATAGAGGGGGAAAAAAACATGGCAGTCCCTTTCTGTTATCATTGTAGCTCACATCCTGTGCCAAAATGTTTGATAGCACACCTGCAACCCTGTTCATATGATTATGACTATTGTACCAAAACTACAAGATTGTGATAAAAACTAAAAAAACCAGAATAATCTTGTACTGTGGAATCTCACATCTCGGAGAAACTGTTTGATGGAATACCTGCAATCCTGTTGATGATTACTGTAAGCTAATCTGAGGTATCACCAGCTTCTAATCTTAGCCGATCAGTGCTCAAGGACCTCGCCATTACTTTTGGCCGACTTTCTCTCATATTCTTTACACTCGGAACTCGAGTTAATGTTGGCTGTGCAGACCTTCCATTTGGTGTCCCTGCAATCATTCAACAAATGCTTTAATTCTGGGGTTTTCGTAATAATTATACACACACACTGCGAAATGAATGCCTGTATGGGCTTAGTTGTAGGTAAATTTTGACCTGAACCCTTCTTGGCCTTCACATTACTGTTTTTATTGGTCTGTAAAATTTTCTTCTCTGGAACCTTGGTGCAACTTGATCCCCTTTGTGGCGTTGAGTTGAAATTGACTGATCTTTTCTCTGGAATCTCCGGATACACCGGCTTTATATCTGAACTAACTGATCTTACATCTGAAGCCACAGATTTTGCATCACTTGCTGCTGTCGATGGATCCTCACCCACGGAATTAATCTCATCTATGCAAGTTGAGGCTGTTTCTTTGCCCAACTCTCCATTCTCATCCATGGTGTTCAAAATAATAGATTTGTCTTTCTCAGCAAGCCTATAAGCAAACATTTGAAATGGGATTTGTGCCACTGATAATGAATTGAAACCCCCATTGGCAGTGAACTTTTTCAAGAACCATGACTCAATCTCACAATAATCTGGGATCGGGAATCGGAATTCAGGCTGATCATGGTCAGGGTTCATCACAAGGAATTTCTTGATGTACCTTAAAATCCGACATATCGATGAGAAGCATGGGCGTTGATTAGGATCGGAATGCCAGCATCTTTTGGTTAGGTTGACAAGGTATTTAGGTGCAGTGTGGGGAAACAAAGGCCTCTCCCCTGCTCTGATATTTCGACTCACTTTCTCCCCTTGAAGATGTCCATCTTCAAATGGGACTTTCCCTGTCAAAAGCTCAAAGCATAGCATCCCAAAGCTGTAAACATCAGCTTTTTCAGTGTACTTAAAACTGGTGGAATTCCCTGGCGACCTTTGCTCTTGCTCTTGCAAAACTTCCGGAGCATACCAAATAAAAGGGTTGGTTTCATTCGGTTTCGGAGATGAGGTCGAAGACGAACCAGTAGATTTAAGGGTGGATAAACCATAACCCAAGATTTTCAACTGGAAATAACCTTCAGCACTGTTCCTAGCTTTGAGAAAGATGTTTGAAGGGTTCAAATCACCATGAAACATGTTGTGTGAGTGAAGATATTCCATTCCTCTAGCAATCTGAAACATTAGATCAACCACGACAGGAAGACAGCTGGTGGTCCTCCTCCTGGAACCACTCATGTAATAACTGAGATCCTTGTTCATCAGCTCTTGGACAAGCAAAACTTCTCGCTTCTCCTCATCGTAGAACCCACAAAGGTATTGCAATATGTTGGGATGTGAGAGTGAAAGAAGGGCTGAGATTCCAGAGCCCGAAGTTTCACCATCCCCAATGAAGTTTCTCAATACAAAGTTATCTCCCAACCATTGGATTTCCTTATACTGTCCCCCTAACCGTCGCCTCACTTGGTAATCCCCTCCATACAAGATTGAACTTGGGAAAAGTTTACCATTAAAACCCTCTGATCCACTGATTTTCTTGATCAACAAGTCAGCCACACGCTGCTGGGATTTTGTTGCAGATTCTGAACTACTCTTCTGCCTTAGAACTTCAACAAGATTCCATCTATCTTCTCTCCAAGCACTCTCCAGCCGAGTACAAATCTCTCGAGGGATCAAGTACTGCTTCCCAAATTGGAACTGAAAAAGTTTGGGGTCCATCCATTCCTTGTCGTACTTCCTAGAGAGCGCAATTCGCCGCCTTTGCATCTCACTCTGGTCAAGCCCTGCTATCTCTCCGGCCGTCTCAATGGCCTCGATGACAACGGGGAAGTGGCAAAGCAAATTGTGGATGTGGTTTTCAACGCAATCCTTGTTTTGGTGGAGGTTGATTGCCTTTAGCCACCAGTCTTTTCTGTCCATGCACTGTTTGACATAAAGTTCACCATCTTTGAAAATCCTTTGAAGCTCTTTCAATGGATGTTCAAGGGCATTCCACTTTGTGTTCTTTTCGTCTAGTTTCAGGTTCAACTTGATCTCCTCGGCAATCTTGTTGAAAGCCAAACTGAAGATATCGAACAATAAACAGCACTGGCGTTGATTGATTTGCATGTCATCTTGTAAAACCATGAAAGCTCCGATACTTCCCAAAACCTCACCAATCTGCCTGAATTGCTCCATCTGAAGTTAAAACCAAGGGTGCTGTCAAATCTGGAGACAAAAACCCCAGAATCAACAGCCCCCAAATGCCGAACCTGCACATATAATTAAAAAAAATTGATTATCTGATCAAAGCACACTATTGGGATTATTCCAAGAAATATTTCATAAACAAAGCTATTACCTATCAGTCACAAGGCTCCCCTTCTTACGCAAATTTAACTCGGAGAGGCAAGAAGTGTGATTTTTCCCTTTTAATTCTCCTTTAAAACCCGGAAATTCTGATCTGATCAAGAAAATATTCCATTGAAGAGAACATAAACAAAGAAGAAAACAATACAAAATGAAAACGATGTGCCAACAAAAATGAAAATAACTGAAAAGAAAGCTGACCATATAAAAATCCGTCAAACAGCACCTGAAAAAGGAAGAACCCTGCAGATAGAGCTGATTCTTTTCTTCTTCTTTTTGTAAAAAAAATGAAGTTCGTAAGCTTTGAATTCTTGGGGATTATACTAAAAAGAAGAAAGAAGAATCTCAGGTAGAAACAACAATCATCAAACCCAGAAGGTGAAATCTCTCCAGAAAAATAAATTGTAACGAAAGAAAACAAGGAAGACTGAAGATTGAAGAATATAACAGAAAATAAAAGACAACAAAGAACAGCAGGTTGTTTTCATTCCGAGTCAACTCAAAAAGCTTTCTTAATATTCAACGAGTCGACCCTCCCATACATCTTTCTAATCTATATATGAATATGCTCCGCCATTTTCGTCTTTTCTTATGCTCCTTTTTTAAATGTTTTTCTTTGTAAAAAAACCGCTACTCTCTTCAACTGCCTGACGGTTTGGTTTCCTGGAAAAAGAACCTTCTACGACGTCGTTAGGCAAGTCTTTGCACAATATGCAATTGCAAAACAGTGATAAATGTTACAGATATATAATGGTGTAAAATTCTAAATTTTTAATAAAAATATTTTTTTGATTGATACGTGAAATTGTGCTACATATCATTTTATTTAAAATTAAATATATTGCAGTTTTCAAAATTTAATAGTGAAAATGAGTTATTTTTTAAAAAAATTGTGAAAATGAATGATGTTGATTAGTTTAATATTTTTTTATAATAACTCGTATTTGATTCATTAATATTAATTTAGATTGAATATTGTGGAGATTTATTATACGTATGATCCGTCCAATTAAATTTGCATTCACATTTTCAAAATTTGAATGTATAACTTTGCTTAAAAAACTTAATATCTCATTTCGTCAAACTAATTAATAATTTGTATTATTATTAATATTTACTTTTTTATTTAAGAAGGTAAAAATTAAGTTAATTAAAGTTATGATTATTATCTTATACACTAGCGGTGGAAATTAAAAGTTTCCACAAGCGCTATAGTTTTAGGGTTTAGGGGCTTAGTTTATGGTGTAGGGTTTATGGGTTTAGGTGTAGGGATTTAAAATTTAGAGATATTGGTTAGAATTTAGTATTCAGAGTTAGAATTTACAGTTTAGAGGTTAGGCTTTAATTTTTAGGGTAATATGGTGAGGATTTAGGTTTTAATCTATAAACCCTAAATTATAACCCTAAATTGTAAATTTCAACAAATATTCCTAAATTCAAAACTCTTACACCTACGCCACTAAACCATACATCTTAAACTAAGTCCCTAAACCTTAAAACTAAGGCGCATGTGGAAATTTTTAATTTCCACCGCCAGTGTATCAAATAATTACACAGTTAGGATTATTATGAATACTAGATTAGAGGTAATTTACGTTTTAAATTACTAAACTAAACTTAACATCCACTTTCATTTACATCACAAACTGTTAATTTAATCGAATTACACCATTTAACTATTATTTATAAATTAAGTCACTTATATTGAAATCATTAAATAAATCTAATAAAAAAACTAAAATTAACATTTTTATTTAGTATATTTTCAAATATAATCAATAGATAATTTTTAATTAATAATTTAAATATTTTTTGTTAGGATTTATGAGAAATTTATTTATTTTTCCTTTGAACTTGTTTAAATGAAATGTTTAAGAAAATTATTACATAAATTTATTAAAATTATCAGTTAAACATCATTTGATAATAATATGTGAAAAATATGTTTAATAAAAATATGTTTAACAAAGCTGAGAAATTGGGCTTTGTTGAGTTGTGAGGAGCTCGATTCGTTCAACCGATGTTGCTCACCAAGTGGTGGAGAGGTGAATTTTTGGGTGGATTTGGTGTGGAAGCTAAAATGTAAATGACACAATGATTTTAGAGTGGTTCAACCTTCTAACCAAAGTCTACATCCACTACCTTAGCTTCCCACTAAGGATTTCCAATCAATCCACTATTGATTCATCCCCTTTTCTAGGCTTAGGAAGAAACCCTTATACACCGATCAAGCTTTCTACCCAAAGCCTTAATCAAACCCTCTTTTACAAAGAGATAATAAAAGCAAACACAAATCCCTCTAATAAGTGTTTGTTTGCAGAATTAAAGCACTCACCCAAAACCTAAAACAGTTGAGCAAATTTGACAATTTTGGCTCACTAGTGTTTGTCTACACAATAATTGACAATTTAAGCACTACGATAATATTTGATCATTTGTTGATTAACAATATGAGCATTAAGTATATCTTGATGCTTGGAGGTCCCTTTTATACTCCTTAATGAGTTTGTACCCGTTACTAACCGTTGGGGTTGATTTGGAGCCGTTGAGGACTTTATTTCACACCATAAATGCACTTCTGCAGCTCACCGTTTCGAAACAGTCGTGCCCATTTCAAAACACCCTTTAAGTAGAAAGAGTTGTTGCAGCCTGATGAGGTACCCGTATCGAAACACTCTTGGCTGTTTCGGAACACCGTATCGAAACGCCTAGCCCCGTATCGAAACGACCTGCATTTAAAAGTTAGTTGGGAAATAGCCGTGGGGGTTTATGACCGTTGTGGTCAATGCCACGTAGGCATATCGAAATGGCATAGCCCGTTTCGAAACGCTGGGCAAAATCCTCATCTAGGGAAAGCCCGTTTCGATACCAGTATCGAAACGTTTTAGCTACTGGAATACACCGTATCGAAACGCTTGGAAGGTTTTGTGAAATTTGACTTTGAAAAACATGTTAAACCCTTTTAAAACATCCCTAAATATAGTTTCAAGTTATTTGGACTTTGGAAATAGTTTTGAATTCTTATTAAATCAGTCCAAAACATTTTTCAATTATTATATCAAAACATTAAGTCTACAATCTCCCCCTTTTTGATATAATAAAACTATCTTGAAAAATTGTTTGGGATTCTCCCCCTTTAACTTTAAAAATGTGAATAAGGGATTAAAGATTTGAAATCAAATAAATCTCCCTCTTATTCATTTGAAAATTCAATTTTTCAAATCATTTCTCCCCCTTTTTATTATATCAAAAGGAATTTAAAACATTAAGTTCAAAATAACACTAGAGGTAAAATTTGACAAAAATAAGAATTTGGTTTTAAAATGGCTCTCCCTTACTCAAAGCATCATTAAAAATGTTAGCCCAACATAAATGATCATCTAGTTGATATAAATGAAAAATAAATCAAATAAAATCAAAAGCAACTAGATTTTACCACACTTGAACTCAAGGGAGGATGTGAAGCCTTCCTTCTTCAAGTGTTCTTTCTTAGTGTGCATGGAGCTCCCCCTCGTTAATTGGACTTGTTGATCACTCTCCATCACACTTAGCAAAAGACAATCAAGTGATTTTTGGTATCCAAATTGCTTTGGATCCATGAACATTAGTAGCACAAATTTTAGTCCCCTTAGGAATCCATTTTTCAATGTCATCCTTTTTAATTGAAGTGCTAAGTTTTTTGGGACCCAAACGCTTCTAAAACATTTTCCTTTTACAAATCTAGGGGCACTAGATTGTCTTACATAGAAATTTGATTTTCCAAAATTGTTTTTCTTTTCTAGCTCTTTGGAAATCAAATCCTTTTCTTCTTGAACTTTCTGAAGCAATTTTTGTAAATCAAAACATTTTAGTTCAAATTCCTTGAGTTTTGCTTCAAGTTCAAGTTTGGTTTTAGAAATCAAGTCATTTTGAATTGTCAACTTTGAAATCAATTTATTGTTTTTCAAAATGTGATTTTTTAAAGTCTAAAACCAAATCATCATAGGCATCTTGTAATTCATCAAAAGAGTAAGACCATGAAGTATATGAATTAGAAGTTACCCTTAAATCTTCTTCGATGGCCATAAGGCAAAGGTTGGCTTGTTCATCGTCGGTGGAGTCCTCATCACTCCAAGTAGCCACATGTGCCTTCTTCTTATGGCTTGAAGTGCTAGCGCTCTCCTTTTTCTTGGATTCTCGTTCAAGCTCTCTCAAAGCTTTCTTCATGAACGGGGCACACTTCTTGAAGAGATGAACTATCTCTTCTTTTTCATCCTCCTCTTCACTAGAATAGACATGATGGCAAGTGGAGGACTTGAGAGCCATGGCATTGGTGTTGATGCCAAGCCCCTTGAGCTTCTTTTCTCCCACAGCTCTAATTTCTTCTCTCTTCTTCTCATCCTCTTTGTTCTTCTTCATGATTTGATGAGTAAGGAGTAGCCCCATGAGTTCATCAAGCTTCAAGGTCTTCAAATTCTTTGCTTCGGTGATGGCAGTCCTCTTTGAGTCCCAAGACTCTAGAAGTGAGTAGATGAGCTTTCGGACAAGTTTTTTCTCCGGAATGGCTTCTCCATAACCCTTGAGACCATTGGTGATAGTGGAGAACCTATCAAACATCTTCTTGATGTTTTTTTCCGGGTCCATCTTGAAGTAAGGAGCCCAATCTTAGTCTCCTTGACTTTATCGGTTCCCTCGTATGTGACTTCAAGCTTGTCCCATACCTCCTTGGCACTCTCACAAGCAAACATGTTCTCATAGATGGATGTGCCAAATGCACAAAAGAGAATGTGCAAGGCTTTGCAATTTAGCTTCATCTTCTTGCGATCGTCGGCACTCCACTCCGCTTTGCTTCGTTGAGGCACGAACCATCTTCAACTATATCCCATAGCTTGTAGTCTCTAGACTTGATGAATAACTTCATCTTTATCTTCCAACGGGCATAGTAGGTTCCGTCGAAGAAAGGCGGTTTGTCGATAGATTGCGCCATTTGAGACGGTTGGTGAAATGATTTTCGAGCTTACCGGATCTTCTCAATAGAATGTGAATCCTCTTTGATTGAGCCAAGCTCTGATACCAATTGTTGAGTTTTGGGGAGCTCGATTCGTTCAACCAATGTTGCTCACCAAGTGGTGGAGAGGTGGAATTTTGGGTGGATTTGGTGTGGAAGCTAAAATGTAAATGACACAATGATTTTAGAGTGGTTCAACCTTCTAACCAAGGTCTACATCCACTACCTTAGCTTCCCACTAAGAAGTTCTAATCAATCCACTACTGATTCGTCCCCTTTTCTAGGCTTAGGAGGAAACCCTTATACACCGATCAAGCTTTCTACCCAAAGCCTTGATCAAACCCTCTTTTACAAAGAGATAATAAAAGCAAACACAAATCACTCTAATAGGTGTTTGTTTGCAGAATTAAAGCACTCACCCAAAACCTAAAACAGTTGAGCAAATTTGACAATTTTGGCTCACTAGTGTTTGTCTATACAATAATTGACAATTTAAGCACTAAGACAATATTTGATCATTTGTTGATTGACAATATGAGCATTAAGTATATCTTGATGCTTGGAGGTCCCTTTATACTCCTTAATGAGTTTGTAGCCGTTACTAGCCGTTGGGGTTGATTTGGAGCCGTTGAGGACTTTATTTCCAACCATAAATGCACTTCTGCAGCTCACCGTTTCGAAACAGTCGTGCCCGTTTTGAAACACCCTTTAAGTAGAAAGAGCCATTGCAGCCTGATGAGGTACCCGTATCAAAACGCTCTTGGCCGTTTCAGAACACCGTATCGAAACGCCTAGCCCCGTATCGAAACGACCTGTACTTAAAAGTTAGTTGGGAAATAGTCATTGGGGTTTATGACTGTTGTGGTCAATGCCACGTAGGCGTATCGAAATGGCATAGCCCGTTTCGAAACGCTGGGAAAAATCCTCATCCAGGGAAAGCTCGTTTCGATACCAGTATTGAAACGTTTTAGCTACTGGAATACACCGTATCGAAACACCCTAAGGTGTTTCGAAACGCCTGGAAGGTTTTGTGAAATTTGACTTTGAAAAACATGTTAAACCCTTTTAAAACATCCCTAAACATAGTTTCAAGTTATTTGGACATTGAAAATAGTTTTGAATTCTTTTTAAATCAGTCCAAAATATTTTTCAATTATTATATCAAAACATTAGTTCTACAGGCTTCATCTCGAGACTTTACTACAGCAACAAATTAGAAACAATTACTCATCTGCAATTTGCAGATGATCTAATTGTCTTCTCGAGTGCAAATGAGAATAGTGTCCGGAATCTAGTTCGTGTCTTGAGAGAGTTCGAATTAGCATCGGGAATGAAATTAAATCTTCGGAAAACGAAATTGCTGGGAATCAATCTAGAGGAGAATCATGTTAATGGTTTGGTGAGAGTGATAAATTGCCAAAGTGAAAAGTTTTCTTGTACTTACCTTGGATTATCACCGGGACTTCAAAAAAAATGACAAACAAATCTGGTGGCCGATAGTGGAGAGAGTTAGAACCAAACTTGCTGGATGGAAAGCCAAATATCTGTCGTTTGCTGGAAGAATTATTCTTGTCAAAGCGGTAATCTCTAACTTACCTATGTACTTTATCTCAATTTTTCCAATGCCGAAAGGAATAAACAAAGTACTGACCAGCCTAGTAAGCAAATTCATATGGGGTGCAAATGATAAATGTGTGATTCACTAGGTCAATTGGGAGGTATTGTGTTTGCCGAAAGCTTATGGGAGACTGGGACTTGTAGATTTCAGCATGAAATATAGAGCCCTTTTGTTGAAATGGATCTGGAGATTCGGGACTGAAACTAATAGTCTTTGGAGGAGAATTATTTTAGCGAGATATGAGTTGAACCCTGACAGCACTTTCCCGCTAAATCGTAAGACGCAGGAGATGTCTTAGATTTGGAAAAACATTATTTCTAACTTCAACAACAATGAGGACGCTTTCGTGGATAATATTCGTTACTGTGTGGGAGATGGGAAAAGAATTCAATTTTGGAATGAAATGTGGGAAGGCCCTCAACCTTTGAGGAGGGTGTTTCCTAGAATTTATGCTTTGGCAACAAATAAAGCTGGAGTAATAGCAGGCTTTGGATATTGGGAGGGGAACACCTGGAAGTGGAGAATTAATCTGCGAAGGAATATTTTTGATTGGGAGAGAAATAATTGGTCCAACTTCAAACAATTATTGGATTCATTAAAGTCAATCTCCAAAGTAAAAAATAGTAGTAGATGGACGAGCACCTCTTGCGATAATTTTAACATGAAATCAGTTGTGAATCTACATAGCTCAAGTCAACATGAACCTGAAGAAATCTGGAAGCTAGTTTGGAAAGGAATTGCACCCCCTAAAGTGGAAGCCTTCACTTGGAAAGTGTTGGGATGTGTGGGGCTCGATTCGATCAACCAATATTGCTCACCAAGTGGTGGAGAGATGGATTTTTGGGTGGAAGGGTTGAGGAAGCTAGAAAGAATAAAGACACAATGATTTATAGTGGTTCGGCCTTCTAACAAGCACCTACATCCACTACCTTAGCTCCCCACTAAGGATTTCACAATCAATCCACTAATTCATTCGTCCCCTTTTCTAGGATTAGGAGGAAACCCTTACAACCGATCAAGCTTCTACCCAAGCCTTGATCAAAACCCTCTTTTACAAAGAGATAAAGAAAGCAAACTTAAACCCTCTAATAGGTATTTGTTTGCACAATGAAGCACTCACCCAAAACCTAAAACACTTGAGCAAATTTGACAATTTTGGCTCACTAGTGTTTGTCTATACAAGAAATGACAAATTAAGCACTAAGACAATTTCTTGATCATTTGTTGATTGACAATTGAAGCATTAGTCTTCTCTTGATGCTTGGAGGTCCCTTTTATACTCCCAATTGAGTTTATAGCCGTTTAGGACCGTTGGGGTTGAAATAGAGCCGTTGGAGCCTTTAATTCCCTCCATAAATGCAGTTCTGCAGCTCCCCGTTTCGAAACGCTCGAAGCCGTTTCGAAACGCTCTTAATATAGAAAGAGCCGTTGCAGTCTGTCAGGGCACCCGTTTCGGAACACCTCCTTGCCGTTTTGGAACGCGTATCGGAACGCTATAAGCCCGTATCGAAACGACCTGCATTCAAAAGTTAGTTGGGAAAGAGCCGTTGGGGTTTATGACCGTTGTGGTCAGTGCCACGTGGGCGTATCGGAACGGCCTAGCCCGTTTCGAAACGCTGAGGCCCGTTTCGATACGAGTATCGAAACGTTTTAGCCACTGGAGGCACCTGTTTCGAAACGCCCTAAGGTGTTTCGAAACACTTGGTCAGTTTTGTGAAAATTGGCCTTTGAAAACATGAAAAACCTTTTTTAAAGACATCCCTAAACATGTTTGGACTTTAGAAATGTTTTAAATACTTTTTAAATCAGTCCAAATTATTTTTCAATTATTATATCAAAACATTAGTTCTACAATCTCCCCCTTTTTGATATAATAAAACCACTTGAAAAATTGTTTGGGATTCTCCCCCTTTAACTTTAAAAATGTGAATAAGAGATTAAAAGTTTTAATTCAAATAAAGCTCCCCCTTATTCATTTGAAAAATCAATTTTTCAAATCATTTCTCCCCCTTTTTGTTATATCAAAAAGAATTTAAAACATGAAGTTCAAAAATAACAATAGAGGTAAAAATTTTGATAAGAATGAAAATTTGGTTTTAAAATGACTCCCCCTTACTCAAAGCATCATTGAAATGTTAGTCCAACATATATGATCATCTAGTTGAATTAAATAGAAAATAAGACAAATAAATTCAAAAACAACTAGAAATTTTACCAACACTTGAACCCAAGGGAGGATGTGAAGCCTTCCTTCTTCAAGTGTTCTTCCTTGTGTGTATGGAGCTCCCCCTCAATGTTTGACTTGTTGAGCATCTCCATCACACCTACAATAGACAATTAAGTAACTTTTGGTATCCAAATTGCTTTGGATCCATAAACGTTAGTTGCACAAAATTTAGTCCCCTTAGGAATCCATTTTTCAATTTCATCCTTTTTAATTGAAGTATTAAGTCCTTTTGGGACCCAAACACTTCTAAAACATTTACCATTTATAAATCTAGGGGCACTAGATTGTCTAACATAAAAATTTGATTTTCCAAAATTGTTTTTCTTTTCAAGCTCTTTGGAAATCAAATCTTTTTCTACTTGAACATTTTGAAGCAATTTTTGTAAATCAAGACATTTTAACTCAAACTCTTCAAGTTTTGCTTCAAGTTCAAGTTTGGTTTTAGAAAGCAAATCATTTTGAATTTTTAACTTTGAAATCAATTTATTGTTTTTCAAAATGTGGCTTTTAAAATCTAAAACCAAATCATCATAGGCATCTTGTAATTCATCAAAGGAATAAGAACATGAAGTAGATGAATTAGAAGTTACCCTTGAATCTTCTTCGATGGCCATAAGGCAAAGGTTGGCTTGTTCATCGTCGGTGGAGTCTTCATCACTCCAAGTAGCCAATTGTGCCTTCTTCTTATGGCTTGAAGTGCTTGCCCTCTCCTTTCTTTTAGGTTCTCGTTCAAGCTCTCTCAAGGCTTTCTTCATGAAAGGGGCACACTTCTTGAAGAGATGAACTATCTCTTCATCTTCATCCTCCTCTTCACTTGAGTAGACATGATGGCAAGTGGAGGATTTGAGAGCCATGGCACTAGCATTGATGCCAAGCCCTTTGATTTTCTTCTCTCCCATAGCTCTAATTTCTTCCTTCTTCTTCTCATCCTCTTTGTTCTTCTTCATGATTTGATGAGTAAGAAGTGACCCCATTAGTTCATCAAGCTTCAAAGTCTTCAAATTTTTGGCTTCGATGATGGCGGTCCTCTTTGAGTCCCAAGAATCGGGAAGTGAGTAGATGAGCTTTCGAACAAGCTTCTCCTCCGGGATGGCTTCTCCATAACCTTTAAGACCATTTGTGATGGTGGAGAACCGATCAAACATCTTTTCGATGTTCTCTTCCAGATCCATTTTGAAGTTCTCATACTCCAAGGTTAGAAGCCCAATCTTGGTCTCCTTGACTTCGTTTGTCCCCTCGTATGTGACTTCAAGCTTGTCCCATACCTCCTTGGCACTCTCACAAGAAGACATCTTCTCATAGATGGATGGACCAAATGCACAAAACAAGATGTGCAAGGCTTTGCAATTAAGCTCCATCTTCTTGCGATCGTCGGCACTCCACTCCGCTTTACTTCTTTTAGGCACGAACGAACCATCTTCAACTACATCCCATAGCTTGTAATCTCTTGATTTGATGAAGAACTTCATCTTTGTCTTCCAATGTGCATAGTGAGTTCCATCGAAGAAGGGCGGTTTGTCTATGGATTGCGCCATTTGAGCCGGTTGATGAAATAGTGATCGAGTTTGCCGGATCTTCTCAATAGGATGTTAATCCCCTTCGATTGAGCCAAGCTCTGATACCAATTGTTGGGATGTGTGGGGCTCGATTCGATCAACCAATATTGCTCACCAAGTGGTGGAGAGATGGATTTTTGGGTGGAAGGGTTGAGGAAGCTAGAAAGAATAAAGACACAATGATTTATAGTGGTTCGGCCTTCTAACAAGCACCTACATCCACTACCTTAGCTCCCCACTAAGGATTTCACAATCAATCCACTAATTCATTCGTCCCCTTTTCTAGGATTAGGAGGAAACCCTTACAACCGATCAAGCTTCTACCCAAGCCTTGATCAAAACCCTCTTTTACAAAGAGATAAAGAAAGCAAACTTAAACCCTCTAATAGGTATTTGTTTGCACAATGAAGCACTCACCCAAAACCTAAAACACTTGAGCAAATTTGACAATTTTGGCTCACTAGTGTTTGCTATACAAGAAATGACAAATTAAGCACTAAGACAATTTCTTGATCATTTGTTGATTGACAATTGAAGCATTAGTCTTCTCTTGATGCTTGGAGGTCCCTTTTATACTCCCAATTGAGTTTATAGCCGTTTAGGACCGTTGGGGTTGAAATAGAGTCGTTGGAGCCTTTAATTCCCTCTATAAATGCAGTTCTGCAGCTCCCCGTTTCGAAACGCTCGAAGCCGTTTCGAAACGCTCTTAATATAGAAAGAGCCGTTGCAGTCTGTCAGGGCACCCGTTTCAGAACACCCCCTTGCCGTTTCGAAACGCGTATCGGAACGCTATAAGCCCGTATCGAAACGACCTGCATTCAAAAGTTAGTTGGGAAAGAGCCGTTGGGGTTTATGACCGTTGTGGCCAGTGCCACGTGGGCGTATCGAAACGGCCTAGCCCGTTTCGAAACGATGAGGCCCGTTTCGATACGAGTATCGAAACGTTTTAGCCACTGGAGGCACCTGTTTCGAAACGCCCTAAGGTGTTTCGAAACACTTGGTCAGTTTTGTGAAAATTGGCCTTTGAAAACATGAAAAACCTTTTTTAAAGACATCCCTAAACATGTTTGGACTTTGGAAATGTTTTAAATACTTTTTAAATCAGTCCAAATTATTTTTCAATTATTATATCAAAACATTAGTTCTACAGAAAGCCATTCGTAGAAGATTACCAACCAAAGATGAGCTATCAAAAAGTGGATGTGGTTCGATTATCTCTAGTTCGTGTCCTTTCTGTAATGGCTCTACTGAATCAATCAGTCATAATTTCATCTCTTGCCCAAAGTCATGGTCATTGTGGATGAGGTGGTGCAAAGTGTGGAATCTGAACTTGATAATCCCAAAAAATTTAAAATCACTCTTATATTTATAGTCTTCCTACAAGCCGCAACCTCTTCATGCAAAGGTATGGCACTTGAGTTTCTTTTATTTTTTATGGTCCCTATGGCTTTGTAGAAATGATATTGTATTTCAAGGCAAAATAGTAGATTGAGGTATGGTCTATGATATTAGCATAATGCGTTTGAGCATGTGGTGCTTGGCCATATGGTCGAGGACAACATTGCAACAAATGACCTACTATTATTACCTTCCAAGTTCGACATATTTGGGAAACAGGACCTAGTGATTCAAAAGACTTGGTTGCCTCCAGCTCCAAATGTCCTCGTTTTTAACACAGATAGCGTTGTAGTCCAAAGCTTCGGTGAGGCAAGCATATGGGAAGTTCTACGTAATAGCAAAGCTAATTGCCTTATCACCCTTTCAAAGAATATTGGTACTGTCGACGCCACTACCGCGGAAGCTTTAGCGGTAAGGGAGGCATGTAAGCTCTTCAAGAATTCTAAATGGGTTAATACTGGCAGACTAAGGATTGAATGTGATAGCGCTCTAGTTGTTCAATAGATGTCGGATCCAAAAATGTTGAGATTTTAGGGGCTCGATTCGATCAACAGTTCTTGCTCGCCAAGTGTGGAGAAGTTGGATAATTGGGTGTTTTAGTGGGAGGTGAAAAATAGGCAATTTGACACAAGGATTTATAGTGGTTCAACCTTCTAACCAAGGTCTACATCCACTACCTTAGCTCCCCACTAAGGATTTCCAAACAAATTCACTAAGAATTTCGTCCCCTTTTCTAGGCTAAGGAGGCAACCTTTACAACCCTCAAAGCTTTCTACCCAAAGCTTGAGGAAACACTCTCTTGTACAAAGAAAGGCTTAGCAAACTAGAAATTCTTCTAATAGGTCTTTGTTTGCAATTCTAAGCACTCACTTAAAACCTAAAACACTTGAGCAAATTTGACAATTTTGGCTCACTAGTGTTTGTCTATACAATAAATGACAATTTAAGCTCTAAGACAATTCTTGATCATTTGATGTTTGACAATATGAGCATTAGCCTTTACTTGATGCTTGGAGGTCCCTTTTATACTCCCAATTGAGTTTGTAGCTGTTACTAGTCGTTGGGATCAAATTGGAGCCGCTGAGGACTTTAATTCCCACCATAAATGCAGTTCTGCAGCTCCCCGTTTCGAAACACTCGAACCTGTTTCGAAACGCTCTCTAAGTAGAAAGAGTCATTGCAGTCTGTCAGGGCACCCGTTTCGGAACACCTCCTGGCCGTTTCGGAACTCGTATCGAAACGCTATAAGCCCGTATCAAAACGCTCTGCATTTAAAAGTTAGTTGGGAAATAGCCGTTGGAGTTTATGACCGTTGTGGTCAATGCCACGTAGGCGTATCGAAACGGCATAGCCCGTTTCGAAACGCTAGGCAAAAATTCTGTCCATGGAAAGCCCGTTTCGATACAAGTATCGAAACGATTTTGCTACTGGAATTGTCGTATCGAAACGCCCATAAGGTGTTTCGAAACGCATGGGCAGTTTTGTAAAGTTTGGCTTTGAAAAGCATAAAAACCTTTTATAAAAACTTCCCAAAACATAGTTTCAAGTTGTTTGGACTTTGGAAATGTTTTAAATACTTTTTAAATTAGTCCAAAACATTTTTCAATTATTATATCAAAACATTAGTTCTACAATCTCCCCCTTTTTGATATAATAAAACTCACTTGAAAAATTATTTGGGATTCTCCCCCTTTAACTTTAAAAATGTGAATAAGAGATTGAAGATATGAAATCAAATAAAGTTCATCCTTATTCAATTGAAAATTCAATTTTTCAAACCATTTCTCCCCTTTTTTGTTATATAAAAAAGAATTTAAAACATTAAGTTCAAAATAACAATGGAGGTAAAATTTGACAAAAATACAAATTTAGTTTTAAAATGGCTCCCCCTTACTCAAAGCATCATAAAAAATGTTAGTCCAACATATATGATCATCTAGTTGAATAAAATAAAAATAAAACAAATTAAATCAAAACAACTAGAAATTACCACACTTGAACTCAAGGGAGGATGTGAAGCCTTCCTTCTTCAAGTGTTCTTCCTATGTGTGCATGGAGCTCCCCCTCAATTTTTTTACTTGTTGATCACTCTCCATCACACCTAGCAAAAGACAATCAAGTAATTTTTGGTATCCAAATTGCTTTGGATCCATAGATATTAATAGCACAAAATTTAGTCCCCTTAGGAATCAATTTTTCAATTTCATCCTTTTTAGTTGAAGTGGTTAGTCCTTTTGGTACCCAAACACTTCTAAAACATTTTCCATTCACAAATCTAGAGGCACTAGATTGTCTTACATAAAATTTTGATGTTCCAAAACTATTTTTCTTTTCAAGTTCATTGGAAATCAAATCTTTTTCTTTTTGAACTTTAAGAAGCAAATTTTGTAAATCAACACATTTTTGTTCAAAATCTTTCAATTTTGCTTCAAGTTCAAGATTTGTTTTGGAAAGCAAATCATTTTCAATTTTTATTTTTGAAATCAACTTTTTGTTCTTGGAAAATGATGCTTTGAATTCCAAAAGCAAATCATCATAGGCATCTTGTAACTCATCAAATGTATAAGAATTTGAAATAGATGAGTTAGAAGTTACCTTCCACTCATTGAGGGCCATCAAGCATAGGTGGGCTACTTCATTATCGGTGGAGTCTTCATCACTCCATGTGGCCACATATGCTTGTTTTGAAGATGATCCCTTCTTTTTGGATTTGTGGGAGTCCTTCATCTTCTTCATCGATTCATGCTTGGATTTTTCCATTTTGCTCTTCATGAACCGGGCAAATTTGTTGAAGAGATAGGCCATCTCTTCATCTTCACTTTCCTCCTCACTTGAATCTACATGATGGCATGTGGAGGATTTGAGAGCTACGACACTAGCATTGATGCCTAGCTCTATGATCTTCTTCTTCCCCATTTCTCTAATCTCTTCCTTCTTCTTCTCCTCTTCTTTGTTTTTCTTCATTATTTAGTGAGTGAGAAGAGACCCCATGAGTTCATCAAGCTTCAAGGTTTTGAGATTCTTGGCTTCGATGATGGCGGTCCTCTTTGAGTCCCATGACTCGGGAAGGGAGTGGATGAGCTTTCGGACAAGCTTCTCTTTCGGGATAGCTTCTCCATAACCTTTAAGACCATTGGTGATAGTGGAGAACCTATCAAACATCTTCTCGATGTTCTCTTCCGGATCCATCTTGAAGTTCTCATACTCTAAGGTTAGGAGCCCAATCTTGGTCTCCTTGACTTCATCGGTTCCCTCGTATGTGACTTCAAGCTTGTCCCATACTTCCTAGAAACTCTCACAAGAAGACATCTTCTCATAGATGGTTGGGCCAAATGCACAAAAGAGCATGTGCAAGGCTTTGCAATTAAGCTCCATCTTCTTGCGATCGTCGGCACTCCATTCCACTTTGCTTCCTTGAGGCACGAACGGACCATCTTCAACTATGTCCCATAGCTTGTAATCTCTTGACTTCAAGAAGAATTTCATCTTTGTCTTCCAATGGGCATAGTGATTTCCGTCGAAAAAAGGCGGTTTGTCGATTGATTGTGCCATTGAGCCGGTTGGTGAAATGTTGATCGAGCTTGCCGGATCTTCTCAATAGGATGTGAATCCCTTTCGATTGAGCCAAGCTCTGATACCAATTGTTGAGATTTTAGGGGCTTGATTCGATCAACCGTTCTTGCTCGCCAAGTGTGGAGAAGTTGGATAATTGGGTGTTTTAGTGGGAGGTGAAAAATAGGCAATTTGACACAAGGATTTATAGTGGTTCAACCTTCTAACCAAGGTCTACATCCACTACCTTAGCTCCCCACTAAGGATTTCCAAACAAATTCACTAAGAATTTCGTCCCCTTTTCTAGGCTAAGGAGGCAACCTTTACAACCCTCAAAGCTTTCTACCCAAAGCTTGAGGAAACACTCTCTTGTACAAAGAAAGACTTAGCAAACTAGAAATCACTCTAATATGTGTTTGTTTGCAATTCTAAGCACTCACCTAAAACCTAAAACACTTGAGTAAATTTGACAATTTTGGCTCACTAGTGTTTGTCTATACAATAAATGACAATTTAAGCTCTAAGACAATTCTTGATCATTTGATGTTTGACAATATGAGCATTAACCTTTACGTGATGCTTGGAGGTCCTTTTTATACTCCCAATTGAGTTTGTAGCCGTTACTAGCTGTTGGGATCAAATTGGAGCCGTTGAGAACTTTAATTCCCACCATAAATGCAGTTCTGCAACTCCCAGTTTCGAAACACTCGAACCCATTTTGAAACGCTCTCTAAGTAGAAAGAGCCGTTGCAGTCTGTCAAGGCACCCGTTTCGAAACACCTCCTGGCCGTTTCGGAACCCGTATCGAAACGCTATAAGCCCGTATCGAAACGCCCTGCATTTAAAAGTTAGTTGGGAAATAGCCGTTGGAGTTTATGACCGTTGTGGTCAATGCCACGTAGGCGTATCGAAACGGCATAGCCCGTTTCGAAACGCTGGGCAAAAATTCTGTCCATGGAAAGCTCGTTTCGATACAAGTATCGAAACGATTTTGCTACTAGAATTGCCGTATCGAAACGCCCATAAGGTGTTTCGAAACGCATGAGCAGTTTTGTAAAGTTTGGCTTTGAAAAGCATAAAAACCCTTTATAAAAACTTCCCAAAACATAGTTTCAAGTTGTTTGGACTTTGGAAATGTTTTAAATACTTTTTAAATTAGTCCAAAATATTTTTCAATTATTATATCAAAATATTAGTTCTAAAAAAAAATTGTCCTCAAAACTTCAAGGAGATCATACTTTAATACAGGAAGGAGTGTGAATCCTTTACTTGGGAAATCGAGAAGATTGATAGAGAGTGTAATTGCTTGGTTGATTCCCTAGCCAAAAGAGGCATCGACAGGTCGAGGGATATGATTATCTACGGCAATTAGATGGAGGGCCATATAAGAGTCCATGGTTGTGATTCGGAATGGTTGTTTGTAAGCTTTAATTTCAAGCTTCAATGAGAATGAAACTATTATGAGTATGTATTCGATTACCACAATTGTTGCACTCTTTTTTCTCATCTAAGTGTAGGGTTTTTTTTTTTTTAACGAGGCACGATTGTAGTACTACGCAAATTTTTGCATTAATAAACTACTGTTAAAAAAAACGTCAATTTCAATTTTTTTTATCAAAGTTATTTGATGGCTTTAATATAAAAATTGAATGAGATAAATAAAAGTGAATATTAAATTGGGTGATTTAAAATGTAATTTACTCATTGGATTAGTCTTTTTGTTTTTCAAGTACAAAGACTTGAAAGATACTTTGAACCTTTAATTGTTCCAACGTCATTGTTGGAATTATTATATAATCAAACGGATCACACAGTCTTCATTTTGGAATATTTACCAACTCCATGAAATCAAAGTCAGCATCAAAATTAATACACTGATTAAGGAATGAGTCTAACTTTGGATCAATAATAAATCCGGCATGAAATTTGAAATTGGAGTTGTTTAACACGAATGTTTGTTATTATCATACCCCATAACCTAACTGAAATTGGTATAATGAGTTGATATGTTAATTTTTTTAATATTTTTAATATTTAAAATTTGGTATTGTGAAGTTAAATTGAGATGACTAATCCATTAAAATAAACTGTATATATTGTAATACTCGATTCAATTAATAATCTAATAAATTAAATATAAATGATTATAAAAATAACATAACCCACGAGGGAAACCAACTTGGAAGAGAAATGCTAATTTTCATTAATTTGATGTCTTTGACGTGTGTATATATTATATACTACATTTTCACTATTATTTCTAATTTTCCATTTATTTATTATTCATCATTTAATTCCATCTCTTTCTAGCTTTTATTATTATTAGGGATAATTGTACAAATGCCCCTTATACTTTCTCCAATGTGTCAACGTGGTACCTAAAGTTTGTAAACGGTAAATGTGCATCATGTACTTTGCTTTCGTATTTTAAAACGCCCTTCGAGACTAATGGCCTTAAATGATGATGTGGCATGAACATGTGGACCAATTTAATGCTGCCACGTGGCACTTCATCTGAAAAAAAAAACTAAAGAACGTTAAAAGAATTAACTAGGAAGTTCATGGGCTTCATAACAATAAATCTATTTTTTCCAAATGTGGTGCCACATCATCATTTAACATTGTTAACCTTGAGGGGTATTTTAGAAGAAGGGAACAAAGTACACGTAGCATGTTGATTAGAAGAGAGAAAATGACATGGTAGGCTGTCATGTGTGATTTTCTCGCTCTTTGTCAGCATGTCACGTGTGCTTTTCTCTCTCCTATCAGCATGCTATTAATTTTTCAACGACGGAGTATCAAAATAGAAACAAAACGTAACGTTAGGTGTCATTTTGCCAAAAATAGGTAGGTACTAAAACAATAACACATAAATAAATAAGGTACTAAATATGTAATTATCCCTACATATAATAATATTTTGGATGTGAACCTCCGAAAGAATCAACTATAAGAAATTAATAGTTATTGATGAACATTCAATACTCATAGTTTTAAGAATCCAACGAGTTCATCCGTTGGAAAAGATGATATGTTTATCTTAAAAGATTTGGATTTGAATATATGTGTGTAAAGGGTGTATACATTATTAAAAGATTAAGAAAACAATATGAACATATATTATTATTAGGGATGTAAAAACAGGTAATCAGATGGGTTTCAGGTCGGGTACTATCAGGTCGGGTAAAATCGGGTACAGGTCATTTCATGTCATTTTTCTATTTTGACTCGACTCGGGTCGGGTGCGGGTCCATTTCAGGTCGGGTCCATTTCAGATCGGGTCCATTTCAGGTCGGGTCCATTTCAGGTCGGGTCAAAACGGGTCGGGTCCGAAGCAGATAATTGAGAGGTTAATTCGGGTTCGGATACACTTCAGGTCGGGTCCATTTCAGGTCGGGTCCATTTCAGGTCGGGTCCGTTTCAGGTCGGGTCCATTTCAGGTCGGGTTCATTTCAGGTCGGTTGCATTTCAGGTCGGGTGCATTTCAGGTCGGGTAATTTTAGGTCGGGTAGTTTCAGGTCGGGTAATTCAGGTCGGGGTATTTTCAGGATTGAAATTCGTATTGAGTTTGAGTTCGGTACAATCGTATAAGTAGTCGATAGACTTTAGGTTGGCCTTCGTCAATCGTCATTGATTTGGAGTTAATTATTTAAAGTCATATCAAATTAAAATTATAAAACATTGGAGTAATTAAAAAATACTGAAAAAAGGGTCAATTTGGATTAAAAATAAAGTTTCACGGATTATAATGAACACAAATATCAAATTAAAATTATAAAACATTAGACAAATTTAAAAGAAAACAATGAAAGGGGGTCAATTTGGAATAAAAATAAAATTTTGGGGACTATAATAAACAAAAATATCAAATTAAAAGTATAAAAATTAGAGTAATTAAAAAAACAATAAGTAGATGTCAATTTAGAATAAAAATAAAGTTTTAGGGTATAGAATGAACAAAATTTCAAATTAAAATTATAAAACATGATGAATTAAAATATATATATAGGGCCCAATATGGAATTAAAATAAAGTTAAGGGACTATAATGAAGAAAATATCAAATTAAAATAATAAAACATTTGACAAATTTAAAAAATAAATGTGGGTCAATTTGGAATAAAAATAAAGTTTTAGGGTCTAGAAGATGAAAATATCAAATTAAAATTATAAAACATTGGACGAATTAAAAAACAATGAATATGGGTCAATTTGGAATTAAACTAAAGTTTAGGGGACTAGAATGAATAAAATATCAAATTAAAATTATAAAACATCGGACTAATTAAAATAAAGTTAAGAGACTAGAATGAACAAAATATCAAATTAAAATTATAAAACATCGGACTAATTAAAAAATAAAAAAAATATCAATTTGGAATACAAATACAATTTAAGGACTAAAATGAACAAACAAAATGTCAAAGTAAAATTATATATTATTGGACTAATTAAAAAAACAATTAGTATGGGTCAATTTGGAATAGAAATGAAGTTTTAAGGGCTTTAATGAACAGAAATGTCAAATTAAAATTATAAAACATTGGATGATTTAGGGTTTAGGGTTTAAAGGGTTTTGGTTTTAGGGAACTTTTATTAATGGTTTAGGGTTCATACATTGATAGATACATACATACTTGTATACATTAGGGTTTAGGGTTTATGGTGTATGGTCTAGTGAAATTCATCAAGGGTTCAGGGTTCATACATAGATAAGTACATATATACATACTTACATACATTAGGGTTTAATGTTTAGGGTTTATGATTTTTAGGGTTTATGGTTCCAGGTTAAGAAAAAATTCATTAAGGATTTAGGGTTCATATATTGATAGGTACATACATACATACTTACATACATTTTAGTCTCAATATTAGGCACTAGAATGAACAAAATATCATCAAATGATTTATATCTAAAATATTGGAGTAAATTAAAAAATAATAAGGGTAACTTTCTGTGGAAAATAAAATTTTAGGGAATAAAATGAATAAAAATATCACCATATTAAAAATGAATAAAATTTATATCTACATATATATACACATACACATATGCATATAAATATACATATATTATGATATATACATATACATGTATTGTTATAATTAATTAAACATATGCATATATATATATATATACTAAAACACACATGTATACATACATACTAAAACACATATATGCATGTATTTAAGTTTTAGTATATATATGCATGTATGTATGTATGTAAGTTTTAGTATATATATATATATTGTTATAATTATATATACTAGAACATACATATTTGTATGTGTATATGTATACCCCTAAACAATACCCATAAACCTCAACCCTTAAATCTTATAATCGCTAATAATTAGAGTACAAGCCTAATCCCCTAATCCTTAAACTAATCTCATAACTCCAAATAATTAAGTTGACACATTTACCCCTAAATCCCAAACATGAATATCTAAATCTTACAGACACTATTCACTAATAATTAGAGTGCAAGCCTAATCACATAATCCCTAAACTAATCTCATAGCCCCTAACAATCAACTTGACACACTTACCCTTAAACCCTAAACATAAACCCATAAATCTAACAAACAAAATAAATTGAAACATAAAAGGACAAATCTAAAAATAAATTAAAACTAAATTATTAATTAGAGCCCAAATCACAAATGAATAAAATTATTAAACCTAATTACTTACCAAATCTTTATACGAGGACCAAATCAAATTTATAGCAAACTAAAAAGCTTAATAATTAATTAGTTTATGAAGCATGGCCTAATTAAATAAAATTTAAAGAAACTAAACCAAAAGTTAAGACTAAAAAAAATAAACTAAAACCTAAAAGACCTAAACTCTAACCATCTAATTAAGGAAGGACCTAAAGCATAATTAACCCTTAAATAAATAAAAAATCTCATTTCCACTTCAATTTTGATATTGGCGGCTAATCTCCCCCCCCCCCCCCCCCCCCCCATTTCATCTGGCGGCAAAATTACCCCCACCCCCAATTTTGTTTTTGTTTGATATAGTACCACCCCATAATTTTCTATCAATCAAAAAAACTTTCCCGCCATTAATTCAAAAGAACTTCCCCCTAAATTAAAAAATATTTTTTTTATTTTAATAGTTATAATTAAAATTTTTAATAATTTTTTTAAATTTAATGATCACAACTAATAAATTAATTTAAATTTTAAATAATTTGTTTTAAATTCATCCATCACAACTTATTAATTTAATAAAACTTTTAAATTTTAAATATTTTTAATAAAATAAACTTAAGTATGTTAATTTTTATTAAATTTCACAAATAATTTATATTGAACGAGTTAGTATTAAATTAATTTAATAAATTAATACTTTACATTTATCAACACTTTAAATTTATTAAATCGTAGACTTCTTCAACTATATATTAAGTAAATATCAAGTCAGATCAATATCAGTTCAGGTTAAAAATAGGCCGGGTTCAAAGCAGGTCGGGTCCAAAACAGGTCGGGTTCAAAACAGGTCGGGTTCAAAACAGGTCGGGTCCAAAACAGGTCGGGTTCAAAACATGTCGGGTAATATCGGATCTCGAGTCAATCCAGTCGGGTAAAATCGGTTATCTGCCAGGTCGGCTTCGTGTTCGGGTTCGTTTCAGTCGGGCGCAGGTCGGGTTTCAGGTCCACAGTAATAGGTCCAATTCGGGTTCGGGTCGTTTTCAGTCGGACGCAGGTCGGGTTCGGTCACTACAGTAACAGATCGAATTCAGGTTCGGGTCAACAACAGTCGGTTACAGATCGAGTTCAGGTCATTAAATTTTTAGGTCAAATCAAGTTCTGACTCGAGCAGGTTTCAGTCGGGTTTTCAGGATACATTTAATTTATATGAAATTTAAAATAACTTTTTAATTAACCATGTATTTAACTAATGCATTATCAGTATACAAACTATTTTTTCTAACATGTCGGTGTGATTCTAAAATAATATTTTTTATTAAACTTAATCCTTTAATAATACACCTAGTACAAAACAAAACAGTTTAAAGTTGGGTCTCATAGGGATAACAACATTCTATTTTTAGATTCAGAAATTATTTTTTATTAATGCGATGATTATGACCCGTTTGATTTTAGAAAATATTTTTATTTTCTGAAAATAATTTTCATCTCAAATTTTTTAAAAATTAAAAACCCTTATTTTTGTATTTTCCATTTCCCAAACATTTTCAATGGAAACAATAAAAACATATTTTTTTATGTTTTCAAATTTTCACTTATTTTTATTTTCTAAAAACTATTTTTAAATTTCCCAACCAAAAACGTATTTTATTTTCTAAGAAAATGAAAATGAGAACGTACTGTATTCTCTAGAACTAAACAAACACTTACATTCTCAAAACTAATGTCAAGATTCAGACTAATTTAAGATGAGAATATGAACTTCTTTGACCGCTCGATCAATTAATGAATCTAGATAAATTATTTTTTATATAACAATATAATTGTTATGTAACAATTTTGGTACACTCATTTCGTAAGTAAAATAATAAAGTACATAAATTATTTTACAAGATAAATAATCCCACTGGGTTATCTTATAATACAAATTGTGATAAATATTACACGTCAGCAGATTATCTTACTGTTGGAAATTTAAGTGGGAAAGAAGATCGCCACGTGGCAATTCAAATACACAGGAGCCGGAGCGGCGCGGCGCACGTCATTTAGCTTTTGGCGCGACGTGCTTAAGCAGTTAAGCAGCTAACTCAACCATTTAAGGATTTGGTCAGTGTTAGCGACCATAAAAATTAAGATTTATAGGTATTTATATAAATGAAAATTATAGCATAATGGTGTGGTTGAGCTAATTTCTTTTTTTAAATAATGGCTTTAATTTTATCATTATATATACTACTATATGATGAAATTAGGCTGGTAAATGATTTTAAAAACATTCATTTATCGCTTTTAATATTCTCGTATAATCTTTGATATTTAAATTGTTAGTCGAATAATTAAATTTAAATATTGTAGATGCTCATGATTGAGATGCTTTATTAATCTTATTTGTTCATTCATAATATTAAGATTTAAACTTATAATTGTACTTAAATTATTTAACTAAATCAACCGATAGTTGATATTTTATTTATTTATTTTAGCTTAAGGGCTACTTTTGTCGCTATAGTAGTATCAATTTATAGATTTTGCCTCTAAGTATTTTTTTTGCATCAATTTGGCCCATGATCTTATCACGTCCCTAGAATTCTGACCCGTCGGACGTGCGGCCTTAGGCACCTTGGTGCGTGCGTGGAGCCTAAGTTAAGCCTGACGATCTAGGCGAGAGAGCCTAAATCCGTGCGGGAGACGTTTTAACACAATGGGCGACGGCCAAAGAAAAGTGTTGTGGGGAAAATCCGGGCGAATGCCCGGCACCTTTTATTGAACTTAATGAAAATATGGCTCAAGGCTAGAGAACAACTGAAAGAAAGAAAAAAGATGAATAATGAGGTGGGGGTAAGCCTCCTTAAATAGCCCCTCTAGTCCTAATCCTACTCTAACTAGGATAAACTAATGTCCTACTCCCTCAAGGAGATGCAATCCCTGTCCTAAAAGGATTCGTGGCCCCTAACCTCAAGGAAGGCCTTGTTTGTGCGGAGACGTGGCCCAAGGCCCCGTGTGCGGACCTTAGGGTGCGTCTGGCTGGCCCTGTCCAACCCCTCCGTGTGCACTGTCGTCGGGACCCTAGGGTGCGGCGTGATCGGCTCGCCCGGTCCTGAGTGTCGGCCGCTGTCGGGACCCTCGGGTGCGGCGTGATCGGCTTGCCTGGTCCTGGGTGTCGGCCGCTGTCGGGACCCTAGAGTGCGGCGTGATCGGCTTGCCATGCCCTTGGGCGTTGGTCATTGTCGGGACCCTAGGGTGCGTCGGACTCGGTCTGTTCGGTTCCTCGGTGCGGGCTGCTGTCGGCACCCTGGTGTGCGTGTGCATCGGACCTGATGGTGCGGCCCTAGGCCCCCACGGTGTGCACCCGTGTTGCCGACCCTTAGGCCCCTCGGTGTGCACCCGTGGTGCTGACTCGTAGGCCCCTTGGTGTGCACCCTTTGTGCCGACCCTTAGGCCCCTCAGTGTGCACCCTTGGTGCGGGCCCTTAGGCCCTTTGGTCCGCACACCCAGCCTCATGGGTTGCGAATGCTTCTCGTCGGTGTGGTGGAATGTACGTACGAGGTGTGGCCTTCTCGATTTTCCTCGTACTACGTCCCTCGGTTGTCGTCCCTTTGCTCCGTCCCTTGGTGAGCACACACTCGGCCCCTTGATGTGTGGCTGGATTGGGTCGAAAAAATTGGTATGTGACAATCTAGTCGAATTGCATCAACGTTTGCCCCTTGACCGACAGAAGTCAATGTTGACTATTATGGTGCTGACGTGGCGGTCAATATTATTGATGTGGTAATAAACAGTGCTGACGTGACAGTGCACATGTGAAGATAACGTGACAAAGGAGCAAAATTGATTTTTCGACCGAGTTTGAGGGCAAAATTGATTTTCTAGTTGAGTACGATGATAAAATTGAATATTTTAAATTTTTAAGAAAATACTAAAATTTAAAATATTCAAATCACATAAAAATTAATAAAACATTTAAAAAATAATATTAAAATATTAAAAAAACACTATTAAAAATATCTAAAAAAATGTGTTAGGCTTGATGGGTTCGATTTTCTTCAACCAATTAAACTTGCCAAGTGTTGAAGAAGTTGAACTATTTGGGTGATTGGTGGTGGAAGTGAAAAATTAAAAGACACGATGATTTAGAGTGGTTCAACTTTTTAACCTAAGCTTTCCCACTAAGGATTTTCCAACCAATTCACTAATTGATTCATCCCTTTTTCTAGGATTAGGAGGAAACCCTTACAAACTGTTAATCTTTTTACCCAAGGATTAACCAAACACTCTTTACAAGAGAAATAAAATAAGCAAACTAAAATTTTTCTCACAAGGTATTTGCTTGCACTCTTTAAGCTCTCACCCAAACCTAAACACTTGAGAGAAAATATAACAATTTTGGCTCACAAGTGTTGTCTATACAAAGAATAAACAATTAAAGTCCTAAGACACAATTTCTCATCATAATGTCGTTGACAATTGAAGCATTAGTCTTCTATGGATGCTTGAAGGTCCCTTTTATACCCCCAATTGAGTTCATAGCCGTTAGAGACCATTGAGGATGTTTTGGAGTCGTTGAGGTTGATTTCCAAGCTCGTTTTCCTGTTCTGGTGCAGGGCGTACCGATACTTGGGGTGTTCGTATTGATACGATCTTTTTGGAAAAGAGCCGTTGATCATTAAATAGACTTAGCATATCGATACGACTTGTAGCGTATCGATACGACTTATCATTTAAAAAGCCGTTGAAATTAGACCGTTGAAGGTTGTTGAAAGAGCTGTTGGAATAAAACAAAGGGTATCAATACGCTTCATAGCGTATTGAGTGGATCAAATTAACCGATATGGCCAAAAGAGGGTGAATTGACACTTTAAAAATTTAAGGGAGCAAAAGAAACAATTAAAAATGATAGAAAATGCAATTATAGTGGTTCAAGCTTCTAAACAAGCTCTACATCCCCTACCTTAGCTCCCACTAAGGATTTTCAAAAAACTCTCCACTAATTTGTTCTTCCCCTTTTCTAGGCTAAGGAGGCAACTTTTACAAATGTTCAATCTTTCTACCCAAAGATTGAACCACAAGACTCTCACTTTACAAAGAAGATGTTGGCTATTACAATTGATCTCTCACAAGATAAATATAGCACAAATAACTTACAAACACTCTCAAAACTCTCAAATTAGATTTACACTAAGAACTCTAAGAGTTGGGTACAAGAATTTGACAATAAGTGCTAGAGTTTGGATTTGATTGCTTAGATGTTGCTTTGAGGTTTAATAATTGTTGCCGGTGCTTTTGAGGCTCGCTTTTATACATTCCCATTGATTTCTAGCCATTTTGGTGGTTGATGTCATCAATAGAACCATTGAGTCTCTCTATTCCCTCCATAAATGCAGTTCTGCAACTACTCGTATCGAAACACGAGGCCTTGTACCGAAACAACCACTAAAAAAGAAAGATCAGTTATGTGTAAAAAGGGGACCGTATCGAAACATCTATAGACTGTATCGAAACATTTTGAAACTATAAAATGTTGTTTCAAAACTTCAAAGTGGTGTATCGAAACAATTTGAAACTGTAAAAAAGCCGTTTCGAAACACCAAAGGGGTGTATCGAAACAAGTAACCAATTTTCAAAAATTCCGTTATAACAAGTAACAACTAGTTCATTTAATGCTCTATTTTGAAAATACTTAACCCATGTATCGAAACGGGTATGAGCTGTTTCGAAACTACACTTAAAAAACAAAAGCCTAGATGAAGGTTGCATCGAAACGGGCAAGCATGTTTCGAAACCTTAGTCTCAAAACAGATTATTCCGCATCGAGACAGATATTTCCAGTGTCAAAACGTATCAAACACTTTTGGGGTGTTTAGAAACACCTGGGCAATTTTGAGTATTTTAGCTTTGAAACACTTAGAAAATTTTATGGGATTTAAGTTTTGACTTTAAAACATTTTAAGTCTAAAATTTACTTGTCAAATGTGAGTCTTTTGAGTACTTAAAAAATTATTTACTTTGAAATTTGGTCCTTAGACTGTTTGTTATATCAAAATCAAACATTGGTTTTACAATCTCCCATTTTTGATATAACAAAACCAAAGTAAAATTTTAAGTAAACTTCCCTTAAATTGAAGCTGAGTTATGAAAAAGGTTTAAAAAAATTTAGCTTAACCCATGTTCTCCCCCTTTTTGTTAGATCAAAATGAATGAAGAAATAAAGAATATAACCGAGATATAAAGCAATATAGCACAAGACAAAGCATAATTAAGGCAACATAATATCATTAAGCATAATAAACAAAAGAAAAAGTTCCAAAATATCCAAACATAATACCTAAAAACAATAGATCAAAGCATAGGTCCTAAAACAAAACACAAATAGGTGCATAAAAATGGAAATCCTAAACTAGATGATATGCAATGAGATGCAAATAACTAAGGCTGATCATCATCTTCATCTTCATCATTGGCGGTGCTCCTTCTAAATTGCCTCAACTCACCATAAAAGCCGGTGAAAGACATGTCCATCGATGCTTGTTGAGTTTCAACCGAAGTAAGTCGATTCTCAACACTTTGGACACGTTCCTCCAAGGAAGTGAAACGAGTGTCAATTGCAGTAAAACTAGAGTTGATGTTGGTTTGCAAGCCATTGAATTGCTCGATGAGAAAAGTCATGAGAGCTTTATTGTTAGGTGGAGAAACTTGAGGTTGAGGTTCGGGGGCCACAACTTGCGGAGGATTCTCAACACGAATCCATTCTCCATCAATGAATTGAAACTTACAACGAAGAAGAGTGCACTCATTGATGGGATCCTTGAGAGATTTCAAAAAACCAAGAGAGCAATCGATCCCCAATTTCGAGAACAAATAACTCAAAGCGGTTCCATAGGTGAAGGAAGTGACAAGATCTGAGTTACGGTTTTGGACAAGATGCACCATCTCGAAAAACACGATTCAGTAAAAATTTAGTCGACGTTCCTCACGAAAGCAACAAATACAAAAACCGTTGACTTGGCGAATGTGGGAGAAATTTTCTCCGGATGGACGAAACCACCAAGAGACCATTAGATGAATAATGCGATCATGAGCATCAAGGGCCGTAGCGAAGCCACCAAGAGTGTGTCCCGAAAATACCCTCATCTTCAAATCCAAAAACATTGACCAAGGTTTGAGGATCAACCCGAAACTTCTTCCCCATGAGGTAGGATTCGATGGCAATCACTTGAGAATGATCGACATTAGAAATACATCGGGCATTGGCATAAAAGAGAAGAACCATGTTACGGTACAAAGTACCGGTTAAGCTCAAAAATTGTAAGAAACACCAACGCCTTAATAAGGTGCGATAACGAAATTGAAATCGTTCGGAATCCAAAAAGGGTATAGAAATAACATGCTCACGTCAAATTGCATGATCTTGAAAAAGTTTGAAGTTGGTATGGGTGTCTTTATTTCAAAGACTCTTTTGATAGAGTAGAGTGAGGTTGGGATGAGAGGAATCGTCATCAATGTTTGTATTTCCCCAGCCTCATCAGATCGTACTCTCTTCCTAGAACCCATATTCGAAATCTGAAAACAATTCAAGATACAAAACACATGTATGCGTGAATCAACCAAATTCAATCCAATAGTCAAGGTGCTGATAAAAAATCTATACAATATAGTTTAAAACATATATAAATATAAAATGATTTTTTGGTAAAAAGAATTTTGAAAAACATTAAGGAAAAATATATGATATAAATTTTATATCCGAACAAAAAATTTTCTAGTTTTAAAGAATATTTGCAAAAACTTCAAAACCCATACTACAAGTATATATTCTATAAAAAAATTGAGTAAAAACATTGAAGAAAATCAAATAAAAATTTAAAAAGAAAAGAAAAATGGTTTATACCTTGATATAGAAAAGTTGATGAATGAAGGATGATTAATGCACAAATTTCTTACAAAGCCTTAGCCTTGAGGTGTAGATTGAAAACCCTAAAAAAATTTATGTTTTCGTGTAAAAAATCAAAAGATTTGAGGAGTTTATATAGGGGGTTTCGGCTAGGGTTTGAAAGAAAAAGAGAGTTTGTGTTTTAATTAAAGTTGGATACTCATTTAAGGCTATTTAAAACAATTTGCGCAAACGCGTATCGATACGCCAAGTGGCATATTGGAACGGGGGGATCGAAACGCTTTCGAGTCGTTTTGGTATGATACCTGTTTCGATACAAGTAATAGCTGTTTCGGAACAACACCACGAACCTGTATCAAAACGTGAAGAGCCTATTTTGATACGACCAATTACAGTAACCAACTTAGATCGAGCCCGTATAGAAACAGATGCACTTGTTTTGATACACCTTTGCCAGAAAATGCATTTTGGGCAACTTTAAGTCTAAAAAGCCAACTTAGATCGAGCCTAAATGCATGTAATTGATATATAAAACATGTTATATGAACTAAAACAGTTGCATACTCCCCCTAACAACAAGCATAGATGCAAAATGAGGCAAATCAACACAAGCATGATCATCAAATAATTTCAAGCACATTTTTGGTTATTTGGGACCTAAAAAGGTCAAGGGAGGCTAGTTAAACCTAACTCTCTTCTAAGGGTCCAACAACATTCTTTATCTAAAGGTTTGGTAAATATATTCGCTAATTGGTTCAAGGTATCAACATATTCTAGAACTACATCATTTTTCAAGATATGATCTCTAATGAAATGATGTCTAATTTCTATATGTTTGGTTCTAGAGTGTTGGATGGGATTCTTAGTGAGACAAATGGCACTAGTGTTGTCACATTTAAGTGGTATGGTATCTACTTGAAAGAATTGTTGCTTCATCCAAAGAACTTGAGCACAACAACTCCCTAAGGATATGTACTTTGCTTCAATGGTAGATAAGGCTACACTATTTTGTTTCTTAGAGAACCAAGATACGAGCATACTACCTAAGAATTGACATGTTCTGGAGGTACTTTTCCTATCTATCTTACATCCCCATAATCAGTATAAAAAAACATGAAGGTTAAAGGAGGAATCCTTAGGATACCAAAGACCTAAATTAGGTGTATCGCCAAGGTATCTAAAAATTCTCTTAATGGCAACTAGGTGTGATTCTCTAGGGCTAGCTTGAAACCTAGCACACAAGCAAATACTAAACACAATATATGGTCTACTTGCGGTAAGGTAAAACAAAGAGCCAATCATGGATCTATAAAGCTTAGAATCGACACACTTACCTCCCCCATCTTTGTCAAACTTTATTGATGAGCTCATTGGAGTGGCTTGAGGCTTTACATTCTCCAAGCCAAACTTCTTGAGCATGTCCTTTATGCATTTTGCTTGATTGATGAAGGTGTCATCTTTCCTTTGTTTGATCTGGAGCCCCAAGAAAAATGAGAGCTTTCCCATCATGCTCATCTCAAATTCACATTGCATTAGCTTAAAAAATTCTTTGCAATAAAATTCATTAGTAGAACCAAAAATAATATCATCAACATATATTTGAAATACTAAGATGTCATTTCCATATCTTTTAATGAAAAGTGTAGTATCCACTTTTCCTTTTTCAAAACCTTTTTGAATCAAAAAGTTTGAAAGCATTTCATACCAAGCTCTAGGAGCTTGTTTTAAACAATAAAGATCTTTAGTTAGTTTGAAAACATTATTTGGAAATTGTGGATCTTCAAAACCCGGTGGTTGTTCAACATACACTTCTTCATTTATAAAACCATTTAGAAAAGCAATTTTCACATCTATTTGAAAAAGCTTGAAATCATGATAACATGCAAATGCAAGAAGCATCCTAATAGCTTCCATTCTAGCTACGAGTGCATATGTTTCATCAAAATCAATTCCCTTTTCTTGAGTGTAACCTTGAGAAACAAGCCTAGCCTTGTTTCTCACTATGTTACGACTCTCATCTAGTTTGTTTCTAAATACCCACTTAGTTTCTATAGTAGATTGATTACTAGGCCTATCAACTAATGTCCATACTCTACTTCTCTCAAATTGATTAAGTTTCATCAAAAATCATCTTTTAATGCTTCTTTGATATTTTTAGGCTATATGCATGAGATGAATGCAACATGATTCATAAGTTTGAGAGAGGATCTAGTAGTTACCCCCTTGGATGGATCACCCAAGATTTCACCACCTTTGACATAGTTGAACTCCCTTGGATATGTCACCTCCTTTTCCTCAAGAGCCAAGTTCTTCAAGGCTTCAAGAGGTGGATCTTGTGCTTCCTCTTCTTTAGTTGGAATCTCATCCACCTTTGATGTTTGTCTTCTATCAATGGCTTCAATGATCCCCACATCATCATCATCATCATCATCACAAGATTCCTTCCTCGGAAGGAGGTTATCATCGAAAACAACATGTATAGACTCTTCAACGACCAAAATTCTTTTATTAAATACCTGGTAGGCTTTAGAATTTAGGGAATAACCCAAAAATATTACTTCATCACTTTTAGCATCAAATTTACCTAAGTTGTCTTTTCCATTGTTTAAAACAAAACATTTACAACCAAAAGGGTGAAAATAGCTAATGTTAGGCTTTTTGGATTTCAAAATCTCATAAGGTGTTTTCTTTAAAATATGCCTAATCATTACTCTATTAATAATATAACAAGCCGTATTAGTGGCTTCTGCCCAAAAATACTTAGATAAATTGTTTTCACAAAGCATGGTCCTAATTATCTCTTCTAAAGTTCTATTATTCTTCTCAACTACCCTATTTTGTTGAAGAGTGAGGGGAGCCGAAAAATTATGACTAATACCATTTTCATTATAAAATATTCAAAACCCATATTTTGAAACTCGGTTCCATGATCACTTCTAATATGTGAGATTTTAAGATCAAGATCATTTTGGGTAATTTTTATAAATGTGATAAATTTTCTAAAGCCTCATCCTTAGTACTTAAGAATATAACCCAAGTGTATCTAGAAAATTCATCTACCAATACAAATGCATATGACTTACCACCCAAGCTCATAGTTCTAATAGGCCCAAATAAATCTATATGGATTAATTGTAACACCATACTAGTTGAAACATCATTAACGAGTTTAAATGAGGTTCTCTTTTGTTTACCCTTAGAATAAGCATCACATATTTTATCTAATGAAAATTTTAGTTCGGGTAAACCTCTAACTAGATTTTGGGGAATTAACTTTTCTAAAACACTTATGCTAGCATACCCTAGTTTCCTATGCCACAACCATGCATCATTCTCATCATGTGCAACTAAACATGCATGAGATGAATGTAGGTCATCTAAATGCACCATATAAATGTTTCCTATGCGATGACCAATGAGCATTATTTTATTTGTTTTAATGTTCACAATTTTACACCCATTTTTATCAAAATGAACATCAAAACCTTTGTCACAAAGTTGACTAATGCTCAATAGATTATGTTTAAGATCATTGACAAGTAATACATTTTCAATAAGAATGGATGAGAGATTACCAATAGAGCCAATGCACTTGATATGGCCTTTGGAGTTGTCACCGAAAGTTACCACTCCACCATGCTTTGTCTTGAGCTCTATGAATCTACTATTGTATCCGGTCATATGTCTTGAGCATCCACTATCAAGGTACCATGTGTTTTGACTTGAAGCTTTGGCCTTGTAGCAATGCCCCCTACAAACAAAGATTAGTTCTTTGATTTTGGTACCTAAACCATTTTAGGTCCATAAGTGCTAGCTCCCCAAAACTTGGTTCCCTTAAGAATCCAAGATGAAATAGCAACAATATTCTTAGAAGCTATAAGTTCCTTAGGAACCCATACACTTCTAATCATCTTAGCTCTAGAATGCCTTTGAGAGCCACTTTTTTGTTTGTAGTTAAAATCCTTTCTCTTTACATATTGGGTTTTTGAAGAACTACCCTTGTTAAAACCATTTTTCCCAATAGCAAGAAAAGTTTTAAGATTATCCACTTCCTTAGTGTGATAGTCTTGGAAATCGGAAAGAAGTTTTTCAACATCAAGATTTTTATTTTTAAGCTCATTTGAAAGATTTATCAAGTATAAAACTTTCTTTTCCAATTCGAAATTGGTTTTTTGAAAGAGACTCATTTTGAGATTTTAAATCGGACATATTTTTTCTTGTTTTTCAAAATAAACTCTTTATATTTTCAACCAATTTATCGTAAACTTCTTGCAACTCATCATAGGCATCATATAGTTCATCATGAGTAAGAGATGATGAGTTAGAGTTTACCATAGATTCCTTCTTAAGGGCCATGAGGCAAAGGTTAGCCACTTCATGCTCCTCATCCTCAAATGTTGACTCCTCATCACTCTAAGTTGCTACTTGAGCCTTGAACTTCTTCTTCTCAAAGCTCTTTTTCTTTAGTTGAGGAAATCAATGCGAATGTGACCTGGCTTCTTGCACTCATAGCAAATGAGTTGGTCTTTTTCTACTTCTTTGTTCTTGTTCTTGAAGTCTTTTCTCCTTGAAAACGTTTTACCACGATTGGACTTCATGAACCCTGAGAATCTTTTGGCTATCATAGCCAATTCTTCAAACTCTTCTTCCCTACTAGAAGTGCTCTCCTCTTTTGGTAGAGAGGCTTTGAGAGCAATTCCCTGTTTCTTCTTCTCTACCTCTTGTTTGACTATTCTTCTCTCTTCTTTTCTCTTCTCTTCTCTTCATCTCTCCCTTGTTTCATGATCTCATGAGTAAGGAGAGATCTTACCAACTCATCGAGCTTTAAGGTCTTCAAATTCTTTGCCTCAATGATAACGGTTCTCTTCCCACCCCATAATTCAGGAAGTGAATAGAGTAGCTTCCGGACTAGCTTGTCTTCGAGGATGATCTCTCCGAAGCCTTTTAAACAATTTACGATGACGAAGAAGCGATCAAACATCTTTGTTACTGTCTCATCGGCCTTCATCTTGAAGTTATCGTAACTAAGAATGAGGATGCCAATCTTCGTCTCTTTTACATCGATTGTTCCTTCGTAAGTGGTCTCAAGAGTGTCACACATTTCTTTGACACTTGTGATCGAGGACACTTTGGAGTCGATGTCCGGTCCGAGTGAGCAAAATAGCATGTGCAAGGCTTTGTCATTCATTTGCAATCTCTTCCTATCCTCTTTACTCATCTTCACCTTCTTCGTCGGAACAAGCCTTTCTTCTTCATCTCTTTTCATGGGAATGATTGGTCCATCTTCTACCACATCCCATATGGTGTAATTATTTGAATTGATGAAGAGGCGCATTTGGTTCTTCCAATAAGGATAGTTATTCCCATTGAAGACTGGTGGTTTGGTGATAGATTGTGACTCGTATATGCTTGGTCCGGAGGTAGATGCCATGGCTTGACTGGAAAATTGATCAACACTCTTCTAGGATCTCCTCTTGTGGTTGTGAAGCCTTTAAAGAGGTAGGATCTAATGCCAATTGTTGAGTGGATCAAATTAACCGATATGGCCAAGAGGGAGTGAATTGACACTTTAAAATTTGAAGGAATCAAAAGAAACAATTAAAAATGATAGACAAGGCAATTATAGTGGTTCAAGCTTCTAAATAGGCTCTATATCCACTACCTTAGCTCCCACTAAGGATTTTCAACAAACTCTCCACTAAATTGTTCTTCCCCTTTTCTAGGCTAAGGAGGCAACCTTTACAAATGTTCAATCTTTCTACCCAAAGATTGAACCACAAGACTCTCACTTTACAAAGAAGATGTTGGCTATTACAATTGATCTTTCACAAGATAAATATAGCCCAAATAACTTACAAACACTCCCCAAACTCTCAAATTTGATTTACACTAAGAACTCTAACAGTTGGGTACAAGAATTTGACAATAAGTGCTAGAGTTTGGATTTGATTTCTTGGATGTTGCTTTGAGGTTCAATAATTGTTGCTGGTGCTTTTGATGCTTGCATTTATACATTCTCATTGATTTCTAGCCGTTTGGGTGGTTGAGGTCGCCAATTGAGGTTTTAGGGCTGTCTCTTTCCTCTATAAATGCAGTTCTGCAACTACCTGTATCGAAACACGAGGCCTTGTATCGAAACAACCACTAAAAACGAAAGAGTCGTTATATATAAAAAGGGGACCGTATCAAAACGACTATAGGCTGTATCGAAACGTTTTGAAACTGTAAAATGTTGTTTTGAAACTTCAAGAGTGTGTATCAAAACAATTTTAAACTGTAAAAAGGTCGGTTCGAAACATCAAAGGGTGTATCAAAACAAGTAACCAATTTTCAAAAATTTCGTTTTGACAAGTAACAACTAGTTCATTTAATGCTCTATTTTGAAAAAACACTTAAACCCCTGTATCGAAACGGGTATGAGCCGTTTCGAAACTACACTTATAAAACAAAAGCCAAGATGGAGGTTGTATCGAAACAGACAAGCATGTTTCGAAACCTAGTCTCGAAACAGATTAGTCCGTATCAAAACGAACATTTTCAATGTCAAAACATATCGAAACACTTTACGAGAGTTTTGAAATGCCTAGGTAATTTTCAGTATTTTGGCTTTGAAACACTTAGAAAATTTTATGGGGTTTAAGTTTTGACTTCAAAACATTTTAAGTCTAAAATTTACTTGTCAAATGTGAATCTTTTGAGTACTTAAAAATTTATTTACTTTGCAATTTGGTCTTTAGATTATTTGTTATATCAAAATCAAACATTGGTTTTACATAGCGTATCGGTATGACCCTACTCCGTATCGGTACGGCCAAACCGTAGCGATACAGGTTTTGGCTACTAGAATTTTCCTATAGCTGAAACCCTAAGGCGTATCAATACTATGTATATCGTATCGGTACGATGACTTTGAAAACGCGGGTTTGGCTACTTAAAACACATTTTAAACCATTCCAAAGCCTTGTAAAAACCTTTAAACATATTTTCAAGTTACTTGAACTTACAAAACATTTTAAGATCTTTTTAATTTAGTCCAAGAATTTTTTTAAATATTATATCAAAACACATATCTCAACAATCTCCCTTTTTGATATAATAAAAAACTTGAAAAATTGTTTGTGATTCTCCCCCTTTATAAAATAATTTTTGAATAAGAGACATAATTTTAAAATTTGAAAAATCAAATTTTCAAACCATTTTAAAAGTTATGTGTCTTATTTAAAAATTATTTTATAAAGGGGGAGAATCACAATCAATTTTTCAAGTTGTTTAATTATATAAAAAATGGGGAGATTGTTGAGATATGTGTTTTGATATAATATTTAAAAAATTGTTGTGGATAGAATTAAAAAGATTAACCAAAGACTCTTTACAAGAGAAATAAAATAAGCAAACTAAAATCCTTCTCACAAGGTATTTGTTTGCACTCTTTAAGCTCTCACCTAAACCTAAACAATTGAGCAAATATGACAATTTTGGCTCACAAGTGTTGTCTATACAATGAATAAACAATTAAAGTCTTAAGACATAATTTCTCATCATAATGCTGTTGACAATTGAAGCATTAGTCTTCTATGGATGCTTGAAGGTCCCTTTTATACTCCCAATTGAGTTCATAGCCGTTGGAGACTGTTGGAAATATTTTGGAGCCGTTGAGGTTGATTTCCATGCTCATTTTCCTATTCTGGTGTAGGGTGTGTCGATACTCAGGGTGCCCGTATCGATACAGTCTCTTTGGGAAAGAGCCGTTGAACATTAAATAGCCTTAGCGCATCGATGCGGTTTGTAGCGTATCGATACGGCTTGTAGAATATCGATACGACTTATCATTTAAAAAGCCCTTGAAATTAGACCATTGAGGGTAGTTGAAAGAGTCGTTGGAATAAAACAAAGGGTATCTATACGCTTCATAGTGTATCGGTACGACCCTACTCCGTATCGATATAACCAAACCGTACTGATACAGGTTTTGGCTACTGTAATTTTCTTGTAGCTGAAATTGTTGAGTGTGCAAAAGTTCTATATTTTACCCCTTATTTAACCTATATTTCTGTTGTATTCAAGCATAATTCATTGCATTTAGGTAAAGTTTCGCATATACATCACAATTAGATAAAATATCACAATTGCTACTGATTTTGGCTACTTTTGCAGGTATCTGCTGTGGCAGACTCAGGACAGCGAAGGAGCAGAGCTGGAACAAAGGACTGGAGTCAAGAAGCAAGATGTTGTCGTGGCCACTACCGTGGCAGCCATGACGACAGCGTTGGTGAAAGGGAAAAGTGAAGTGGAGCTCGACAGATAGAGGAATTCAAGCCGGTCTGTCATGGGCCACTCCTATATTTTTCTGAGCCTTAGAGCAGAATGAAGGCCAAGCCCAAAGTTCAAGGAAGAAACCCAAAGCAAGAAAAGATGACGAATTAAAGGCATTTACTCAGAAGATTTAATCTTAAAAAGAGTTGTACTTTAGTTTCAACTTGTATTCTTACCTTATTAGAAAACTTGAACCCAAGGCCTATATAAAGACATGTAATTCGACCTAGGGAAGGATATCTCATCTCTAGCCGTCTTCCCCAAAACCCTTGTCATTTTCCCCTTCTCATCATGTTCTAAACTTCCCCTAGGGCTAAGGGGTTATTCTGTAAAGTAGTTGCAAGGATTGTACTATTTAGGATTTTTCTGTTCAATGAAATAAAACTTCAAGTTTGCTTATTCTAGTTTCAACATCTTGCAAGAGTATCGAGAGAGCATTGTAAGATTATCTATTTACTTAATATCAGGAGAGTTAAGTATATGAAAGGAGTAAGTACTGGTTCTCCAGTTTATGGTTGAACTATCTCAGACCTAGGGATAAGACGAGGTTAAGTGGCTAAGGAAGAATTCAACAACATTGGTGTTCACCCTTCGATTCACGCCGGGAGGTATCATCCAAGAAGTGTTCATCAGCAGCACTTGGGCCTAGGGATAGGACAAGTCATAGCAGGGATTCTTGCCAAGCTTGAAGTGCAGAGTTGTGTGATCGCTGCCGCGACAACAACAGACTTCTACCGCGACAGGTGCTGCCGTGACAGGGACGACGACAAAACATGAATTTCTCTTCAGTACAACACCTGCACTACTGAGCAAATCAATACCGGCCTATCTCTAAACCCTGAATCTTCTATATTTTACATTCATTATTCTCCAATATTACTTTCCAAACATTTTGAACTCTTTTTCTCTCTCGTGCAACAACTATAGGATAAAGCTATTTCCAGTCCATGTGGAGACGATATCCGATATTCCAAGTATCACTTTACTACTTGCGTCGTGTGCACTTGCACTATATTGCGATAGGACTTTTGACACGCAACAAGTTTTTGGCGTCGTTGACGGGGACTGGCAACATATCTTTACCCCTATTTTACTGCACTTTTCTTTATTTTTTGTTATTTTTTACTGATATTGTTTACCCTATGCTTTTTACAAGGTCTACTGTTTGCTTTTGCGCAGATCTAGACGAGGCAAAGAACCTGAGTGCAAACTAGACCCTGAAGTCGAACGTACGTGCAACGTCAGGAACCGAGTCTGCCTCTTGATAGCAAGAAACGACTATCTCGAGGAACAATTAGAAGCAATGCATAACGGGGTAAATAATGAACAGAGGAATGCTGAAGATCCTCCCCTAGATGACCGGAACGGACGGCCTGCCGCTGCCGTGGCCGCACGACAGTCCTGCCGTGACTACATTATCAATGATCATGTGAAACTGGAGACCACCTTGCCAGAAGTGAAAGCTGAGAACTTCGAGCTGAAACCTGTTATGTTCAGCATGATCAATTCCGCTGGCCAGTTTAGTGGTGCTGCAATAGAGGATGCCCGAGAACACATGAAAACGTTCCAAGAAATCTGTGGATCGTTTAGGCTACCAGGAATAAATCCGGAAATACTGAGGCTCCGGTTATTTCCTCATTCACTGAGAGACAGAGCTAAAACTTGGTGGAATAAACTAACTCCAGGTTCAATACGAACTTGGGCAGATCTCTCTCGTGAAATTTTATCTCGTTTTAATCCTTCTCACTTATCTAAGCGATTACGTAACGAAATTGCTACTTTTCAACAGGAAGATGACGAACCAATGCACAAGGCATGAGACAAGTTTACAACTATTCTAAGGAACTGCCCGATGCATGGTTTCCCTGTGTAGAATCAAGTCATTAAATTCTACAATGCTGCCAACACACACACTCGTATGAGAATAGATTCAACAGCAAATGGACTTTTGTTGGATAAAGATCCAGACGAAGCAATGGTGGTGTTGAAAAACTTAGCAAAGAATGACGAGCTATTCCCTACAGCAAGGAGAGGTAAACAAGGGATAGCTGTAAAAGATTATGAAGCCGACAATTCCCTGAAGACATAGGTTGCATACCTCACAAAGGCAGTGGAAAATCTGTTAAAAAGAGATTCTAAACCTATATATTCTGCAGAAGAGGTATGTGAAACTTGTAGTGGGAACCACAGTTCGGAAGACTGTCCGTTATAGTTAGAGGAGGGGATGTATGTTGGAGATTACAACAAGCCAAGAAATTACGACTCCAACAATTACAATCCCAACTGGAGGAAAGATCCCAAGTTCTCTTGGAGCAATTCAAATAACACACTTAATCCTCAGATGCAGAACAACCAAAACCAAGGGGCACCTAGAATCCTGTCACGACAGCAACCACAGCAGCAGCCGGTAGCCGCACCTAGTATACTGGAGCAGACATTGGCCACATTCATGTCACAGACAAGAGCTTACATGGCAAACATGGATCACTTTGTCAAGAAAACATAGTCATTCATGGACAAGACAGAGATGAGGATGACTAACCATGAGGCCACCCTGAAATCACTAGAGACACAGATGGGCCAGGTCTCCCAGCATATTAAGCCAAGGTAAAATGGAGGATTCCCTAGTGATACTGAGGTCGCTATAAAACCCACACATGAGCAGTGTAAAGCAATTACAACTAGGAGTGAGAAACAACTGTAAGGGCCGGAGATGAAAACCATACCAATTGAGGAACCGACCCTAGATACACCTGCCGTGAACACTGCCCCGACAGAGGATGAACAACCTGCTGCCGACACACCTGTCACGACAGCAGAGGAGACAGAGGAGCAAGAAAAGTATGCTGAAGAACCTAAGCCTTCTCAGATTCGAATACCATGTGAAGGATGTCTGGAAGATTACCGTCCTCCACCCTCTTTTCCACATCAGTTACAAAACCAGAAACATGAGTACCAGCTCAAAAAGATTTATGACATTTTTAAGTAGGTGCACATTAATATACCGCTGTTAGAGGCCATCAAGTAGATGCCCGGTTATGCAAAATTTCTCAAGGACGCCACGTCAAAAAGGTCCAGACTTGGAGAATTCAAAACGATAAAAATTACAGAAGGATGCATGACTATCTTGCACAGACATCCACCCCAGAAGAAGAAGGATCCTGGGAGCTTCATCATACCGTACATAATTGGTGACAAATTCGTGGGTAAGGCACTTTGTGATCTAGGGGCTAGCATAAATTTAATGCCAAAATCCATGTTTCAGAAATTAGGTATTGGACGAGCACGGCCCACGACAGTCATTCTGCAGCTGGCAGACCGCTCTTACGTACAACTAGAAGGGAGGATCGAAGATATTCTGGTAAGAGTGGATAAGTTTATTTTTCCTGCCGACTTTCTTGTGTTATGCTGTGAAGAAGATGAGAACACACCAATCATCATGGGGCGACCCTTTCTAGCCACATGCAGATCTGTGATTGATGTGGAGAAAGAAGAACTGCCAATGAGAGTAAATGATCAAGAAATCAAACTCAATGTTCTCCAAGCAATCAAACATGCTAATGCAGAAGAAGAGTGCAAGGCCATCATTGAAGTAATCCTTGACTAACCCTGCATCAGGTCGAGCTGCCATGACATAAAATTTGGTCACTGCCACATCAGTCATCTGGAAGACTGTCACGGCAGCAACGACGACAGTGATTCCTCTGATTCAAACATATCCGACACTGAAGGTCATGAGGAGGTAAATTGGATAGGCAATCGTCCAGGTAAGTTATTCGAGCCCCTAAATTATACCTCGAATGAACGCATAATCCAAAAGCCTTCAGTCGAAGTACCACCTATTTTAGATCTTAAGCCCCTGCTAGGGCAGCTTAAATATGTTTTTCTTGGTTTAAATGATACGTTGCCCGTAATCATCTCTTCCAAGTTAATGCTGAAACAAGAGCAGCAACTAATCAGAATGCTACAACAGCATAAGAAGGCTATTGGATGGACGATAGCTGATATCCAAGGCATCAGTCCGGTATTATGCATGCACAAGATTCTCTTGGAAGATAATCTTAAGCTGACTATTGATGCCCAGAGACGCTTAAATGACGCTATGCGAGAAGTGGTGAGAAAAGAAATTATCAAATGGCTTGACGCCAGAATAATTTATGCCACCTCAGATAGTAAGTAGGTGAGCCTGGTGCAGTGCGTACCCAAAAAGGGAGGAATAACTGTGGTGACCAACGAAAAGAACGAACTAATCCCAACTAGGACTGTGATCGGTTGGAGGGTTTGTATGGATTACTAGAAGCTTAACAAAGATACCCAGAAAGACCATTTCCCCTACCTTTTATTGATCAAATGCTTGATAGACTAGCGGGGAATGTCACATCCCAAAAACCGGTCTAGTCGGAATTAAGTTCCGGTGACCGAATATTTTATATTGATTCAATATTGTCTTGTCGGTCCTAACCGATTCCTATTTAATCTAGTTCAAAAAGTCGTGAAAGAATAACCGCCAACCAAGGGAAAAAGTGATGTTATAGGGGAACCCTAATATCGAGGTGAGTGTAGATGCATTTGTCTCGGGTGACACGGTGTCATTCCGATCTTTGTTTCTACGTTCTGATATGTGAGTGTAGCAGCGTCTCGAGTTAGGCAAGGGCCTACTCGAACTTGTTGTTATATTTATTAGTACTAACCTTTGAGTTAGAAGTATTATGTCATCGATCATATGTTGGTAAGTGTACGGTAAGCATTGCATTGATTCTATGATTCATAGTATGATTATTGTTGTCATGAAAATCATTGAAAGCATTGACATGTGATAAGTATGACATGAATTATTGATATTGTTTATTGATATGAAATATTGTTATGAATCATTGTTGTTGAACCTTGGATTCGTGAGTATTGGATACAATTGGCATGCCATAGAATTCATGAGCTCATTGGTACGGGTATTGGGCTTCGGCCATTGGTGCGGAGGAGGGATATGTTGTGTGTTGGTCAATTGGTGCGGAGGAGGGATTATGACACGACCATTATTGTTGGTGATGTGGTGGAATTCGCGTATCCAAATACTATTGAATCGGTCCAAGGGAAAATATTTATTATCGAAATTGCTTTTGATATGATTGGATAACATGCCTTTCATTTATAATAGGTATATAGATTGCTTATGTGAAATGTGCCATTGAAGTATGCAGCATTGCATAACATGCTCATTCATTGCTATTGGCTACCTCACTTAGACTATGTAAGTCTAATGCATTCATTTGCATAACATTTTCAGGTTAAGGAAAGTATCGGATCGAGATCAGGATTAGTTGGAAGTTCGGCAAGTCACCACAAGCTAAGAGTAATGTGTTTTGTCTTTATGAACTCCTAGTATGGTGGCAAAGTAGTTAAAGTAATTATACTAGTCTTGTGGTCCTACTATTATGTAAATGTTACCTATGTTTTGTATAAGGTTTTAAAGCTATATTGACTTTTGAGTTAATAATAAAAATTGACATATTTGGTACTAAAATATTGATTAAAAGTTTAAGATTTATGTCTTCGATCTCTGTTATGTTTTTCGGTAGCGCTCTCCGACCCGGTTCTCTACCAGGCCGGGAAGGGGGTGTTACAGGAAAACCTTATTATTGTTTTCTTGATGGTTACTCAGGTTACAATCAGATAGCTATTGCACCGAAGGATCAAGAGAAAACGACCTTCACATGCCCATATGACACTTATGCTTTTCGGAGAATGCCATTTGGACTCTGCAATGCACCAACAACCTTCCAAAGGTGCATGATGGCGATATTCTCCGACATGGTGGAGGACTTCCTAGAAATTTTCATGGACGATTTTTTCGTCTTTGGAGACAGTTTTGAAGGCTGTTTAGGCAACCTATAGAAGGTGCTTGAAAGATGCGGAGAAGCGAACTTGGTCTTAAACTTGGAAAAATGCCACTTCATGGTGGATGAAGGAATAGTCCTAGGCCACAAGGTAAGCTGCCGCGACATCGAGGTAGACAGAGCAAAAATAGAAGTCATCGAAAAGCTGCCGCCACTTACCACAATCAAGGGGATTCACAGTTTCTCAGGGCATGCTGGGTTTTATCAACGATTTATTGTCAATTTCTCGAAGATTACTAAACCCTTATACCACCTATTGGAGCAGAATCGTCCCTTTGACTTTAACACTGAATGTACTGAGGCATTCAGAATTCTAAAGGAGAAGCTGGTAACAACCCCGATCGTAGAGCCGCCAGACTGGAGTTTGCCATTTGAGATAATGTGTGATGCTAGTGACTATGCTGTCGGGGCATCGCTAGGGCAAAGTAAGGATAAGCTCTTCCATGTGATTTATTACGCCAGCAAAACACTGAATGATGCCCAAGTAAACTACACCACAACAGAAAAGGAACTATTAGCAGTGGTGTTCTCAATCGACAAGTTCCATCCGTACATACTTGGAATAAAGGTGGTGGTCTATACAAACCATTCAACACTGAAGTATTTGTTCACAAAAAAAGATGCAAAACCAAGACTGATACATTGGATTCTGCTACTGCAAGAGTTCGACATTGATATCAAGGATAAAAAAGGAATAGAGAACCAAGTGGCAGACCACTTGTCGAGGTTAGAGATGGGGAAGAGTCAATCAACAGATAAGATCAACATATTGGAGACCTTTCCGGACGAACAACTGTTTACAGCCACCAGCGCCGCCGTGACAACCATGGTGGCAGGTAAGTTTTCTGAACTTCCTTGGTACGCTGATTTTGTTAATTACATTGTTAGCGGGGTACTACCTCCTGAACTAAATTACCAAGCAAGGAAGAGGTTCCAAAATGATGCAAAACATTATTATTGGGACGAACCTCTTCTTTTCAAACATTGTGCAGATCAAATTATTAGGAGATGCGTACCACAGGATGAACAGGAAGTTGTGCTTCACCACTGTCATGCTTCCTCATATGGAGGACACCTAGGTGGAAACAATATCGCTGCCAAGGTTTTGCAATCTGGTCTCTATTGGCCCACACGGTTCAAGGATGCACAAGCCTTTTACAAAAGCTGTGACAAATGCCAAAGGACTGGGAACATCTCGAGAAGGCATAAGATGCCACTATAGAACATTTTAGAAGTCGAAACCTTTGATGTACGGGGAATCGACTACATGGGACCATTCTCGACATCTTGTGGGAACCTGTACATCCTACTGGCAGTGGATTATGTGTCCAAGTGGGTAGAAGCGATCGCCACTCAGAAAAATGACGCCAAAACTGTTCAGAGATTTCTGCACAAGAATATTTTCTCCGGATTTGGTATTCCTAAGACAATCATCAATGACAAAGGGAGACATTTCGATAATAGGGTAATTGCTGCTGCCTTGAGAAAATACGGAGTAAAACACCGGATCGCAACAACATACCACCCTCAATCCAATGGACATGCCGAGATATCCAACCGGGAAGTAAAGAACATACTTGAGAAGATGGTTAAACCCACTCGAAAGGGTTGGTCTCTACACCTACTTGATGCACTCTGGGCCTATAGAACATCATTCAAGACACCATTGGGAATGTCACCCTACATGCTTATCTATGGGAAAACATGCCACTTACCTGTTGAGATAGAACACAGAGCTCACTGGATATCAAGGCAGTAAATATGGACTTGGATAAGGCAGGACAAAAGAGGCTACTGGACTTGAATGAAATTGAAGAAATTTGAGCAATGGCCTACGACAATGCCAGGATATACAAAGATAAAACCAAAAGGTGATACTACAGGAAACTGCTGCCACGACAGTTTTTCCCGGGGCAGCAGGTGTTGTTATTTAACTCTAGGTTAAAACTTTTCCCATGAAAGCTTAAATCTAGATGATCCGGCCCTTTTCAAGTTATCCAGGTTTTCCCCCATGGTGCCATCACAATCAAATCCTTAAAGGACGGGCATCAATTCAAAGTCAACACACAGAGACTAAATCATTATCAGGGGACTGAAGCCCCAAGAATGCATGAAGTAGTTACTTTAGGAGATGCCCCTGAAGGCATCCCTAATTTAACTTAGTTTTATTTATTTATTTATTTATTAGGAATTAAGATATATTTATTTTAGGAACTAAGATTTTATTTTAATTATTTTTTAGGAAATAAAAGAAGCAAGGAGAAGAGAAGGAGTAAACCAGCCCACCATATCAACAACAGCCCAAAAAGCCCAACAGACCAGTCTGTCGTCACAGCCTGTCATCAGTTGTCGCGGTAGACGCAGAGAAGACATCCTGTCACGGAGCTGTCGCGACAGACACGCAAACGCGTGACATACGCGTCAGAAACCGCGTAACAGCTAGCCTCGTTATTCGCGCCTGCCGTTACAGCTCCAACGGGCAAAAATTCATCCATCTATATAAACCCACATTCACTATTCATTTTTCATCTCACTTTTATTCTCTCAACTTGTTCCCTCTAGATCTCAAAATTTTCTTTTCCACAGTCCTTGCAAAGATGACTAGCAGACAAACCCGTCGTAGTGCTGCCTCCAGTTCTGCCGCAGCAGTAAGCACCCCAAGCCATAGTGTCATTCCAGACCGTTTCGCCTCTACCGACTCTACCAAGAGATACTACAACTTCTTCTAGAAGAGGGAGATGTGGGAAGAACGAGGGTTCCTCTACACCGAACCCACGGGAGACCTCGGGCTCGAAAGTTTCATAGCAAGAAAGATTCATGCTCTCAAATGGCAGCAATTTGCTGCCCAACTGGAAGAGATGAACATCACGCTCGTTAGGGAAATATATGCTGCCGTCGACAGCAAAGACACTATGACCATGACAGTTCGAGGTAAACAGCTTTCTTTCAAGCCTTCTTACATCAACACTCTCTACGACCTCTATATGAGTAAAAAGGAGGACGCCCACAAAAGATTCGTCAATAGTATGTCGCCGGTAGACTATGACGCGGTCATGGCAGAGCTCACTGAGGAAGGGATAGAATGGAACATCGACCCAAAGCATCGATGAACGGTGAAGAGAACTCAGTTGACTCCATAAGCCAAATTGTGGAATCATTTTGTGAAGAAGCGCATCATGCCATCCTCCCACAACAGTACCATCGACCAACCAAGGTTAGCCCTTGTACATTCAATTTTAAATGAGAGATCTATAAATGTCGGCTGATACATACGGGAGGGAATTCTTGAATGTGCCCTTCGACCATCGGGACCCCTTGTCTTCCCATACCTCATCACCGCCATATACCAATGTCACAACATACCAGAAATTGCTAAGGACATAAAAGTCCGAGGGAAAAGGTGGACGGAGCGGAACATCTTCAGCCTCATGGAGCTAAAGGTTGCCACCTCGCTGTCATACTTCAATCCCTCTGCCACGGCAGAGCAGACGACAGGCCCCAGTTACCTAGAACCTGCCACAGCAGACGGCAGCAGCACCTCCATCGGATGCCTCCGCCCAGATTCTGTTGACATTAAAAAGAATGGAGGAAAGGCAGCTCGGACTGATGAGCTACAAGAGGGATTTCACGGCAGCAACGATAAATTTTATTCATAATGATTTACATTTTATACATGTGTCGTTCCCATCCTTCCCAGAACAGTTCTTCACTGCCCCCACACCTACTCCTACCCCTGCTGCAACACCTAAAACTCCATCTACCGCCTCAACACCTACATCGGCCACGACAGTTGAAGGCGACAGCCAAACTGCCACTGCTAGAGGCGAGAAAAGAAAGGAGCCCTTGCTGGAACTCAACGAAGACTATTTTGAAGGGTTCTCCTCATCGTCCGTCTGGCAGAATTCTGATGGGGAGCCCTCAGTTGCCCGAAATCTCTCCAAGGACTTCACGCCAATGAAAAGGTAGAAGCCCAACAAGGCTGGCGAAGGACCCTCCAGCCAGGGCAGATTTGCCAACAGCAGCAGCAGCTCCGATGATGAGGTAGAGGTGCTGGACAAGCCCTCACACATCTCACCAACCCGTGTCCAGCCACCGAGGGAAGCAAAGAAGAAGACAGCCTCCGCCTCTCCCAGCACACTACCGGCACCTGCCATGAAAGTCACTGCCCGCCGGCAGCTCCAGATCAGCAGCAGCAGCGATGACAGCTCCTTAACTTAAGTTTCTATCTTCTCATTGTTGTCTCTGTTGTTTTATTTATTTTGTGGTGTATTTTGTTTTTCTTTTCTTTGTTTTCCATGTTGTCATGCATTGAGAGCAATGCAACCCTCGAGTTTGGGGGTGGCATCCCTCTAGTAATGAAATGTTAGTTGTGTCTTAAAAATTGTGTTTAAGTATTAGTTTTTATTTAGTTTATTTTTGCTGAAAAAAATATTTGGCTTAAGTCTTTGAACTGAACTTACCTTCCGCGACATACTCTGTCGTAGCAGTGCCTTACGATGTTTTTAGGAACAGTTTAGAGCCTTGCTATAGTTCTGATCTTTAAACACCCTTTGTGACTCTTATATGTTGTCTAGACTTCTATTTGTAAACTAGAGTAGGAAAGCTTAACCACTTGAGTTGCCCCTAGAGGTGTCTAACACTGGCTCTAGGAAAAGAAAATAAGAAAAGGAAAACTTAGACTCAATACCCCTAGAGGTGCCTAATACCGGCTCTAGGAAGTTAGCTAGAGGTGCCCAAAAACAGGATCTAGTCAACTTAAAATAAGAAAAACACCGAGTCTAATTCAGAAAAACTAAAGGAGCCTAAGAATTGCCTCCAAGAAAATGAAATTTGGCATAAAAATTCAAGTAAGTAGCTTAAGTATTCTAGTAAACTAAAGGAGTCTAGGCACATATTTGTTCACAAAACATGTACACACTACACGAGACCTATAGCATGGTTCCGAATAAATCCAGAAACATCCGACAAGGTATTGCTCGTGATAGGACATGTGTGGTAGGTAATGAAAAGTTCACTGAATTAAGCCAATCAAATTTTTTTAATTTTAGTTAGGTCATATTTGCTTGATAGCAAGCAAGAACTTGAGTTTGGGGGTGTGTTGAGTGTGCAAAAGTTCTATATTTTACCCTTATTTAACCCATATTTCTGCTGCATTCAAGCATAATTCATTGCATTTAGGTAAAGTTTCGCATATACATCACAATTAGATAAAATATCACAGTTGCTACTGATTTCGGCTACTTTTGTAGGTATTTGCTGTGGCAGACTCAGGACAGCGAAGGAGCAGAGCATGAACACAGGACTGGAGTCAAGAAGCAAGATGCTGCCGTGGCAGCCATGACAACAGCATTGGTGAAAGGGAAAAGTGAAGTGGAGCTCGACAGATAGAGGAATTCAAGCCGGTCTGTCGTGGACCACTCCTATATTTTTCTGAGCCCTAGAGCAGAATGAAGGCCAAGCCCAAAGTTCAAGGAAGAAACCCAAAGCAAGAAAAGAGGACGAATTAAAGGCATATACTTAGAAGATTTAATCTTAAAAAGAGTTGTATTTTAGTTTGAACTTGTATTCTTACCTTATTAGAAAACTTGAACCCAAGGCCTATATAAAGACATGTAATTCGACCTAGGGAAGGATATCTCATCTCTAGTTGTCTTCCCCAAAACCCTTGTCGTTTTCCCCTTCTCATCATGTTCTAAACTTCCCCTAGGGCTAAGGGTTGATTCTGTAAAGTAGTTGCAAGGATTGTACTGTTTAGGAATTTTCTGTTCAATGAAATAAAACTTCAAGTTTGCTTATTCTAGTTTCAACATCTTGCAAGAGTATCGGGAGAGCATTGTAAGATTATCGATTTACTTAATATCGGGAGAGTTAAGTATATGAAAGGAGTAAGTACTGGTTCTTCAGTTTATGGTTGAACTATCTCAGACCTAGGGATAGGACGAGGTTAAGTGGCTAAGGAAGAATTCAACAACATTGGTGTCCACCCTTCGATTCACGCCGGGAGGTATCATCCAAGAAGTGTTCATCAACAACACTTGGGCCTAGGGATAGGACAAGTCATAGCAGAGATTCTTGCCAAGCTTGAAGTGCAGAGTTGTGTGATCCCTACCACGACAACAGCAGACTTCTGACGCGACAGGGACGACGACAAAACTTGAATTTCTCTTCAGTACAACATATGCACTACCGAGCAAATCAATACCGGCCTATCTCTAAACCCTGAATCTTCTATATTTTATATTCATTATTCTCCAATATTGCTTTCCAAACATTTTAAACTCTTTTTCTCTCTCGTGCAACAACTATAGGATAAAGCTATTTCTAGTCCCCGTGGAGACGATATTCGATACTCCAAGTATCACTTTACTACTTGCGTCGTGTACACTTGCACTACATTGCGATAAGACTTTTGACACGCAACAGAAACCCTAAGGCATATCGATACAGTGCATACCGTATCAATACGATGACTTTGAAAACATAGGTTTGGCTACTTAAAACACATTTTAAACCATTCCAAAGCCTTGTAAAAATCCTTAAACATATTTCCAAGTTGCTTGGACTTACAAAACATTTTGAATTTTTTTAATTTAGTCCAAGACAAATTTTCAAATATTATATCAAAACACATATCTCAACAATCTCTCCCTTTTTGATATAATAAAACAACTTGAAAATTGTTTGTGATTCTCCCCCTTTATAAAATAATTTTTGAAAAAGGGACATAATTTTAAAATTTGAAGCTCCACCTTATTCTCACTTGAAAAATCAAAATTTCAAACCATTTCTCCCCTTTTTGTTATATCAAAAAGAATTTAAAAATACTTTATGTTCAAAATAACATAAGAGGCTAAAAAATTGACATAAATAAAAATTTTGTTATAAAAATGGCTCCCCTTGCTCAAGCATAAAAAAGAACTAGTCCAACAAATATGATAATCTAGTTGAAAATAAAAAATAATCAAATTAAACAAAAGAAAATCAACTAGATTTTACCACACTTGAACTCAAGGGAGGATGTAAAGCCTTTCTTCTTCAAGTGTCTTTCCTTGTGTGTATGAAGCCCCCCTCAAATTTGGACTTGTTGATCATTCTCCATCACACCTAAACAAGACAATCATATAATTTTTGGTATCCAAATTCCTTTGGATCCATAAACGTTAGTAGCACATAATTTTGTCCCCTTTGGAATCCATTTTTTAATTTCATTCTTTTTAGTTGAAGTACTTAGTCCTTTTGGGACCTAAATACTTCTAAAACACTTTCCATCTATAAATATAGGGGTACTAGATTGTGCAAATCATTTTCCTCATAGGCTTCTTGTAAATCTAAAACTTTAAGTTCAAGATCTTTGATTTTTGCTTCAAACTCTAAATTGGTTTTTAAAGCAAATCATTTTCGATTTTTAATTTTGAAATCAACTTTTTGTTTTTCGAAAATGAAGCCTTGAATTCAAAAACCAATTCATCATATGCTTCTTGTAACTCATCAAAATTATATGAATTTGAACAAGATGAGTTAAAATTTACCTCACCCTATTGGAGGGCCATGAAGCATAGGTGGGCTACCTCATCATCGGTGGAGTCTTCATCACTCCAAGTTGCCACATATGCTTGCTTTGAAGATGATCCCTTTTTGTTGTTTTGCGTGAATCCTTCATCTTCTTCTTCGATTCATGTTTGGATTTAGCCATCTCGCTCTTCATGAATCATGTGAATTTCTTGAAGAGATGAACCATCTCTTCATCTTCACTTTCCTCCTCACTTGAATCTTCGTGTTGGCATGTGGAGGAGTTGAGAGCAACATCATTCATGTTAATGCCTAGCTCCATGATTTTCTTCTTCCCCATCTTCTTTATCTCTTCCTTCTTCTCATCTTATTTTCCTTTTTTCATAATTTCATGAGTGAGAAGAGACCCCGAGAGTTCATCAAGCTTTAAAGTCTTGAGATTTTTGACTTCGATGATGGCGGTCTTCTTTGAGTCCCATGACTTGGGAAGAGAATAGAGAAGATTTCGGACAAGCTTATCTTCCAGAATGATTTTTCCATATAATTTGAGCTCATTTGTGGTGGTGGAGAATCTATCGAACATCTTCGTGATGTCTTCATCTGGTTCCATCTTGGTCTCCTTTACTTTGTTGGTTCCTCCGTATGTGACTTCAAGCTTGTCTCATACCTCTTTGGTATCTTCACAAGAAGACATTTTCTCATAGATGTTGGGGCTAAATGCACAAAAGAGGATGTGCAAAGCCTTGCAATTTAGCTCCATCTTCTTGCAGTCATCCACACTCCATTTCGCCTTGCTTCTTTGTAGCATGAACGAACCATCTTCAAATATATCCCAAAGCTTGTAATATTTGGCCTTGATGAAATACATAATTCTTGTCTTCCAATAGACATAGTTGGTCCCGTCAAAGAAAGATGGCTTGTCGATGGATTGCGCCATTTGACCGGTTGATTGAATTGATGTATCGAGCTTCCCGGATCGCATCAATAGGTGGTTAAACCTTCTCGATTGAGCCTCGTTCTGATACCAATTGTTAGGCTTGATGGGCTCGATTTCCTTCAACCGATTAAACTTGCCAAGCGGTGCAGAAGTTGAGCTATTTGGGTAATTGGTGGTGGAAGAGAAAAATTAAAATACACGATGATTTAGAGTAGTTCGTCTTTCTAACCAAAGCCTACATCCACTACCTTAGCTTCCCCACTAAGGATTTTCCAACCAATTCACTAATTGATTCGTCCCCTTTTCTAGGATTAGGAGGAAACCCTTACAAGTAGTTAATCTTTCTACCCAAAGATTAACCAAACACTCTTTACAAGAAAAATAAAATAAGCAAACTAAAATTCCTCTCACAAGGTATTTGTTTGCACTCTTTAAGCTCTCACCTAAACTTAAACACTTGAGCAAATATGAAAATTTTGGCTCACAAGTGTTGTCTATACAAAGAATAAACAATTAAAGTCCTAAGACACCATTTCTCATCATAATGTTGTTGACAATTGAAGCATTAGTCTTCTATGGATGCTTGAAGGTCCTTTTTATACTCCCAATTGAGTTCATAGCCGTTGGAGACCGTTGGGGATGTTTTGGAGCCGTTGAGGTTGATTTCCATGCTCATTTTCTTGTTCTGGTGTAGAGCGTATCAATACTCGGGGTGCCCGCATCGATACAATCTCTTTGGGAAAGAACTGTTGAGCATTAAATAGCCTTAGCGTATCGATACAGCGTGTAGCGTATCAATACGACTTATCATTTAAAAAGCCCTTGAAATCAGACTGTTGGGGGGTAGTTGAAAGAGCCGTTGGAATAAAACAAAGGGCATCGATACGCTTTATAGTGTATCAGTATGTCCCTACTCCGTATCGGCACGACCAAGCCGTAGCCATACGGGTTTTGGCTACTGGAATTTTCCTGTAGCTGAAACTCTAAGGCGTATCGATACAGTGTATATCGTATCAGTACGATGACTTTGAAAATGCAGGTTTGGCTACATAAAAACATTTTAAACCATTCTAAAGCCTTGTAAAAACCTTTAAACATATTTTCAAGTTACTTAGACTTACAAAACATTCTGAAATCTTTTTAATTTAGTCCAAGACTTTTTCAATTATTATATCAAAACACATATCTCAACAAAATGTGAATTTTTTACTTCAAACTCATCCAAAAAATCAATTTTACACCGTACTCAATCAGAAAGTAATTTTTCCCTCAAACTCGGCCGAAAAATTAATCTTGCCCCTCTTTCATGTCATCTTCTTACGTGGACTGCCACGTCAGCACTGTATATTGTCACGTCATCACCATATACTGTCACGTCATTACCGTTGACTGCCACGTCAACACTGTAACAATCAATGTTGGTTTTTGTTGGTCAAGGGACAAACGTTAATACAATTCGACTAGTTCAGAAGCCCAATTGATATAAAAAAAATAGAGACAAAATCTATAAATTGATACAACTTCAATAAAAATAATCGTTATGCCTTGTGTTTTTTAAGTGGTTTGCTTTGCTGTTGGGCATGCGACTACTTAAGTAGTTTTATGTTTCCTCTTTTCTCATAAAAAAAATACCTTAACGATTTATAGAAAACATTAAAAAAACAAATATCTTTCAATATTTTTTCTTGGACCATAAGATTAAAAAAACTAATTGTGCAGCTAATCTTCATTTTTACGAACTTGATATTAGAAAAAATAAATATCTTTCAATTAAGTCATTAACCATTAAAATAACAAAAATTGTGACGTAACAAATTAATATTTTTTTTATAATTTAATCCTCATTACTTACTTGTTTAGAGGCAAATAAATGAAATGGGGATAGCTTTAAAGAGACTTAACCTAAGCATGCTGGCACTACACTAGAGTTGTTCTATAGCGGCGTAACGGCGTTTAAATGACAAACGCCACAAAATGTCAAATTTAGCGCCGTTTTGACAACAAATGGCGCAATAGAAAACAATTAATGGTGTTTATACAAAAAACACTGCAATAAGTCTGTTATTTACGGCGTTTGGTTTCTTAAACGCCGCAACAAGTGTCGTGTCGTGGCACTTTTTCTAAAAACGCCAGTGTAGAAAAAAATCATTTAGTGGCGTTTATACAAAAAACACCACAAAAAATCTTTTTTCGTGGCGTTTTCTTTGACAAACGCCGCAAAAAGTCTCTTTTTTCGTGACATTTTCTTTGACACTTCTCCCTGCCTCTCCGCCATGCTGCAAAACTCACCGTGCTCCTGGCCAAGAGAAAACAAGAAGGAGGTAGTCGAAGAAGAGGAAGTGGAGGTGGAGGAGGAACTGCCCTGGATTCAAGAGAAGGCCTTGGACATTGTTGAGTTCACCGGCTCCGTTACTCAAGCTGGTGTCACTTTTGTTATTGCTTTTGTCAAGACTGTTAAGAAATTCACTTCCCCCAGACACAAAAGAAAGAAATTGGTTAGTTGGACGTGGACCGACCACTGTTTTTTTTTTTGTTTCTTGTTATCTTAAATTGATTTCCTTTTGAAGTTGTTTATCTGGGTTTCGATTTGGATTTTGGAATTGAAGGGATTAGTCCAAAAGGTGAGACACATTATGAAATTACCTCATCAGCCTATCCGAGTGCATGTGTTTCGAAAAATCGAGCATATCGAGTCAAACATATACATGTTTCCAACGCTCACAATTGAGTTAGAGTAAGGTGTTACCTGTTCCTATCTCCTTATGGAAAATTATGTACTGTTGCTTGTAGTGCTTAATTGAGTCCCACCGATCTCAACTATTGTGTTTAAAAATGACAATATAATTTAGATATTGTGTTTAATTGTACTTTCATTAGCTTGTGGCAGAGAGCATTTCCATTATTGTGTTTTGGTTTTCTTTCCTTGTTTCTCAGTGTGTAGTGTGTACATTGAAGGAATAAGTAGGAAGTTAGATTATTGGAATGTTTGGAAGACATGAAATATATTAGATTATGCTCTCTGCTTTTTATCCACAATTATCCTTTTAAAAGAATAAATTCTAATCTATAGTACTAACAATTAACATGTAAAATGGATATTACATAAATACAAAATGGATAGGAGTTGGATGAATTTGCCAAGCATTTTTGCCAATGGATATTACAGAAACAATATCAGAAACTTTACTTTTTGCAACACAAAACTTAGATGGAACAACCACTAGTTCTAATTCACAATTTCAATGGGTTCGTGCGAATATGGATGGAGATTTAAATGAAGACTGACTTTATAACAATGTAATAAGATTTATATGTTAACTTATTAATTTGTAATGTTACTACTTCTAACTTGTTGTCAAATACATTCATTAATAGTATTGTTGTTTCTAATTACAAAAATTGTTTTTTGTTTACTGCAGATATTATGCCTAGGAGGAAATTAAGTGATCTGCGGGTTGTTCAAGTTTCGCGAGCAGAGGAAGTAACAAATTATGAAAATTTTTCTGATGTTGGATCTTCACAAGTTCCGGAAACAGTTGAGAATGTAGAAATTGAAGGCAATGTTCAATAATTTATTTGAAAGCCAACTGTTTGTTATTATCGGCTTTATTTTTAAAATATTACTGAATTACTTCTTATATAGCTGGAAATGGTCGAAGGCGCAAGACTAGAGGGCACACGACATTGAATGAATTATACAATCTTCTTATTGGGGATCGCGTGAAAGTTTCAAGAAATGATGTCGGCTAATCCATTGGGATAGAAGCAGGTGTTCTGGGTAGTTACTTAGGCATTGTTGCACGCAATGCTTCAATTTTGTCGATTAATTATGAGTTATGGCGTCAGATGCCGAATAGTAACAAAAACCAGGCTCTGGATCTTGTTAAGGTAATAATAACATTTTAATAGACAATCCTTTACATAATAGTAATATTGAAACTTACTTTGATTGTGTTGTAGGATAAATTTTCTTTGGAGTTCAACAAAAGGAGATGTATGATATGTGAAGCATGCATTGGGGAAAAAATAGAGAGACAATAAGAGCTTTTTGAAAAAATATTTTAAGAATAATCTCAGCCTTCAAGAGAAACTGCAAAATGTCCCACCAGAAAATCTCCGATATTAATGGGAAGATGCAGTCAGGTTTGGAAGCTTAACAAAAGGAGAGGCACGATTGATGCATTTAAAAAGATAATACTATCTTATTATAATATTGACTTTATACGTAATACAAATTTTAAATTGTAGGATCGAGAGCGCGTTGGAGTTACTAGAAGACATCAACAAAAGTTTACTCACACTGCTGGGTCGAAGAGTTTTGCTCGTATAGCTAATGACGATGTATTATTTTTTAATTATTGATTAGTTTTTAATGTATGACTTTTTCGTAAGTATTATTTCTATTATACGTTGTAGCAACTTGCAACTAGCACTAGCGTTGGACGGATAAAGCTCTTCGACATCACACACACAAAAAAGGATCACTCTCCTATGACTTCTGAAGCTGTAAAAATTATGGTATATTCATTGGACACAAAATTTAGATTATATTATATTTATATCAATAGTATAATGTTTGAATTCGTTATATAATTTTGATTAATTACCATGCGAAGTTGAGGGAAAAAATGGAGCATGAAGCCACGACTTTAACTAATGGTTCTGTTAATATGGATGAGATTGAAAATCAAGTTATTACTGGCGTTTTGGGTCCTGAAAGATATGGTCGGGTTCGCTGTCAAGGATCATTCGTTACCTCGACAAAATATTTTGGACCTAACTTGTCTCAGTACATGTCATCATAGAACCACTCTTCTCAGGCAGAAATTAATCGTTTAAAATAACAGTTAACTCAATTTCAAGCCGGGATAGAAGCGAGAGAAGCTGAGAGACAAATGAGAGAAGCTGATAGAAAAAGAAAAGAAGCAGCGAGAGAGGCTGAGATATCAGCGAGAGAAGTTGAGAGAGAAGCAGCATATCAGAATCTCCAAAGAAAATATCAAGTGAACAATGTTAAATTACATTTTAATTTATCATTGAACTATGTATTTCACTTTAATGTTAGACTTGAATTTGTTTTTGTTGATTTTACATAATTGATTTTTAAGATTTGTTGATATTGATTTGGGTAGTTTACAGTTTATGAAATGTAAAATGGAGAAACAAAAGGTTTAGTTGCGTTTGTCCGTAAAAAAACACCGCTAAAAATTAGTAACATATCGCGGCGTTTGTTCAAAAACGCCATTATTCCAAGATCATTAGCGGCGTTTAAGTAGAAAAACGCCACAATAAATTGTAACCTTTTGCGGCGTTTGGAAAATAAAACGCCACTACTAGTAGTCTCTCCCGGCGTTTGATTTGCCAAACGCCGCCAAAGCTCAAAATATATCGTGGCGTTTGGCAAATCAAACGCCGCTAGAGAACAATCATTCCCGACGTTTGAAATCTCAAACGCCGTGAAAGATAAAAATCTATCACGGCGTTTTTAAACAAAAACACTGCTAACTATTGCGGCGCTGCTTCTAGCGGCTCTTCTGGCGGCGCTTTTCCTTGCGCCTTGAGTGTTTTTAGCGGCGTAAAAAAATACCGCTATAGGCCTAAAAAAACGCCGCGAAAAACCTGTTCTGCTGTAATGTGGGGGAGAAAGGTACGCACAACCACCATATCAAATCCCATTATTGGTAAAGCTTACAACATTTTGTATATATATTGACTTTAATTAGTGCAAGGAAAATGAAAGAAATAAAAATGATATTTGAGGGGACTTAACCTATGTATTTTAAGGAGTATGGATGCACCTAAATCACTGCACTAAACACACTAATTGGCTTATAGTCCACAACATTATATATATATATATATATATATATATATATATATATATATATTAAGAAAAAAAACTTTGATACACATGCTATATAAACTTTAATTTATACACGCCTTTTAGTTTCAGGAGTTAAAGTTTTAATTTAGGGTTTAAAGTGTAGAGGTCTAGATAGTGGCAGATCCAGAATTTCAAAAGTAGGGGTCCAAAATTTTAATACACCTTTTCTTCTTTATAAATGAGTATGCAAAACAAATATTTTTTTACAAATTAAACTATATTTTTCAATTTTTTCTAAAACAATGGGGATGCATATTCTCCCCATGGGAGCCATATGAATACGCTACTGGGTCTAGGTTGTAGGGTCTAGAATTTAATGTTAGTGTTTAAAATTTAAGGTATATGGTTTAAGGTTCAAGGTTTAGTTTTAGGATTATGGTTAGAAATTTAAGATTTAAATTTTATAGTCTAAATATACAAGCTTGTGTAAAATTAGTTTTACATAATACGTATCAAAATTTTACCCATACTTTAAACTCTAGTTAATGCAAAATCTAAAATAAAAATACTTTTAAGATTTTTATATTCTTAAACCAATTCAATATTTCCCCTTTTTAATTATATAATTATATATAAATAACCATCAAATTTATTTAACTTAATTGATAATTTTTAAAATTTAATAGAAAAATTTGATCCGAGATTTAAAGTTTTATAAATTTTTTATAATTACATATATACATTTATTGGGTTTAAGTTTTTTTATATAATTTTTTATAATTACATATATATTGTGTTTAAATTTTTCTATAAAATTTTAAAAATAATTTTAAAAATTATTAGTTAAGTTAAACATTTTAATTTAATTAGCGATGTTCATGGGTCGGGATTTTGGTCGATCCGCACTAGGTTTGAAAATATAGCACATCCACCTGACTTGAACTCAAATTTGACCTGAATTTTAGAGTAAAAACCCAAACTCAAACTCGATCTAGCCCAACAATTTCTTTTTCATTTTTATTCGATAAATTATGGAGTTAATTGAAAAAAATACAAATAGAGAGGGGATATTATAATTATTCTATTTTTATTAGACAAAATAAGGATATATATATATATATCATCCTATATTATAAAAAGAGGTTTTATAATAATTATACCTAAATATTTAGAATGAAATTAAACTATTATTTCAGGCCGGATCAGTTATTTTTCACCTTAAACCCAAACATAGTCCGATACTATCCTAAAAAAGTCAACCCTAACTCGACCCGAACCCTAAATTTTCTTTAACAAACCCGATTTTATAGGGTCATGCTGGGTCTAGGTCAAATGACTATCCCTATATTTAATTATAAAAATAAAAGTAAAACAAAAATATTGATTTTAGCTTAAAAATATAAAAATTTATATTTATATTTATTTTAAATCTTACATTAATTACCGTTTAAAAATATATAAAATGTTGCGAATTGTAAGTCAAACATGTGTTTTGTGCAATGGTTTAGGTGCACCCTTACTCCTTAAAATGCCTAGGTTCACGTCCCCTTAAAATCATTCTTGGCTATATCTTACTTCATATATATAAATATATATAATATGAAACATTTTAGCTTAAAATGTTTGACTTTGCACCTATATCGAATGTATCTTTTAAAAGTCAACAAATGACCAAAACTTGAGTTTTTAAGGAAAAGTTTCGAAGCCTTAAGGAAGGTTTCGAAATCTTTCTGGGCAAAATGCCCCTGATTTTGAAACCTTAGCAAAGTTTTCGAAACCTTCATAAAGGTTTCGAAACCTTAACCTTATAACGACTAGTTTTTACAAATCACCTCTTAAGGTTTCGAAACCTATGGTAAAGGTTTCGAAACCTCTGTGCATGTGAGCATTTAATGCTTGGTTTTAATGGCTTCCAATGGCTCCAAACTCCCTCCAACGTCTCCCAACAATTAGAAAAGATCAAAAGCATATAAAAGGGGTCTCCAAACATTAATGAAATAACAAGAAAGCCTATCCAATCATTCAAGCAATAAAAACCAACTTGTTCTCAATTTCCATCTTTCTTGTAAACAATAGTGTGATTCTTCATTGTAATTAATTTCCTAGTGCTTCTTGGGTATGTGAGAGAGCTTATATTGTGCAAACACTTTCCTTGTGATGATTTCTTAGTTTGCTTCTTTGTATTTGTTTTGGGGAAAGGATTCAATAGACTTTGGGGTATAAGTCTATTGAATTGTGTAAGGTTACTCTTTATCCTTAAAAGAAAGACAAATTAGTGGATTTGTGGAAAATCCTTAGTGTGGTCACTAAGGTAGTGGATGTAGACTCCATTGAGGGATTTGAATCACTCCAAATTACCTTGTAATTTTCTACCTTTGCAATTAGTGTCCACCACTCTTTAAAAATCCAATTCACCCCCTCTTGGCTTTATTCGATCGATTGCTACACTCATCAATTGGTATCATAGCTTGGCACATTGGAAGGTCTTACAACCTCTTAAGAAGATCCAAGAAGTGTGCAATCATCTACAAGGTCATCCATGGCTTCCTCCTCCACCATTGAAGCTTGGGGCGATTCTCAACCCACCAACAAGCCTCCATTCTTCAATGGAGTTAATTATGCTTATTTGATGAACCACTAAAGTTATTCATTCAAGCTTTTGATCTTGAAGCTTGGAAGATCATCATGAGTGGTTACACCACTCCAACTAGTGACATGGAGCAATGACGAGAACAATAAATTCTCTACAAATGCCAAGACCATGCATTTCATATTTTGTACTCTTGGACTGGAAGAATATGGAAGGGTGTCATCTTGTTCTAATGCAAAGAAATTTGGGACAAACTTGAAGTGACACATGAAAGAACCAACCAAATGAAGGAGACCAAAATTGGGCTCCTCAACTTCAACTATAAAAACTTCATGATGGACCCTGAAGAAGACATCAAATCCATGTCCGATCGATTCTCGGTAATTGTGAATGGATTGAAGAGCTATGGAGAAGTGATCTCGGAAGACAAACTTGTGAGGAAGATGATATACTCTCTTCCCGAATCTTGGGAGTCCAAGAAGACAACGATCATAGAAGCAAAGGATCTCAAGACTCTCAAATTGGATGAGCTCATTTGGTTTCTTACTTACACATGAGATGATGTCAAAAGGGAAGATCGAAAAGAAGAAGGAAGCGGAAAAGAAGAAATTTGGATTATCTCTCAAATCAACAAAAGAAGAGAGTGATTGTGATTGAGAAGATGAAAAGAAAGAGATGGCTATGTTTGCCAAGAGATTCAAAAGATTTACGAGGTCCAACAAAGGAAGAAAATTCCAAAAAGAAGAGAGCTTCAAGAATGATATCAAAGAGAAAGATCTCATCATTTGCTATGAGTGCAAAAAGCTGGGACATATCAAGTTCGATTGTCCCCAATTGAAGAAGAAAAGTTTTGAGAAAAAGAAGCACAAGACTCATGTAGCTACTTGGAGCGATGATGAATCATCTGATGAGAACAAGAATGAAGTAGCCAACTTGTGTCTCATGGCATTTAAGGATGATTCTATGGCAACCTCTAATTCATCTATTTCAATTGATTATACTTTTGATGAATTGAAAGAGACATATGATAAATTTACATTGGAATTTGAGGAGTCAAATTTAAAAAAAAAATAGAAAAATCATTTCAAAATTGAAAAATGAAAATGACTCTCTTTCTAAATCTAATAAGGAGCTTGAAAGTAAAAGTTAAAATGAAAGAATTTGAAAAGAAAAATCAAGACTTGCACAATTTACTTTCAAGGGTCCATGATAATCATCAAAAGGAACTTGATGATCTTAAAGCTTCTTTTGACAAGGTTTGGACAAAAGGTTTTGAAAAAGGTGAAAATTCAAAACCAACTATGTTAAAAAGAACTTTAATGGAAATAGTTATAGAGGTCCCTAAAGATCATATAATAGAACGATAATCAAAAGCATTTGGGTTCCTAAAGGACTCATTGCTATCAAAGAATATGATCTTTTGTCTAAATGGATACCAAAATGCAAAATGGACTAAAATTTTAGGAACTAACTCTTATGGACCCAAAATAATTTGGGTACCAAAATATGCATAGTTCCCTATTGTAGGTGTGTTGGAGCCATGATGAGCAAAATGAAGAAATTTGAAAGCTCTAGATACACTAGAAGGAAGGACACTTGAAGAGGATGAGGTTTAATCAACTTATCTTGGTTCAAGTGGTAACATTTTTCTCTACATGCAATCTTTACTCTTTCATGTTGGCTTATATGTGATTATATGTTTTTTTGGCATGATTGAGGGTCCCCATATGTTGTTAAATGCTATTAGAAAGGGGGGGTTGTTGCATGAATTACTTTTCTTGATCCTATGTGCTTATCTTGACTTAAACTTATTTGTTGTTCATGTTTGAGTGACCTTAGTTAAGTTAGTCACTCTTAGCTAAAATTAAATCTTTTATGATCCATCTCCTAGCATAGATACCTTAATTTCAAAATCTTTGTCATAACTAGTGATTATTCTAGAGGAATACTTGTTTGATCTTAATTCAAAGGGTCTTTAATGCCTATAATAATCATAAGTATGTTAGAATGCATTTTCGGGTTTAATCGAGGCTTAAAATTGACATTTTGTCAATTTAGGACCTAACGTTTCAAAACCTTCACAAAGGTTTCGAAACCTTCTGGGATTTCCAGTTTTAGGACCTTTCTGGAATAAACAGTTTCTAAACTTTTGAAACTATTTCAAAATCTTCAGCTTGAAAGTTTCAAAACCTTGAACTAGGTTTCGAAACCTTAATTAATTTCAGCACGGGCTGGTCGAGTTTTAAGCAAAAATCCCAAACTTTTTAAACCATAACCCTTATTCTTTCTTCATTCCATCCAAAAATCTCATAAACCCACTCAAAATTCTCTCAAATCATTACTTGGTGTGTGCAAATTTCTTCAAGATTTCGGGGTTTCACTTCCTCATCACCATTCCTTCAAGGTATTTTCACCTAAATCTTATCTCTTTCAATTTTTCTTTATTTCGAGCTTAGATAAATTTTTTGATTTCAAATGATGTTTTACATGCTTCAATTTCATATAAATCATGTTTGTTTTATAATGTTCATTGTTTTAAACATGATTTAAACAAAACCCATTGTCTCCCACAAAATTTTCAAGTTTTTGGGTATTCCGAAAATTGATATATTTTGGGCACATTTTTTAGATTAATGCTTTGGGTGGTAATTTATATGCTACATGATGTTTATTTTGCAGGAAATATCACCTAATCCATCCCAAACCCTTGCCAAAATTAGTTTAGAGTTTTTCCCACAAAGTGTTTGACAAAATTCTCTAACCAACTTTTTCAAGCCAAAACTAATGTTTTTTTTGCTTTAATCATGCCTCCTATAGCTAAATGTTCTCGTATAGAAAGAGGTCAACATTCTGGTTCTAATCAACCCGTCCATATTCCTAATCCCGACCCTCAATTTGAGGATCTTTGTTTTAGAGATGATGTTCACCGTAATAGACACCTTAGTGTCTATGAATCTAAAGAAGTTAGAGCCGAGCGAACCATTAACTTAGCCTTTCTTATGTCTCCCGAGCATAACTTTGATCTTTTTGAATTATTCACCAAATAGGAATGGCTTGACTTCTTGAGTATTCCACCTTATACACATCGTATGTTAGTCCGTGCTTTTCATGCCAACGCCTGATTTATTCGGTCTCCTAATGACACTAATCCTATTATTGGTATTCAATCTTTTCTCATGGGTACCGAGTTTGAGTTGACACCTCAATCCATTGCCAACCATTTAGGTGTTACCCTTGGTAGAAAATCCAATGAGTATGAGCCTCATAATATTCCTACTTTTCCGAATGGTCGCTCCACTCATCTTCCTCTCGAGGAACGTCTCTTTCATCTTCTCACAACTTGGTTTTTTTGTTCTTCCGGCAAAAAAGCCGCTTCTATGAGGGTTATTGATTATTGGTGAATTCTCCAATATCATGATAAGTCTCGACCCGATATTGCAACCATCATTTTCCTCAACCTCATAAAAGTCATATCCAACCCCACCTCTTTTTCTCTTTCCTTTAGATGTGTGCTTAGCCACTTCTTTAAAAATTTCAACATTGATACCTCTCTTGATCCTCAAGTGAAGAACAAGAATAAGATTGATATCAAATCTTGCCACAAAGCTCAATGATATCTTGGAGTTAACTGTTGGGTTCACCGAGGAGGAGTAGAGGAGGTCGACTTAGAGGCTTTCGAAGATCCGGTAGATGAGGATGCACCGGCTCCCGTGACTATGGAGTCCATGTTTGCAGCCATGGTCACTCGCTTTGACAACATAGTTGCCTATCTTCATAGTTCTCATAAGGAGACTATTGGGTTGCTTCGTGGCTTGGACGGACGTGTGACATCTCTTGAGCATGATATGCATCTTGTTCACGCTAATCTTTTCCCTCCTTCACCGCCTTATGATGCACCGAATTTTTAGGCTTTTATGCATTCTAGTATGTCTTTATGGTATTATTATGGTACTTTTAGACTTATTTTGATTTTGGATTTCGGTTTTTGTCTTTAGGCATCTTTATGCACTTTGTTGGATATCACTATGCCTATGTTTTTATATTTGATCTTTTTATTAGATTTTATGATGGATGCTATGTTTGTTTTTTTATAGTATTTTGTTCTTTTTGCTATAACAAAAAGGGAAGAAATTAGAATCAAACAATTTGTTTTTCTCAATTTCTTAAAGAAATATCTTTAAAACTTAATTCTCATAGATTTTACGAAGACATTTATTAAGGGGATCTTAAGTGGGAGATTTGTAAGTTTGACAAATTTTTAAAAAATAAATTTTTACAAAAGGTTTTGTTATATCAAAAAGGGGAGATTGTTAACCTTAGCCTTAGATAGTTCAAAACCTTTTTATTCATACTTCCTACTAGCTCATCCATGGTCTTAGGCATCCATTACTTGCAACAACTAATAAAAATTCAAGGTATGAAATTCCATCACTCAAACATCATTTTATTGGAAATATTGATCACTCAACTTATAATACACATTCATATCATACAATCTTTATCATGTTATTAGTACAACCTTTACTTGTATTAAGCATGCCTAGTGCACTCACTAGGTTTAAAAATAGCATCTCATGTATGCATAACTTGTACATAGACTTTTCATACAATAAAATTTGCATTAAATCATTAGCAAAACCATTAAAAACATGTTGGGAATCACAACTCATTAAAACCTTCACTTTCAATCAAATTTCAATACCAAAATATGTCAAAGTAAGGAAATACTTACTCCAAAACTTAGAATAGGGGTTTAGCCTAATCCTAAGTTTCTTTTCGGAGTTCAATTTAGCTTCTCTTTTTCCTTGCTTGTACATGGTAAGGATGACTCTCCAACTTCAAACGCATTTTACACAACATATATTAGTGTCAAATGATGCTGGGAAATCAACTAATCCACAAGAAATTCACTGCTAAGATGATAAAAATTTGGATTTTACCTCAATTTCATATCACTTAAAACACTTAATTCCTGAAATGTCATTCTTCCATTAGCTTAAGCCCTAACCCAAAAATATGTTATGCATCTTTTAATCATAATAACATATTTAAAAACAATTTCTATCACTTAAAACACCTAATTCCCGAAATTAGAGAAATCTCAACTCATTTGATTTTTCATCGATTCTTGCCCAAACCGTTTTAATAGTTAAAAGTAACTTTAATAATATTTTAATTTCATCAAAACAACCTCAAAATGAATCAGAAATTCTAGAATTAACATATATTTTTAAAAATCACCATGAATGATCACATTTCACGTAAAACCTCTATGGATTTTGGATAATCTTGAAATATAGACCCAAGTCTTGATCTAAAAAGCAAGAACTACTTATAAGTCTTGAAAATGACTTTGAGATCTTTTGGGAATTCTAGAGAAGAATGTGTTTTAGGAGAAACTAGAAGCATGTAGAAGACATTGAGAGAAAAAAATCGAAAAATAGTTTTAATTTGTTAAATGAGTAACTACCCGAGGTAGTTGAATGGAAGGTTATGGAAGATTGAAAATATGTGGGAAATTTTAAACGGGAAATGACTTAGGAAAAAGTTGAACAAATAGTATTTGGTATTATTGCCTTTAAGAGCTTACAAGGTTGAGTCCTTATACAATTTAATCCTTTATTATAGAAAATGCTATGTTTTAAAGTAGCTTCACCACCAGCTTTAAATTTCGTACAATAAGGTCACTTAATAGCTTTAAAAATATTTGCTAAATGATTTTCCCAAAATTTTCCGAAAATTAATATTTTAATAATAAAATATTCGGGAATTAGTTTTCTAAAAATCCGTTTTAATATCCATGATTTTTTCCCGAAAATTCTTAAGTCAATTCGGACTAAAATCTCACCCGAAACTCTATCTGAACTACTAACTCATATACCGGTTCATGAAAGGCGGTGCCCGTTTTTGGATTACGCCGGTCAAGATGAAGTGCTTTTAAAATAGTAATTTATGTAATAATAAAGTAAATTTTATCCATTTCATATGATTAATTTTTACAATCAGTGAAAACTTTTCAATTTATAATATATTGATTCCAACAACAATTTCATTCATCAAATGACTCCTTTTCACAGCTTTGATTACTCGAAAACAAACAAAACACAAACATGTTAAAAAAGAGAGAGTGAAGAATGTTAGGAATGGAAGACTAATAATGACATTAGAAAGAGAATTAACGACACATTCGGTAATTATGGTTTTTGCTTTCAGATAAAGCATCCATCTCATAAATTTATTTGCCAACATAATATGTGGATTTGATTTTGATAATCAAAATGAAAGTAGAAACATTCGCAGATTAATATTTGTAAATGTTGTTGAATCCGTTTTAATTAGTTGATTGTTTATGTACAAAGTTAGCCGGCACCGAACATGGGAGGCGGAGATGAGAACCAAAATGGTTGGCGATTCCAGGCGGTTCACACTTATAGATTTGGGCGGAAAACCGCAACCAGTATAGTAGTCGTAGTGAGAAAAGGAGAGAGACGTGGAAGGAGAATATTTCCCCCTTTTTGTCTCATGTCTCATTCTCTATAACTCTCACTACATCAGAACATGTTTTTAACAGAATTTTTTAGCCTTATAGTGACATTTTTTAGCGCCGCTAAAAATTCCGGCGCTAAAAAAATCGCCGCGAAAAGTGCTGCTGAAAACAATGCCACAAAAGCTCGGGTTGTTTGTGAATGAAAAAGACCGCGACAGATCGTGTTCTATTTCAAACGCCGCAAAAGTGTCGTATTCTATAGCGACGTTTACAAACGCCGCAAATGGACCGTATTTTATAGCGGTGTTTGCTTTTTTAAAACGCCGCTAATACCTACTCTCTAACAGCGTTTTTAGTACAAACGATGCAATAGGGTCGTGATTTTTAGTGGCGTTTTCACCTCAAAACGCCACTAAACTTACTGCCTGTACCAAGCTAAATTTTTATATATTTACTACCAAATCTAACCTGTAACATTTCCAATAAGAACAAAGATGAAAAATAATTATAGAAATTAAGTAGAAATACTTGACAACAAAAATAAATTCAAGTCTATAACATTAAAGTGAAATGTAATCCAACATTGTAGTTCAACGTTAAAGTGAAATGTAATTCAACATTGTTCAGTAGAAAAAAAGAAAACATGAACAAACCCAATAAATCAACTAAAATAGGGAATTTTGTGGTTGATTCTGCTTGAACATCGCCGTCATTTCTTAAAATTTATTTTCGAGATTCTTATATGATGTTTCTTTCTCCGCTTCCCTCGCTTCTACTTCGGCTTTAAATTGAGTTATTTGTTGTTGTAAACGATTAACTTCTGTCTGAGAAGACTGGCTCTGTGATGGCATGTACTGAGACGAGTTAGCATTAAAATATTTTGTTGGGGTAACGAATGATCCTTGGTATCAAACCCGACCATATCGTTCAGGACCTAAAACTTCAGCAATAACTTGATTGTCGATCTCATCCACATTGGCAGAACCATTAGTTGAAGTTGTAGCTTCATACTCCATCTATTTATCCTTCAATTTTCCCTAATAATAAATTAAGAAAATGAATTCAAACATTATTTAATATAAACATGTTATACTATTGATATAAATATAACATAATCTAGATTTTGTATCAAATAAATATACCATAATTTCTACAGCTTCAGGAGTCATAGGAGAGCCATTTTTTTGTGTGTATGTAATGTCGAAGAGCTTTATTCGTCCAACACTACTGCCGGTCGTAACTTGCTACAATGTATAATAGAAATTAATACTTACGAAAAAGTAGTAGATTAAAAATAATCAATAAATAAAAAAAACAATACCTCGCCATTAGTTATACGAGAAAAGCTCTTCGACCCGGCTGTGTGAGTAAGCTTCTGTTGTTTTCTGGTAGCAACTCCAACACGCTCTCGATCCTAATTTAAAAGTTGCAAAATCATATACAGCCAATATTGTAATAACATAATATTATTTTTAAAGTGTATCAATCATACCTCTCCTTTCGTTGAATTCCAAAATCTGACTACATCTTTTCATTGATACCGGAGCATTCCAGGTGGGACATTTTGCATTTGCTCTTGAAGGCTGAGATTATTTTTGAAATATTTCTTTTTCAAAAAACTCTATGGTTTCTCCATTTCTTTCTTAACGCATACTTCACATAATCGTCTGAGACCTTTAAAGAAAATTTCTCCTACAAATTACACAATCAACTTAAATATAAATTAAAATCGAGCTGTAATGGATTATCTATTACAATGACATTATTACCTTCACATGATCCACAACTTGGTTTTTGTTACTATTCGGCATCTCACGCCATGACTCATAATTGATCGGCAAAAGTGATGCAATACGTGCAGTCATGCCTAAAAAATTGGCCAGAACACCTGCTTTTGTCCCAATAGGTTTGCCAACATCGTTTCTTGAAAATTTCACGCGTTCCCCGAGAGGAAGATGGATAACTCCGTCAACGTCGTGCGCCCTCTACTCTTGCGCCTTCGACCATTTTTAGCTATATAAGAAATAATTCTATAGTTTTTTTAAATCAAATCAAAATAAAAAGCATCTGCCATTTAAATAAATTGTTGAACATTACCTTCAATTTCCACATTTTCTTCAACTGTTTCTGAAACTTGTGAAGATCCAACACCAGACATTTTCTCATTTTTTGTTACTTCTTCCGCTCGAGTAACTTGAACAATCCATAGGTCACTCAATTTCCTCATAGGCATAATATCTGCAACAAAGAATTGTCTTTTCAGACTAAACCCTAAATCGGAATCAACTTTATCAAAAGCCAAAGCTAATATTAGATTTAAGAAAAAGTTTGTTTCAATGGATTTCCATCTTACCACATAATAAGACCCCCTTGAGCATCTAATTTAACTTTGAGGAATAAATTATATTATCTCCTAAAGTTCAAAAAAAGGAAAAGAAAAAATAAAAGTCTAAAAGATTCTCAACTATTTTATCTTACTATCAAACCCAAGGGACTTTTTAGTTCATATCCGAATACAAATTCATAACTAAATTAACCGTGTTCACTAATGCATCAGAAACCACAAATTTTTTTGGTAGCCTAAGATCGAAATCTATTAAACCATGAATAATTCAGCATAAGATACGATTGACAAAGTTCAGCATCAGATATAACCATAAAATCACTCTAGTTCCCTCCATAGCCTTCTGATTAAACTGAATAGGATCATAATAATATAAAAAAATGGAGCAAAATCCATTAAATTCCAACTCAATGTCAAGCATTGTTAATTTGATTTGAAATTTCAAAGCCAAAGTCAATTTGGCAGGGAGTTGGCACTGTAAATCAATGCCAAAGTCAATTTTACAGTGCAATGCATTTATGCACCGAAAGTGGGGTTGAAAATGTGGCATGGGAAAATTATTTTTTGATCCCTAAACTTTAGGCTATTTATATGTTTAGTCCATGGAGCTCAATTATAAATAGGCCTAACCTTTGCCATTTGAAATCATCCCAACATCCATACCATCTCTCCCTTTTGTTTTTGTTCTCCCATTTGTAATATTTGGAAATTCTTAGGAATTCTATTTGTTTGTACCATTTTGGAATTAGTGAAGTTATCATCTGGTGGTGGTGCCCGAGGAGTAGACGACATTTTCGTCGAACCTCGTAAATTCGGTGTGTTCTCTCCATTATTTATTTTGCTTGCTTATTAATGGGGTTTTCCATTGGGTTTCAATATTCAATAGTTGACGGGTTTGTCCGCTGTGCAAATTTCGGTAGTTTCTATCTCGACATTTCAGCTCAGATTTGAAGCTACGTTCGTGTGGGAAGTAACCTGGTTTCCCTAAAAATTGGTATCAGAGCTTCGGTGAAGGCTAACCCGGTCGCTCGGTTGCTGCAAAGAAGTATGGTGTTGTGACAGTGCATGTCTAGGAAAGTTCTGGCTAGGAAAGACTTGGTATTTAAACGATCCGTGTGATCCACCTCTGTTTCCTGGAAACTTACTTGGTGCAGTGTTTCAATATCCAGTTCGTGCTGTTGAATATTATTCGTTGCCATGGCAAAAGACAGGTTAGATGGTGCATCAAGCTCTTCCTCTATACCGATAAGGAGGATAATGTCAAATACAAACTTCTCGGTGGAGTTGTTTGATGGATCCGATCACTTCGGCATGTGGCAAGGCGAGGTGCTAGACTTTTTATTTCAACAAGGTCTAGACATTGCCATTGAGGAAGAAAAACCCACAGATATGGTGGAGAAAGATTGGAGAACAATCAATTGTATGGCGTGCAGTACGATTCGATCTTGTCTTTCCAGGGAACAGAAGTATGCCTACAAGAACAAGACTTCTGCAAGCAAACTGTGGAAAGCGTTGGAGGAAAAATTCTTAAAGAAAAGCTCTTAGAATCGTCTTCACATGAAGAAAAGATTGTTTAGATTTGATTATCAGCCAGACACCAGTATGAATGAACACATCATTGCCTTCAATGAGTTAGTGGCAGATCTGTTGGGTATGGATGAAACTTTCGAAGATGAAGATTTGGCTTTAATGTTGTTGTCATCCCTACAGATGAATTTGAGCACCTTGAAACAACGTTACTTCATGGAAAGGATGAGGTGACCCTTAAAGAAGTAACTGCTACTTTGTACAGTTACGAGCTCAGAAAGAAAACCAAGATGGAGAGCAAGTACAATGTAGCAGAGGCCATGGTGGTAAGAGGTCGCTCGAAAAGCCAAAAGCCAAAAATAAGAGGGAGATCAAAGTCAAAGTCCAGACTTGGGAAAAATGAATGTGCCTTTTGTCATGAGAAAGGTCATTGGAAGAAAGATTGCCCGAAGCTGAAGAAGAAAGGAAAAGCCGCTCCAGATGCATGTGTTGCAGAGCATGACACTAGTGACTCTGAAATATCACTGGTTGCTTCATCATCATCATCATTTCGTTCAGACGAGTGGATATTGGATTCAGGTTGTACTTATCATATGTCCCCTAATCGGGAGTGGTTCTTCGATTTAGTAGAACTAAATGGAGAAGTTGTTTACATGGGAAATGACAACAACTCTAAAACGATTGGGATAGGTTCAATCCGATTGAAGAATCAAGATGGATCAACCAGAGTTTTGACTGATGTTCGATACGTGCCTAGTTTGAAGAAAAATCTCATCTTGTTGGGAGCTTTGGAATCTAAAGGCTCGATTGTCTCTATGAGAGATGGAATTTGGAAAGTCACATCGGGCGCACTCATGATAATGAAGGGCATCAGGAAAAATAACTTGTATTACTACCAAGGTAGTACAATTATTGGAGCAGTAGCAGCAGCTTCTGGTGGAGACAAATTGGATTCTACTCAGTTGTGGCACATGCGGTTGGGACACGCTGGTGAGAAATCCTTGCAATTTTTGGCAAAGCAAGGATTGTTGAAAGGTGCAAAGGCTTGAAAGTTAAATTTTTGTGAGCATTGTGTTTTGGAAAGCAGAAGAGAGTTAAATTCCGCACCGCTATCCATAATACGAAAGGTATTTTGGATTATGTTCACTCAGATGTGTGGGGTCCTTCCAAAACAACGTTGTTGGGAGGAAAACACTATTTTGTAACTTTTGTTAATGACTTTTTTCCAGAAGAGTTTGGGTGTATACAATGAAGTCTAAAGATGAAATGCTCAAAGTTTTCCTGAAGTGGAAAAATATGATCGAGAACCAGACTGGCAAGAAGATCAAACAGCTTAGGACGAACAATGGAGGGGGATATAGAAGTGATCCACTCTTTGACGTTTTCCAGGAGAATGGTATTGTTCGATACTTTACTGTTAGACATACACCACATCAGAATGGGGTGGCAGAGCGTATGAATCGAACACTACTTGAGAAAGTTCGATGTATGTTGTTCTGCTGGGTTGGGCAAAGCATTTTAGGCTGAGGCTGTGACATATGTTGGTCATCTCATCAATCGTCTACCGTCATTGGCGATTGGAGGAAAAACACCGTTAGAGGTATGGTTTGGAGTACCCGCTACAGATTATGATTCCTTACACGCATTTGGATCCACTGCGTATTATCATGTGAAGGAGTCAAAACTTGATCCTAGAGCAAAGAAGTCTTTATGGGAATCACTCATGGAGTGAAGGAATTTCGACTTTGGTGCTTAGACACAAAGAAGATAATTTGTAGCAGAGATGTTACCTTTGATGAATCTGTCATGTTGAAGAAGGTAACAAATGGAGTTGTTTAGACAAGTAGTACTCCACAACAGGTGGAGTATACTCCAAACCTAGTGGAGTTTCAAGAGACGGTGATTAGTCCAGCAATTGATACCATTGATTCTCCAACTCCAATGAAGGAATCATAAGATGAAAAGGTTCAAACTCAAGAACCATTGGAGACACCAGAACCACTTGCAGTTACAAGGCCAAGGAGGGAAATTCGTAGACATGCTCGATTTACAGATACAGTGGCCTATGCCCTTCCACTTGTTGTTGATGATATCCCTGTCACTTATCAAGAAGCAATACAAAGCTTAGAAAGTGACAAATGGAAAACCGCCATGGATGAAGAAATGCAGTCTCTCCAGAAGAACAACACCTGGGATTTGGCATATTTATCAGAAGGTAAAAGGGTAATTGGATGCAAGTGAGTATTTGCAAAGAAAGACGGATCTCCCAGCAAGAAAGATGTTCGCTACAAGGCAATGTTGGTAGCTAAAGGCTACGCTCAGAAGGAGGGAATCGACTACAATGAAGTATTTTTCCCCTGTTGTGAAGCATTCCTCTATTAGAATATTGTTAGCCTTGGTAGCACAGTTGAATTTGGAGCAAGCTCAACTCGATGTAAAGACGACTTTCTTGCACGGTGATTTGGAAGAGGAGATCTATATGACTCAACCAGAAAGATATGTGGATGTTGATGGTAAGAAATGGGTTTGTAAGCTGAACAAATTGCTATATGTATTGAAGAAATCTCCGAGGCAGTGGTACAAGCGTTTTGATAGCTTTATGAGGAGGCATAAGTACACAAGAAGCAAATACGACCACTGCGTGTATTTGCGAAAGCTACAAGATGGAGCTTTCATTTATCTCCTCTTGTATGTTGATGATATGCTGATCGCTTCAAAGAGTCAACAAGAGATAGACAAATTGAAGGCTCAGTTAAATCAAGAATTCGAGATGAAAGATCTAGGTGAGGCCAAGAAGATTCTCGGCATGGAGATAAGTAGAGACATACGAAGAGGCAAGCTTTGTTTGACTTTGAAACAATATCTGAAAAAGGTATTACAATGTTTTGGCATGAATGAAAGCACAAAACATTTAAGTACCCCACTTTCTTCTCATTTGAAACCTAGTTCTCAATTATCTCTTAAAACCGATGAAGAGCGAGAATATATGGCAAAAGTTCCATATGCTAATGTAGTAGGGAGCTTGATGTATATGATGGTGTGTACGTGACCTGACATTTCACAAGCAGTTGGAGTTGTGAGCAGGTACATGCATGATCCTAGAAAAGGACATTGGCCAGTTGTGAAATGGATTCTACGGTATCTCCAACAAACCGTATATGTTGGTTTAGTGTTTGAGCAAGATGCTTGGCCAGTTTGTGGTTGGATATGTTGATTCCGACTATGCTGGTGATTTGGATAAGCGTCGGTCTACTACTGGGTATTTGTTTACTCTAGCAAAAGCCCCAGTGAGTTGGAGGTTTACTTTACAGTCAACAGTGGCTTTGTCAACTACAGAGGTAGAGTACATGGCGGTTACAGAGGCTATTAAGGAGGTGATTTGGCTTAATGGATTGTTGGAAGACTTGAAAGTTGTTCAAAGTCACATTAGTGTCTATTGTGACAGTCAAAGTGCTATTCACTTACCGAAAAATCAAGTCTATCATTCAAAAACTAAGCACATTGATGTGAGGTATCACTTTATGTGGGAGATCTTTGAAGAAGAAAAGATTCTACTTCAGAAGATTGCGACAACAGAAAATCCTGCAGATATATTGACCAAGGTGGTAACATCAATCAAGTTCAATCATTGTTTGAACTTGATTAACATCTTGCAAATTGGAACACCTTCGGGTGTGTGGCGCTTGTGAGCGCATTTGGAGGCATTACGAAAGATAACGTTTTTAGAGAAGAAAATTTGAAGAACTTGATGATATTTCAAGCCAAGGTGGAGATTTGTTAATTTGACTTGAAATTTAAAAGCCAAAGTCAATTTGGCAGGGAGTTGGCACTGTAAATCAATGTCAAAGTCAAATTTACAGTACAATGCATTTATGCACCGAAAGTGGGGTTGAAAATGTGGCATGGGAAAATTATTTTTTGATCCCTAAACTTTAGGCTATTTATAGGTTTAGTCCATGGAGCTCAACTATAAATAGGCCTAACCTTTGCCATTTGAAACCATCCCAACATCCATACCATCTCTCCCTTTTGTTTCTCTTCTCGCATTTGTAATATTTGGAAATTCTTAGGAATTCCATTTGTTTGTACCATTTTAGAATTAGTGAAGTTATCATCCGGTGGTGGTGCCCGAGGAGTAGACGACATTTTCGTCGAACCTCGTAAATTCGATGTGTTCTCTCCATTATTTATTTTGCTTGCTTATTATTGGGTTTTTCCATTGGGTTTCAATATTCAATAGTTGACGAGTTTGTCCGCTATGCAAATTTCGGTAGTTTCTATCTCGACATTTCAGCTTATATTTGAAGCTATGTTCGCGTGGGAAATTACCTGGTTTCCCCAACAAGCGAAACAAAATTAAAACAACAACAAATTAAAGAACATATATTTCAAAGAAAACTAGCTTACCTCGGATAAATGAAACTGAGATTTTAACTCCCAGGTAAGCGTGAAGGAGAGTTAATCACAACCCTTAATTAAATAAGATGATATCAACACAACAACCACTGTGAAAATTAATTGGATTGATAAATTAAATTGTAACAAAAAATTGGAAGGAGGAAAAACCCATAGATTTGGAGAAGTACTATCAGATTTAGAACATTACCATTTCTTTTATGGGGTTTCAAATTCAACTTCAATAATTAAAAGACTCTGAGCTTTGTTAACTTCCGGTGTTGGCTTGCTTGCTGGTGCGTCCGAGCGGCATGAGGGAAGATCGGCGGCGAGGCAAACGGCCAAGAACGACGGTGATGAGCAGCATGGCGAGGAGGAGCAGGGAGAAGTTAGGGATTTTTTGCACGATAGATTTGGGGTTTGAAAATGTCTGATATTGAGTGATATAATAGTAAAAACGGCGAGTTTTTCCTTTTACCTATTGCGGCATTTTTATATCAAATGCCGCTACAACGAGATTTATTGCAGCGTTTCCTAAAAGTTGCCATTAACACGATACATATTGTGGCGTTTTTGATATCAAACGCCGCAAAAACGAGACTTATTGCGGAGTTTGCTACACATCGCCACTAACACGACACCTATTGCGGAGTTTATGAAACCAAACTTATTGAGGCGTTTTCTAAAAAAAAGCCACTAATTGTTTTTCTACAGCGATGTTTGCCTTTGAAACGTCGTGATGTTTGCCATTTTGTGGCGATTGTCATTTAAACACCGACATAAGTAAAATATTAGCGGCGTTTAATGTAAAAACGCCACGAAAAACGCCGATATATAACAAGTCTGGTGTAGGGTCTATGGTATTTATAACCTCAGGTACTGTTCGATGGTATAGAGCCAGACCTAATGATAGCTAGTGACGGGTCGACATGGTTAGGTCGAGCTCCCAATCAATAGGTTTTACAGTCCGGTCACGTGGGTGGGGCAGCTGTGCTTCAAGGCACTATAGCTCCTGACAAAGGTATGTTCTAGAAGACCGTGCAGGCCTCCGATACCTTGTCTCTGGTATTGCTCGCCTCTAGAGTTGCTGCTGTCATGGGGTCACTTTTGCAGTTGCTAAGCGTGGAGGCACTAAAAGCCTTTGTTTGTAGATGTTGAGCCTAACCCTTCAACTGTTAGAGCTGATGTAGAATTTCTGTGAAGACTAGAGAGAATATGGATACGGACCTTGCAGTGTTGAACCCTGTAGCGTCAAAAGAATTGCTCTCTATGGAGTTTGTTGCGTCACTTCTGCCAAAGATAGAAAGGATTACAATTACGATTGAAGCTAGGAATCCAGACACCATATCACTAGGAGCGGGGAGGAAAAAGAAATTCGTTGGTTCTTCCAAAAGGAAGGAGAAGAAAACCCTACGGTGGATGAGCCTCTCGTTGCTACCAAAGTGATAGTTTATGTGGTTCATTCGACATCAAAACCTTCAAGGACCTTCAGAACAATACGAAGCTATCATCCCCGTAGGGTCCAGCACAAGCGAAGACCAAAGTTCAGGTCTTTACGAGTATGTATATGTGTGCACCATTTTGCACTTGTTCCTGTATCTTTCTTCAATTGTGTAAATTTTAATTATGATTGTCTTAGGCATGTATGACTTCCCTAATTGGATCGATCTATGATGGAGTCATAATATCATGACAATCCACAAGCTTCCGAAGTGGCAAGTGTGTAGAGGCCACAATGGAAGCTTTCAAGTCGTTGGGCACAATGACTAGAGTGGCAAAGTCCCTTTGCAAGGCTGACAAAAAGATCAGCACTGCCTTTGCCAAAAAAGTTAGTCAAGGCTTTGGAGGAAGTTCATAAGCTCACTGTTGAGTCGAGGAGGAAGCGAAGACTTTGAAACAGACTGACCAATCTTGGTGTCAAGCTGCAAAGGCCAACAAAGAGGCAGAGACGATACGAGCTAAAGCACGAAGGGAGAGAGATAGTTACCAAGAGTGTCACTGAGACTTGGAAAGTTAAAGCAGAGTTGGATGACCAGGTCGAAGACTTGAATGCTATTGAAGTAGAAGTTCAACCGCTACAATCTACGAAAAAGGAGAGCATATGAAATAGCTCTCCAAGCTGATCAACATTTTGCCTAATTCGATGGCTTTGCAAATAGATTCGAACACAACATATCATGCATCATCCAAAGAATGCTTGGTCCAGTTTACATGAGAAACTGGAATCTACGCTATTGTTGGTATATGTAATGAACTACAATCAACTTCCTAAATATACTTAATAAACGCTGTATAATTTCAACCACAAATTGGTACTGATATTTTCCAAACAAGAGTTCAATACAATAACACTGAAGAAAAGAAAAAAATTAGGTAGGAAAGAAAGGCTTCAGCAAGAGATACTGAATCCAAGGGAAAGAAGTAGCCGCAGCCAAGTGTTTACAATATTTCATATCCCTAGAGGATCACGACCTATTTATACTCAAAATATTACCATCTAATTAATCTAACAAGTAACTAATTCAATTGGTCCTAAACACATGACTATTTTCGGTTCATAACATTACCCCCGCCTCCAAATAGAACCTTGTCCTCAAGGTTCGAGATAAGATAGATATGTTGAATTCCACCATAGACATCCAAATGAAATATTGCTCCAACACCAAGAATCATGCAAACACTCAGTTTTGGTCGACCTGTATTAATTTCAACTTGGAGGCGCAAAAGCATTGCAGAAAGTGATAGGGAAACAAGCTTGTGAACAAAAGCATTTACTGCCAACCTTCTAATGCGTGCAGGTATATTCCCTCCAAAAGAAACCACATGATTGCTCTCTCGAATGTTCATTTGATTGCATTTCTTATGCACTACAAGACTAGAATCAGAATGTATGGCCATTACTCCACAAACGCGAGCTTGTAACACGACACTTCTCATCATACAACACCAAGTAGTAACAGTTTGTCTCCTAACCAAGTGACCATTAAGTGCTTGCAGCTTTATAATGTCGTTGAGGGCCTCGAATGCTCGGCGAGCCATGTAACGTTTAAAAGCAGTATGAACAATGTTTGCTGCTTGTTTTTTCTGAACCTTCTCTCGATCATATTGTGAATTTAGGAAAGTAGAGTTTGGAGAACCTATGCCTTCTGACAGTGATATCTCATCATGATTAGGGATAATTGCAACTTCATTACTTTTTTTGTGCTAACCAAAGTACTCCAAGTTTGGAAGTTGGAGGTTGTCCAGAAGCCCAAAAAATAATATAGAAGATTGTCCAATATAGTATGATTGAGTGAAATCAATTGTCTTTACCCATTGACCACCATGTACATTCCTAAAATAATTAAGCAATGGATCTTCAAATACGGGTCCAGAATAGCACACTTCTTCCTTGCATATCCGTGGAGCACCAAATAACTGATTCAGAAAATACTTTGAGATTTGACTGCATATGCCGTGCAGCTCAACCTGCCCAATATTCTCATTGAAACGCTCAAGCTTGTATTCTAATCTACAGTGTGATAGTAGAAACATCAATATTTGTATTTCTGACCCAAAATTTACATTAACATCATCACCAATCTCCAAAATCAACAGTGAAAGACTCACAACCTCTTTCCCATTTGATGAGTGAATATTTGAGTGAAAAGACAAAGCAACATGCAACTTCAACCCTAAACCAAAAACCAATTTAAAAATTGCTTCATATAGAGACCAATCGTAGTCAAGAGGTGAAAGATGCTCCACTATTCCCCACCAGACTTCAACTCCAATTTCATGAACACCTGTCAACTTGAGTGCTTCAAGAGATACATTTAAGGCCTTGAGTTTTTTTAATTCTTGGACACACAGAGGCACGCGAATTTCCAATCCCAATAATTTTGGTTATACCTTTCTCCATTAATAGTAATCTATACTTGTAGGGATCATCATCCTCAACACATCTATGAGCACTAGTAAACATTATAGAATAAGCTCGGCCAAGCTTTTCATTATGCACAATCTGGACAGAACCAAACTTCATCCCATCATCATGATTAATAAATTGAAAATTACCATTAGACATCATTACTAGACTCGTATCTTCCTTATCCACAAGTTTAAAGAAGGATTTTGACAGCGAACCTGCCATTTTAATCTTATTAAAATTCACTTTTGAGTTCCCTTCATGCCATTTCATTGTTATCTCCATCACCAAAAGTCGAAACATAGAAGGATCATCCACCTTAACTACTTCCTTCTCATTAAACTCTTCCTTTAACCATCTATTTAAACAATCAATGGAAGCAAACTTACTTGCAAAGTATGTCGGCAATGATCCATGGCCACCCACATGAGCGAATTTCACAACTTCAGTGATTCCCCTCTGCTTTTGAGGTTTGACCATTGTTTTGTGTCGAAAGAGCATCTGATTTGTAAAGCTTTGCTCCCCATGTTTCACATAATTGAACAACGGTTTATGGTCAGTGACTAAGAATGGAGACCTCGCCTTAAAACAATCCTGCAACGTTGCTTCATCCTTTTGAGATTCAAGTCCTTCATCGTTGCCAATCGGTTGATCGGCAAGTGTACTGTCAGTGGGCGTTGGCAATTTGTCAAATAGTTGGTGGTCATCTTGTTGAATATCAAGTCCCCCAATGCTCTGACTCAGTTGCTTGTCAATCTCAGTAGCAGTGATTGTTGGAATTTTGTTGAACACTTGGTGAACATTTGTGCTCTGACTGTCAAAACCGGAGCCGATTACAAATGAGCGATGGTGAGTGAAAAGATTGTCCCCCAACTTCATCTCAAAGAAAGCAATTCGCTTTCGGATGGCCTCAACAAAATGATCCCATCCGGCCAACTGTTGCCACTTTTGCATCCATCGAAACCATTTTTTAGCTATCCCTTCCATTCGAAAGGACGCCATGGTTACCCGTTGATGATCCTCTATCCCATAAAATTCAAAGAAATTGTGAGCTGAGGTTATCCATTCTTCTGGGTTTTCTCCCGTGAACAACGGAAGCTCTACCGTTAGCTCCATCTTCTCTCAAGGAGAGCACCAATGTAATGAACTACAATCAACTTCCTAAACATACTTAATAAACGATGTATAATTTCAACCACAAATTGGTATTGATATTTTCCAAACAAGAGTTCAATACAATAACACTGAAGAAAAGAAAAAAATTAGGTAGGAAAGAAAGGTTTCAGCAAGAGATACTGAATCCAAGGGAAAGAAGTAGCCGCAGCCAAGTGTTTACAATATTTCATATCCCTTTCCCTAGAGGATCACTACCTATTTATACTCAAAATATTACCATCTAATTAATCTAACAAGTAACTAATTCAATTGGTCCTAAACACATGACTATTTTCGGTTCATAACAGTATATTTGTAGGGAGGAGGGGTTGTTGAGCTTTGACCCCTTTTAATCCTTTTGGAGAGAAATGGTTGGATTGCCCAAAATCCATTAGGCTGTAAGTTGCGGACCCAATGTACAATACTCCATAGGTTAGTGTTAAAAATTCAGTTGTCGACCCTACTGAGGAGAAAACTCTTGATGCAACAACTACTAATGAGCCCAGTGATAACCCCTAGCTCAACTAGCCTTAGGCAATTTTGTACTAACCAATGTGTACTTCATATTTTTCAGTAATGTAAATTACTACTTTGGCTTAATTTGTATTGTTTATTTGTGCACTTGGGCTTGTCCCCCCCCCCCTTTTCTCCCGTCTTAACCGACCAAATTTATCCATTTCTCTTGAGTCGCTTTAAAAGAACAAAATTACTAGTCTTTTTAAGTGCAAGGCAGGGACATCTTTGCCACAAACCAAATTTTTGGGTCTTTAGGCTCCGAAAGTGTTTGTAATGATACGTACGTGGTGGAAGTATTTTCATTGCTTTTGAATAAATGTCTCATCCTTTCATGAAGACATGTATCATCGGAGGAACGGGTGAGTGAAAGGAGAGGGAGCCTCTCCGAATATGATTATCAGAGGTACAATGTTTGTCCATTCTTTAGTCTGTGGGAGTTTCACACAGTGGCATGAGTCGGAATCTTGAAAGAGGCAACACTGACAGTATTGAGTGAAAGTGTTGTAGAGTGAAGTGTAGATTATAGATGTGTTAGACCTAAAGAATGTTTTGTATTTTAAGTACTATAATAAAATATAAAAAATAGAGAACTCACATTGAGTCTGTAGTCTAAATTTCCTACTTTTTCTACATGGTATCATCTTAAGTTTTTTTCTTTTTGATCCAAAAATCATGCAAGATGGTTGAAAACTATTGTAAAACCATTATTGGTATAGTAGGTGATCAAAATTCTACTATCCTAATCACGTTCCATAAACTCAATGGTCGTACATGCCCATAAAGTGGTTCTATATTTGTTGCTTTTATTGACAACAGTGGTTTTCAGACTTGGATTGTAGACACAGGGGCATCGGATCATACGACTGGTAATGATAAACTCTTTCAAAATTTTCAACCTTTGCAGTCTTCCTCTTACATAAAGACTATGGATGGTTCATTATCTTCCATTGAAGGGAGGGGTTCTATAAAGATTTCTGAAAATCTTGTCTTATCAAATATGTTTTATATTCCTAAATTGGCTTGCAACTTAATCGTTGTCGTTAAACTTTCTGCCAATTTGAATTGCACATCTAAATTCTCTTCTACTGTTTGTGAATTTCATGCTATGGACTTGGGGAAGGTGTTTCGTAGTGCTAGGTTGTGTGGTGGTCTCTACATCCTTCAATAATCGACATCTCCACATAAACAAGTCCATTCGAGTTGTTCTCCTCCCCTACCTTGTTTTCCTTCTTTTTAAGACTCATCTAAAGACATTTTGTTATGACATTACAAACTAGGACATCCTAATTTTCATTATCTTGCTAAAGACCTTATCCTGCATCCAAACATAAAACATCTTGTCTCTTTTTTATTGTGCATAATGATATTTGGGGCCCTTCAAAAGTAAAGAATATAGATGGTTCTAAGTAGTTCATTACATTTATATATGACTATACTAGACTTGGACTTTTTTATGAGAGAAAAAGCTAAAGCATAGGGAATATTTAGGAAATTTCAAAATCTTGTAGAAACCCAATTCAAAAGTAAGATTAAAATTTTCCATTTAAATAATGGTAGTGAGCATTTTACTCGAACTTTAGGGAAAAAATTCAAGAAAATGGGATTATTCACATTACTTCTTGTGTTGATTCTCCTCAACAAAATGGGATTGTCGAAGAAAAAAATAGACATTTATTAGAGGTAGCTCGTTCTTTATTATTCTTTGCTAATGTTCCTAAATTCTATTGGGGAGAAGTTATCCTTGTCGTCAATATTCTTATTAATAGGATGCCTAGCAAAAAGCCTAAATTTTCGAGTACCTAAAAAAATGTTTCTTGAGTGTTTTGCTGATTTTCAGCCACTATCATCATCTATTCAAGTAAAAGTGCTTAGTTGCACAGTTTTTGTTCATATTTATTCTCATTCTCCGTCTAAACTTGATCCTAGAGCTCTTAAATGTATATTTGTAGGGTATTATTCTACTAAGAATGGCTAAAAGTGTTACTCACTTGTCACTAAACGAACACATACTTCCTTGAATGTCACTTTTCTTGAAAATCAACCTTATTATATCAAAACTAGAATTCATGGGGAGAAGTTAAAAGAATTCCAGATTATTGATGATTTTCAACCTATTGTTTTATCTACTGAGTTACCTACTATTTTGCCTTCAGAATTTATAGGTACTTCAGAACCTATATTATCTTCACCTATTTCATAAGCTGTACCATTCCCTATTCATGGCTTACCACATACACCTCAAAGAACTCAACCCGAACAACTTGAAAAACGAGAACTCAAAGTTTACAAAAGGAGAAGAAAGCATGCTAAAGAGATAACCATACAACTTGGAGATTCCCGAGAGCTGGAATTTAGTCCTATAGCCTTGGAAAACTTAGAAGGTATGAGAAATTCTCAGAATACTTTTTTTATTCCACTCATAGATACTACTGATTTACTCAATGCTCAAAGAAAAGGGGTAAGAAAGTGCACATCTCATCCAATCTAGACATTTATAGCTTTTGAAAATTTAATGCCTTCATTTAAGGCTTTTCCTACTAATATGGACAATGTTGTTATTCCCAAACAGTAGAGGAAGCTCTACAAGATCCTAAGTGGAAGATGGTAGAAGAAGAAGAAATAAGGGCACTTAAAAAGAACAAGACTTGGACCTTGGTAGAGTTACCACCCGAGAAGAAACTAGTTGGGTGCAAATGAGTTTTTACAGTCAAATATAATTCAAATGGTAGTGTTGAGTAGGGATGGCAAACGGGCGGGCAGGTGTGGATACCCCCTCCCCCATCTTTATACCCACCTAAAATTTTCATATCCACCACTTACCCACCACCCACGGCGGGTACAATTTTCAAATCCACACCCGCCCATACGGGTATATTCTCAAATCCATCCCCACACTCACCACCCAATTAGATACCCATTGCCCATCTCGTACCCACATGTACCCGCCTATACCTGCATATTAACCCGCCTAGCAGCAACCATACACATAAAACATAAATTCAAGAACAACCACAAAACATAAATTACAAGCAATATTCTATAAAATTTTAGGGTTTATTGAATAGTTTTTAAATTTACATCTAAATTCATAATGGTCCAAATTTATATGGCGAGTATGATGCAGGGCGGACGGGTGCGAGCGGATGTGGGGTGGGTAAGGTCTTAAATCCACCACCTATCCACTACCCGCGGCGGGTATGGCTTTTTACATCCACACCCACTCACTACCCACCAAACTTATACCCATCCCCGCCAATTGGGGCGTGTGCAGTGCAAAATCTACGAAATTGTACCTGTTTTCCATCCCTAGTGTTGAGAGGTTCAAGGCAAGGTTGGTTGCCAAAAGATTCACGCAATACTACAAAATAAACTATCAAGAAATCTTTGCACCAATAGCAAAATTGAATACAATAAGGATTCTACCATCTCTAGTCGTGAATTAAGATTGGAATCTTCATCAACTTGATATAAAGAATGCATTCTTGAATGGCAATCTGGAAGAAGATGTATATATGCAAATTCCACAAGGAATGCGGTATCATTCTAACAAGAAGACTGTTTGCAAGCTGAAAAAGTCTTTGTATGGCTTAAAATAGTCTCCTAGAGCATGGTTTGATTGGTTTACTAGAATGATTCTAAAGAATGGGTACAAGCAATGACAGACAGATCGCACGTTGTTTGTCAAGGAAACATCTACTAAGAAGGATATTCTCGTAGTCTATGTAGACGATATTATAATCACTAGAGATGACACTGAAGAAATTGAAAGGCTAAAGAAACTCTTGGCAAATGAATTTGAAACCAAGGATGTAACCCCCTTGACCTGGCCTAGTCGTTAGACCCGAACCAAGAAGATCACATTAGGTTTGCTGAAGAAAACCCGAACATTCTTATTTGAATTACGGTCCATTTTTTCTTTTAACTTGTCTAGATGCATTATTAAGACCTAATATGTGCATATCAGAAATGGTTCAATTTTCATTTGATTCGAACATCGATAAGGCACTCAATTACAAAACGAGTACTTTAGTGACCAAAATTTAAATATGAATAATTACAGGGAGTTACACAAGTTTTAGGTTACCAATTGTTAATTAATCATATTTCATGCCAGCTTGTCAAATTTCAGCTTCAACGAAAAACGAATAAGCATCCAATTTAGCCAAATACGAAATTAAGGACTAAATCATAAAACAGCCAAAATATATGGACTAACACGTTTATAGAAGCTTCTCACAACAATTAGATACATTTAAAACATGCTTACAAAAGCTCAAATCAAATGGACATCATTTACCTATTCAATTAATGCAACAACATACGGTGACCAAATTGCAAAGAATCCAAACTCGATAAAAATCCATTAATCTAATTAACCACCAACCATTACAATACATGTGTAACCCCCTTAGCATGGCCTAGACGCCCGACCCGAACTAAGAAGATTACACGGGGAAAATCGAAGTCAACTCGTAAAACTCAACCCCGATTAACAACTCTTTTTTCCTTTTTATCTTTTCTAGATGCACATTATTATCCTATATGATTTACAAGGCGATTAGGCGAAAACGGTACAACGATCGGTGTTCAATTAGGGGTTCAATTGCATTCACTTGACTTTTAGGGACCAATTTGTAAATTTTAGGAATTACCAGGACTATCCAGGTTTTAAAGTTACCAATCCAAAATTAGTCACATAACATGCCAACATGTCAAATCTCATCTCAAACGAACCAACCAAACTCGACCAATTGAACAATCATTACTGAGGAACCAAAACGTAAGAAACGGGAACTCGAAACAATTCAAATTCAACATCCAACGATCAAGTGTTTCAGAACAGAGAACCATGTATCGGAACGGCCGTTTCGAAACAAGAGTGATTGTTTCGATACGCGGCGGCATTCTGAAACCTCAAGAAACCTGTTTCGATAAGTTGGTTCAGAGAACGTACCCTCCTGTTCCGAGACACCATGGTCATTACAGGTCTCCGTTCCGGAATGGAAAAGGGTGTTCCAAAACGTCTGGGCCTGCAACTTTCCAAATTGCTGGTTTTTTTCATCTCCAAAACCATTCCGACACTTGTTCCAACACACATACAACATGGATAAACATCAAGGGCCACCCATACGAAGCACAAGCTATATCATAGCATCATTCTTTCAAGCTATAGGACTATAGGCATGCTTCCTAGATGTCAAAACAACAAAAAGGCTAAAAATCATATTCAAGCTCAAACCAACACTCAAGGGCCATTTACAAATCCGAATAAACAAACCAAACATGCTTAAGGTGTTTGACATCACCAAATATAACTAAGAGTAGAAATCCCTCCCATTGCCTCTTATTACACTAAGGTAAAACCATATACATTGCTTAATCAAAGATACTTGGAATCCACTTGGTTTCTTGCTGCCTCAAATGCTTAATTCTCTACATTGATGAAACAAATGAGCGTAAGCATAAAGCTTAGTGAGGATCGCTAAAACCAAACATTCATCAATGCATTTGACAAAACCAAGAATATCATCATTCGCCAACTCATGCCTTTCTTTTAAACATGCTCTTTAAAGCATCAATGCACTTTTAAAACCACATGCTCATAGCATCATGCTTAAACCAAGCATCACATGCATTCTAGCATAATTCCCAAGCATCACATGCTTAAATCATTAATCAACAACATTATATTGGCTCGCAAGTGATCAATTCTCAACCATATCAAAACCAACACATTTGACACAATCGGATACGCGGATTACAAGCGTTGTCCCACGCGCTTCATACACACAACCGGACTACACAAGGCTCACACACGTGATTAGACCAATAACCGTTGTGACACTCGTTGTGGAGTTTAACGGTACAATCACAACCCCTCAACACCACTCATCGGTAGTTGTATAATTCCACTAACGAGAGCACGGACACAAACTACAAGATCCACACACGGAATTAAACCATCCACCGTTGTGATCTTAGCCTCAATCGTTAACAAAATTATTCCACTGTTTTACAAGCATAAATCACAATGCCATTTTCGCAAGCATAAACATGCTTAAACTCAAATGCATACATTTCATAAATCCAAGGGTCACCTACCAAGTGCATCCTTAACAAAATGGCATTAAACACCTGCATTATCAATGCTCAAAACATGCTTTATAACATCAAATAAAACCACATTTAATTCAAGTGCATTTTCCAACAAAAAACATAGCACATTCCGAGAGAGACTTTTGAACCACTTACTCTTGAGCTTAGCTAAGTCTGTCAAACTTACACTAAGCTCCCAAGACCACGCTCAAAGCGTTACAAAGCTGGAAAATCCATTTCCACTCACCAATACGCGAAACCTTGCTCGCCGACGCAAAATTCACCCTCCGCAGCCTCCAAAAATGCTTCGTTTGCTTCCGGATCAAGATCCCATGTTTTTAGAGCATCAAAACAGAGATCCAAATGCATTGAAATGCATTTCAACACCAGCAACTAAACACAAACTCGTTGCTCACCAAAACTACACCAATTTACCCATCCGAAACAATCGAAAACTCAATCGATTGCTTTCTAAACCAAGCCCAGCCAACATACATCACTTTCAACCATTATTAAACATCAAAACACATCTAAAAACAACCTAAACCCTTCCTTATACCTCCCGCAAGCATAACTTCACCATTACACCTCAAAAACCCAACTAAAACCATCAAGAAACTCAAGGATCACAAGGATTTCGGGATTCATATCATCAAAGCCCTTTTTCAAAATAATAATCAACTCAAAACTCAATTACAATCAATCCAAAACAGAGCTCATCAATACTAATCCGAAAACCAAGATTTTAATCATAATTTTGCAAGATTTTGATCTCAAATCAAAACTATTATCAAAACTCAGCCAAAAACAATATTTAGAAGTAAAAGATCTTGGGAATTTCAATAAAGAACCTAGATTGAAGGTTGAGAACGAGATTTACTTCCAATCCTTGCCTCCCTCAATGATTGACAAGTTTTTCCTTCACAAATCTTGAAGAATTTGAAGAGAACTCTTAAAAATAGTTTGGAAATCAAAGAGAGAGTGTTTGGCCGAAAAGAAATCTGGAGAAAAGAGCTGAGAAAATGGTTTTGCTGAAATGAAAGTTAGTTACGTCAAAAGCTTCTCATTATTTTATTTTAACAATTTAATTAAACAAAATCCTTTTTTTATTTTAATCATCTAAAAATCCTTTTAAAACACATGTCAATTTAAGGAATGTGTAATTGCACCATAGCTCCCTAAAGATTCTAAGATTTTGACTCCTTTTTAAAAATTTCATTTTCCAAAGTTTTGAAACTTTACATTTTGGTCACTACCCAAAATGTATCACTTCAAAAGCTTATTTTGTAAAATTGATTTGACCAACCCCTTAAACATAATTTTACAGGATTTTATAAATTTTTACCATATTTTTATTCTTCCCCGATCCTTGATTTCCCTAAACCTCCTAATACGATTCGAACCGTTTCCGACCGGTCCGATCCGATGTCTAAAACATCTAGGCCCAAAACCAGGGTGTTACAACACGGGCTGCACCTAATGCATTTTTTGGGAATTCTAATTCCAACACAACTTTTCCAAAAACTTACGAACAACATCGACTTACTTCTAATATTAAATCACTGTTAAACACATAAGCTAAAATAGTTACATACCAATTAATCAACACAATTCATGTCTATACAAGTAATGTAGAAGCATACTTTCTAACAAGATAAATCATTATCCATTAAAACCATTGAACACAAGTAATCAATCGATTCATTATTTAAACCATTAAAACCATTTGATCATAACTATGAAGTATACAAAGCATTAAAATAAAACCAACATATTGATCATTACATACAATCATCGTCTAACGTAATATAAAATCAATCAAGTTCTCATTTCCTAAATAAACAATCCATCCCAATATTCTACCCACATTGCCTTATTACAAACAATATTAATACCGTAACCATACCCTTTGAATATGTTTGTCTTGGAATCCACCTTGCCTCGGACCACGACCCCAAGCATTCTTTATTCACTACCTTGACCGGAGAAAAGAGAGCGCAAGCATATAATGCCTAGTGAGTGCGCTCAAAACATGTAAAACATTAATGCAGTTTTAAAACCAAAACTGATATTAGAAACCCATACTACAACAAGTCAAACACATCATTTTCAAAGCATTTAAATAAATCATGCATTTTCCAAACATAAGCATCATGCTTTCTTAACAAACCTTTTATTCACAAAACATTTAATAAAACATGCTTGATCAAAACATAAGCATCATATCTTCCGGCATAAACCACGCCTTCATTGTAAAGTAAAGTATGTGTGTAAAACCAACGCACTTGCTTACTTTTTATGAAAGCATAACATGCCTAACCACCATATGCGTCAAAACACTTTTTCACAAGTCTATTGTTTAATCAAACCCAATTATTTCTCATTTGTTTCGAAAAAAAATCATGCAATTAACATTTCCAAAAAATTAGGCATAGTAAACAATGTGCAACATGTATCATGGATCAACAACAAATCTCATTTGCTAACCCTCAACTTAAGCTTTCTCATGCATAACAACTCATATGCAAGGCTTAAGGAGTAAACATATATAAACCAACATTATACAACACAATCCATCAACATAATACATCATCAATTATATTGGCTTTCAAGTGATCATAAACCAAGTTCCACTTTACAAAATATTACATCAGATACACGGATTTAACAAGTGTTCTCACAACACTTCAAGCCATCTCAACCGGAATAGTGATACAATCGCAATACGGTAAAAATCGGGTACAATCACAACCTACGGGGACACTAACCCCAACCATCGATTAGATGCTTAACCCACTAACGGGAGCTTACGAGACACCAATTCCTCAACCGTTAGGGTACTTGGATGGAGTTACGGGACACCAACCCCTCAATATCCAAGGTGACTTATTTACAGTGTACTCAATCCTATGGCCGACCAACTATATCTGATAACATTTAAAACCACATCACTTGCCAATATAATTCATTATTAAGCATTAACCCACTGTTTTTACATGCATCAATCAAAAACATTTATCCAATGCACATCACCTTACATTAACAATGTTCAATAACATTAACAACTTACGCAATACTTCCAAATGCATCAACAACATTTAATTTCTATTTTCCAGCATTAAACCATGCTCAAATCATGCATAAATAGTAGGTAAATCTATCAATGTTTTTAAACCAAAACATGTAAATCAAGTCTCATATCAAACCGATGTTCAAAAGGCGAAAATAAGGAAAAATTACTTCCGAGCTTAGCTAAGCTTGCTTGGCTTTAACTAAACTCCCAAAGCCATAAATCAAACCTCTTTATAGTACCAAAACAAATTTGTGCTCACCAACTTGATATCACCTTGGTGCCAACGTCTCAACACCAACACCTCGACGCCTAATCGGAAATCATCTGAACACTTGCCATCCAAATAAATTGGAAATTGAAAATGAAGATTGCTCCTCCAATCTTCTAACGTGAAATCCATTGAACAAGATGAGAGAAATCAAAATCTCTTGTGTGGCTATTGATTAGAAATGGTTTAGAAAGAAAACGAATAGAAATTGGATAAGAAAATCCAAGAAAACTAAAATGGTGATTGGGAGAATCTTGAGAGAAAAAAGCGAGATAAGTTTAGACATAGCTTTCTTTCTTGAGAAAATAATAACCATCGTCAAATTCTAATTGGAATTAGATAGTAAAATCCTTATTTAATAAATGGGTCAAATAATCTCATAAAACCACAACTTTAATTATTTTTACAAAAAATGCCATTAATAATATTTTACAACCTTTTCTAAAATAGTCACCGTTTAATTAATATTAAAACAACCCAATTAAAATTATTCAAACTCAATTTCATCCTTTATGAAACTTATTAAATATATTCTTCACAAATACTAGTCACGATAAATTTATTGGAAATCAATTTAATTAACTAAATTATTTTCTAGAATTAATTAATTAGCTAAAGCCTAACCCAAAATTCCAACCTGATTCCGGTAATTCGCCCGAATCTTCTAGCCCGTTTTTCGGGACGTTACAACTCTCCCCCACTAAAAGAAATTTTGTCATAGAAATTTACACAAAGGGAACAAAACAAACACAAACATTCCTTCATCCAACAACTTCCTCAAATACACTTACACGCATAACTCCCACAAATTCAATCGTCTCGATGAGCAACACCCATTTGATAGAGACTCGATTGGAAACATCCCTTACCAATGGTAGAACCAAAAAATTCTCAACTTTCTCTTTACAAAAAACAACAAAGGGTCCACCAAACCTTGCCACATAAACATAGGCAAACCATCAATTACACATTTGAGCTCAATACCATATCGAAAACATGCTACAAAATTGGTCCTCTCATTTATCTGCATACCATCTACTAAAACTTGACTCAACACACTATTATGAATTATTCTCTATAACATTCATCCATGTAGAAACGTCAAGAAATACTCAACCACTCATATGATATTCGGTTTCTCGTTGTCTCAATCCGTATAAAACTTATCTAATTATCAACCTCAAAACAACACCAAAATAACAAAACCATGTTTATCTTGCACCAATCTTTTCAAATTATAAACCCAGATAGAAGCCGTATCGAAATGGGCTTAACTGTATCTGTACAATTTTCCAAATAAAATTCCAGTAACCAAAAGTCGTACCAAAACACTTAATGGTGTATCAATACTCCTGGGCATTTTTGGTTAGTTGAGTATAAAACACTTTAAAAAATTTTGGGGTTTTGGTTCAAAACCTTGTCATTTTGTGAGACTTTTGAGTACTTAAAAATTTATCTACTTTTACAATTTGGTCCATAAACAATTTGTTATATCAAAATCAATTATTGGTTTTACAATCTCCCCTTTTTGATATAACAAAACAAAAGTAAATATTTAAGTAAGTTTGAAAAATACTCCCCATTTCATTAAGGTTAAATGATTTAGTTTTGAAAATCTTTGAAAAAATGAAGTGCTCTTTACTTCTCCCCTTTTTTAGATCAAAATCAATAGGATATTAATCAGGGCAAGATATAAACAATAGCTCCAAGCATAAATAAAACAACATAGATATCATTAATAAATTCAAAGCATAATTGAAAACAACGTAAGGAAGTCCAACTCAAATCCTAAAAACATAAACCAAAATAAATAAACCAAAGCATAGGAGTTCAAAAGCAAATAACATAGGTGCATAAACTAAACAAATCCTAATATGATATGATATGAAAAATCTTAAAGGGCATCTTCATTGTATTCATCATCTTCATCATTAGCATGGGTTCTATGAAATTGTCGCCACTCCCAATGAAAAGCTTTAAGAGATATATCCATCGAATTTTGATGGTTTTCAATGGATGTAACTATTTCCTCCAAGGATGTAAAGCGAGTGTCGATGGCGGAAAAATCAGAGGTCATGGTAGTGTCCACTTCCCATCAAGATAGGCCATGAGAGCATCGAGGGAAGGTTGAGCAACCAGAGCTTCCGGAACCAAAACCCCTTGAGGAGCCTCAACTGGATCAGGTTGAACATCATCTAGAAGATTGGCAACTCGGATCCATTCTCCATGATAGTATGTGAACATGGCTCGGTGGAGAGAACGTTCATCAATCGGATCGTTGAGAGGTTCGGCAAGATCATAAGAGCAATCAATCCCAAGCTTGTGAAACAAATAGCTCAAGGTGGTGCCATAGGTGAAGGATGAGACAAGAGTGGTATGGCGATTTTGCACAAGATAGACAATCTCCGCAAACATAATTTGAGCAAGATTATGTCGCTTACCCTCACAAAAGCATCGGAGCCAAAAAGCATAAACTTGGTAGATTGTAGAGAATTTTCCACCAGAGAGACGAAGCCACCACGTGATGAGAAGGTGAAGGATGCGATCTTGAGCATCAAGCACGATCATAGAGACACTTTGAACATGTCCCAAAGAGTCCTCATCATCAATACCTACATCCTCAAAACCCAAAAAGTTTGCTAAACTTGAAGAATCAATTTGAAATTTTTGTCCCATGAGGTAAGATTCAATAGCAATAACATGAGTTTTCTCTTGGTTATAAATACACCGGGCATTATAATAGACAATAAGGACAAGGTTTAGGTATAAAATCCTGGGTATACTAAAACAAGACATGAATTTCCATTGACCATTAAATCAAGATATTTAAATTGAAATCTATCAGAAGACAAGAAAGGGATTGAAATAACTCGCTCATGGCGGGTTTTAAAATTTTTGTAGTGTTTTAAACGAGCCATGGTATTTGGATGATTAGATTCATTAAAAAGTTGAAAATATGGCTTAAGTTGGGTTTTGTAACATTGGTGTCAGGATTAAGAGCATTGGAAGATTGTTCCAATTCTTTTCTTTGTCTTTTCTTAAGACCCATGATAAAAAAAACCTAAAATCAAAATCAAACCACAAAAACAATGTATGCATAAATCAACACATTCAATCTAATAAGAAATCCAATAATCAAGATATTGGAAAAATCTATATAATATAGTTTAAAAACATATACAAGTATAAAAAGAATTTTGGTAAAATTAAAACTAAAAAATAGTGTTGAAAAATATACGATATAATTTTATATTCAAACAAAACATTTTCAATTTTGAAAAAGTTTTTGCAAAATATTTGAAAAACAATTTATATACATACTAAATATAAATTTTTTAATAAAAAACAATATATAAATAAGAATGAAATTGAAAAATAAAGAAAATAGAGTTTATACCTTGAATGAGGATTATGGATGAATGAGGAGATGATGATGCACAAAACGTGATGATTGATGAGTAGCTAGTTTGGTCACTATTTTAGCATTAATTACGCTTAAATTGTTGATTTGTGGTGCCAAATTGTGGTTTATTGTGTGCTTTTTGTGCAGGACTTCGTGTCTGGAAAACGTATCGGAAAAGGCTAGATTCTGAAAGTTTTTTGGATTCATGGAAGGATTAGTGGGCATGAATTGAGGCACGAAAATGCTGACTGGATGACACGTCAGTGTCTTCTAGAAGATACCACACCAGCAACAGTTGATAGCTTATTAGCCAAGATAGGATAACTTATCTGCCGGAATTTAAAGTTTAAATTTGGGATTTATCTCTTGTATTTTATTTAAAATATTTGGGATTTATCTTTTATCTCTTTAGGGTTATTTTTAGGGTTTTAGGATGTTATAAATACCTCATTTGGGGAGAGACTAAAATAATCTCTTGTTCTTGTTTTCATTTTCACTTTGTGTTTAATATATTCCTTTCTTTCCACTTTAATTTTCTTTTACCTTCCCTTTGTCCAAAAATGCTAAGTATGGTTTCTTCGCAAGCTATGCTTAGCTAAATTCACCATTATCCAAAAGCTAAGCTAAACCCCACTTACCTCGTGAGAATAGACAAGTTCTTCAAACCTTCAACTTCTTTCTTGATTTTCCGTAACATTGGATTGGCAATCGGCCTTTCCTTTAAGCATCATGATTGCTTCATTCCGAAAGCGCGCATCGGGTTGAACGTGGTTTTGATCCACCGTTGGGGATGAGAATAAGCTTGTAGCAGATTCAACTCCCTAAGAACAAACATATTGGCGGTCTACTAAGTGGAATCAGGATCGGATACGATTCTCCTCAAGACAAACCATCCAAACACGGGCTTTTCCTGCACTAAGCGCAGAATTTGCGTTAGCATCTATTGACGAAGCTAATCAAACAAAAACCGGATCCTAAGCATTAGCCTTGGAATTTAGTTTACCGTAGAGAAGCAAGTTACAAGGGTTGGGCCTTGTAGACTGTAACCGACAAGAACTCGAAGTAATATCCCTTTCAGTGATCAAGACAAGTTGAGACGAAGCAAAGCTGGAGGCTAACTCTTATCATAATCGATTTCAATTATTTCTTTTACTTTGTTTATTTTAAATCTTCTCGAATTATTTCACTAACCCCCCTTTGTGACTTGCAGATTGCTTGATAAAGATCAACTCAAATCTATATTGGGAACTCCTTAGTCACTACGGATCGACCCTTACTCTCACTATTCTACTTTAATTATTTCTTTAATTGAGATTAAGGATATTTATTTGACAGTTCACGATGCTTGTCAAATTGGCGTCGTTGCCGGGGACTTCGACAAAGTTACTAATATTTTTTTTTTGGATTTGATTTATGACTAGAAAGAATCCGGAAGAACATAAAGATTGTATCTCAGAAATTAAAGCATACGCCTGAAGATTTCACGCTCAGACACTTCGGGAAAAGAAGCAAAGACAACGACTAGAACGTGTTCTAGAAATAGCATCTGATGCAGAATAACATTTCGACCACACAACCGAAGAACAAGTTACGATGGGAGATGACAACAGAACCATCCAACAACTCTCTACAACATTAGATGATCACCAGCCGATGTGCATAACATTCTCGAACGGCGAGATGTCATTCGCTCTCAAGACAGGCCTAATACACCTCCTACCGACTTTTCACGGCCCGTCTAGTGAGAATCCTCACAAACACCTCAAAGAGTTTCACATGGTTTATCTAAGCACAAAACCACAGGGAGTTTCTGAAGATCAAATAAAACTTCACGCCTTTCCCTTTTCTCTAGCTGACATAGAAAAAGACTGGTTATTTGATTTACCTTCAAACTCCATTACGACTTGGACTGATATGGCTCGCCTTTTTCTTGACGGGTTTTCCCTAGTAGCTAAGGCAAGCGAGCTAAGGCGTAGTATCCTATGCATACGACAAAAGGATATTGAATCATTGCACGAATATTGGGAACGTTTCAAAAAGCTATGTGCAAATTGTCCACAACACGGTTTAACCGAACAAACGCTTGTCCAATATTTCTACGAAGAGTTAACACCTATGGATATGAAGGTGATCGATGTGGCAAGTTGAGGAGCACTTGTTAACATGACTCCAACCGCAGTGAGAACGTTAATATCAACTATGGCCGCTAACACACAACGATTTCACTCTTCAAATGAACCATCTCGACGGGTTCATGAGGTAAGTACAGTCTCGCTGGAAAACAAAATTGATAAATTAGCTGAAATCTTACAATCTCTTGTTGCAGATAAAAGAATTGCAGCCAGGCTTTGCGGGATCTAATAGATTGTTGTCCAATGGTGCAAGAAGAGGACAATGCGCAAGTAAATTCCATAGGGAATTTTCTAGGACCTCCACAAAGACAATACAACCCCAGTGCCAACTTGTACAATCTGGGGTGGAGAGATCATCCTAATTTTAGCTATAACCCAAGGCCGAATCAAGCCTATCAACCAAGGTCGCCTCCACCACAGTCGTACCAGCCGCAGAAGCAATCACTCGAATCTATTGTCGAATGGTTGGCCTAGTCACAAGAAAAATTTCACCATCGAGATTGGTGAGGCGTGACAAAAGAGCCAAAGAGAAGGAGATCTCAGAGGTATTCAAAAAAGTGCAAATCAACATACCCCTCCTAGAAGTAATCCGACAAGTGCCGAGGTATGCCCGATTTTTAAAGGAGCTTTGCACCACAAAGAGGAAACTAAATGCTAACGAGAAGGTGAATTTGGGAGAACATGTCTCCGCCGTATTTCAGCGAAAACTCCCACGAAAAATGAAGGACCAAGGTATGTTCGCTATACCCTACAAAATAGGAAATATTTTAATTAAAAGCGCAATGTGCAACATAGGAGCTTCAATTAATGTAATGCCACTCTTTTTTTTATAAATGATTACTAACGACCCTTTAAAGGAAACAAGAATAACCATCCAGTTGGCTAATCGTTCTATTATCTATTCGGAGGGAGTGCTCAAAAATGTCCTAGTGAAGGTTGACGTTCTCGTTTTTCCTGTCGACTTCTATGTCATCGGTATGGAAAACGATAGGACGAACACTTGCTCTGAGGTACTTCTAGGCCGACCCTTCCTAAGCACCGCGTATACAAAGATTAATGTGAGAAGCAGTATATTAACAATGGAGTTTGATGGTGAGTTCGTAGAATTTGATGTTTACAAAGCAATGAAATACCCAGATCAAGTTGAAAAAATTAAATCTATCGATATTATTGATCCTCTAGTTGATAAATTTGTTGAATCTAATTTTTTCGAAAATTTTTATAGGGATCTAGAACTTTGCCGCAAAAAGGAAGAAATAGAGTTTGAAAATGTTTTCTCTGTCAATTCTTATTTATTTTTAACTCCATCTAAAACTAAAATGTTACCTTCTATTTTGCAGGCGCTAGAGATAGAGTTAAAATAGTTGTCGGATCACCAGAAGACCAAGAGAAAACGATGTTTACTTATCCCTTCGGAACTTTTTCTTATCGTCGGATGCCTTTCAGCCTTTGTAATGCCCCTACAACATTCTAGAGATGCATGCTTAGCATCTTCTCGGATTACATAGAAAAAGGAATTGAGGTTTTTATGGATGACTTCACCGTATATGGTAATTCATTTAACGAATGCCTTTTAATTTAACCAATAGACAACTCTTAAGAGTGCAAACATTAATCTTGTAAGGGGTATTTTAGTTTTCCTAGCTTTATCTCTTGCTGAGAGGGTTTGATCAAGCTTTGGGCTAGAAAGCTTTGATCGTTGTAAGGGTTTCCTCCTCATCCTAGAAAAGGGGATGAATCAATTAATGGATTGATTGTGAAATCCTTAGTGGGAAGCATAGGTAGTGGATGTAGGTGCATGTTAGAAAGCCGAACCACTCTAAATTACCGTGTCTTTTATCTTTTAGCTTCTACACCTCAATCACCCAAAAATCAAACTTCTCCACCACTTGGCAATCCAAAACGATTGAAGTAAATCGAGCCTATCAAGCCTAAAAAATCTAGACTGTATTACATTTGCAGCCGTCTTTTGTCCTCCAAAGTGTCCTCCACATGGAGTAGAGTGACAATGGTATATGATGCTCTTTTGTTCTTCTTCTAAACCGCACCTCCGAATCATTTGGTTTGCGCATTGCTTTAAAAGTTTAGACGCATCCCAATAGTAATAGCGTGCATCAAGTTGGAATTTCTTCCTTCCCTGGCTGCTAAGATCACAAGGAAAAATACCACTAACAAGAAAGCTAACAATGTTAGCATACCAAGGTAGAGTCGTGGCTTGTAAAAGCTTCTCATCAGGGAATTCTTCCTTAATATCACATGCAACATCAGTATCACATGCATTTTCAAGTCCGGAAAGATGGTCAACAACTTGATTTTCAGTTCCTTTCTTATCAACTACTTCAATATCAAATTCTTGCAAAAGTATCATCCATCTGATAAGCCTAGGTTTAGCATCTTTCTTGGTTACTAGGTATTTAATGGCTGAATGATCAGTATGCGCAATAACCTTAGTGCCTATTAACTATGATCTAAATTTATCAAATGTAAAAACTACCCAAAGTAATTCTTTTTTAGCGGTGGTATAGTTTACTTGTGCCTCATTGAGTGTATGACTAGCATAATATATGACATGGAAAACCTTGTTTCGGCGCTGCCCAAAAATTGCTCCAACAGTATAGTCGCTTGCATCACACATTAGTTCAAACAACTATGTAAAACCTATGTTTGATTTTGATATAATTAAATTATTGAGGATTATTTTGTAAAACTTAAAATTAGTTTTTAAGTCCCTTAATAAGTTTTTAAAAACACCAACACTTTGAAACTGATTTATAAAACTCAAACTCAAAATATTTTCTAAGTGTTCCAAGGCAAAACCACTCAAAAACGTCCAGGCGTATCGATACAGCACCTAGCGTATCGATACCATTTTGCCAAACTTGGTCACTGCCAAACCCTCGTATCGATACCCCAAACCCTAGTATCGATACTCCCCTGTGTTAAAATTCAATGAGTTTGAATACGGTACCGATACGGCTAACCCCGTATCGATACGTGCTTTATAATTTTTTAAAATAAGTCAGTTTAAAAAATATGACCGTTGGTGTCAGTTGGTTGGTAACCAATCTTTAAAAGTTAGTTGACCCGTATCGATACGCCTAAATTCCGTACCGATACGGAGGTTGGATAGTAAGCTAAGTGGGCAAAATAGTATCGATACGGCCCTTGCTGTTTCGATACCCCGTACCGATACGCTTACGTGCGTATCGATACCCCTGTATTAAATGCACACAACGGCTCTTTCTTTTCTGAGACAGGTACCGATACTCCTTCCCGCGTACCGATACTGGTAGCTGCACAAGTGCATTTATGGTGGTAAGAGAGGGTTCCAACGGCTCTAATTAAGTCCCCAACCACCCAAACGGCTAGAATTCAATGAGAAGGTATAAAAGGGACATCCAAAAGCATCAGCAACAACTATTGAACTTCAAGCAAACATCCAAACATCAAATTCAAGCATTAGAGCAAAAATCCCAAATTTGTGTAAAATCCCAATTTGTGTTCTTCATTCTTATTTTGTAAAATTGGGTTGAGTGCTTGTATTGGGGCTATCATTTGTATTGAGAGATACCTAATTAGCCTACAAATTCCTTTGTTCTCTTGTGTGAGGGTTGGGTTGATTTTTGGGTAGAAAAATCAACCGATATTGTAAAGGGTTGCCTCATTGTCCTAGAAAAGGGGAAGATCAATTTAGTGAAATTGTTGCAAATCCTTAGTGAGACTAAGGTAGTGGATGTAGAGTTCATTTGGAACTTGAACCACTCTAAATTCCTTGTCCTTCAATTTTAATTTGCCAATTTCCACTACAATCCTTCAAATTTCCAATTCACCCCCCCTCTTGGTAAATATCGATCTTTCGATCCACTCAACAATTGGTATCAGAGCTTAACTCTTTGAGGATTAACAACCACAAGAGGAGATCCTTGGAAGAGTGTGATCATCAAAATATCAAGAAATGGCTTCAATCTCCGGTTCCGGCATGTACGAGTCACAATCAACCACCAAGCCTCCTTTCTTCAATGGTGACAACTACTCCTTTTAGAAGAACAAAATGAGGCTATTCATCAAGTCAAGTGACTACCTTGTATGGGATGTCATTGAGGATGGGTCATACATTCCATTGAAGCAAGATGGTGAAGGCAAGATGGTGTTGAAGAAGAAAGCCGAAATGAGTGAAGAGGAGAGGAAGAAGATTCAAGTCAACGATAAAGCTCTCCACATGCTTTTTTGTGCTTTCGGTCCGGACATCTATTCAAAGGTCTCCTCCATTGAAAATGCCAAAGAAGTGTGGGACACACTTGAGACCACTTACGAAGGCACCAATGATGTCAAGGAAACTAAGATTGGACTTCTCAATCTTAGTTATGAAAATTTCAAGATGGAGCCCGATGAGACGGTGTCAAAGATGTTTGATCGATTCTCCACAATTGTCAACGGGCTAAAGGGCTATGGAGAGATCATACCGGAAGACAAGCTTGTCCGGAAGCTACTCTATTCACTTCCCGAAGCTTGGGATGGGAAGAGAACCGCCATCATCGAAGCAAAGAACTTGAAGACATTAAAGCTTGATGAGCTTGTGGGTTCTCTCCTTACTCATGAGATCATGAAGCAAGGAAGGGAAGATGAGAAAAAGAAAGAAGAGAAAAGAGTAGAGAAACTTGAAGTTGAAAAGAAGAAGAAGATGGGAATAGCTCTCAAGGCTAAAGCTTCACAACTTGATGAGAGCTCATCTAGTGATGAGGACGAACTTGAAGAATTGGCTATGATAGCCAAACGATTCTCACGATTCATGAGGTCCAACTGGGGTAGAAAAATCCAAAGAAAAATGGACTTCAAGAGCAAGAGCAAAGAAGAAGGAAAGGATCCCATCATTTGCTATGAGTGCAAACAACCCGGCCACATCCGTTCGGAGTGCCCTCAACTCAAGAAGAAGAGCTTTGAGAAGAAGAAGAAACTCAAAGCCAAACTTGCTACTTGGAGTGATGAGGAGTCATCGGAGGATGACGAACAAGAAGTGGCCAACCTTTGTCTCATGGCACTTGAGGAAGATTCCTCCTTGGTAACCTCTAACTCATCTACTTTAGATTTTTCATATGAAGAATTAAATGATGCATATGATGAGTTGCAAGAGGTATATGATGAATTAGTTGAGAAGTTTAAAGAGTCGGTCATTAAAAACAAGAAAATCATTTTAGAGCTAAATGAGAAAAATGACTCACTCACTCAAGCTAATTCTAAATTTGAGAAAAAGATTTTAGGATTAAAAGATGAACTTAAATTCTTTCAAGATGAAAATGTTGATCTTAATAATCTTTTGTCTCAATGCAATAGTGAACACCAAAAGGTGTTAGGTGAGCTAAATGAGCTCAAAAAGTCCTTAAAAAATGTTGGTAGTGTCAAACATGAAGTAGGAGAATCCTCTAGAACACACCAACCTAAGAAAAGGACTAATTACTACAAACAAAGTAGCTACCCTAGACATAGTAGAGCTAAAAGAATTAGAAGTGTATGGGTTCCTAAGGAACTTGTAAAATCTAATAATATTATTGCTATGTCATCTTGGATTCCTAAGGGAACCAAGGTTTTGGGAGCTAACACTCATGGACCCAAAATGATTTGGGTACCAAAAATCAAGGTTTAATATCTTTGTTTGTAGGGGGAGCATTGCTACAAGGCCAAAGCACAAAGTCAAAACTCATGGTACCTTGATAGTGGATGCTCGAGACACATGACCGGAGACAAGAGTCGATTCATGGATTTAAAGCCAAAAAGTGGAGGAGTAGTAACATTTGGTGACAACTCCAAAGGCCACATTAAAGGTATTGGCTCCATAGGTAATCACTCTACCATTCTCATTGAAAATGTCTTATATGTCGATGGTCTTAAACATAATTTATTGAGCATAAGTCAATTGTGTGATAAAGGATTTAATGTTTTATTTGATAAAAATGGATGCAAAATTGTTGACATTAAATCTAATAATATTATGCTCATAGGTCATCGCATAGGAAACATATACATGGTGCATTTAGATGACATACATACATCTCATGCATGTTTAGTTGCTCAAAATGAAAATGATGCATGGTTGTGGCATAGGAAGCTAGGACATGCTAGCATTAGTGTTTTGGAAAAACTAGTCTCTCTAAATCTAGTTAGAGGTTTGCCCAAAATTAAATTTTCAAATGATAAAATTTGTGATGCATGCTCTAAGGGTAAACAACATAAGTCTTCCTTTAAATCCATTAATGATGTTTCTACTAGTAGATGCTTACAATTAATTCACATGGATTTATTTGGGCCAATTAGGACTATGAGCTTGGGTGGTAAATCTTATGCATTCGTGTTAGTTGATGATTTTTCTAGATTTACTTGGGTTCTCTTTTTAAGTACTAAAGATGAGGCTTTGGAAAAATTCATCACATTTTCAAAATTAACCCAAAATGATCTTGAACTTAGAATTTCACACATTAGAAGTGATCATGGAACCGAGTTTCAAAATTTAGGGTTTGAAGAATTTTTGAATGAAAATGGTATTAGCCATAATTTTTCGGCTCCTCGAACTCCTCAACAAAATGGGGTAGTTGAGAGGAAAAATAGAACTTTACAAGAAATGGCTAGAACTATGCTTTGTGAAAATAATTTACCTAAATATTTTTGGGCGGAAGCCACAAACACCGCTTGTTATATTGTAAATCGAGTAATGATTAGGCCAATTTTAAAGAAAACACCTTATGAGATTTTAAAATCTAAAAAGCCTAACATTAGCTATTTTCACCCTTTTGGGTGTAAGTGTTTTGTTTTAAATAATGGAAAAGATAACTTAGGTAAATTTGATGCAAAAAGTGATGAAGCTATTTTTATAGGTTACTCTTTAACCTCTAAAGCCTATCGAGTATTTAACAAAAGAACTTTAGTAGTAGAAGAATCCATTCATGTTGTATTCGATGATAACCTCCTTCCTAGGAAGGATTCTTGTGATGATGATGATGTAGGAATCATAAATACCTTTGATGGAGGTCAAACTTCAAAGGAGGATGAGATTCAACCAAAAGAAGAAGACACACAAGATCCACCTCTTGAAGCCTTGAAGGACTTGGCTATTGAGGAAAAGGAAGTGAGCTACCCAAGGGAGTTGAACTATGTCAAAGATGGTGAAATCTTGGGTGATCCATCCAAGGGGGTAACCACTCGTTCTTCTCTTAAATTAATGAACCATGTTGCATTTATCTCATGCATAGAGCCTAAAAACATAAAAGAAGCATTGAAAGATGACTTTTGGATTATGGCTATGCAAGAAGAGTTAAATCAATTTGAGAGAAGTAATGTATGGACATTAGTTGATAGGCCTAGTAATCAATCTACAATAGGAACTAAATGGGTCTTTAGGAACAAACTAGATGAGAGTGGTAACATTGTGAGAAATAAAGCTAGACTTGTAGCACAAGGTTACACTCAAGAAGAGGGAATAGATTTTGATGAAACCTATGCACCCGTAGCTAGAATGGAAGCCATTAGGATGTTGCTTGCATATGCATGTTATCATAATTTCAAGCTTTTTCAAATGGATGTTAAAAGCGCATTTTTAAATGGTTTTATAAATGAAGAAGTGTATGTGGAACAACCACCGGGTTTTGAAGATTCAAAATTTCCAAATCATGTTTTCAAACTTACCAAAGCTCTTTATGGTTTAAAACAAGCTCCTAGAGCTTGGTATGAAAGGCTTTCAAACTTTTTAATTGAAAAAGGTTTTGAAAAAGGTAAGGTGGACACTACACTTTTCATAAAAATGTATAAAAATGACATTTTAGTAGTTCAAATTTATGTTGATGATATAATTTTTGGTTCTACTAATGAATGTCATTGTCAAGAGTTTGCTAAGCTAATGCAAGGTGAATTTGAGATGAGCATGATGGGGGAGCTCTCATTCTTTTTGGGACTCCAAATCAAGCAAAAGAAGGATGGCACCTTCATCAACCAAGCAAAATACATAAAGGATATGCTCAAGAAGTTTGGCTTGGAGAATGCAAAGCCTCAAGCCACTCCTATGAGCTCATCTACAAAGCTTGACAAAGATGAAGGAGGTAAGTGTGTTGACTCTAAACTTTATCGTTCTATGATTGGATCCTTGCTTTACCTTACCGCAAGTAGACCGGATATCTTGTTTAGTGTTTGCTTGTGTGCTAGGTTTCAAGCTAGTCCTAGAGAGTCTCACCTTATAGCCGTTAAGAGGATCTTTAGATACCTTAGAGACACTCCTTGTTTAGGCCTTTGGTATCCTAGAGACTCTACCTTCAACCTACATGCTTATTCGGATGCGGACTATGGGGGTTGCAAAATTGATAGGAAAAGTACTTCGGGAACTTGCCAATTCTTAGGTAGTATGCTCATATCTTGGTTCTCTAAGAAACAAAATAGTGTAGCCTTATCTACCACCGAAGCCGAGTACATATCCTTAGGGAGTTGTTGTGCTCAAGTCCTTTGGATGAAGCAACAACTCTTAGATTATGGAATTAAAGTTGGAACCATACCCCTAAAATGTGACAACACTAGTGCAATATGCTTAACTAAAAATCCCATCCAACACTCTAGAACCAAACATATAGAAATAAGGCATCATTTCATTAGAGATCATGTCCTTAAGGAAGATGTGGTTATAGAGTATGTAGACACCTTGAATCAATTAGCGGACATTTTTACAAAACCCTTAGACAAAGAGCGTTTTTGGTCCCTTAGGAGAGAGTTAGGTCTAGCTAGCCTATCTTGACCTTTTAGGACCTCTTTTGTGCTTAAATATGCTTGATCTTGTGAAATGTCATGTTTGTATGCTTAGACTCCAAAATTCTTCCATGCCTATAGTTAGGGGGAGTATGTTTCTGTCAAAATATGTTTAGAACTGCTCATACATCATTTGCATACTCATAGGAGAGATTAGGTTCGAGCCTTTGGTTGTTCTTTGTACCAAATATGCATTTCTGGGCTTGCAGTATCGATACAGGTATACGCGTATCGATACCTGTTCTTCATTTCGTTTCCCAGAATTCTTTTCGCTTCACGCGTATCGATACGGTTCATCCCGTACCGATACAGGTCGTTTCGATACGGACCCCTCCGTTTCGATACGACTGTTCCAACGGGCATATTTGCAAAAAGACATCTTTACCCCCGTATCGATACACCATCGGGCGTATCGATACCCGACTGCGCTGATGGCTTTAATTAGCCTTTAATGAGTTCAACTTTTACCTAAATTCAAACTTTTCAAAACCTAATTAACCCTAGCCGTTTTTGCCTATAAAAAGGCACTTCCTCCTTCATATTTTTCACATCTCAACTCAAACCTAAAAGAGTTTTTCAAATCAAGCAAGGCTTTGTGCTCTCTTTCTCATCTTTGTGCAAGTTTTCTTCAACTCTTCAAGTTTCTATCAAGGTAATCACCTTCCTTTTTTTTGTTTTTGTTTTTTGTTTTAAATCTGCCTTTGTTTAAATTTTTTTTCCTCTAATTTTTTTTCTTGCCAAAATTTCTCTTTAATTTTTTTTTACCTTGAAAATTACTCAAATTGAAGAAATCTCCCTTGCTTAATTTCTCTCTTAGATCATGGCACCAAAAGAGCCATCGAGGAAGCGACAAAGGGCTAATCAAGCCGGTGAATCCTCCAACCTTGGAGTGATTGCTCGTCCTAACTACTCGACTATCTACGAGCAATCCTTTGAAAGCAATTCGGGTCTCAATCACTTTCGTCAGTATGAGAATTACAAGATCCGTGCCGAAAGGGTAATATCCATCCCTTTTCTCAATTCGGAGCGTTTCAAGTTTGAATATCTCCCCTTGCTTCATCGTTGGAATTTCATCCATTTTCTCTCTATTCCCGGTATTTTTTATCGTCTCTTGGTTTTGATTTTCTATGCTAATGCGAGATGTGTTAGTCGAAATGGGGAAGTTGTTGCAATTAACTCCTATCTTATGGGGAAGAAAATAACCCTTGATGTCGAGTCTATTTGTGAGGTTTTCAAGTTGGATGATGAAGGCCTCGATGATGAGCACCGTGGGGGGCATGTTCTAAGTGGATCCGTTACCGCCCTCAATGCTCATGACCGAATTCTACATTTGATGGTATCGTGGTGGTTTCGCCCCTCCGGAGGAAAATATTCCACCATCCGTCAAGTGGATGACTTTTGGATTCGGTGTTTCCGTGAAGCCAAACGACCAAATCTTGCTCGTCTTATGTTTGCGGAGATAGTCTATCTCGTTCAACATCGTCACACTCCTCATGTCACCTCCTTCACATACGGTACGGCTTTGAGCTATTTCTTTGTTAAAAAGGGAATTGATTGCTCATATGACATTGCAACTCCACTCACCGATCCTATTGATGAGCACTCCCTTGCTCGGGCAAAATTCTCTTTTGTTAATGGTGAATGGGTACGTCTTGCCGAGTTACCACCGGAAGTTGCCGCAATGCATGAAGCGGCTCAAGCGGCTCAAGCTCCTCAAGCTCCTCAAGCCCCTCAAGTCCAACAACCCAATATGGATGCTCTCATGACCTATCTTAATGAGCAATTCACCGGATTACGTACGGACATGAATACTCGTCTCACATCCATGGAAACTACTTTTGACACGAGGATGACGGGTTTTGAGAATCGCCTCACATCTCTTGAAAGTGGGCAAAATTCCTTGAATATCTCCATTGCCGCTTTCCATGATGAGTGGCGTAATAGTATGCGCACCAATGAGCCTTTAGGAGATGATGATGAAGAAGATGAAGACGACGAAGACGATGCTTAGACGTTTTTCTCTTGTTTGTCATGCATATCATTTAGGACTTTATATTATTTTGCACCTATGCTTTATGTTTTTAGGATTAAGTTTGTCTTAGGATTAAAACCTATGCTTTGATTTCTATTTTTGCCTTTGTTTGGATTTTAAGTATGTTGCTTTAATGAATAAATACCTATGTTGCTTATTATACCTTTGATTTCTTTATGCACTTAATTGTCTCAAAGATTTTTTGATATAACAAAAAGGGGGAGAAGAAACTAGCTTACACTTTAAAATATTTTGATTTAAATTCAAAGGTTACCAAGCTTATATTAAGGGGGAGTTCTTCATGAAGATTTTTCAAAAATTTTAAGTTTTAGTTTTGTTATATCAAAAAGGGGGAGATTGTAAAACCTATGTTTGATTTTGATATAATTAAATTATTGAGGATTATTTTGTAAAACTTAAAATTAGTTTTTAAGTCCCTTAATAAGTTTTTAAAAACACCAACACTTTGAAACTGATTTATAAAACTCAAACTCAAAATATTTTCTAAGTGTTCCAAGGCAAAACCACTCAAAAACGTCCAGGCGTATCGATACAGCACCTAGCGTATCGATACCATTTTGCCAAACTTGGTCACTGCCAAACCCTCGTATCGATACCCCAAACCCTAGTATCGATACTCCCCTGTGTTAAAATTCAATGAGTTTGAATACGGTACCGATACGGCTAACCCCGTATCGATACGTGCTTTATAATTTTTTAAAATAAGTCGGTTTAAAAAATATGACCGTTGGTGTCAGTTGGTTGGTAACCAATCTTTAAAAGTTAGTTGACCCGTATCGATACGCCTAAATTCCGTACCGATACGGAGGTTGGACAGTAAGCTAAGTGGGCAAAATAGTATCGATACGGCCCTTGCTGTTTCGATACCCCGTACCGATACGCTTACGTGCGTATCGATACCCCTGTATTAAATGCACACAACGGCTCTTTCTTTTCTGAGACAGGTACCGATACTCCTTCCCGCGTACCGATACTGGTAGCTGCACAAGTGCATTTATGGTGGTAAGAGAGGGTTCCAACGGCTCTAATTAAGTCCCCAACCACCCAAACGGCTAGAATTCAATGAGAAGGTATAAAAGGGACATCCAAAAGCATCAGCAACAACTATTGAACTTCAAGCAAACATCCAAACATCAAATTCAAGCATTAGAGCAAAAATCCCAAATTTGTGTAAAATCCCAATTTGTGTTCTTCATTCTTATTTTGTAAAATTGGGTTGAGTGCTTGTATTGGGGCTATCATTTGTATTGAGAGATACTTAATTAGCCTACAAATTCCTTTGTTCTCTTGTGTGAGGGTTGGGTTGATTTTTGGGTAGAAAAATCAACCGATATTGTAAAGGGTTGCCTCCTTGTCCTAGAAAAGGGGAAGATCAATTTAGTGAAATTGTTGCAAATCCTTAGTGAGACTAAGGTAGTGGATGTAGAGTTCATTTGGAACTTGAACCACTCTAAATTCCTTGTCCTTCAATTTTAATTTGCCAATTTCCACTACAATCCTTCAAATTTCCAATTCACCCCCCCTCTTGGTAAATATCGATCTTTCGATCCACTCAACAAACTAGGACCAATCAAGGAGAACTACCATTGGTGCAGTAACAAGCACAAGGGTTTCGAGATCTTTGACAAGTCTCTGATGAACATCCTATAAAATCCTGCATTTCCAAGAAAGCTTCGAATAGCCTTGAGTTTTGCTAGTGGTGGAAGCTTCTCGATAACTTCTACATTAGCTCTGTCTACTTCAATGCCCTTTGCAGAGATGTGGTGGCCAAGAAATATGCTCTCAAACACTATAAAATGGTATTTTTCCTAGTTGAGTACCAGATCGGTATCCTCACATCATTGTAACACTTTTTCGAGGTTGCGTAAGTAATGGTCGAAAGAGTCTCCATAGACTAAAAAAGTCATCCATGAAAATCTCCAGGAAATCATCCACCATGTTCGAGAAAATGGCCATCATGCATCATTGGAAGGTTTCTAGTGTGTTGTGTAGGCCAAAGGGCATCCTCCGAAAAGCATAAATACCATATGAAAAGGTGAACGTAGTCTTTTCTTGATCTTCTAGTGCGATGGCAATCTGATTATAGCCAGGGTAACCGGCCAGGAAGCATTAGTAGGGTTTCCCAGCGAGCTTATCAAGCATTTGATCTATAAATGATAGTGGTAAATGATCCTTTTTTGTGGTTTTATTCTTGTAATCAATACAGATTCTCCATCAGGATATAGTTCTAGTAGGGAGGAGTTCATTAGCATCATTTTTTATCACAATCATTCCTTTTTTCTTGGGCACCTACTGGACAGGACTCACCCATGAGCTATCAAAGATAGGATAGATGATTCCTGCATCGAGCTACTTAATGATTTCTTTCATAACCACAGTTATCATAATGGGATTGAGTCTCCATTGTGGTTCTATCGAGCTGCTATGGTCATCTTCAAGCAAAATTTTATGCATACACAAATTAGGGCTAATCCATTTTATGTCAACAATAGTCCATCTGATGGCTTTCTTATGTTGTGATAGGATAGTTAATAATTTGGCCTCCTGGACAGGTTTTAAACAAGTAGATATGACAACAGGTAGTGCTTCATTCTCCCACAGATATGCATACTTTAATTGAGGTGGGAGATGTTTAAGTTCAAGCTCCGGTGGATGCTCGAGCGATGGTTTGGGATATTTATACGCAACATGATCCAAAGGCTCGAAGGTCATACATGGTTGTGTGAGCACAATATTGGAGTGTTGAATCTCGTCATTACCTTATGTCTCTTCTTTATGCATGGCCTCATCAAAGTCAGCTTGCCAATTAGTATAAAGTATGTTGCTACAACATATCTCGGGCATACTCTCTTTTACTAAGGCTTATTCAGTGTCCACTAGTTGGCATTCTTTATAATCATCCACATACTTGAGTGTGTTGAAGACGTTGAATGTGATCTTTTGGTCGTTCATCTTCATAGTGAATTCACCTTTCTCACAATCAATCACGATCCATCCGGTGGCTAGGAATGGTCTCCCCAAAATGATGGGAGCATTCTCATCAACTTCGCTATCAAGGATGATAAAGTCTGTCAGAAAAACAAACTTATCTACCTTAACTAACACATCTTCAATTTTTTTCATCGGCTCAAATTTAAGATCGATTGGCAAATTGAAGGATCACCAATGTAGGCTTTGATTTTCCCATCCCTAAACACAGATTTCGACATCAAGTTCACACTTGCACTAAGATCACATACGGCACGGCCAGTGTAGTTGTGACCTATCGAGCATGGAACGGTGAAGCTACCAAGGTCCTTCATCTTGGGTGGCAAATCACTCAGCACAACCACAACTCACCTGTAGTGGTTACAATTTCAACCTCACTCACCTTCTTCTTCTCTGTCACGATCTTATTCAGAAACTTCACGTAGATAGGCATCTAGTCAATGTCCTCTAGTAGTGGGACATTGATGTACAATTGCTTGAGCATCTTCAGAAATTTCTGGTACTGAACATCATGTTTCTGAGCCTTCAACCGCTGTGGGAATGAAGTCGGTGGTCTGGGCTCGTCTTGTGGCTTGCCAGATGTAGGTGCATCCTCAGTTTTATCTTCCTTACCTTCAATAGCAAGGTCACTCACTGTATCAGACACAAGAGATGGGGCCTTATGTGCAGTAGCATCAGTGGATGGGAGCTTCCCCTAAACTTGGCTTCTGTCCTTAACTACGTGCAACTTCGTAAAGTGATGGCATTGCATTGCTCCTGATTAAAGGCCTTAGTGACTTTATATCAATAGTTAAACCATCGGGTGATCTTGTTTTTAGCATCTGGATGATCTGCCCAACTTGCGACTCTAAAGATCTTATAGAGGCGATGTTGTTTTGCATGATCAATTGCTGGTTTTGCAACATGACAGCCTATGTTTTGAGCATTTCACTGTGATTTTTCAGATGGGATGCTTGATTCTGCATAATGACACGAGCAATTTCTATAAAATTTTGATAAGAGTTATCAAAAGTATTAGAGTTGGAGTTAGAAACTCCCTGGTTCTGCCTCTAGGTCTTTTGTTGAAATCCAAAAGGTTAAGTTGATACAGTTTGTTTAGCTCCTGAATTTCCTTTGCTACCTCCCCAACCAAAATTTAGATGTTACCGCCACCCCGGGTTGTAGGTGTTGGAGTAGGGGTTGTTGTTAAGATTGGTGTTCCCTACATAGCATTCATATTCTTGTTGTTGAGGGCACTCGCTCGACTGATATTCCTCATCACAATGCTCACAAGTGTATTGCACCACCTTAGCCTCTCGAACATTGGATAGTCATTGTATGTTCTTGAGCAAATGAATGATGGTAGTGAGCTGGATTACTATAGTCTAGATATCATCCAATTGGAGTGTTCCAACTGCTTTGGGTCCTGGCCACAATCTCCCTCTTGGGAATTGGTCATCGATATTGGTATTTGGTCAAGTATCTTGAAGGCCTCGTCTGGTTCTCTGTCGAGCAATGTACCATTAGCTGACGAGTCAATCATCATCCTTGTTGGTGCATTGACGCCATTGTAAAACATCATGACTTGTAGTCAATCTGTGAATCCAAAGACTGAGCACTTGTGAAGCAAGTCTTTGTATCTATCATTCGCTTTTGGTTGTGCACGTTTGATGGATCATATTGGTGCAGAAACTTACTGCACAAGTCATCCTAGTATGTAATTAATCATGCGGAACAAGTCTTCAACCATGTTCTGGGTTGATCTCGCAAGGAGAAGGGGAATAGCTTGAGTCGCAATGTGTTGGTAGGTATGTCTGGTTGTCTAAAACAATCACGGACTTCCAAGAAAAGCTTGGATGTGTTCACGGGCATCTTCTCTTGTTGATCCTCCAAATTGTCCAATGTTGGTGAGCATGTTGAACATAACAGGCTTTAGCTCAAAGTGGGCATTCCCTAGACCAGGCACAACAATCGGTGGGTTGAGATTGTTGACAACGGGCTCAATGATTTCTCTAATGGGCCTTCTAACTCTGGCAGGGCTAGATCCTCATGTCTTTTGTTTCCCGCTCCAACAACTCTTTATCCATCGACTAGAGGTATGCCATGGTCAAGTGCATCCTTAGGGGGGTTCTCGTTTTCGTTCACCATATCCATGTTCTCTTGTCGTTGTTTCCTCAAAGTTCTTCCGAGCTCTGGGTTGTATGGAAAGAGAGGTTGTATGTTGGACCTTTTGGTCATGCACTGGAACGCTCCTGAGCATAAAAACAAAAACAAAAATTAAATGCAATAAAAATAAAAGTCCTAAGCGCAATTACAACGTAATTATCAATTGTCAATCCCTAGCAACGGCGCCAAAAACTTGATGCTTGTCGAAAAGTGATGCACTTTAGAGCAAGTATACTGGTCGTATCAAGTATTAAAGTGAAGAGTAGAGTGTCGAACCCACAAGGATTGGATCAATAACTACGAAGCTATTATGCATAAGAATGTGTTTCCAAGTATTGATGATTGTTGATTTAAGAAAAACTAAATTAACTAATCTAAAGGTAGCTACGATTAAGACAAACAGCTGCAACGACTTAACAGATAATTATAGAGATTGAGTATTGCTAAAGATATATGCTTGATTACCTATATCAATTCTATAGCGATGGGTAATACATGTCTGCGTAAACCCTTAGATTCTTCATCTACTCGACAGGATTTTCTAATGAACTTCTGACTCTCTCTCGATTCCTAGAAGTTTATAATATTGTGGTTAAGGTGATACATGTCTACGGTAACCCTAACAACTCTATTATTTGTTTAAGAACTCCCTTTTATTCATTAAAACCCTAAACTTATGTCTAAGCCAAATTAAGACTAAGTTAGCAGCTTAGCCCCACCGTTCATGTTTGTATAACCTAACTATCTCAATATTAAGCCACATATCAATAGTTTACATGCCTCTCTTGATAGCTCTTACAATGAACAACGCATTAAGAACATGAACATAATAGATGAATGGAAAAGAACTAAAGCATTGGAATAAAATAATCAAAAGATAAAATCTTGGTTGTCCAAATGTGTTGTCCAAGGAAAAGAAAAGAAAAGATCTAAGCGTCCTCGACGAAACTCCCTCCATAATTAAAAGTATAAAGTAAGGCAGTTTATCAAGCAAGGAAAAGAAAAGAGCCAAGGGTCCTCGACAAAACTCCCTCCTTGTTATCCAACTGTGTTGCAGATCCCCTCTCCGTCAGCCTCTCCCGATGGCTTCGTTCGTTGAGAAGAATCGTCTAGCTTCGCCCTGGTGGTTCTCTACAAGCTCGTACTAGTATTGTAGTTTAAAACGTACTCTCTTGAAGTAGCATCTAAGTCTCTCTTATATAGGCGGTGAAACTAGGGCTTCAATACTCTAAAGTGCGCGCGGCTTCAATAAATAAAACCTTTGTTTCCCGCTTCATTAAATGTTGCGTATATGGGAGAAAGTCCACGTGGGCATTGGCAAATTCATCACCAATTCTTTATGCCTTGTTAGCTCTAGCCATGTGATCAGCTTCTCTCCTGCTCTAGCAATCCTCCAGAATCCTGCAGATGCACCACAAAACACCATATTTCCCGTGAAAAGCACCAATATATATAACATTGAAAGCACAGACGGTGTAACTCCCTATCTACATGCAAGTATGTACAATCTAACCTAAATGCAATCTAAATGAGCTTGGAAACATGCAAAAGACAATAATTAAGGGCGTTCAAAATAGATCAATTGAGCACCCGTCAATGCGATTACAGATGATAGTCCTTAGTCTTCAGCTATCGGAGAACCACCGGAGTCGACGTTCTAGAGGAGTCTCCACACGACAGAAGCCATCGAGAGAGGCTGACAGAGTACGGGATCTACAGCAACAATTGGAAAGTTTGGAGGAGATCTTCGAGGACGTTTAACCCTTTTCTATCCCTTTCTTGATAAGTTGTTACGTATTAAATTGTTTTTATGGATGTTTTAGGCTTATACACGAGCTTAATACTTTTAGTTATGTTTATTACTCTTTGGGATTTTATGTTTTGAATACTTTATTTTAATGCTATAGTTCTTTTCCTTTATCTATTATGTTCATCATTTTTCTTGAGTAGTTATTGTAAGAGCTATCGAGAGAGGTCTTTTAACTTTTGATCCGTGGCTTAATATCAAGAGAGTTAGGTTAAACAAATGTGAACAGTGAGGTTAAGTTGTTAACTTAGTCTTAATCCGGCTTAGACATAAGTTTAAGGTTTCAACGACTAATAAGGAGAACTTACATAAATAATAAAGTTGTTAGGGTTTACGCAGACATGTATTACCTTAGCTTCTTCGTTATTAGCTTCTAGGCATCGAAAGAGTCAGAAGTTCATTAGAAAATATTTTCGAGTAGATAAAGATCTTAATGGTTTACGCATACATGTATCACCATTTTCTATAGCATTGGAATAAGTAATCAAACATAATTCATAGGCAATAAACTCAACTTCCATAATTATTTGTTATTTTATGCAGCACATGCTTGTCTTGATCATAACTACTTTACTTTCTTTGCATTTAGTTTTGGTAAATCACCATCAAACCAATACTTGCTTAAACATTCTTAAGTATGATACGTGGGTTCGACCCTCTATTTCATCACTTTATTACTTGATCTACGAATATACTTGTTCTAAAGTGTATCAATATTTGACAAGCATCAATGATGAATCCGCACCTCCGGGGACGGCTCCTCCGGTATACGAACGGTAACCTGAGCCCTTACTCTTCCTTTTTTGATTCGAATCCAAAGTAACAGAAAAATAAAGAAAAATCGGTATAAAATACCTCTGAAAATTAACTATCTTTCTACTTGTATTGCTTGTGAAAAATAGTGCGTTACAATCGGTGAATTAGCTCGGCTTTTATAACCGGTTACAAGGGTGAAAAATATGGGAAGAATCCTATGAATTCTTTCCCAGATTACAATCGAAAACTCTAGTATCTACATGATTCTTCTTGCCTGATTTAGCCTTGATTCTTTCTGTTTTTCCTGACTTGATTTGTTTTTTCCTTCCCCTTTTGTTTGATTCGGTTTCTAACCCCTTTTTCTTACTTGCATGGCACGATCGATCGAGGGACGAATTTCCCAGAGCACGGCAACAACCGTGGTGGAACATGGTGACCGGTGGCTTCAATCGAGGACAAAAGTATCTCGAACGGAAGGCGTGTGCCTCCTACGCGCGTGTGGCGATCCAAGAGCTTTCCCTCTAAGTTGTTTGAGTCGTTGATCACTCCTTGATCCAACGGCGCAGGATCGTGCGACACAAGGGTTTGAAGAGCTAGGGTTTCCTGTGCTCGATTTGAACCGCCGAATCAAGTATGATCCAATGGCTCTCCATCGACTGCGGAACAAGAAAAAAAGAGTTAGGATTTTTTAGGGTCTTTTAGGTATAGGGCCGAATTGGGACTATTGTACATGGATCTCAAATAAGTTTTTTAATGGATTGTATATTTTTTGAAATGGATTCATTTTATTATGTTTTATGTGGATTCAATATTTACAATAAATAAAGCAATAAATTAAAAATAAAAGCAGGAATAAAGGGTGGATAAAATTAGGTGACTACAGAGTCGGCAGACATCTCTTCCTTCTATCTTCTACCAAAGTAGCACTGAGGCGGCTGGGCAAGAACTTAACGCAGTAATTCATACATTGCTAGGTCCCTGAATTCATCCATGTTTCCAAATGTTACGATGAAGGTTGAAGAAGGATGAGGCAAAATGATAACGTTTTATTTAGTCCAGTCATGAACTAATACTTTTAAAGACAAACTAATTTGATGAAGCTTTACTTTGTCTTTTATTGATTGTTTTTTAATATATCTATTCGTGTTGTTTATCCTGTGGTGTTTATTTAATTACTATTTTTTGCACTGATGAGTGTTATAAATAGTAATCAAATTTGCTCTAATTCAGGCAGGGTTAGGATTAAGTTAGATCGAAATCAAATAATCTGTGTGAACCTGCGGCTGCGACATGAGACAATTCTTTGCAGCTCCAAGCATAAATGCTTGCCTCATACGAGATATATACAAGTTGGTACTTAGGAGATTTCTTCCAATTAGGTCACCCATAATAATATATGGACGGATTTCCAAGTTTCACCATCGGAAGATGAAAACCACAGTGTAACTTGCTCGACAACAAGAGATAGTGTATTGAAAACCATGACATTCTGTGGAAAACTAAAGTGGATTCTAACCAAGTTCCAGTTTGCCTTCATCAATATCTGTCAAATTTTGCCAAGCCTGTCCTCTTTGTTATTTTGCTCACTTTGTCATACGTCATTTAATTATTTTATTTCTTGTTTTGTCTTTATCTCCTCAAACCATTATAATTAGAGTAAATTACGTAAATCATCACTGAACTTTACTCTCAAATCTATTTTAGTTATTGAAGTGTCGAAACGTTCGATTTACTCGCTGAAGTTTAGACATTGAACGTTTTTTTGTCAATCTTCCGTTAACTTTTTGGTGGCGTCCATTTACCGGCAAACATAGGAACTCAAAGATCCGAACGGTGGAAAGCTTCATCAGCACGAGAGAAGCAATATATTGAGAAATGGGCTTCATCTGGCGGTGGAGGGTGGAGATCAAAAAGAGAGAAACTGAAAGGTTTTTGCCTGATTCGTGGACTTTAGGGTACTTTTCGATGAAATTGAGATCATATTCAGACTCAGGGGTAAAGACGAAGCGCTGGTGAAATTTGGTATTGAACGATCATCGTCTACAGTGTGCGTCCGACGACGGTGAACGTTGGAGTGACCAAAAACGTTCAATGTCTAAATTTCAGTGACAAAAAACATTTGTTGTCTAAATTTCAGTAAATAAATTGAAAGTTTTAAAACTTCAGTGACCTTTGATGTAATTTACCCAATAATTGTCCATTTTGTTAGAGCCAAAATTTTCAATTATGTTAGTTAAACCCTAGAATACAGATTTGAGATTTTAAATGCCCAAAAGCCCAATTCTAGACGGATTTATCTGGACACAAATCATATTTCTCTAAAAAAAACAAGGAAGATTTGTGCGCGAGAGATTCATGGGATTGAATGAGTTTCATCATATACAAATGATAATAAGTCTGATGAGATATAAAATCAATAACAATGTAAGTCTTTTGATATTTAAAGAAAGCTAAGACAGAAAATCACACCATTCTGGTATATGCATTTACAAATTATATGTAAAAACAAAAAAGTAACGTACATTGATAGTATTAAATTGTGGTTGCGGTATCTGCAGTGGTTGTGGTTGCGAATGTTGCGGACCTTACGTAACGCATAACGGTGGTTGCAGTCACAATTTGTTTACAAAAAATCCTAACTTTTTTATAGTGCGAATGCGGTTTGGTGTCGCGGTGACCTCCAAAACCATTACGATGCAGTCGTTATATTGCATTGCGGCCGAAATTTAATAGTATGCCTACTAGTTTTCATCGCAATCCCATCTAGAGGTTGGAACACAGCTTAAGTAATGACACCAATGGCAATGGTCGTTTCCATTTTCTCCTCTAAACAGCATTACCAATGCAACACTGAATCTGCATTTTAGTTAAGTATTGAAAACATTCCATTCAGTGCGAAAAAAAAGGAATTTGAAATAGCTTCTATATAAATGTTTTACTTGGAGCATGAATGTTTTACTCACCCTGAAACCAACAGCACCACCGAAACCAGCCAAAGGACATATTGGTAAGGCTTGTACTTGGATTTCGATCGAGTACCGGCCGGAAGATTCCGGCGCTCTAACCACCCGAACTGAGGACGAGGCAGTAGAACAAAGCCAAGGAGGAAACCGGTTAAGAATCCACCGATATGTGCGAAATTATCAACATGTGGCAAAATCCCTATTGCAAGGTTAATGGTAATGATGACCATAAGAGTTAGCAGAGCCATTGCCTGTGGAATATTAACAAGGTTAAAAAGCAAGACCTTTAACAAAAAACATTAATAAACGACTTTTCTGAAACATTGTATTGATATTGTATGGTTATATCGTTTACCTTGTTTGTGTATATGGTCCAATTTGTAAAAAGTTCAGAAAGCATTGCACCGAGAAGTCCGAAAAGAGCACCAGATGCACCAACAGAGATGTTGTTTCGAATAAATAAACATGAGACTACACTTCCACCAAATCCGGACAAGAGATAAAGAATTCCAATCCGCACTGCGTAAATCAGATCATTGCAACATCTCAGAATCTAATTTACAGACAGTTTTAAAGGATGATACGATAAATCTGAAGCTGAAGGAGAAGTACCAAACCCAAACTGTTGCTCAAGGCGAATGCCAATGAAAACCAGGCTCAGCATGTTTACTAGAAGATGAATGACACCGGCATGCAGCCAAATGCAAGTAATTAGCCTCCATCCTTGATGGTTAACCGTGACTTTGGTCCACTCAAGAGCTCCCAACTTCTTCAATCTGCAAAAAAAAAAGATCAGTTTAAATGGCAAAGGAAGTCCAAGCTACAAAAGAAATCTCGAACAAATGTGTTCGTGTCCAGGTAAGAAGTTGCTCAACGCGAAATATGAGCAAATCGAAGGAGATTTGTGTTTAAAAGTAGTACAAGTGTGCATATAATATAGTAATTCTGTAATGGAGAATAAAAACCATTAGTAGTATTCCAGAAAAGATGACTGTTAGGATTTGAGATTTACAAGAATTAGCATTTCAGTCAGTCCAACAAAAAATTATACATCAAAATCCCCAATCAGTAAAAAATACATGAATTATGAATAAACATGTCAAACCCTAATGATCCCAACTAATCCAGGAAAATAAAGAGAGAAAGTGAATTCATCAAACTTTACTTAAATCACTTTCTTCACACACTAATAGTTCCAAGTACTCTACATCAATTAGAATTTTATGTCACGGTAAAAACAGAGAAAAAAAAAGTAGGCATGAAGTGCGCATGAAGAGATGAAATCCCAATTCCAGAAGTAGATAATTCAGAATTCAAACTTGCAGAAAAACACATGTTCCAAAACATAAACCCAGGGCTACAATAACAAGAGGGCAGGCAAAGCAGAAAAAGAAAAAGGGAAAAGTAGTAATACGTAGAAGAAGAGGGGCCAAAGAGAGGATTCTCTTTCAAAGGCTCAAAAGAAAAGCGACCAAGAAAGGTGGCCACACAGCTGCCGACAAGCCTGGAGTGGTTGCGGTTGGGGCAATCGTTGAGATACATAACAACAATGAAAAGGGCAATATTAGCCACCACGAACATAGGCACCAACCACGACGTCCACTGCGTCTGGGTATCCTCGATCAGGTAAGTTGAAGCAGAAGCACTGCTGGTAATGGTGTTGTTATAGCTTTTCACCCCTCCTCTGCTGCTCTCCGTATCGTCCCCTGACATCTCCAAAAAGAGAAGATTTTTATGACTTCGTATTTGCCGGAGATTATGTGTTGGAAGAAAAGATTGGGTTTGGATGGAGTTGGTGAGGGGGTTTAATGAGATGAGAGCTATGGAGAGTGGGGGGAGAGAGATAGCGATGGAAGTGGGACACCAAGATTTAAATCGTGGTTGCAGTTACTTTTTAGTTGTGTTATGTTTATTGTGATTGCAAACATAATAAATAATGTTTTGCGGCCACAACAGTTGTAATTATCACGATTTCAAACCGCACTAAAATTTTTATATAACAGTAAGCAATTTAACTTCCTGTGGGACACTGTTAAGTTTTATAGGTTGGGTTTCAGGTTTCTAACTGCTGCAGTTAGCAGGGAAGGCGGGTAAACTCGAACACCAATGCTGGATTCGCACGTTTGATGCATACAGTTTGGTCAATTAGGAGAAGAAAGGTGATTGGTTCATGGATTTTGGTGCTCTATTTACGCGCATACAACTTTACTTTTGTCACTTTTCAAAAAAAAAAAAAAACTTTAGTTGTCTTTGCCTGTCATTTCAGTTATCTGAAAACTTACCGTTGATAATGAGAGTACGGGTAATACTTTGGTAAATTTACATTTTTTCTAGTAATTTTAAAAAATTAACGGTATGATTATTTATATTTTTGTTTTTTTAATATTTAATTATTCATGTGTTAATTGTTGTCAGACAATCGATGATGTGCTGACTTGGCACAATAAAAAGAAGGGTAAATTATCTAAATAATCGTTAAAATATTACTTTACTTCTATTTTGACCACCAAACTAAGAATAGTTTATATAATTATACATTGAATCCTCTATATTTACACATACAAACTAAGCTTCTAAGACTTCTCCCAGGGCCGAATATTGTCAAAATAAGTTGAGCAGACCTATTTGAAAATTTTAAAATATTTTTGTAACACCCTCGTCCCGGTCTGGTCGGATGACCGGTCCGAGTAGGCCACACGGGGAAAACCGAAGCGAAACCCGTTAAGGCTTCCCCTCGGTTAACAACCCAGAAAATTTCTTTTTTATCTTATTTTGTCTACATGCATAATTTTAGACCTAAGTGTGGCACGACAGCGGAAGATACCATCAACGAAACATTCATCGACCAAACAACCATAAACAGTCCATTTTACTTCATTTCAGCAGGCCGTTTCGAAACACCTATAGGGTGTTCCAAAACGCCCTGACCTAGTCAACGGGCCTGGGTCAACCACACGGTGACCGTTCCGAAACAGGGGTGGCCCGTATCGGAACGACCTTGACGGTCAATATCTCGTGGTCAACGAGATTTGACCGTTTCAGAACTTCAAAGGCCCGTTTCGGAACGGCTTCATCTCGCCAATTTCTCAAAATTCCAGTAGCGAAAACGTTCCGGAACGACCCTCATCCGTTTCGAAACGGCAGGCCATATACACAGGGGCCGTTTCGGAACACGGGGACCCGTTCCGAAACACCCCTTGTCTGCAGACTTTTCTGGGCTGTTTTGAGGCACAAGGATGCCCCAAAACATCACCAAAACACCATACAACAGCCAAGCATTTAAACCCAAGGTACAACAACATTACTAACATGCTTTAACAAGGTTTGGACATGTCTAATACTAAAACAACAATCTACAACATGCATTCATTCAAACAACACTCAAACTCATGTAAAAACTCTTAAGGCATAGGCTAACATTCAAGTAAGCAAATAGGCATGAGTTAACATTCGTCATGGCATCACAACTATGCAAAAGCAACATATATATATAAGAGTCTACACATGCTCCTATCAACCAACAACAATCCAACAAAATCATACATGTCCCATTGCTCAAACCATTACATGTTTAAATACTAAAACCCATACTTGATGAACTCAAGTCAAAACCACACTTGGAGGCCCTCCACTTGCCCGAGCAACCCACGAACTAAGGATCTGCAATGTTGAACAAAGAGAGCGTAAGCAATGATGCTTAGTGAGGGTAAGCTCTAAAAACAAACCTCAACATTGCAGGGTCCGAGCACGATCTAGCCAAAGCAACTTACATTTACCAAGAGTCCACAAGATATAGATGCATGAGCAATATATCACATATATGCCATAATCATGAGCTCAACACTACCATACATGTAATCACATTTAAACATCCAAACAGCTCATAAATCCCAACACAATGATACACATATCAATCCACATTGGCACCTAGTTATGACTCAAATACGCGGATAGACACGTTGGAAACTCATATCCAACAACCACATTACCTCGGTGGGATTCCACTCATCACCGGTCTCGCGGAGGGGATTCCACTCATCCTCACGCCCCGTCGATGGGATTCCACTCATCACCGACTATATTCAATTACAATTCCGGGCGAACCCGTACTCCTCCTTGGTGACTCAACGCCACCAAGGCCACGCGCGACTTTAGACTCATGTGTACACACTAACATCCTAATGATCGATCATTTGTATTTAAGTATACTAGTGCCAATATTTTACTCATTCCATATTACCCATTTCAATCATTTCCGTGCTTAGCACGTACTCACCATGGACACAATCATGAACCATCACCATGCATGCTTTAAGCAATACAACCCATGCCTCAATTCACATGTATAAAACAATATACATAAGCATTCATAACACAAGACATACGAGGCATATACATTCATACATTTGAGTTCATCCAAAGGCTTAGATCAAGATTAGGATTAGGCTACCACCCTAATCCTAACTCTAGGTGGGTCTACCAAGCCCAACCTAGTCCATATACTCGAACCAACTAATTTAAAACCTTTAAAAGCAAACAACCACTCACCTAAGCTTCCAAGCACAAGACCAAGCAAGCGACAACCTTCAACCTTCCGGGTTCACTTCCGATGCTTCACCGATGCCCAAACTTGATTCTAATCACACAAAACACATACATTACTTCTCAACCCAATGCTAATTCAATCATCAATCTACTTTGCAACTCACAACCCATTTCCACAATTTTCCAAACCACATAACATCTCCAAAATCCCAATTTTCGGACTCCTACAACCAAGGGCTGAAATACCCAATTCCAAGCACCCAAATGACTTCCAAAACGTCCCAAAACACCCTCCTAACTTAGGTAGACCATCAGCCCTTCAAATCCAACATTAAACTTACCAAAAACCTAAATTTTAATACCCCAAAATTTGCCCTAAAGACCCACTACGAAAATTTCACCCAAAATTGATCAAATTCATATATGTTGTGTACTTTAGCATGATTAACAAAACCCCCAACACAATTTCTCAAAACAATTTGAAAACCCCCATTAAAACCCAAATTTTCAACATAAACCCTAATTTCCATATCTCCTTATTTTTGAAATCTAAGACAATGGTTAAATAGAGGGTAAAGAGGAGATTAAGAAAATGACTTTACCTTTCAAAAAGCCCTTGGATTGAAGTTGAAAATGAATGGAATAGTGATTTGCTATTTGAGAGGTTTTGAAAGAGAGGAGGGAGGTTTTACATGGGTTTTTGAGGAAGAAAGGGGAAAAAGATGACAATATGGAAAAGTTGTCATCCTTTTTCAAATAGCTTGGGTAAATTACATTATGAGTCCTCCTCTTTTTAAATTAAACTTAATTAGGTCACTATTTGAAGTTGAGTTGTCTTAATTAACTATTTATTTAACCCGACTAAAACTCGGTTAACTCCTAGGCCTAAGACAGGGGTGTTACAACTCTCCCCCACTTAAAGAAATTTCGTCCCCGAAATTACCTGGTGGAAACAAATATGGAAACTGCTCAACCATATCCGCTTTCCTCTCCCACGTGGCCTCTTCCACACCTCTATGTCTCCACAACACTTTGACCAACTCTATGGTCTTGCCACGCAACACCTTGCTATCTGAAGCAAGTATCTCAACGGGCTCTTCATTATAGGACAAATCCGGATTCAACTCTATCTCCTCAACGGGCATCACATTCGAAGGATCTGATCTATATCTCCTAAGCATAGATACATGAAAGACATCATGGATCTTTTCTAACTCAGAAGGTAACCTCAAACGATAAGCTACGGGCCCAATCCGCTCAACTATCTCATACGGACCAATGAACCTCGGACTCAACTTGCCTTTCCGGCCAAACCTCATTACCTTCTTCCACGAAGATACTTTCAGGAACACTTTCTACCCCACTGCGTACTCAATCTCTTTTCTCTTCAAATCTGCATAAGACTTCTGACGATCCGAAGCTGCTTTCAAACGGTCACAAATCAACTTCACTTTTTCTGTGGTTCCTTTAAGCAAGTCTGGCATAGGTAACAACCTCTGACCTGTCTCAGCCCAAAAAATCGGAGTTCTACACCGTCTACCATACAAAGCCTCATAAGGTGCCATCTGAATACTAGACTGATAACTGTTGTTGTAAGCAAACTCAACCAACGGTAAGTGCTTCTCCCAAGAACCCTGGAAATCAATCACACAACAACGAAGCATATCCTCTAGAATCTGTATCACTCGTTCTGACTGTCCATCAGACTGCGGATGATAAGATGTGCTGAAATGCAGACGACTACCCAAAGCACTATGCAAACAACTCCAGAACCTCGAAGTAAATCTAGGATCCCTATTTGAAACTATAGACTTTGGAACTCCATGAAGTCTCACAATCTCACGAATGTACAAGTTTGCCAACTTGTCTAAGGAATCCGTAGTGTTCACTGCTAGGAAGTGAGCACACTTAGTGAACCTATCAACAATCACCCAAACTGAATTCTTCTTCGAAGGAGACAAAGGCAACCCCGATACAAAATCCATGGTGATTCTCTCCCATTTCCATTCCGGAATCTTCAAAGGCTGTAGCAAACCTGAAGGAACTTGATGTTCTGCCTTCACCCTCTGACATACCATACAACGGCTCACATACTCGGCTACATCTCTCTTCAAACCAACCCAGAAGTAATCATTCTTCAAATCTCGGTACATCTTGGTACTACCCGGATGCATAGAAAAGGGACTCGAATGCGCTTCGCTCAAAATCTGACGTCTCAGCTCAACATCTTCCGGTACCACAATTCTATCCCTAAAGCAGAACAAGCTCTCCCCACTGAAACTATACTCAGTCGGTCTCCCTTCGGCTATGTCTTGAACATGAGGAACTAGGCTCGCATCTTTCAACTGCTTCTCTCTAATCAACTAAATCAAAGAAGGCTTCACTTGCAACTCGGTGATCAAGCCACCATCATCGGACACACTCAATCTAGCAAACATAGCTCTCAGCTCAACGACCACTTTTCTACTCAAAGCATCGGCTACTACGTTTGCTTTACCCGGATGGTACTCAATAGTCAAATCATAATCTTTTAACAACTCTAGCCATCTCCTCTGTCTCAAGTTCAACTCTTTCTATGTCATCAAGTACTTCAAGCTCTTGTGATCGGTGTAGACTATACACTTCTCACCATATAAATAGTGACGCCAAATCTTCAATGCAAATACAACTGCGGCTAGCTCTATGTCATGGGTGGGATAGTTCTTCTCATGGATCTTCAACTGTCTAGAAGCATAGGCAACAACTCTCCTATCTTGCATCAAAACACATCCTAAGCCTACGTAGGAAGCACCGCTGTAAATCACAAACTCCTTACCTGAAACAGGTTGTACTAACACTGGAGCATTGGTCAAAGCTTCTTTCAATTTTTCAAAGGCCTTTTGTCTTGCATCGGACCATTCAAACTTGACTCCCTTTTGCAACAACTTAGTCAAGGGAGCAGCTACTCTAGAGAAGCCATCCACAAACCTCCTATAGTACCCAGCTAATCCTAGGAAACTCCTAATCTCGGTCACGGACTTAGGTTGTTTCCACTCAACAATAGCCTCAATCTTCGATGGATCAACTCGGATGCCTTCGGCCGAAACGACATGGCCAAGAAATACAACCTCTCGAATCCAAAATTCACCCTTGCTAAGCTTCGCATACAACTGATTGTTCAACAACCTCTGTAAAACAAATCTCAAGTGCTCATCATGCTCTTCTTCTGTCTTCGAGTACACAAGTATATCATCAATGAAGACAACCACAAACCGGTCTAGATAGTCTCTAAAAATTCTGTTCATCATGTCCATGAATGCTGCTGGTGCATTCGTGAGCTCAAATGGCATCACAAGAAACTCATAGTGACCATATCTAGTCCTAAAAGCTGTCTTCGGAACATCACACTCTTTCACCTTCAACTGATAGTACCCGGATCTCAAATCTATCTTCGAGAATACTGAAGCACCTCTCAACTGATCAAACAAATCATCTATACGAGGCAACGGATACTTGTTCTTCACAGTCAACTGATTCAGCTGTCTATAGTCAATACACATGCGCATGCTATTATCTTTCTTTTTCACAAACAACACTGGAGCACCCCACGGAGAGCTACTAGGCCTAATGAAACCACGGTCTAATAATTCTTGCAACTGACTCTTCAATTCTTTCAACTCTTTCGGAGCCATACGATACGGAGCTATCGAAACTGGACTAGACCCTGAAACTGTCTCAATCACAAACTCAACATCTCTGTCAGGAGGCAAACCCGACAACTCTTCAGGAAACACATCTGGAAAATCACACACTGTTCTGATATCTTTCGGTCTAGCTTCACTCATATTCGGATTCATAACATAAGCTAAATAGGCCCCACATCCAGAGTCCATCAACCTATGAGCCTCTAAGGCTGACACCACATTAGACAAGAACTTAATGTTCTCGCCCACTACCACTACCTCGTAATCATCCGAAAGCTTCAAGGAAATTCTCTTTGTCTCAAAATCCACACTAGCCCGATGCTCAACCAACCAATCCATACCCAATATAATGTCAAAACCGTAGAAAGGAAGTTCCATCATATCAACTGAGAACACATGACCCTGAATCTTCAGTGGACACCTCCTATACATACGTCTAACCACAACTGTCTCACCAAAAGAACTAGTAACATGCATACCTACATCTAAGATCGCAACAGGAATATCTAACTTCTGTGCATGCTTACTCAAAATGTAGGAATGCGTAGAACTCGAATCAACCAAAGAAAGCAAGGACATAGACTGTAACTCAAAATTACCTACTATCACATCGGTGCCGTTCCCGGCCTCTCTCTGAGCATAGACCCTCGCTGGTCCTCCCGCCTCTGGCTGCACAGCCACAACATGTGCAAGGTTCCTCTGAGAATCTACCCTAGGTGCATCAGCCCTCGGCTGGAAGTAGCCACGACCGCGCCCACGGCCTCTCTGAAAATCAGTACCTCTCGCAGGAGCCTGAGCAATATTCGATGCCTGAGCTGCCTGACATGGACAGTCCCTCCTAAAGTGGTCCCTCGAACCACAGTTCCAACAAGCATGAAAGTTACCCCAGCACTCTCCAGTGTGCTGTCTCCCACAATGTGCACACTCGGGCAAGCGCCCTCCTCCTCTATGGCCCTGATGGCCCCTACTATGGTGGCCACCGCCACGTCTCTGATCAAACTGATGCCCGCCACCTCTGTGCCTCTTAGCATCTATACCATCAAAGTGGTTATGCCTCTTTCCAGAACTAGAACCACCAGCTCGTTTGGCTGAACCCAAACTATGCTCCAAATCCTTGGCCCTCGCGACCAACACATCAAAGTCTGAGTAGTCAGAAGCCAACGTGTACCTCTTAACCTCTTCATTCAGTCTGTAACGGAAACGGTTGCAGCGTTCCACTTCAGTAGGAACCAACTCTGGGGCATACTGACTCAAGCGAACAAAGCGGATCTCATAATCAGTCACTGAAGCATCTCCCTGAGTGAGAGCCATGAATTCTCTCTTCTTCTCATCTAGGTACCTCGGTCCCAAGTACCTCTTCCTGAAAGCAAACTCAAAGAAATCCCAATCTATCTCGGCCTCTGGAACCCCGGTAGTGATGGTGACCCACCAGGTGTAGGCATCACCCTGAAGCAGTAAGATCACACAACCCAATCTACGTGCGCCCGCACAACCCATCTGAGCCAAGATACGAACTGTCTTCTCCAACCATAACTCCGACCTCTCCGGAGTAGATCCTCTAAACTCCTCGGCCCCTAAGCTACGGAGCCTCTCCAAAGGTAAGCTAGCATCATCACACCTAGGCTGAGCTGCAGCCTGGGCTCCCGCCACTACGGCCTGGAACGCTCCCGCTATTGCTTGCACAAGCGGAGTCATATCAATTCCAGCTGGACCTTGGCCACCTTGAGGTCCCTCTCCTCCGGCTCCATCCTCGCCCCCAACTCCCGGTGGAGGAGGTGGTGGTGGTGGAGGAGCGCCAACTCCCGCTGCCCCCGGTCCCTCTATGTGAACCCCCGCACCAACTGCCGGCTCAACAGGAGCCACAACTCGTGGTTCCTGACGAACCAACCTCGGTCTACCTCTCGGTCTAGACATCGCTCTCACGATTATCAACTACAACCACAACAAACAAACATACAAGTTGGGTTAGCAAGGCAAGGCTTCCAAGTGTCCAAGTATGTTTCCCTCACTTAAAAATCATTTTTCCAATGTAATAGTAGCAATGGGACCCACACACACATGCTTAAAGGTAAAACAATCAGCATACTTGTCACATAAGCAACCATTCTTGCAGAACAGGCAAACACCGTGCAATTCAACTTAAAAACTTAAACTTACCTCACTTACCTGCCCAAGGTTTCGGTAACCTTAGGCTCTGATACCAACAAGTGTAACCCCCTCGTCCCGGTCTGGTCGGATGACCGGTCCGAGTGGGCCACACGGGGAAAACCGAAGCGAAACCCGTTAAGGCTTCCCCTCGGTTAACGACCCAGAAAATTTCTTTTTTATCTTATCTTGTCTACATGCATAATTTTAGACCTAAGTGTGGCACGACAGCGGAAGATACCATCAACGAAACATTCACCGACCAAACAACCATAAACAGTCCATTTTACTTCATTTCAGCAGGCCGTTTCGAAACACCTATAGGGTGTTCCGAAACGCCCTGACCTAGTCAACGGGCCTGGGTCAACCACAAGGTGACCGTTCCGAAACAGGGGTGGCCCGTATCGGAACGACCTTGACGGTCAATATCTCGTGGTCAACGAGATTTGACCGTTTCGAAACTTCAAAGGCCCGTTTCGGAACGGCTTCATCTCGCCAATTTCTCAAAATTCCAGTAGCGAAAACGTTCCGGAACGACCCTCATCCGTTTCGAAACAGCAGGCCATATACACAGGGGCCGTTTCGGAACACGGGGACCCGTTCCGAAACACCCCCTGTCTGCAGACTTTTCTGGGCTGTTTTGAGGCACAAGGATGCCCCAAAACATCACCAAAACACCATACAACAGCCAAGCATTTAAACCCAAGGTACAACAACATTACTAACATGCTTTAACAAGGTTTGGACATGTCTAATACTAAAACAACAATCCACAACATGCATTCATTCAAACAACACTCAAACTCATGTAAAAACTCTTAAAGCATAGGCTAACATTCAAGTAAGCAAATAGGCATGAGTTAACATTCGTCATGGCATTACAACTATGCAAAAGCAACATATATATATAGGAGTCTACACATGCTCCTATCAACCAACAACAATCCAACAAAATCATACATGTCCCATTGCTCAAACCATTACATGTTTAAATACTAAAACCCATACTTGATGAACTCAAGTCAAAACCACACTTGGAGGCCCTCCACTTGCCCGAGCAACCCACGAACTAAGGATCTGCAATGTTGAACAAAGAGAGCGTAAGCAATGATGCTTAGTGAGGGTAAGCTCTAAAAACAAACCTCAACATTGCAGGGTCCGAGCACGATCTAGCCAAAGCAACTTACATTTACCAAGAGTCCACAAGATATAGATGCATGAGCAATATATCACATATATGCCATAATCATGAGCTCAACACTACCATACATGTAATCACATTTAAACATCCAAACAGCTCATAAATCCCAACACAATGATACACATATCAATCCACATTGGCACCTAGTTATGACTCAAATACGCGGATAGACACGTTGGAAACTCATATCCAACAACCACATTACCTCGGTGGGATTCCACTCATCACCGGTCTCGCGGAGGGGATTCCACTCATCCTCACGCCCCGTCGATGGGATTCCACTCATCACCGACTATATTCAATTACAATTCCGGGCGAACCCGTACTCCTCCTTGGTGACTCAACGCCACCAAGGCCACGCGCGACTTTAGACTCATGTGTACACACTAACATCCTAATGATCGATCATTTGTATTTAAGTATACTAGTGCCAATATTTTACTCATTCCACATTACCCATTTCAATCATTTCCGTGCTTAGCACGTACTCACCATGGACACAATCATGAACCATCACCATGCATGCTTTAAGCAATACAACCCATGCCTCAATTCACATGTATAAAACAATATACATAAGCATTCATAACACAAGACATACGAGGCATATACATTCATACATTTGAGTTCATCCAAAGGCTTAGATCAAGATTAGGATTAGGCTACCACCCTAATCCTAACTCTAGGTGGGTCTACCAAGCCCAACCTAGTCCATATACTCGAACCAACTAATTTAAAACCTTTAAAAGCAAACAACCACTCACCTAAGCTTCCAAGCACAAGACCAAGCAAGCGACAACCTTCAACCTTCCGGGTTCACTTCCGATGCTTCACCGATGCCCAAACTTGATTCTAATCACACAAAACACATACATTACTTCTCAACCCAATGCTAATTCAATCATCAATCTACTTTGCAACTCACAACCCATTTCCACAATTTTCCAAACCACATAACATCTCCAAAATCCCAATTTTCGGACTCCTACAACCAAGGGCTGAAATACCCAATTCCAAGCACCCAAATGACTTCCAAAACGTCCCAAAACACCCTCCTAACTTAGGTAGACCATCAGCCCTTCAAATCCAACATTAAACTTACCAAAAACCCAAATTTTAATACCCCAAAATTTGCCCTAAAGACCCACTACGAAAATTTCACCCAAAATTGATCAAATTCATATATGTTGTGTACTTTAGCATGATTAACAAAACCCCCAACACAATTTCTCAAAACAATTTGAAAACCCCCATTAAAACCCAAATTTTCAACATAAACCCTAATTTCCAAATCTCCTTATTTTTGAAATCTAAGACAATGGTTAAATAGAGGGTAAAGAGGAGATTAAGAAAATGACTTTACCTTTCAAAAAGCCCTTGGATTGAAGTTGAAAATGAATGGAATAGTGATTTGCTATTTGAGAGGTTTTGAAAGAGAGGAGGAAGGTTCTACATGGGTTTTTGAGGAAGAAAGGGGAAAAAGATGACAATATGGAAAAGTTGTCATCCTTTTTCAAATAGCTTGGGTAAATTACATTATGAGTCCTCCTCTTTTTAAATTAAACTTAATTAGGTCACTATTTGAAGTTGAGTTGTCTTAATTAACTATTTATTTAACCCGACTAAAACCCGGTTAACTCTTAGGCCTAAGACACGGGTGTTACAATTTTAGAAGTGTAAACTAAAATTTTAAATTTTTTGAAAGATTTAATTTAAAATTTTAAAGGTCTAAAACTATTTTTTTAAAATTTGAGACTTAATGAGAAATTTTTTAAATAGAAGGGAATTAATTAAAAATATTTATAAAAAATAGAATTTAAAGAGAATTTAAATTTTTTTAAAGGAATTAAATTATAAAAATCAAATGTGAATTATTCAAAAATTTAGGACCCAGGCCCACAGGCTCCCACCAACATCCGCCTCTGGCTTCTCCATTGACAGAATAAACCTTCAACTTATACCAAATTACTTCCACATAATATTTCCAGAATAATTCTATAAATTATAGGGTTTCATTACACGGTTAAAACTAAAAAGGGAAAATCCTAAAATCACCAATCATAAATCCTTCAAAATCATAACCAGACACCTGTAGTTTTACCAAAACAAACTCATTGAGCTAAACAGAAGAAATATTTTAAAAAGACATTTTAATCGATACACATATTAGAGCATCAGAAAAATAACAAGAACTCGAAAATCAAAATGTGATTTTGACTTTGATTTATTAAAAGGCTTAAGTAACAAATAAATTTTCAAACTATACCATTTTTCCTACATGCCGAAAGAATTCTTTTTGGGCTAAACAGGTGTCTAACGTTTCTAACGTTATTCAAATAAGTGCTCGCCATCAACGTTTTTTAATTTTTATCGTTAACTGACACATGTTAGTTTCTTAAATTTCTGAAATTATATTTAAAAATTAATAAAATAAAATATTTTCTTTATTAAACAAAATAGCCTCAAAATATAAAATCCCTAACACCCCAAAACTCAAATCCTGATCTAAACTAAATTCGTCGCCGATTGTCTCGCCGCCGCCCACCACATATGTCGTTGGACCATCACGGCCATTTACCCAACCACCTCGCCGCTAGAAATCGACCGAAGTCGTGCGAAACGTCGAAATCGTCGAATGATTCATTCGAATAATTCGCGACGAACGGCAACATAACGGACGATAAACAGTGTGTGGGTCATTTGTCGAGAGGAGTGCACTTCAGTCCGTCGCCGGAAACGTGACCAACGCTGGTGGTAGTGGCCGAATTTGGGGGTTTGGGGATTTGGAGACTATTTTGGGATTATTTAAAAAATTTAAGATATTTTAAAATTTTTAATTTATTTAAAAAATAAAATTTAGAAAATATTTAATATTGTCATGTGTCGTGTTTTTATTGGCTAATGGATTTTTTTAACGGACAGTCACGACGGGCACCTATTTGAATAACGTTTAAAATGTTAGGCACCTGTTTGGCCCGAAAATATTTTAGGCACCTATCTAAAAAAAGTATAAATTAGGTGCTTATTTTCCACATAGACCTTATTAAAATAAAATAAAAAAACTTTTTTTTTGAATTAAAAATAAAAAAAACTTTACTTACCAGAAAAAAAAAAGATTCAAAGGAAGGACAAATTTGCCGAGAGAAGAAGAAGAAAGAAACAATGTTCAGGTTTTTTGTTATCAAAAAGAGAGATTAAAGTTTCAAACTTGGAGAGTAAAACTTCACTTCTTCCTTTGTTATAATTTAGGGTAAACCGGAAGGAAGTTGAAAGGTTTTTATATTAAAATTAGGACTATCTAGGTAAATATAGAGAATTGAATACATAATTATACAAGTTATTTTTAGTTCGGTAGTCAAAATAGAAGTGAGGTAACAGTTTAGTGACTATCTAGATAATTTTATTTTTTACTTTACCAAATTAACGTGCCGTCAGTCGTCTTATGAGAATTAATACTCGAGTGAGCAAATGTATAAAATACGAAAACGTAAGTGACCGCAACATTATTTTTTTTATTTTTTTGAAGTTAGTGAACAACATTGTACACTTACTAAAGGTAAGTGTACACCACGTACCAAAAATTTAATTATATGGAGTAGCATGTTTTAGTTGTCTTTGCCTGTCATTTCAGTTATGATAATCTCCCATGTAAGGCATATGTCGAATTGGTATTTTATTTAAAATTAGAGTTTAAATTTATATTTAAATTAAATTTTTAAGAAAAATTAAGAATAGATTATTTTGATTAATATGTAGCATCATCATATTACAAGAGTTAACGATTCAGTGATTAAAAATATTATAAATCGATAACATAAGTGGTCAAAATGTAACATTTTTAAAATTAATAATCTAAATCAAACAATCTGAAAACAAAAGTAATCAACCAATGTAGTTTACTCAAATATTTTTTATGAGTCTGATGGTAACTAGAAACTAAGCTCATAACTATTGAATTTTTATTTAATAAGCTATATGTTTTAACATTTTATAATAATTATTATTGATATGATTTTACAAAATTTATTTTTTTATATTTTTTACTCATTACAAGTATGAAAAAAGTTATTATTAATGTTTGGGATATTAAAATCGATTTATTGAAAAAAGAAAAGAAAGTAAAAAAAAAAGGATAGAGTTGTTTATTGAGTAAACTACTTAAATAATTCTCTAAATTTTTCATCGTGTCTTTTGAATATAAATATTATAAAATTATCATCCAACTTAAAAAAAATAAGGATTAAGGATTCAATAAGCCCTTAAACTTTTGTAAAAAAATTAATTCAGCCCATAAATTTTTTTGCACTCAATTAAACCCTCAAACTTAAGAAAAAAAAAACTAATTTGGCCCTAAGACCACCGTTTACTTTAACGGATTTTTTTGAAAAATTTCTTTTGACACATGTCGCAATACGATAATGAAACTTGTCATTTTTAGGAATTTTTAAATTTTATTTAAAAAAAATCTAAGAAACAGAAAAAATTCTATTTTTTTTTCAATAATTCTGGAAAATTCTAAAAAATATGTTTAAAATATGAAAACAAATTTTTGAATTTTCGAAATTTATTTAAAATAATAATTTTTTAAAAGATTAAAATATTCTTAAAAAATAAGGTATTATTATACAAGTATAAAAAATATTTTTAAAAATATAAAACAATAAAAGTTATATTGATTTTTGAAATATATTTAAAACTATATTTTAAAAAAAATTAATTTTTTTAGAAAAATTTTAAACAATTAAAGTTATTCTGAGAATTAAAATAACTTTTATTGTTTTATTTTTCCAAATTATTTTTTATAATTGTATAATAATAATTTTTATTTTTATTAATTTTTTAAAACATTTTAAGCTTTTGAAAAAAATATTATTTATTATTTTTAAATAAATTTTGAAATAAAAATAATTTTTAGAATTTTCTAGAATTTTTTTAATTTTAAGATTTTTCTGGTTTCTATATATGTTTTAAAAATTAGAATTTAAAAAATCCTAAAAACGACAATTGACATTATCATGTTGCGACATGTGTCAACAAATTTTTTTTAAAAATAAAACGTTAAAGGTAACAGTCAACATTAGTCAAAGAGTCAAATTAAATTTTTTTTCTTGAGTTTGCGGGTTTAATTGAGTACAAAAAAAATTTAGGGACTTAATTGTTTTTTTTGCAAAAATTTAAAGACTTATTGAACCCTTATGCCAAAAATAATTTATTAGCTCGTTTCATTAAAAGTTTAACAGTAAATTACGTGTCAGTTAGTATAATTGATATACTAACATATCTAGCCTTAACTTTTACATTTATTTTTATTTAGTTATAATTTAGTCGTTAATATTTTAATATTATATCAATTTAAATCCAGAAACACTACAACAAGTCCAACCATAATTTTTTCCTCATTTCAATCATCAAAACTTAAAAAAGAGAGAAGAAAGGCTAAAATTACCAAGAAAAATTTACACCCAACCATTATTTTTTTGTCTCATTTCAATAATCAAAACCTTTAAAAAAATACTCTATAGTACCAAAAAAAATCAACAACCATAATCTTGAAAATCCATTAAAAAGAGACTTTAACACAAATAGGATATTTGTCTCATTTACCAAATTTTCTCACCAACCAAACACCCTTTAACATTTAAAGTAGCCATTTTTCATTTTCTTCCAAACAAACAAATCTCTTGTTTTCCTTCCCTTTCTCACTAACCAAATGTTGGTAATGCCAAAGAAGTGTGAGGCATATAAATCTCACATTGGGTAGGAAAGTACATCTAGAAGGATATTTGAAGAACATTTGTTTTATCTTTCTTGTTAAATGGTTAGATGACAAGGTTTTTACGTGTGTTATCGTCATCATCTAACCAGCTTGATTTGATTTATGTTTTTGTTTACATGTGTCTTTAATACGTATCACACGCGTATTATTTTAAAAAAAAAATTCATTATAATTTTTCTTCATAATTATATCATGATTTTTGTTAATTTTGATGGTCAAACATATCTAAATGATCCCAGCAAAATCTTCTTTCTTTACAAACACTCGCTTCATTCTTTTCTCTGCTTTCCACAAACATCATTTTTCTGAGTTTTTTTTTTAAATAACAATATCATTGTTGTCTCTCTATTTTTCGGGTGTGCGGATCATTAAATAGACTATGTTAATTCATGTGCATTGTCCAATGCAACGATTACATCAATGGGACGAATTTGCTTCTAAAGCAATATGGTCTACCACAATACAATCTTCTACTTTTTTTTTGTTCGAATTATTTATTTTTTTATCCTATCAGTTTGACGCCTCATTTTACAATTATTTTAACGCATCATTTCCCTTCAACGGTACATCACTCTCCCAACCAAATATTCATGTTGCAACCAAATTAAAAATTCATATAAAAAGGTAAATTATATAAATGACCGCCATACTATTAAAAAAGTCGCGATTTGACCACCTTATTTTTCTAAGCAACTAAACAACCATACATTAAATTGGATGCAATTTGACCATCAACCGTTAGAGGTTAACGGCAGGGTAACGTGGCAGTTAAAAAAATAGGGGTATAATTACATATTTGGTCCTCGTTACTTATACATTCTATCAACTTTGTCCTAATTTTAATTTAATAAAATAAATTAATTATTTAATTAAGTGGAATTGTTTTAATAATTTAATTTTTCTCCTCCAATCATATAGTGACACGTTTTACCAGATTGGAGGAAGAAAATAAAAGAAAGAAGCATCCTGCTCCTAATGGGATTTGAACCAATATTAACCTAGATGGATACATGCGCACTTACCACTAAGCCAAGTGGATCTTTATGATGTATGGTACAAAATCTAATATATATATATATATATATATATTAGTTTGTTGCTCATGCCAGAAAAAAGAAATAAATATGAATTAAGGAGACTCGAACATGACACTTTTGAGATGCATGAAAACATTTGAATCGTTGAAATAAATCTAATAATTAAATTATTAATAATTTTAATCTTAATTAAATTATTATATTAAAAATTAAAAATTTTAAAATTATATTAAAAATTTATTTAATGGATCTAAACTCATGAACATAATTTAGATGAATTGATATAACTTTATGATTATATTAAAAAATTTAAAATTTATTTAACGAATCTAAACTCACAAACATAATTTAAATGAATTGATATTAAAAAAATGTTTTAAAATAATATTAAAATTTTATTTAACAAATCTAAACTCACGAACATAATTTAAATTAGATTCATTTCAGCGTGTAACACCCTGGTTTAGGGGTTAGGTGAAAATAATATTTTAATATTATTTTGGGCTCGGTTTTATACTCCAAATAATATTTCGAGTTGTTTTCAAAATTAATTAATTTGGGGTTGACCATGTTTTAAGATTAAACTCCATTTAGCCATGGATTTACCTTCCTTGCAAATACCCTAATTCATTAAGGGTAAACAAGTCTTTTGAGCTTTAAAAATTTACCACATGTCAAATAAAACTCCCACCTTTCTCATCTTCTTTCCCTCCCTCTTTCAAACCTAACGTTCTCTTCTTCTCACCTTGGGGGGATCACTATTCCATCACCATACACTCACATCCTTGGTGATTTTTGAGAGGTAAACATGTTTCTAGCTTGTCCTCACTCTCCTCTACATGCTCATACTCATAGTTTTCATTAAAACCCGTGTTTTTGTGTTATGAAGTTTTAGAGTTTGAAATTAAAAATGTTAACTTTGTTAACTTTGAGTTGAGCTTTTGATTTGGTAATGATAGATAAGTCATTTGTTGTTCAAAAGGTCCAATATATCTAATTTTTACAAAGTTTTACAATGATTTTCGGATTTGTATTTCAAGGGGGTTTTAGGAGGGTTTTAAAGGGGTTTTTGGGGTGGGTTAATGTTGGTTCTTGAGGGCTGGTGCTAGTATGGTATATGGGGGTTGCTTTGGGTGTGTTTGGTGGTTGTTTGGATGCTTGAAATAGAAGATTTCAGTGGGTGTTAAGGGCTGCTCGAAAATTCTGTTTTTGGGGTTGATTTTGAGTGTTGGATACTTGGTAATGTTAATCCGGGTTAGCTTCGATGATAAGATATTAATTGTGGATGTTTTGTTTGTGTTTGGGATTGATTAGAATCAAGTTTGGGCATCGGTGAAGCATCGGAAGTGAATCCGGGAAGTTGAAGGTTGTTGCTTGCTTGGTCTTGAGCTTGGAAGCTTAGGTGAGTGGTTAATTGCTTTAAATGGTTTTAAAGTAGTTGGTTCGAGTACATGGACTAGGTTGGGCTTGGTAGACCCACCTAGAGTTAGGATTAGGGTGGTAACCTAATCCTAAGCTTGATCTAGAGCCCTTGGATGAACTCATTATATGGTTGTGTATGTCTCGTATGAAATGTGGTATGAATGCTTGTGTATATCGTATTATACATGTGGGTTGAGATATGACTTGTGATGCTTGAGACATGCATGATGTTGGTTGTTGGTGAGTACGTGCTAAGCACGAGATTGATTGAAATGAGTAATGTGAAATGAGTAAATATTGGCACTAGTTACTTGAATACAAATGATCGATCATTAGGATGTTAGTGTGTACACATGAGTCTAAAGTCGCGCGTGACCTTGGTGGCGTTGAGTCACTAAGGAGGAGTACGGGTTCGCCCGGAATTGTATTTAAATGTTGTCGGTGATGAGTGGAATCCCATCGACGGGCGTGAGGATGAGTGGAATCCCCTCCGCGAGACCGGTGATGAGTGTAATCCCACCGTGAGGTAATGAGGTTGTTGGATGTGAGTTCCAACGTGTCTATCCGTGTATTCGGGTCTTAGCTAGGTGCCAATGTTGTTTGATGTATATATCAATGTGTTGAGGTTCATGGCTCTTATTGGGATACTTGTTTGTGATTACATGTATCATGGAAATTGAACTTATGATCATGGCGTTAATATTGTCTATTGCTCATGCATTTTATCTTGTGGACCTTTGGTATGATTGTGTTTTACCTTGGCTAGATCGTGCTCGGACCCTGCGATGTTGAGGTTTGTTTTTAGAGCTTACCCTCACTAAGCATCTTTGCTTACGCTCTCTTGTTTAACATTGCAGATCCTTAGTTCGTGGGTTGCTCGGGCAAGTGGAGGGCCTCCAAGTGTGGTTTTGGCTTGAGTTCATCAAGTATGGATTTTAATGTTAGACATGTAATAGTTTGAGCAATGGGACGTGTAATATTTTGTTGGTTTGTCGTTGGTTGCTAGGAGCATGTTTAGACTCCTTAATGCCTTGCTTGTGTATGGTCGGTGTTGCCATGATGAATGTTAACTCATGCCTAATTGCTTATTTTGAATGCTAGCTAAATGCCTTAGAGGTCATCTTTATGCTTTGATTGGTGTTTGAATGGATGTACGTTTGGTGAAGTCTTATCCTAGTGTTTAGACTTGTCTTATGCTGGTTGAAACATGCTAGTATGGTTGGTATGCCTTAAGTTTAATCAATGTGGTGTTGTGATGTGTTTTGGTGGCATTTTGGGGCACCTTTGTGCCCCAAAACAGCAAAATCGAGTCTGCAGACAGGGGCGTTTCGGAACAGGTCCCTTTGCAAATGGCCTGCCGTTTCGAAACGGATGAGGGTCGTTTCGGAACATTTTTGCTACTGGAATTTTGAGAAATTGACGAGATGAAGGCGTTCCGAAACGGGCTTTTGATGTTTCGAAACGGTCAAATCTCGTTGACCACGAGATATTGACCGTCAAGGTCGTTCCGATACGGGTCACCCCTGTTTCGGAACGGTCACCTTATGGTTGACCCAGGCCCGTTGACTAGGTCAAGGCGTTTCGGAACACCCTAAGGGCGTTTCGAAACGGCCTGCTGTAAAACATTAAAATGGGCTGTTTAATGCTTGGTTGGTCGTTGTATGTTGCAAATGTTTGTATTCCCGCTGCGGTGCCTTATGTAGGATTAATTTATGCATATAGACAAGATAAAACAAAAAGAAAATTTTTAGGGTCGTTAACCGAGGGGAAATCTTAACGGATTTCGTTTCGGTTTTCCCCGTGTGGCCCACTCGGACCGGTCATCCCACCAGACCGGGACGAGGGGGTTACACAGCGGTTCAAATATTTTTATGCATCTCAAAAGTGTCATGTTCGAATCTCTTTAATCAACATTTATTTACTTTTCTATGACATAAAAAACAAACTATGACTTACATTAATTATTTGCATTTTGTATCACCAAAGTAGGATGCCGGGGTTTGATTCCCCTGCAGGTCCTTTCATTTATTTTCATCCTTTAATCAGGTGACACGTGTCACCACCTGATTGGACGATGAAAATAAATTTATTTAATTAAATATAAATAATTAAATTCCTCCAATAAGGTGGTGACACATGTCACCACTTAATTAAATAATTAATTTATTTTATTAAATTAAAATTAAGACCAAATTGATAGAGTGTATAAGTACGATGATCAAATGTGTATTTATACCCTTATTTTTTAACTGCCAAGTCATCCTGTTGTTAACCTCTAATGGCTGGTGGTTAAATTGCATCCAATTTAATAGTATGATGGTTTAATTACTTAGAAAAAAATAAGGTGGTCAAATCACAACTTTTTCAATAGTATGGTGGTCTTTTACATAGTTTACCGTAAAAAATTAAATAACCCTATATCACTTCAGCATCAAACTTTTCATGCTTTATAGATCAATTTTTTTAAAAAAAAAAAATTGCATTAAAATCGTTGAAAAATTCACTTCGGCCCGGAAACTACCTGTCAACCATTATTTCACCATACCTTCTTGTATTTGACTTCATTCAGAAAAAAAAATCAAATGAAAGGGAAAAAATGAAATTCAATACAAATTAAGGGTACCATGCACACGTTCTATTTTTAGCCTTTTTTTATTTTAAGCTTGACTCAAATATTGAAGAATTATAGTTTTGTTGGAGTTTTTGCTCTTTTGAAAAAGTGGTTAGTTTTATTTTGTATTTCAAATAAAAACTACAGAAAATGATGTGTGAAATGTTAGTTTGACCTTTTTAAATTTTGTTCTAAATAATCAGTAAAAATAGGTATGTTCATGGTAAGTTAATTGTATCATTTAATATAAACAGTTGGTTAACTGTTATAACGGTTGTTAAACTGTAATCTAACCAACAAAAAAGGGTTAACAATTAAATTTTTAAAAGGTTAACTATTATAGCAATTAACTGTTACTTAAACGTTTCAGTTACATGTTAACCTTTAATCTATTACAATTTTTTTTTTCACATGTTCACTAGTTCTTTTGAGAATAATGAAATTATCTCTCCAATAAATATTATATTAAAATTTTCATAAAAAAATTTAAATAAAAAAAATTTAATCACAAACTTTATTTTATGTCTAAATGATTTCATAACTTTAACCAATAAATTAACCATTAACTATCATTTTAGCGATTGATTAACCGAAATCATTTAACCTTAACGAAAATTCATGCTATACTTCGAAACTACAAAGCATATTATCCATAGGGAGCAACATAAGCTCCCGGTCATGGTTCTCATTTTTTACTTTAACCAAAATCATTTAATCACTAAAAAAATGACATATATTCACAAACAAAAAATTATCGGTAAAACACTTAAAATTCATCGGTATATGGTCCAAATGTCTTTACCGATAGACAAAAGTGCTATCTCGACAAACAAAACGCAGTCGGTGAGATGTTGGTCGGTATAGATCTATAACGACAGAAACAATCATCGGTATAGATGTTGGAACCCTATACCGAAGGACATATCTATCGGTATAGGTATGACCTACCCCGACAAATTAGTCTATCTATTCCGATGAACCTCTTCCGTAAATATATATGGTACATATTTACCAGCATGTTTGTACTAACGGTATGTCCGTCGATAAAAACAACAACTAAAAGACTAGAAACTAGACAGTTCTTCGACGTGATATGTACTTAGTAGGAGTTACTGTAGTAGCAGATATCAGTGGTCCATAAACCCCTCTGTCAAGAATGGCAGTGGTTCCTTTCCCTCTCCATTACAAGTGAATCTCCAAAGTACTTCCCTTTACATCTACATTAAATTCCTTGAAGATGCCCTTACCAACACCGCCAGCTTCCTCCATGATGTTGAAATCCTCCAAAACTTCTTTCCCCTGTATGAGTAATCGAGTTCGTGTTTCAAAGGCTACAATCATATGTTCATTGTATCTTGGGAAGAAAGGAAAAACTCCAAAAATGGTCCATGAACATAGCTAATGTATACTTGAATTGATACGTCAAATAAGCGCCTTCCAAGACTCTCAAATGTCTTACTATCAGAATACATAATTTCAGCAAAGTGAAGTGTCACATTATAGTTGCCTCTTAGCAAGACGTGCAGAATTGTAGAAGGCTGGACCAGGCACAGCATATGAAGTTCTTGCAGTGTAATGAGCACCAACGTTGCCCAAATAAACCCATGTACTACTATAAGCCCACTTATTGGCTGAATTGAAAAAGTTCGATGGACCAATGGTGCTCAAGTCCTCGTCATAGTCGTTTCCGCCAACTTCCATATGCTCTCCTCCACAATTAATAAACAAGGAATGGTCTGGCATTCTGTAACAAGAAAGAAGGTTATACCAGATAAATTTCCGGTGAGAAACAAGAAGATCAAATGGAAGTATAATTTATAGGAGTATAAGAGAGAAGTAATTGTACTTACGAGTCATTTTTCTAGGACAAGGAAGGTCCTTCCTTAAGCACCATGAAACTCTGCAAATTATGTGTCTAGTGTCAGCACCAGTTGTTTGAAGGAAAAATAAGGTATTAGAAAAATATCAATGAAACTTACGAGTTGCTGTCTGCTGAGGACGAAGAACTGCATACTAGGTTCCTGTTGATATTAGAGAATACAGAAGATGAATATACTAAACTTAAATGGTCTTGAAAATGTAAGGAAAATACCAAGAGACTTACACTCTTGCTTGTTGGCAACTTGTTTGAGACGAAGATGTAAAATTGTTGTAAGATAAATCTCTGCAATGAATATTTCCGATGAATTCGTAAAATTTTAATGCAGGAAAAACTTCAATGTCCGAACTAGTGCAGCACCACAAAATAATCAACATTCTAAACATAAAAAAGAAGAAGAAATAACTATAAGCTGGGAGATGGGACTGACATGTCGTGTCTAGTACCCAACCAGGCACCGGTCTGGTCAATGAATTGTTAGTCAGAAACCTAAGTCATGAAAAACGAACATCTCACTTTTCATCATACATGAAACAATATGATACAAAGGCATGGCCTGTTGAAAATCATCTTTTCCATATTCTAATGATACTTAAAATTTGTTTATAGACTTACAAGTAATCTATCTTTGCCAAACCCTGAAGTGTCTGAGGAATTTGTCTAGATAAGCGGTTGAAGCTTAGGTCCTTAAATCCGAGTCATGTAAACATAAGTCAGTGAAAGAAAATTAATGGAGCAGAATCGAGGCAAATGGTATGAAACAATTTTGATGCTGAAATCAGTTCAAGTATTAACGTACAATGTAATGATGTCATTTGGCCTATATAGGAAAGGATTGAACCAGTAAGCAAGCAATTTCGGAGTACCCTGAGTCACAAAGTTCGAACAAATCCTCTTATGAGCTAAAAAGAACAGAAACAACGAATGAGATGGAAGAACTTCTTAAATTAAACTCACAATTCTTTCATATCTTCCATTCCCTTCAAATTTGGAATCGCTGAACTTCTCCCACTCAAATCAGTTATTTTCCTGAAAACGATGAGATACAAGAAAATCAATTGCTCATTGTCATGAATGTTGTTATCAATCGGGAAAAGAACCAAGTATACAAGGATTAAAGACAAAAGACTCAAAAATCAGTTAAGTTTTTTTTTTTTTTTTTAACTTGGATATGGTTGAAGGAACCGGTCCTTCCATTGACGTGCCTTGCATGTCCCTGCAAGGGATTTAAAAATGCTTAAATAACAATGAAAAGATTAAAAGATGCTAAAACGATAGGATATATGATTGGCACTCACAATCTTGTAAGTTTAGTCCAATTCCCTATGAAATCAAGTATCTTCCCGGACATACTACTTCCATCTATCCGGCTGCAAAAACACATTTCAGAAAGGTCAGGATTTAGCCTAATTTTTTTTATGAATATACAGATATCCATATTAGGTACTAACACTTACAAATCATTAAAGTTCTTCAAATTACCGAATATGAAATTGTTCGAAAATAAAGAAGACTGTAGGCGGAGAAAAGTAGTCAGCTACGATTCAAATCGAAAATAACATAGATCACTAATTCGCTTGATAAATATTAGAGAAAAAATTTATATAGCAATCAGCAAGGATTGAAGTGAGCGACCAAAGTGACGATTACTTGTGGGCTGCGGTTGTGGGTGCTTGGGTGGGTGGTCGTGTGTCTCCTACCGCCGGAGGCTTGGAGTCAAGATGAACGACTGAAACGACGGCCGTCAACGAGCGCGTTGCAGGTGCAGCCGTGCAGGGACCAGCGTCGAAGGAGACTGTGGTTTGTGAGGAAGATCGAATTTTTAATTTTAAGGTTTTCAATTTTTTAGGTAAAATAATTAGGGAGGGACGAAGGAGTTTTTCTTAACATTTTTATTAGTTTATTATATAAATAATTAAATATGTATTTATTAAACATAAAAAATTAATTTAAAATACATTATATAACGACAAATATATTAAACCATCGCTACACTCTATACCCTATATCGACAGACCGAATAAACTATTGTTATATGGTTTATCTATACCGACGGTTAATACAGTTCGTCCGTCGATATAAATGAACCCTATATCAACATATTGAATAAACCATCGTTATATCGTTTACCTATATCAATGGTTACTATACTTCATCGTTTTAAATTAAATCTATACCGACGATTTCACGTCTTTCGAAAGTATAAATTTTGTCTACACCGATAGATATAATATACGTCAGTAAAAATTAAAATTTTTATTGACAATTTTATTTTCTGTCGGTATATATTGTATACACTGACACCTTTTGTTTGTCGGTATAACCAATCGTCGTTATATGTACAATTTTTTGTAGTGAATTTTTCATGTGACAATAGTGTAAGTTAGTGGTTGTACCTTTTTGTTTTAGTTGTATTTTAGATGTTTTTCTTAACAAAACAATGAAAAAATGTGTTTGATAAAGTTTAATCATGTTTATATAATTTATTAATTAAATATTCATTTTAGGAAAATACTTTGATACACAAGTTTGTGTAACACAAGCCTTTCAATTTTAGGGTTTATGGGTTTAGTGTGTATTGTTAGAATTTAAGATTTAGAGTTTAATATTTAGGTTTTAGGGTACTAGTGTTTAAGATTTAAGTTTTAAATTTTATAGAAGGGTTGTGTATTAAAATATAGATAAATATCCTATACACAGGCGGTGGAAACTAAAAGTTTCCATGAGCGCCTTAGTTTTAGGGTATAAGGATTTAGTTTAAGGTATATGGTTAAGGGGTTTAGGTGTAGGGGTTTAGAATTTAGGGATAGTTTTTATAATTTAGGGTTTAGTTTTTAGGGTAATATGATGAGGATTTAGGTTTTAACTTATAAACCCTAAATTATAACCATAAACTTTAAATTTAAACAATTATCCCTAAATTCTAAACTACTACACCTAAACCCCTAAACAATATACCATAAACTAAATCTCTATACCCTAAAACTAAGGCGCTTGTGGAAACTTTTAGTTTCCACCGCCTGTGTATAAAATATTTATCCTAAAACTAATGGTTATATTTTAAGGATAAATATTCTATACACAGGCGGTGGAAAACTGAAAGTTTCCACAAGCGCCTTAGTTTTAGGGTATAGGGAGTTAGTTTAGGGTATAGAGTTTAGGGGTTTAGGTGTAGGGGGTTAGAATTTAGGGATAATTGTTTCAATTTAAGGTTTAGGGTTATAATTTAGGGTTTATAAGTTAAAACCTAAATCTCATCATAATACCCTAAAAACTAAACTCTAACCTATAAACCATAAATTATAACCCTAAACCTTAAATTAAAACAACTATCCCTAAATTCTAAACCCATGCACCTAAACTCTAAACCCTAAACTAACTCCCTATACCCTAAAACTAAGACGCTTATGGAAACTTTCAATTTCCACGGCCAGTGTATATGATATTAATCTTAATTTTATTATTAAAAATAATAACATCATTCTATAGGGATCCACTTTTTAACTTTTTACTTAAGGCCCAAAAATGTCTGAAACAACTATAATAATAACGTACAAAAAGCGATGGTCGGTACCCTTTCAAGTTCAAATAATCCTATTTATTTTATATTTGTTATTTATGTAAAGAGATTAGTATTTATAATGACCTGCACTTGTTATTCGTTTGGGTGCTTTGTAAACGACCCAAAAGTTAATTACTGTAGTAGACGCACATATTGGTGAAGAAGATGACAAAGTACGGGTAGACAAAGTGAGAAAACACAGAATTATTTTTTTAATAAGAAAGATGGACTCATTAAAAACTCCTTTAATAAAATTTTACAGTATCAAAAGTATCGAGCAGAAGAAAGAAGAGAAGAGTGCCATAGTTTATTAACAAGTTACTGTTGAAAATATCCAAGTAATTGTCCAAGTACAATCAAAAGAAAAACCTGAATTACAATAACACCCAACAAAATCAATTGCCTTACCCAATACCAGTTTTATTAAGTTTATCGGCTGCACTATTGGCACTTCTTGGAATCCACCTGAAAATCGAAGATCTTTGTCTACCCAATTCGAAGATTTCTGACACTAAATTTGAAAACATATTCGGGCACAGTGTTGGTGAATCGATCCATTCCACCGCCTGTTTACAATCACTTTCTACAATCAACTTAAGAGATCCAGTGATATACCTAGAAAGGTAAAGGAGCAACCCGAATCGAATAGCCTTTAATTTCACTAGCAAGAAAGACCCAGGGTTGCAAGGTTCCGAGAAGGCATCAATGACTTCCCATTTCGAATTTCGAATTAAGCCACCTATGCCCCTGCACTGCCATCAGGTAAAATAGCCCCATCCGTATTTAATTTTCAAAACCCAGCTGGAGGAGGAGATCATGTAGATTTTTCTCTGTTAATAAAGCCTGGCTCAGTCGAAGAGTCACCGAGAACTGGATTACAGACCATGTCTTTGATAGAAGCTATCTTAACGGAACTTCGCTTTAAACCATGTAGCAAGCATGTATCTTACCAAGAATGATAAGTTCACCTAATCGAGTTTCTTATCCCAGAAGGTAATCTCATTCCTCATGAGCCATATGGATCAAATAATAGTTGTTGGGATAAAGTTCCAAATAGAGTCCTTGTGAGCTACTGGACCCGCTTCATGCCAAGCAACAAGAAAGTCTGAGGCCAAAAAAGGAAGAGCCGTACGCACATTCCAAAGAGCTAGATTTCTCGACCAGATTGCCCATGAAATAGGACAAAAGAAAAATAAATAGCTAACAGATTCCAATTCAATATTGCAAAGGGGACAAGAAAGATTCACCAATGTGGACATACCTCTTTCGAAAAGTTCAGATTTCACATGCACAATGTTCATGCATATCTGCCAGATGAAAGTTTCCACCTTCGAAGGCGCAAGCCCTAACCAAACCTATTTCGGCCATCGACAACCCGAGTTGGTCAAATTATGTTGGTTGTTATAGCAGGATTTGACCGAAAACAATCCATTACCAGGACCTTTCCAAAGAAAACAATCCCTTGACAGTCCCAAGGATTTGAAGGAATTGATCCTATCCAAAACACTGATCTAATTCCCAATCAAAGGACGTCTTCTAAGAGTAATTTCCCAACACTATTCATCTGTAATTAACGAGCCAAATTCACATATATTACCAGCTTGATTGTTGGATAAAACAAAGATTCTCGGAAAGAGTGATTGAAGAGGTGCTTCATTCTAGCCAAGCATCGCTTCAAAATGATATGGACTTACCATCGCCCACCTTCAAGTTCAAGTTACTACGAAAGCAGCACCCAAAATCATCATTATTGAAAACTGACTTAACTACTCCTTTTCCAGATCCATGAACTAGAATTATTAAGAGAAGGTTTAGAAAACGGGTCTAATGGAGACAAGTCATACTTTGAGCAGATAATCTTCTTCCAAAGTGATTCTCTAGAAGTAGTGAATTTTCAAATCTACTTACTTAGGAGAGCCCGATTGTGAATGGTCAAGTCCCAAATCCCCAATCTCCAATCCAATAAGGGTTGGCAGACAACTTTCCAATTAACCCAATGCATTTTCTTAAGAGAAACAGAACCTCTCCATAGGAACCTTGCAAATTAATGTCATAACCCACTTGGCCTAACATCAAGCTGCTCGAAGAAAGAGATTCTAGCCCACCCAAAAGGCCTGAATTATCTTGAGCCTGAGGGAGAAAGTCATTCTCCAGAGTCGAATCGATAGGGGTATTTCTGACATTCTCAAAGTCTTTACGTACTGAAGCATTCACGGCCGAATCATTCATGTATCTGTCATTATTGCTATCGACACCTTCTGGCGCTGCAATATCGGGATTGTCACCTAGTCCTGTGGACGGTTCAACAGAAACTCTAGGGTTCCGACCGTCTAAGTCGCCACCAAAGAAAACCTGGTCCATCTCCTCCGAAACTTCCGGCGATTCATCTGCAAATTTCACGTTATCATCAATCTGAGATCCCGGAGGAATCTCTGGAAAAGCCTTCCCATTCACTTTGAAGGAAATGAAATTCGGAACATCAAACTGACTATGAACTCTGATTAAAATTCTGGCTATCGATAAGTTTTCCTTATTTTTGGTTGGCTCATGAATAAAGATTAATTTGCCCCAGTGACTAACCAATGAAGCAAAGAATTCTTCAGTCCAACATAATAATGGAACACCAACTAACGAAATAGCACAGGGAATTGACGGAAACCCCCTCTCCATAACATTCGTATCAATATAATCAAACTAGAATGACAATTCCTCCATTTTGTATTTCCAAATTTCCTTCAGATCCTCTTCCAATCCAAAAGTTATCAGGCAAGAGTTTGGAAAACATCCTTACTTTTCTATGGTAACATTTATGCCATCACTAGATAGAGCTTTTTACACAAAATCAAGGTCAAATTGCTTTTTAACAATGCCTACAGCAGAACGCTTAATCCAGGTTGTAGTTTTCGCAGGGATATTACAGTTAAAAGGTTCGTTTGCATCCCTTCCATCTTCTTTCTTATTCCTTACTTCATGGCATGCAGGAATGCTTAATTCACTCCCTTTTTCAGAGGATACTTCTTCATTGAATTTACCTGGGCTGAAGTATGTTGCTCCTTCGAGTTAGGCTTTCTCCTTACCCTAGGGGCTAAAATTCGAAATAGAATGGGAAGACAATAAAGGGTATTTAACTTTCTGCACAATCACCACTATTATGTCGATGTTAGTGTTGTTTAAGTGAGCGATGGGCCTTTACATATCCAGACCATTTGCAAAATGGACAAAGGCGAAGGTAGAGGATTTGTACTTGAGTTTCCGATTAACAGACGAAATGTAAACCCTAAAAACCTTCCATAGAGCCCCTCTAGAAATCCTTTTGCTTAAGTTGTCGACGAAAACAACCCATTTTTTATCCCATTGAAGAGAACTACGGTCAGGATTTCCTGAGGACTTCTCATCTCCCACTCTCTCTCATTTTTTTTTATTTTCTAAAAGATAGAATTAGAGATTATATTGATAATTGAAATAAATATTGAGAATTATTTTTTAGAATTATGAGTAAATTAAAATAAAATATATAATTTGAGGGCTAATTTTTTTTCTTTCTAAAAATTAAAGTTGATTAACTGGCATATCACCTCTCGTTAAATTTTTAACGATTAAAAATTTAATTTGTTATTTTTTAAGTCAAATGATTATTTTGTATTTTTTTCTAGTTTAAGAACTAAGAAAAAGTCACATAATTAAGGGACTATTTATGTATTTCACCCTTTTATAGTTATTGATAGAAGTGAGCAAAACTCGACTTATCTTTAATCATAATTTTATAAACTCAACTCGAAAATATTTTAAATAAGGTTTAAGTTGTAAAATGAGACTCGATTAACTCAAGATTTTTAATAATTGATGGATTAATTTTTAAGTTTAAGCCAATCTCTCACTCTGCCTAATATATGTATATCACATATGAAAAAATGAAGATTATATATATATAGGGATATGATCCAGTTATACTATGTAAAACTCAACTAGTTTTACATTAATCCATGACCATTGGATGAGTGAAATGAATGGATGTGATTAGAAGTAGGATATGTGAAGATTATCACTTGGAAAAAAAGTTAAGAGTTAATCTCATCCATCTATTTCACTCATCTAATGACCATGAATTAGTGTAAAACTAGTTTATATATATATATATATATATATATATATATATATATATTCTCCCATACATAGGCGGTGTAAACCTTTTGTTTCCACAAGCGCCTTAATTTTAGGGTTTATGGTTTTAGTTTAGGGTTTAGAGTTTAGGAGTCTGAGTATGGGTTTAGATTTTAGGGTAATCATGGGCGGTTCACAGATTTTGGGGGCCCTGTGCAATTTATTAAAATGAGTCCCTTAATTTATAATCAGTGAGACATATAAGTTTTTTTTGTTCGAAAAAATTTACCTTAATTGAAAAAATTATTAGATTATCCTCTTGAGCAATAAAAAAATGACTTATAAACATATAAAAATCAAACATTTTCACTTAAAAGGTGTCATTCTTTTTGCATATTTTAAGTTTTAGATAATTGTTATATATATATATATATAATTTTTTTTACAAATATTTAGGCCCTATTTGGTAAATAGCGGTTTGGGCAAAAATTAGAGGTTTGAGGTATAATTAGAGGTTTGACTAGTCAAATCCGCTAATATTGATGTTTGGTAAATAGCGGATTGAAAGAGCGGATTGGGGTGAAAAAGCTAATTTTGAAAAAACTCCTAATATGATTTTTTTGAGATTAGAGGTTTGATATTAGAGTTGTAATGACTCTTTTACTCTTAACAATTACTAAAAATATCCAAATAACCTAAATTAAATAATAACATTTTTAATATAAATAATAACATATTAAATATTGGACTTATTTGTTGTTACTACTAATTTATAGGGTGACATTTGTAAGTTGATTATATTTTTTTATTATCACATATTTATATGTGCATATAATTTTATTTAATAATTATATAAATAATAAATTAATATATAAATCTTTCAAATATGTTTAGAAAATTTATATTAAAAATAATTTTTACAAATCTAATTAATATTTATTAGATACAAAATATTCATAACTGATAAATTATTCAAACAAGTATTTAATATAATCATGTCCTTATATGTCATTTTGCTTGTTTAAATAACCAAACAGCTATCAGCTATCAGTTAATTTTACCAAACACTTTTATACAATCAGCTAATACAATTCGCTAGTCAAATCAGCTAATGCAATCAGCTATCAACTATCAGCTAATGTAATCCGCTATCAGCTATCAGCTATCTGCTAATTGCCAAACATGGCCTTAATTTAAGTTCTCTATTTTGGGACCTCTCTCTTGGGGGCTCTGTGCGTCGCTCCTATCGCACTTGTCTAGAATCTCCACTGAGGGTAATATGGTTAGGGTTTAGGTTTAACCTATAAACCTTAAAATTTAACCTTAAACCCAAAATTCTACAAACAACCCATAAATTTAAAACTACTAAACTCAAACCCATAAACTCTAAACCATAAATAGAGTCACTAAATCCTAAAACTAAGACGTTTTTGTAAACAAAGTTTCCACAAATGCGTTTGCATGGAATAATTACCCTATATACATATATACATATATATATATATATATATATATATATATATATATATATATATATGAATAATGACATCTAAGTTTTATTAGTCACAATGAAAGGTAATACAATACAATGGATCAAAAAGAAAAAATGGACAAATCCACTAAAAGTGTCTTACAACAGTACAAAGAAAAGCACACGCTTCCATCGAGATTAACATACCAAATCCAGAAACCTTCCTAATTCTCCTTGTCTCTATCCAAACGAGACGCTTTACGGGGTGAAAAATGATTGGTGAGCGAATCAAGATATCAAGCAGATTGCTTCGCTACCCAGGTCTGATTACATCGGCAACCAACCATCAATCGAGTAGGGATCTATCTTTCTAAGACCACCGACAGAACCATAATCAAATATTAGCATCGTGAATATCTCTATATGAACACCAAGAGACCGTTAAGGTATGCTGAAATCATACCACAAGGACATATGAAATGAACCACAAAAAATCAAAGAAAGCGTGTTACAAGGACAGAGAAAATGCGTGCCACAAAGGTAGAGATTCTTATTGAAATATAAAAAAACAAAAAAAAAAAACAAGAAAAATAATAAACTCGGTGGTTGACAACCAATATTAAGACTGGTTACCGACCACCAACTAAAGGAAGAAAAGCAAAGTTACAGGCGTCAGAGAGTTGAGAGAGAGTGACTAGGTTAATATATATATATATATATATATATATATAAATTGAAACTAGCTAGTACCATAACATTGTAAATATTTACAATTAAATTTAGAGTAAACTACTAAATGGCCACTTACGTTTAGTAAGTGTACACTTTTGGTCACCGATTTCAAAAAATGAACGTTATGGTAGCTTATGTTTTCGTTGTGAAAACTTATGTTCACTCGAACGTTTCTTGTCGTTAAACATTAACAGGAAGCTGATCTAGCAAGGGGGTTGAAAAGTGCCTGGACCCTGCGGCTCACCTTACGATCCATTCTTTTTTAATGTGGTCCCAGCAAAATTTTAAATTATATTTTATTTTATCTTTTTATATTTGAAAATATTTTTTGTCTTAATAATAAAGTGTATAAATAAAATTATTTTTTTACTTGAAGTTAGAAGATTGTATCTTATTGGCCACAATTTTTAATCTTTTATTTGTTTATTTATACCCCATGCTCATTCCTAATTATTAAGTTTAAAAATACTTAAGTATAAAATAGGATCCCAAACTTTGCCACTTTTTTGTAGTAGGTGCGCGTAAACTATTTTTTGGCTGAAATAAGTGTCCAACGTTTCATTTTTGCAAGTTTTAAAGTCAATCTGTCAAAAAAATTCATCACCCAATTCTAGCTTAACACTTGGTGTAACACTCAGAGTTTAGGGTCGGAAGTTACCAGATCGGGTTGAGGGTTGAACCGAATCTGTTGGCCGGGTATTTTAACAAAAAGGGTTATATCTTGAGAAGAAAATATTTTAAAAGGGGGTAAAAAGGTAAATTAATTTTAAAGGGGGCTTTTTAATTATAACAAAAGGTTTTATTTTTAAGTTGTCATCTTTTTGGAGAGAAGATCATAGTATTTTCCCCCAAAACTAGTGTTCTCATTTCCTCTTCAACCAAACATCAACTCCATTGAAGATTTTTGAAGGTAATCTCTTCTTTGCTTTGTTTTCTTCCATTGAACTCTTTTTGTTGGATTCTCTTCAAAACCGAAATGATTTTTCTATTTTTCTCAAAGTTCATTGTTTGAAAATAATGGGTTTTGGGGGTGACTTTCACATGGATTGATGTTGTTGTGTTTTGGGTTGGTTAAAAGTAATGTTTTGAGTGTTAAATGATGTGGAGATGTTGGTTCAATCATAAAATCCCAAAACTAGGTAAGTGGGTAGTTTTAAAGGTTGAAATACTAGAATTTTTGGCTTGGTTTTGGGTTGAGACGACCCCTGATGGTTTTGTAGCTTTGGAATGGTGTTTTTGGAGTAAATATATGTGTTTTGAATGATTATATTGCTGGGTTTTGGTTAGAGCTGATGTGGTGAAAATTTTAGATAATTTCGGCTACGAATCGATGAGCGAATGTTGTTGAATATCGTGTTGTGAATTTCAATGTGTATGTATGTTGAAAAGGGTATTAATTCTCTATTTTGGATTTTTAGAAGCAGTGGAAATAGATTTGGGTACTTCGGGCGCAATACCTGGTGTTGCGGAGGCTTGACATCGGTGTTTCGGCTATCGTTCGTGTTGTGTTGGTGAGTGGTAGCATTTTAAAGCTTTGAAACGTTTCAAAGAGGTTTTCTTGGGGTTTGGGTTGAGCCTTATGGGCCAACCTAAACTCAAGTGTAAGTTTATCTAATATTGCCTTATTTTGTTAAGTGTTGATGAATGGGATTATATGTGTTGTTGAGTGAAATACTATTTGCTTTTGCATCCCTTGAATGTTGTTATGTTATTGTTGTTGTTGTTGTCAAAGCCTCACGTGATGGTTAGTAGGAAGGGTGTTGTTGAATACGGTGATATGTAGTCCCATCTGAAGTTGACTAGTAGACAAGTACAGTTATGTGTAGTCCCACCAGAAATATGCTAGTTGTTTGGGGAATGGTGATGTGTAGTCCCACCGGGAATGGTTCTGCATGTGCACTCAATGAACTTGTTCTTATGCTTTCGGTTTAGTATATTGCACTCTTTATGGTTTTGTCTTTAAAATACATATATGTTTTGAAACTGCATTGTTGTTGTTGTTGTTGTTGTTGTGATTTTGAGCTCCGCTCACTAAGCTCTCAAGCTTACGCTCTCTTTTCCAACAAAATAGATCGTTAGTGGCTACGGGAGGCAAGTGGGGCAAATGAGGAACCTTTGAGTTCTTTTGCTAGCTCAAGTATGGTTTTTCATGGTTGTAATAATACTTAGGCAATGGGAATGCTAGAATTTTGTGTTGGGGAGTTGGTGTTCAAACTCCCATGTGGTTGTTATTGTTGCTAACATATTTTAAATGTGGAGACCATGATGTGTGGAAGGTTGTTATGCTTTATGAATGCGTGCCTTATTCTTTGGCTAGTTTATGTCTTATGATGAAGTGTTTTCTTTTAGCCTTTTTGGCCATATGTCCAATTTGTGTATGTATGCATGGTTGATGCTGGTTTTAGGGTGCCTTGCCTCTAGTTTCCTTGTTTATCGTGTTGCCATGCTGTTTGACGTATGTTGGGGTGAGTTTGGGAATATTTGGGGATGCCAAAACAACTTTTTGAAACCCATATGTGCCCATGTGTTTCGAAACACCTGGTATGGTTTCGAAACGACCGGACTTTTGGGGCACCTGTATCGACACGGGGGTGGTGCCGTTTTGGTACGTTTTGCCTCTTGAGACTCCCTTTTCGAAACCAAGAGAGACCATTTCAGGAACGACCTGGTGTTGCTTTTTACTGGGAGCCCGTATTTCAAAACGAGCAACCCCTGTTTCGAAACACAAGCAATTTAAGTGGGAAATGGCATCTTTGAATGTTTCCGAATGTTGCGTTTTTCTGTCCCTAATGCTTTGTAGGCTTTCTTAATGAGTTTTCTTGCCCCGTTTTGAGTTGGTTTTGCCTCGTGTGATTGGAATTTGACTAATAACTATTTGGTAAGGTTAAAATTACCTCTTTGTCCCTGTTTAGTGTGGTTTTAGAAAATGGTCCGTTGTGACTGCTTTGGTCCCAATTAGACATCCGATTGATGTCCGACTGAGACATTTTTTTCTTCTACTGTGTCCCTTAACACCATAGGAACTCTAAAATGCATTTAGACAAGATAAATTGAAACCCATGGTTGTTAATTTGAGGGAAATTCTTGAATTTTTCTCCGGTTATCCCCGTGTAACTCTCCCGATTCGGTCTTGCGACTAGACCGTGCCGAAGGGGTTACATTTGGTGGTATTAGAGCCTCGGTTTCGAGGTCTATCAAGAAGGTAAGTTAGGTAAGTTGATTTGTTTGGTTTGTTCGCTGTTGCACGGTGTGTGAAATCATGATTTCTCGTTCTCGTTGTTGGTTGAAGAGTAGTCGAGCATCCTCATTGCTAAGTATTTTTATTGGAAAATGGTTTTGGTTAAAAGAGCTTGAGCACTTGGATTCTTACCTTGCTGACCCAATGTTTTCTTGTGTGTTATGTTTGTTGTTTTATATTGTATCTTTTTTATGGTGAGACCGAGAGGACGGCCTAGAGCGGGCGACTAGACTACCGAGGATGTGCCTCTTGTTCCTCCTGCTTCTGATGGTAATGGGGCGAAAGTCGGAGGTAATGTACCTCAGGCTGGTGCGAATGTTGGAGGTGATTGTAATGGACTCCAGGTTGGCCAGGATCAGGCTGGTGCGGACATGACTCATTTGATTCGGACCATAGCCGGATCTTTTCAAACAGCTTTAGCCGGCATACATGCTACAACACCACCTCAGGGTGCGGGGATTGGTTTACCCCTTGAGAGAATTCATAGTTTGGGTAGGGTCGAGTTCCATGGTTTGACTCCCGAGGGTTCAAAGGCTTGGCTCGAGAGCGCTACACAAATATTAGGTCAGATGGAGTGCTCAAACACTCTTAAGTTGGGTTGTGTTGTCTCCTTACTCCAGGGAGAAGCATATGCTTGGTGGACTATAGTTATTTCGGGTGTGTCAGAGGCGGATGTCTCTTGGGAATTCTTCAGAACAACCTTCATAAAGAAGTACCTTGGATCTCGATATCAGGATGCAAAGAAGAGAGAATTTATGGCTTTGGTTCAGGGTGGTAAGATGGTGTCAGAGTATGAGGTACAATTTGTGAGATTGAGCCAATATGCTCCCGAGTTGGTTCCTAGTGAGAGAGAACGGTGTGAGCGCTTCCGTTATGGTTAGAGTAGGGATGTGAAAACATATATGCTTGCTTCTGATTACACCGAGTTTGATGTTTTGGTCTCTAGGGCCAAGGATATATATCAAAGTTTAGGCTCGAACACTCGTGCTAATGGGTCCGATTTAGGGAAGCGACATGCGGAATGTGACAGAGAGCATGCTAAGAGGCACAAAGATAGGAGATATCAGCCTGACTTGAGACATAGAAACGATAACCATGAATGTGGCCATTAAGGCCAGGGGGCTGTTGTCCATACTCTCGAGTGCACTAGATGTGAAAGACGCCATTCGGGCGAGTGTATGGGTATCTTTGGGGTATGTTGGAACTGTGGATCCCGAGATCATTTGAGGCGTAACTGTCCTCACCCGGCTGGGAGCAGACATGCCCCATTTTGAGGTTTTGAGCATCAGAGAGGCCATGGGCGCGGTCGAGGGAACTTTTAGCCAAGGAAAGATGGTCAAAGAAATGTAGCTCATGTGGTAGCAGTTCAGCCCGAGGGTGGAGGATCGGCTAGGATGTATGCACAACGAGAGGCTGGAAATGACACGGATGTCATCGCAGGTAATTGCTTGTTACGGTCTTTATCCTTGCTTTCGTTGATAGATTCGGGGTCGACACATTCATACATTTTGGGTGAGCATGCAAGATCTTTATATTTACCGTATGAGTGGTTAGAGGTAAGTGTGAATGTTACTAGTTCTTTTGGTGAGACCGTGGTAGCTAGGAAAATGTATAGGATGTGTTCTTTGATGATTCAGGGTCATGTGTTTCCGGTCGATATGATGGAATTGCCGTTCTATGGGTTCGATGTGATTTTGGGCATGGATTGGCTCGTAGAGCATAGAGCTAGAGTAGACTTTGAGACCAAGAGAGTTTCCTTGAGACTAGCAGATGATTATGAGGTTGTAGTAGTTGGCGAGAACATTAAGCTCTTGTCTAATGTTGTTTCTGCTTTAGAAGCTCAGAGATTGATGGATTTGGGTTGTCAAGCATATTTGGCCTACGTGATGAATCCGAACATGAGTGAAGTTAGACCGCAAGACATCAGAACAATTTGTGATTCTCCGAGTGTCTTTCCAAAAGAGTTGCCGGGTTTGTCTCCAGACAGAGATGTTGAGTTTGCTATTGAGACGTATTCAAATTCTGCTCTCGTATCTATTGCTCCGTATAGAATGGCACCTAAAGAGTTGAAGACACAACTTCAGGAATTATCGGATAGAGGTTTCATTAGGCCTAGTATTTCTCCGTGGGGTGCTCCGGTCTTATTTGTGAAGAAAAAAAGATGGCCGTATGAGTATGTGCATAGATTATAGGAAGTTGAACAAGGTAATAGTAAAGAATAAGTATCCTTTGCCGCGGATTGACGACTTGCTTGATCAGTTGAGAGGTGCTACAGTATTTTCGAAGATTGATTTGAGATCCGGCTATTATTAGTTGAAGGTAAAAGATGTGGATATACCGAAGACAGCTTTCCGTACACGATATGAGCACTAAGAGTTCTTGGTAATGCCTTTCAGTTTGACTAATGCCCCAGCTGCATTTATAGACATGATGAACCGAGTGTTTCACGAGTATTTGGATAGATTTGTAGTTGTGTTCATAGATGACATTTTAGTGTACCTCATGACCGAGAAAGAGCATGATGAGCATTTGCGATTAGTACTTCAAACCTTGCTTGAAAATCAGTTGTATGCTAAGTTGAGTAAATATTAGTTTTGGATTAGGGAGATAGTCTCTCTAGGTCACGTGATCTCGGCCGATGGGATCAATGTAGATCCCAAGAAGATAGAAACAATAGTGGATTGGAAACAAATGAAGTCAGTGACCGAAATTCGTAGTTTCCTAGGCTTGGCGGGGTATTATCAAAGGTTTGTTGAGGGATCCTCGAAGATTGCTGCACCTTTGACTAAATTGCTTCAGAAAAATTTTTCGTATGAGTGGACATATGCAAGGCAACAAGCGTTTGAAAAGTTGAAGAAATCATTGACAGGAGCTCCTATTTTTATTCAGCCTGAACCGAGGAAGGAGTTTGTAATCTCCAGTGATACATCATATGTAGGTTTAGGTTGTGTGCTTATGCAAGAAGGAAGAGTTTTAGCTTATGCTTCGAGATAGTTGAAGGTTCACGAGAAGAATTACCCCACCCATGATATAGAGTTAGCGGTTGTGGTTTTTACCTTGAAGGTTTGGAGACACTACCTATATGGTGAGAAATGCATAGTGTACATCGATCATAAGAGTTTGAAGTACCTTATGACGCAAAGAGAGTTGAACCTTAGGCTGCGTAGGTGGTTAGAGCTCCTTAAAGACTATGACCTCACGATAGAGTACCATCCGGGTAAGGCAAACATAGTGGCTGATGCTTTGAGTAGAAAAGTGGCAGTTGAGTTATGAGCTATATCTGTTAGATTGAGTGTGTCTCAAGATGGTGGTTTGATATCCGAGCTACAGGTTAAACCTTCGTTAGTCCAGTTGATTCTAGAGAAACAGTTGCAAGACAGATCTTTGGCACCTCACGTGCAAGATATAGCCGAGGGTAAACCCACAGATTTCTACTTTGGTGAGAATGGGATCCTATGTTTTAAGGATAAAGTAGTTGTTCCAGAAGATGCCGAGTTGAGGCGTACTATCTTGAATAACAGTCATTTTACTATGCATCCGGATAGTACGGAGATGTAGCGTGGGTTGAAAGATGAGTACTTATGGATTGGGTTAAAGAAAGATGTGGCCGAGTATGTGAGTAGATGTATGGTTTTCCAGCGTGTTAAGGCTGAGCATCAGTTTCCTTCAGGTTTGTTACAGCCATTGAAGATTCTAGAATGGAAGTGGGAACGGATTACTATGGATTTTGTGTCAGGTTTGCAGTTGACTCCTTTGAAGAAAAATTCAATATGGGTAATAGTCGATAGATTCACTATGTGTGCCCACTTCATACCTGTTCATACTACTTACACCCTAGACAGGTTGACCGAGTTGTATATCAGTGAGCTCGTGAGACTGCTTGGTGTATCGAAGTCTATTGTGTCAGACCGAGATCCGAGGTTTACAGCTAGATTTTGGGAGTGTTTGCATCGTGCCTTGGGAACTTGGTTGAACTTCAGTACTTCGTATCACCCACAGTCAGATGGTCAATTAGAGAGAGTTATTCAGGTGTTATAGGACATGTTGAGATGTTGCATTATCGACTTTCAGGGATCATTGGAGAAACATCTGCCGCTAGTAGAGTTTGCATACAATAACAATTATCAGGCTAGCATTCAGATGTCACCGTATGAAGCTCTGTATGAGAGGAGATGTAGAACACCTATTTGTTGGGCTGAAGCCAGAAAAAAGCTTGTACCTATGCCAGACTTGCCTAAAGACACTACCGAAAAGGTAAAACTAATTTGTGATCGCTTGAAGGAAGCTTCGAATAGACAGATTTTCGTATGGATTGATATTGCTGTGTTTTGGGTTGGTTAAAAGCACTGTTTTGAGTGTTAAATGATGTGGAGATGTTGATTCAATCATAAAATCCCGAAACTAGGTAAGTGGGTAGTTTTAAAGGTTGAAATACTAGAGTTTTTGGCTTGGTTTTGGGTTGAGATGACCCCTGATGGTTTTGTAGCTTTGGAATGGTGCTTTTAGAGTAAATATATGTGTTTTGGATGATTATATTACTGAGTTTTGGTTAGAGCTGATGTGGTGATAATTTCAGATAATTTCGGCTACGAATCAGTGAGCGAATGTTGTTGAATATTGTGTTGTGTATTTCAATGGGTATGTATGTTGAAAAGGGTATTAATTCCTTGTTTTGGATTGTTAGAAGCATCTGAAACGGATTTGGGTACTTCGGGTGCGATACCCGGTGTTGTGGAGGCTTGAAATTGTTGTTTCGGCTATCGTTTGGATTGTGCTGGTGAGTGGTAACATTTTAAAGCTTTGAAATGTTTCAAAGATGTTTTCTTGGGGTTTGGGTTGAGCCTTTGGGGCCGACCTAAACTCAAGTGTAAGTTTATCTAATATTGTCTTATCTTGTTAAGTGTTGATGAATGGGATTATATGTGTTGTTGGGTGAAATACTATTTGCTTTTGTATCCCTTGAATGTTGTTATGTTATTGTTGTTGTTGTTGTTGTTGTCAAAGCCTCACGTGGTGGTTAGTAGGAAGGGTGTTGTTGAATACAGTGATGTGTAGTCCCACCAGAAGTTGACTAGTAGACGAGTACGGTGATGTGTAGTCCCACCAGAAATATGCTAGTTGTTTGGGGAACGATGATGTGTAGTTCCATCGGGAATGGTTGTGCATGTGCACTCCATGAACTTGTTCTTATGCTTTCGGTTTAGTATATTCCACTCTTTATGGTTTTGTCTTTAAAATAGATATATGTTTTGAAACTGCATTGTTGTTGTTGTTGTGATTTTGAGCTCCGCTCACTAAGCCCTCAAGCTTACGCTCTCTTTTCCAACAATGCAGATCGTTAGTGGCTACGAGAGGCAAGTGGGGCGAAGAAGGAACCTTGGAGTTCTTTTGCTAGCTTAAGTATGGTTTTTCATGGTTGTAATAATACTTCGGCAATGAGAATGCTAGACTTTTATGTTGGGGAGTTGGTGTTCAAACTCCCATGTGGTTGTTATTGTTGCTAACATGTTCTAAATGTTTCGACCATGATGTGTGGAAGGTTGTTATGCTTTATGAATGCGTGCCTTATGCTTTGGCTAGTTTATGTCTTATGATGAAGTGTTTTCCTTTATCCTTTTTGGCCATATGTCCAATTTGTGTATGTATGCATGGTTGATGCTGGTTTTAGGGTGCCTTGCCTCTAGTTTCCTTGTTTATCGTGTTTCTATGTTGTTTGACGTATGTTGATGTGAGTTTGGGAATGTTTGGGGATTCCAAAAAACCTTTTTGAAACCCATCCGTGCCCAGGTGTTTCGTAACACCTGGTATGGTTTCGGAACGGACAGTCTTTTGGGGCACCTGTATCGAAACAGGGGTGATGCCGTTTCGGTACGTTTTGCCTTTGGAGACTCTTGTTTCAAAATCAAGAGAGACTGTTTAGGAACAACCTGGTGTTGCTTTTTGCTGGGAGCCCGTGTTTCGAAATGGGCAACCCCTGTTTTGAAACACAGGCTGTTTAAGCGGGAAAATGGCATCTTTGAATGTTTCCGAATGTTGCGTTTTGCTCCCTAATGCTTGTAGGCTTTCTTAAGGAATTTTCTTGCCCCGTTTTGAGTTGGTTTTGCCTCGTGTGATTGGAATTTGACTAAGAGTTGGTTTTGCCTCGTGTGATTGGAATTTGACTAATAACTATTTGGTAAGGTTAAAATTACCTTTTTATCCCCGTTTAGTGTGTTTTTACATAACAGTCTATTGTGACTGTTTGGTCCCAATTGGACATCCAATTGATGTCCGTCTGAGACATTTTTTTCTTCAAGCTGTGTCCCTTAACTCCATAGGAACTCTAAAATGCATTTAGACAAGATAAATTGAAACCTAGGGTTGTTAATCGAAGGGAAATTCTCGGATTTTTCTCCGGTTATCTCCGTGTAACTCTCCAGATTCGGTCTTGCGACTAGACCGAGCCGAGGTGGTTAGACGTGGCTTTTATTTTATTTAAAAAACTGAAAATAAAATAAATTAAAAAATCCAAGGATTTTAAAAAATTACAAAATAGTCCCAAAACACTAAAACCCCAAACCCCAAATTCCAAAATTGGCATCATTATCACCACAGAATAATCCCCCGCCCATTTCCCCCAACAACACATCGACGATAACCGGCAGGAGGCGCGTCAATCGGACGCCGAATGACGAACGTGAAAGTCTTTGTTAGGAGGCTCGAACGATCAACCAAGATAGCCAAAAGGGTGGGGTGAATTTGTTTTTGAGTGATAGTGGTGGAAGCAATTGTAATTTTAGAAATGACACAAGAATTTATAGTGGTTCTACTATCTAACCAAAGTCTACATCCACTTCCTTAGCTTTCTACTAACAATTTTCCCAAATTCACTATTGAATTTCTTTTCTTTTCTTTTTTCGGGCTTAAGGAGATAACACTTACAACACAAGACTTATACCTCAAAGTCATGTAAAACTCTCTCTCAAAGAGAAAACAAATGAGAAAACAAAGGAAAACCTCACAAGGCTGTGTGTTTTCTAATTTAAGCACTCACCCAAAACCTAACACTTGAGCAAATTTAACAATTAAAATCACAAGTGTGTTCTACAATGAAAATTGACAATTAAAGCTCAAAAACACTTTCTCTACACATGAATGTTGGCAATGTTGTTTCTTGTTATTGCATGGCTGCTTGAAGAGGTCTTTTAAACCCTCTAAGGAGTTTGTGGTTGTTACTAGTCGTTGGGGTTGGTTTGGAGCCTTTGGGGACTTTATTTTCAGCATTAAATGCAGTCTAATGCAGGGCAAATCGGTACACAGGCTTCAGGTATCGGTACCTACCTCAAAATAGAAAGAGCCATTGGGCAAATTTACAATGGATATCGGTATTGACCCTTCCGTATCGGTACATTCTAAGCTATATCGATACTCATTTTGGCTACTAGAAAATGGAGTTTTGGGAAAACAAAGGGGCGTATCGATACGAGTAAAATAGGTACCAGTACGATTGACTAGGTATTGTTGTCACTAGATTTTCACCCACCATTGTTAAATAGTAAATAAAATAAATAAAAACCTTTTTTTCTTAAAATAATAATAAAGGCCCCTTCTAAATAAAAACCCAAAAAGCCCATCCCAAAAGGCCAATTTTTTAAAATCCATTTCAAAAAAAAAGCCCACCTTTAAAAAACTCATTTGAGTAAAAAATATAAAAATAATAATAAAATGGAATTAAAAATGATAACAAAAAAATAATAAATGAAAAAAAGCAACAAAAAGCAAAAAACATCACCCAAAAAATAAAAGGAAAAAAAGAGGAGCCAGCCCGCGTGTCACGCGCCTGGCGCGTGTGCACACGCGCGCGGGGCTGGGCATCCCAAACCCTTCTTCGAACGACTGCTGGTGGTCGGCTGCCGTCCCTAGGTCACGGCCGGCGATGCCATTGGTACCGGCCGGTCTGCCTCGCCGCCGTCGACCTAATGGAATCGACGCCGCTCGTTGCCGTCTCTTGTGGTCGCCAGAATCTGCAAAAAACCGAAACAAATGGTCAAACCCTAGGCTCAAATCAAGGGGAAAATTCAGCATCAAATCTGAACCAAATCGGAAAGAGTTTGAGGGGTTTTGTCGAGAATCAAGTTCTTGGTCTGATTTTGGCTCCAATTTAGGGATTAAACGCAGATATTTGATTGATTTTCAAGCTCAAGCATGTGTATATAAACCTCATCTTCTCCATTGTTGAACACATCAAATTTCAATAGAAAACACACTTGAAAAAGCAAAAAGCATAGAAAAGAATTCAAAAAAATTCTTTAAAAATTCTAAAGAGTTGCATGAAATTTTGGAGTTGAAGTTCGAGCTTGGAGGGAATTTTTCGGAGGCAATTGGGAGCGTTTTGAGAAGTTCATATTCGAGCTCTTCGTTCGCCGTTTCGGTAAAATTTCTATCTTTCCTTTTAATTTTTATTTAGTATTTTTCATGCTTGTTCTTGGAGGGAATTTTTGGGAGTGTTTGTGTTTTTGTGGATTTTAGGTTGTGTTCTTGAAGTCGGAAAATCGTTTCGCGATTCCGATAATGTTTTCGTTTTAATTTTTTGTTTAATTTTTGGTTTAATCTTTAAAAAATTTGTATGCTTTAATTTTTTTTGTTTAGGAGTGTTTTGATCTTTAGAAATAAAAAAAAGAGTTTTCAAAAGTGTTGTTATTAAAATGCAAGAATAATTTGAGTTAATGTGGTTTTTTTTTAAAGCTTAAAGTTAGGGATTTAATTAGAAAATAATAATAATGCATGGGTGGAAATAATAAAAGGGGCTTGATTTATAAAAAAATAATAAAATGGTTTTTCTTGAAATTTATTTCTAATAATAAAGTAAGTTAATTGATTTTAAAAAAAGGAAAAAGTAAATAAATATGTTTTTTAAGGAAAAATAAGTAATAAGTTTTCAAGAAAAAGAAAATAAGTTTATAAAAAGGGTTTTTAAATAAAGGTTTAGAGTTTTTAGGAAAAAATAAATTTTTGAAAAAGCTTAAAGAAAAATGTTTTCAAAAAGAAAGGTTTATTAAAAAGTCATATTTTAAATAAATGCTTTTAAATAAAATGAAAAAAAAGTTAAAGGGAAATTCTTTATGAAATAAAAAATATAAAATGGTGAAAAGTATAAAAATAAAAAACTAAAAAATATAAAATGGGGAAAAGAAGGGTCTTGGTTTTAAAAATTAAAAAGTTTTTTTAAAAAAGTAAAGGTAAAAAAGAAAAAGAAATAAAGGTTTTTTTAAAGAAGCAATAAAAAGGAAAAAAACAGAAGGAAAAATAAGTTTCTTGCTTGTTCTTTAGAAATAGGTTAAAACTTAGGACTAGGTTCTAAAGCTTAGATAGAGACGTGTTTTATGAAAAATTTACTTCACAAAAAATATGATAAACTTAAGCAAACTTAAACCTTTAATTAGGAATAAAAGACTTAGACTTTTTTAGGTTAATAATCAAACTTAGAATTAAATGAAAATACTCAACACATTGAATTTCTATGCTTTTTGAAAAAGTGAAATTAATTTAATGCGATGTCTCATCAAACGAGAATGACATGTTAGCGCCAGAAATGTTGGCGGTAATTAAAGTTCATCTCCCGGGCGATAAGGCCGTTAAAATAGTTTGATATTCATTAAACGGAAAAATAAAGTCGAACCTTCGTGAACTTGCAAATTCTAGTTTTGAAAACGGTTTAAAAATCAATTAGGTACCAATTTTGGGCGTCGTGGGGGTACTAACCCTTCCCCACGCGTAACCGACCCACAAACCTGTTTTCTGCTTTTTCGTAGACCAAAACTGTTGTTTTATTAAAACGAAATATTTTATTAAAATAACCCCGTTTTAAAGTGATCCAATCACACTTTTCAAAAAAGATTGGTGGCGACTCTGTTGATTTTAAAAGTTTTTCCAAAATGTCTAAGCCTCCCAAAAAAGGTTGCGATAGCTTGGTGACTCCGCTGGGGAGTGTGTGAGTAAAAGAGAGCCAACAAAAAGTGGGGCATTATCTGGTTGATGGATTCTTGAATCACTCATGCTTTGAATTTTGGGGCATCTGACTTTGCCATATTCTTGTGTTTTCCATGACTATTTTCTTAAGATCCCTATTTTTAGCCTTTCCTTGTGTTTGCAATGACTTTTTCCTTGAAACTGTCATTTCTAGCATTTTCTTGCATCTTACAAGTAGGTTGACATAGATTCATGAAAAGCAAAAGATTTCTTGGTATTGATCTCAGCTGTAGGAGACCATGAACGAATGTTTTTATCACTTCAGGAAACAGTTGAACCTCAGCTTGAATGGGGGCATCGGCTTGCATGAGAGGGTAAAAGGAAAAGGAAGAAGCAAAAGTGTTGAAGAGTTTGAAGTGAGCCATGTTGTCAAGAAGAATCCGCAAATAAGATGTAAAAGCTCCAAAAGCATGAAAAGAGGTAGAATTGCACTTGAGAAGCAAACTATGCCATTAGATTGGGGGCCGTTTATGTTGGCCAATGATTTAAGGCCCTATGTATTAATAGGCTTGAGAAGAAGAGATTAAAGCGCCAACATCGTTCAAGGTGGAAATAAGCTTTTACATGCAAGCAATTTAAGATGTCCTGCAGGGGTAAGAATTTGAGAATTCACAAGAAGCATTGAAGGTGCTTAATAAGGGGCATATGATGACTTGAAGCTTTCAAGACCACACAAGGAAGCCTTTCACTCAATATGGATGTATCAACTACAATGATAGTAGATCTAGAGACATTTGCATACGAAGGTCAAATGTTTCCGGCGAAGGAAAGAGATATGAAGAATGAGAATGGCAAAGCATTGACAGTTGAAGAAGTTTGTCCTTCTAGCTAGGAGTACAAGATCATTGGATTAAGTGAGCAAAGATCAGATGTTTTCCATGAGTCGAAAAAAATACAGTGAAAAAAAGTATAATTGCTTATTTGGATTGAGCAAGCAAACATGTGCAAAAATTAATTTTGATAAAAAGAATTCAAAAAGCAAAAGAAATGAGACATGTATTCGTGTTTTAGGATTCCTTAGGGGCATGCACATTATAACTGCATTGAATATCGCATTTTCAGGTACACGAAGGATCTTTTAAGCAAAATAACTCACCTATCCGTTTGGGCATTTGGAGAATGGAACCCGCTTATTCATCCAAGCGTAAGGTGGATGAAATGCTTTTTAGAACCTGCCTATCTATTCGGGCTTAAGGAGAATGAAGTTCGCTTATTCATCCAAACGTTAAGAGGATGAATTTTTTAGAAGATTTGCCTATCCATTCAGGTGTAAGGAGAATGGAGCTTGCTTATTCATCCAAGCATAATGAGGATGAATTTTTTTCCAGAAGATTCGCTTATCCGTTCAGGCGTCAGGAGAATGGAGTTCACTTATTCATCCAAGCATAAGGAGGATGAAATTTTTTCTAGAAGATCCACCTATCTATTCGGGCGTAAGGAGAATGGAGTTTGCTTATTCATCCAAGCATAAGGAGGATGAAATTTTTCAGAAGATTCACTTATCCGTTCAAGCGTAAAGAGAATGGAGCCCGCTTATTCATCCAAGCATAAGGAGGATGGAATTTTTTCAGAAGATTCGCTTATCCATTTAGGTGTAAGGAGAATGGAGTTTGCTTATTCATCCAAGCATGAGGAGGATAAAACCTTTTATGGAGTTCTCTTATTCATCCAAGCATAAACAAGATGCATTTTTTCAGAAGATTCACCTATCCGTTCAGGAGGAAAGAGAGTGTTTGCTTATTCATCCAAGCACGAGGAGGATGAGAACTTTTAAGGTTTTGCTTATTCATCCAAGCATAAGGAGGATGAAATCTTTTGAAGTCTGTTCGCTTATTTATCCAAGCATAAGGAGGATGAAATCTTTTGAAGTCTGTTTTATTATTCATCCAAGCATAAGGAGGATGAAATCTTTTGAAGTTTGTTTGCATATTCATCCGAGTATAAGGAGGATGAAACCTTTTGAGGTTTTGCTTATTCGTCCAAGCATAAGGAGGATGAAATCTTTTGAAGTCTGTTTGCTTATTCATCCAAGCACAAGGAGGATGAAATCTTTTGAAGCCTGTTCGCTTATTCATCCAAGCATAAGGGGGATGAAATTTTTTTCCAGAAGAATCCGCCTATTTGTTTGAGCATTTGGGAGAATAGAACCCAGCTCAGTAGTTAGGGCATTTGGGAGAATAGAACCCAACTCAGCTATTCGAGCGTAAGGAGAATAGAATCAGCCTATCTGTTTGAGCATGGAACCCAACTCAACTTTTTGGGCATTTGGGAGAATAGAACTCAACTCAGCTATTCGAGCATAAGCAGAATAGAATCGGCCTATCCGTTCAGGCATTTGGAGAATGGAATCCGCTCATCTATTCGAGTAAAAGGAAAATAGAACAAGCTTATCCGTTCGAGCATTTCGAGAATGAAATCCGCTCATCAATTCGGGCATTTGGAGAATAGAACATGCCTATCCGTTCGGGAAACAAGAGAATGGAGCCAACCGGAAAATCGGTGAAAATCAGTGCCTTTTGGTCTTTGCTTTATCCCTGTTGCACAGAGATAAGCAAAGAGGGGCAGCTTTTGTCACTAGATTTTCACCCATCATTTTTAAAAATAATAAATAGAATAAATAAAAACCTTTTTTTCTTAAAATATAATAAAGGCCCATTCTAAATAAAAAACCCAAAAAGCCCATCCCAAAAGGCTCATTTTTTAAAATCCATTTAAAAATAATAATAAGCCCACCTTGAAATGCAAAAGCCCACCTTTAAAAAACCCATTTGAGTAAAAAATATAAAAACAAAAAAATAATAATAAAAGGGAATTAAAGCTGACAGCAAAAAAATAATAAATGAAAAAAGAAACAAAAACATAAAAAACAACAAAAAATAAAAGGAAAAATAAAATGAAAAAAAAGAGGAGCCAGCATGCGCGCCACGCGCCTGGCGCGTGTGCACACGCGTGGGGCTGGGCATCCCAAACCATTCTTCAAACGACTGTTGGTGGCCAGCTGCCGTTCCTGGGTCACGGCCGGCGACGCCGTTTGTATCGGCCGGTTCGCCTCGCCCTCGCCAACCTAATGGTACCGATGCCGCTCGCTGCCGTCGCCTGTGGTTGCCATAATATGCAAAAAATCGAGACAAATGGTCAAACCCTAGGCTCGAATCAAGGAGAAAATTTAGCTTCAAATTTGAACCAAATTGGATAGAGTTTGAGGAGTTTTGCCGAGAATCAAGTTCTTGGTCTGATTTTGGCTCCAATTTAGGGATTAAACGCGGATATTTGCTTGATTTGCAAGCTCTAGCATGTGTATATAAACCCCCTCTTCTCCATTGTTGACCACACCAAATTTCAAGAGAAAACACACTTGAAAAAGCAAAAAGCTTAGAAAAGAATTCTAATAAATTCTTTAAAAATTCTCAAGAGTTGCTGTAAATTTTGGAGTTGAAGTTCGAGCTTGGAGGCAATTTTTCTGGAGGCAGTTGGGAGCGTTTCGAGAAGTTCACATTCGAGTTCTTCGTTCGTCGTTTCGATAAAATTTCTATCTTTCCTTTTAATTTTTATTTAGTACTTTTCATGCTTGTTCTTGGTTAAATTTTTGTGTTTGTGTTTGTGTTTTTGTGGATTTTAGGTTGTGTTCTTGAAGTCGAAAAATCGTTTCGCGATTCCGGTAATGCTTTCGCTTTAAATTTTCGTTTAATTTTTGGTTTAATCTTTAAAAAAGTTGCATGCTTTAATTTTTTGTTTAGGAGTGTTTTGATCTTTAGAAATAAAAAAATGACTTTTCAAAAGTGTTGTTATTAAAATGCAAGAATAATTTGAGTTAATGTTGTTTTATTTAAAAAAAACTTAAAGTTATCGATTTAATTAGAAAAAAATAATAATGCATGGGTGGAAATAATAAAAGGGGCTTGATTTATAAAAAAAATAATAAAAAGGTTTTTCTTGAAATTTAGTTCTAATAATAAAATAGGTTAAGTGATTTAAAAAAAAGAGAAAAGGTAAATAAAGATGTTTTTTTTTACGAAAAATAAGTAATAAGTGTTCAAGAAAAAGAAAATAAGTTTTAAAAAGGCTTTTTAAATAAAGGTTTAGAGTTTTTAGAAAAAAAATAAAATTTTGAAAAAGCTTAAAGAGAAATCTTTTCAAAAAATAAGGTTTATTAAAAAGTCATATTTTAAAGAAAAGCTTTTAAATAAAAAGTAAAAAATATAAGGGTAAACTACACAGATAACCACTAAACTATGGGCTTGGTGTCAAAATGATCACTATATTATTTTTCGTCGCAAATGCACCACACAACTATTTAAATGGTTTCATTTTAGCTACACGCCGTTAAAAGAAACGAAAAAGTTGACGGAACTGTTAAAAAATTGGTATAATTACACATTTGGTCCTCTATATTTATACAATATATCAATTTAGTCCTAATTTTAATCTAATAAAATAAGAAGTCTTTAATTATTTTTATTTAATTAATTTAATTAATTTTCCACCTCCAATCAAGTGGTGACACGTGTCACCCAATTTGAGGTGGAAAAATGAAAGGAACAAAACCCCCTACCAAGAATCAAACTCGGGACCTCTGGGTACAAAGGCTGTGTGCTTACCACTGAACCAAGCACACTTTCAGGCTATAGGGTCATTAATATATGTATTTAATGATTGTTAATGCCCAGAAAAATTAAAGAGAATAAAATGCAATTGCAAGGATTTGAACAAAAGACCTCATGGTCCAAAGCACATGTGCTTGCCACTACATCAAAAGTATGTCTTGTGATATAAAGTACAACATTTAATATATGTCTTATATAGATTTTAATGCTTGAGAAAAGGAATGAAATGTGGTTTTAAGAAATTCGAATGTAATATTTTTATGATCCATAAAAAAATCTAACCCAATTAAATAAATCTAATAACTAAATTAAAGTTAACAATATTTTGTATATATTTTAAACTATGGTTAGTGCACGATTTAAAATGAAAAAAAATTAATATTATTTTTAATATAAATATCATTTTAAAATTTTTATATTTTAAACTAAATTTAATATATTTTTCAATTTTAGATTTATTTTTATAATTCCACGTATATAATCGTTGAATTGATTTTTTTACTTAATTAATAATTTTAATATTTATTAAAAAATTAATTAAATTATTATATATAATTATCTTAAACTACTCCAAATTATATTAAATTCATTTAGCGAATTCAAACTCACAAACACAATTTAATATTGTTAACTTTAATTTAGTTATTAGATTTATTTAATTGGTTAGATTTTTTTATGGATCATAAAAATATTACATTCGAATTTCTTAAAACCACATTTCATTCCTTTTCTCAAGCATTAAAATCTATATAAGACATATATTAAATGTTGTACTTTATTTCACAAGACATATACTTGGTGTAGTGGCAAGCACATGTGCTTTGGACCATGAGGTCCTTAGTTCAAGTCCTTGCAATTGCATTTGATTATCTTTAATTTTTCTGGGCATTAACAATCATTAAATACATATATTAATGACCCCATAGCATGAAAGTGTGCTTGGTTCAGTGGCAAGCAAATAGCCTTTGTACCCAGAGGTCTTAGTTTGATTCCTAGTAGGGGGTTTTGTTCCTTTCATTTTTCCACCTCCAATTGGGTGACACGTGTCACCACCTGATTGGAGGTGGAAAATTAATTAAATAAAAATAATTAAAGACTTCCAATAAGGTGGTGACACGTGTCACCATCTTATTGAATAATTAATTTATTTTATTAGATTAAAATTAGGACTAAATTGATATATTGTATAAATATAGAGGACCAAATATGTAATTATACCAATTTTTTTAACAGTTCCGTCAACTTTTTCGTTTTTTTAACGGCGTGTGGCTAAAATGGAACCATTTAAATAGTTGTATGGTGCATTTGCGACGAAAAATAATATAGTGGTCATTTTGACACCAAACTCATAGTTCAGTGGTCATCTGTGTAGTTTACCCAAAATATAAAAAGGGGAAAAGAAGGGTATTGGTTTAAAAATTTAAAAGTTTTTTTAAAAAAAAGTAAAGGTAAAAAGAAAAAAGAAATAAAGGTTTTTTAAGGAAGTAATGAAAAGGAAAAATAAGTTTTTTTTGCATGTTCTTTAGAAATAGGTTAAAACTTAGGACAAGGTTCGAAAACTTAGATAGAGACGTGTTTGTTGAAAAATTTACTTCACAAAAAATAAGATACACTTAAACAAACTTAAACCTTTAATTATGAATAAAATACTTAGACTTTTTTAGGTTAATAATCAAACTTAGAATTAAATAAAAAATGCTCAACATAATTTCCACGCTGTTTGAAAAAGTGAAATTAATTTAATGTGGTGTCTCATTAAACGGGAATGACGGGTTAGCGTCAGAAATGTTGGCGGTGATTAAAGTTCATCTCCCAGGCGATAAGGCCGTTAAAATAGTTTGATATTTATTAAGCAGACAAATAGAGTCGAACCTTTGTGAACTTGCAAATTCCAGTTTTGAAAACGGTTTTAAAATCAATTAGGTACCAATTTTGGGCGTCGTGGGGGGTGCTAACCCTTCCCCACACGTAACCGACCGCCGAACTTGTTTTCTGATTTTTCGTAAACCAAAACCATTCTTTTATTAAAAGGAAATGGTTTATTAAAATAACCCCGTTTTAAAGTGATCCAATCACACTTTTCAAAAAAAGATTGGCGGCGACTCCGTTGATTTTAAAAGTTTTTTCAAAACGTCGAAGCCTCGTAAAAAGGGTTGCACATGTATCGATAGACTAACAAGTGTATCGGTTCACCTGAGGTGTTTTTGACACTATGGCTATTTGAAATCATTTTAAACATGTCAAAAAGCCCTTTGAAAACATTTGAAACATATTTTTTTAAAGTTAATGGACTTTTGAATTATTTTTGCAAATCAGTTTAAGTCCAAAAACATTTTTCATTTAAGTTTTATCAAAATCAAATATCTCATCAATCTCACCCTTTTTGATATAACGAAACCACCTAAAAAATTGTTTTTGTAAAAGCTCCCCTTAGAAAAATAATTTTAGAAAAGAGAATATACTGAGAAAATATTAAAGCTACTCCTTTTTCTTTTTGAAATTGAATTTTTCAAACTTATTTCTCCCCATTTTGTTATATCAAAAATGATTTCAAAACTAAGTTTGAAATCACATTAAGTTCAAAAACACCAATTATTGAAAGGTTTAAAAGCCAATAGTTGAAAATTTAGTACTAAATGATGGAAAATAACAATTGTTGGTGTAAGTAACAATGTAGAAAAGGAGACAAAAAATCATGAAAAGAATTTTAAAACTGGCACTCCCTTAATCAAACTTCAAGTAAATTGTTAGTCTAACAATTCAAGAGAAATAAATTGTATTTCAAATAAATAAATTAAATAAATACAAGAAATTCAATTAATCATGTCATTGCTGAAATAAAATCAATAACCATACAAGGCATGGTAAAAAGAGACAAAACAATCCCTTTTTGACTATGCATACCTGTACGGTGGAGGCTGTATCAGTACTTGGTTGAATGTCGTATCAGTACGGTATGAGCTGTACCAGTATCGAAGGCACGAAACTGGTGAAAAATGCAGCAAAACCAACTTAAAAGGCCTTACAACTTAGTTTTAAGTTCATACAAAGGCTCTATTAAGTCCTAGATATACATTTTGCACATTTTGCTACACATGCTTCTCAAAACATAGCATTTAAAACATACAAAGCATGGATTTCACCAAATTCAACCAAACATTACATGTTTAAGGCCAAAAACATAAATATAGACATATTAGGCCAAAAACATGTAACTCATGCAATTTGAGACTCCTCCAAACTATATGCAATTATGCACAACATGGAGTCATACAAACATGCTTAGATTAACATGATAATTAGACATGGAATGTAACACCCGGGTTTAGGGGTTAGGTGAAAATAATATTTTAATATTAATTTAGGCTCGGTTTTATAATTAAAATGATTGTTTTAAAATTCCGGGTTTCAAAATAAACATTGAAGTGGGACAAAATTGATTTAATTTCAATAGTGAAGAGCCATTCTAAAAACAAGGGAATAGCCATTCATTAATGGCCTTTTTGTAATTTACCCCTTTTCTAATTTAAATCCCCTTTATACCATAAAACACCCATTTCTCCTATTCACTCTCTTCTTCACTAACGGGAAAGGGAAGAGCTCTTCACCAAGCCACTATTCCATCCCATTTCTCACTCATTTCAACCCCAAATTGAAAGGTAATTGCATTTTTGACTTCCCCTCATCTTCCTCTCCATAAAAGTACTCTTTATTTTCATTTCCATGAAAGTTTTAGAAAATGTCATTTTGGAAAGTTTGGATTAAAGATGAAAGCTTTGTGTTGTAAAACCAAATATTTTGATTTAATATGCTTAGTTATGGTATATAGAGGTCCTATGGTATATCATATACGAATTTCAAGTGATTTTGGGAAATTTTTGGAATTGGGTTTTAAGAGGGTTTTTGGAGGGTTTTAAAGTGGTTTTTGGGGTTGTTTAATGTTGGATTTTGGGGGCTGTTGGTAGTATGATATATGAGGGTCACTTTGGGTGTATTTGATGGTTGTTTGGATGCTTGAAATGGAAGATTTCAGTGGGTTTTAGGGGCAGCTCGAAAATTCTGTTTTGGACTTGTTTTGGGTGTTGAATGCTTGCAAATGTTGATCCGGGATAGTTCCGATGATGAGATATTGATTGTGAATGCTTTGTTTGTGTTTGAGATTGATTAGAATCGAGTTTGGGCATCGGTGAAGCATCAGAAGTGAATCCGGGAAGTTGAAGGTGGTTGCTTGCTTGGTCTTTGAGCTTGGAAGCTTAGGTGAGTGGTTAATTGTTTTATATGGTTTTAAAATGGTTGGTTCGAGTATGTGGACTAGGTCGGGCTCCATCAAACATCTTTGACACCGTCTCATCGGGCTCCATCTTGAAGTTTTCATAACTAAGATTGAGAAGTCCAATCTTAGTTTCTTTGACATCATTGGTGCCTTCATAGGTGGTTTCAAGAGTGTCCCACACTTCCTTGGCACTTTCAATTGATGAGACCTTCGAGTAGATGTCCGGACCGAAAGCACAAAATAGCATGTGGAGAGCTTTATCATTGACTTGAATCTTCTTCCTCTCCTCTTCACTCATTTTGGCTTTCTTCTTCAACACCATCTTTCCTTCACCATCTTGCTTCAATGGAATGTATGGCCCATCCTCAATGACATCCCATACAAGATAGTCACTTGACTTGATGAATAGCCTCATTTTGTTCTTCCAAAAAGAGTAGTTGTCACCATTGAAGAAAGGAGGCTTGGTGGTTGATTGTGACTCGTACATGCCGGAACCGGAGGTTGAAGCCATCTCTTGATAATTTGATGATCACACTCTTCCAAGGATCTCCTCTTGTGGTTGTTAATCCTCAAAGAGTTAAGCTCTGATACCAATTGTTGAGTGGATCGAAAGATCGATAATTACCAAGAGGGGGGGTGAATTGGAATTTTAAAGGATTGTAGTGGAAATTGGCAAATAAAAATTGAAGAACAAGGGATTTAGAGTGGTTCAAGTTCCAAATGAACTCTACATCCACTACCTTAGTCTCACTAAGGATTTGCAACAATTTCACTAAATTGATCTTCCCCTTTTCTAGGACAAGGAGGCAACCCTTTACAATTTCGGTTGATTTTTCTACCCAAAAATCAACCCAACCCTCACACAAGAGAACAAAGAAATTTGTAGGCTAATTAGATATCTCTCAATACAAATGATAGCCCCAATACAAGCACTCAACCCAATTTTACAAAATAAGAATGAAGAACACAAATTGGGATTTAATACAAAGTGGGATTTTTGCTCAAATGCTTGACTTTGATGTTTGGATGTTTGCTTTAGGATCAATAGTTGTTGCTGATGCTTTTGGATGTCCCTTTTATACCTTCTCATTGATTTCTAGCCGTTTGGGTGGTTGGGAACATAAATGGAGCCGTTGGAACCCTCTCTTGCCACCATAAATGCAGTCTGCACCAACCCGTTTCGGAACACGGGAAACCTGTTTCGGAACGGACTAAAATAGAAAGAGCCGTTGGGGTGCATTTAAGAGCTCGTTTCGAAACGCCTTAGGGCCGTTTCGGAACGGTTTTGCCACTGTAAAAGGGTCGTTTCGGAACGGTCCTAGCCCGTTTCGAAACGCCTTAACGGTTTTCAGAAAATCAGTTAAAACATACAACGGTCATTTTATTCAAAATAAAACCTAGCCCTTGTTTCGGAACGGGAGTGATCCGTTTCGAAACGGAATGGCTACTGTCAAAGGGTCGTTTCGGAACGGGCTTGATCCGTTTCGAAACACCCCTTTTATATTTAAAATTCTGAAATATTTGAAATAAATAGACCCTTTTTAAACCCTACATGAAGAACAGTTTCGAAACGAGTTGTGACGTTTCGAAACGATCTTAAGTGTTTCGATACACGTTTCGGAACGGTGGTCGACAGTGGTGAAATTTTTTCGAAACGCCTTGAGGCCGTTTCGGAACGGGTACGTGAAAAACACTGTTTTGGTTTGAAACACTTAGAAAAATATTTGAAATAGTATGTTTTTAACTTGGGCATAATACTAAAATTATATGGGGATATTTTGAGGACTTAAAATTCGTTTTGACTTTTTCGATTTAGTCCTTAGGTTTTTAGTTATATCAAAATTAAAATATTTGTTTCACAGAGAGTTGTTGCTTATGCTTCTAGACAGTTGAAGATTCATGAGAAGAACTACCCTACTCATGATATAGAGCTAGCCGCAGTTGTGTTTGCATTGAAGATTTGGCGTCATTACTTGTATGGTGAGAAGTGTATTGTTTACACCGATCACAAGAGCTTGAAGTACTTGATGACACAGAAAGAGTTGAACTTGAGACAGAGGAGATGGCTAGAGTTGTTAAAAGATTATGATTTGACCATTGAGTACCATCCGGGTAAAGCAAATGTAGTAGCCGATGCTTTGAGTAGAAAAGTGGCTGTTGAGTTAAGAGCTATGTTTGCTAGATTGAGTGTGTCCGATGATGGTGGTTTGATCACCGAGTTGCAAGTGAAGCCTTCTTTGATTCAGTTGATTAGAGAGAAGCAGTTGCAAGATGCGAGCTTAGTTCCTCATGTTAAGGACATAGCCGAAGGAAGACCGACTGAGTATAGTTTCAGCGGTGAGAGCTTGTTGTGCTTTAGAGATAGAGTTGTTGTACCAGAAGATGTTGAGTTGAGACGTCAGATTCTGAGTGAAGCACATTCGAGTCCCTTTTCTATGCATCTGGGTAGTACCAAAATGTACCGAGATTTGAAGAATGATTACTTTTGGGTTGGTTTGAAGCGAGATGTAGCCGAGTATGTGAGCCGTTGTATGGTTTGTCAGAGAGTGAAGGCAGAACATCAGGTTCCTTCAGGTTTGCTACAGCCTTTGAAGATTCCGGAATGGAAATGGGAGAGGATCACCATGGATTTTGTGTCGGGATTGCCCTTGTCTCCTTCGAAGAAGAACTCTGTTTGGGTGATTGCTGATAGGTTCACTAAGTGTGCTCACTTCTTAGCAGTGAACACTACGGATTCCTTAGACAAGTTGGAAAACTTGTACATTCGTGAGATTGTGAGACTTCATGGAGTTCCGAAGTCTATTGTTTCAGATAGGGATCCTAGATTTACTTCGAGGTTCTGGGGTTGCTTGCACAGTGCTTTAGGTAGCCGGTTGCATTTTAGCACATCTTATCATCCGCAGTCCGATGGCCAGTCAGAGCGAGTGATACAGATTCGAGAGGATATGCTTCGTTGTTGTGTGATTGACTTCCAGGGTTCTTGGGAGAAGCACTTACCGTTGGTTGAGTTTGCTTACAACAACAGTTATCAGTCTAGTATTCAGATGGCACCTTATGAGGCTTTGTATGGTAGACGATGTAGGACTCCGATTTGTTGGGCTGAAATAGGTCAGAGATTGCTACCTATGCCAGACTTGCTTAAGGGGACTACCGACAAAGTAAAGTTGATTTATGACCGTTTGAAAGCAGCTTCCGATCGTCAGAAGTCTTATGCAGATTTGAAGAGGAAAGAGATTGAGTACTCGGTGGGTGAGAAAGTGTTTCTGAAAGTATCTCCGTGGAAGAAGGTAATGAGATTTAGCCGGAAGGGCAAGTTGAGCCCGAGGTTCATTGGTCCGTATGATATAGTTGAGCGTATTGGGCCTGTAGCTTATCGTTTGAGGTTACCTTCTGAATTAGAGAAGATCCATGATGTCTTTCATGTGTCTATGCTTAGGAGATATAGATCGGATCCTTCTCATGTGATGCCCGTTGAGGAGATAGAGTTAAATCCGGATTTGTCCTATAACGAAGAGCCCATTGAGATACTTGCTTCTGATAGCAAGGTGTTGCGTGGCAAGACCATAGAATTGGTCAAGGTGTTGTGGAGGCGTAGAGGTGTGGAAGAGGCCACGTGGGAGAGGAAAACAGATATGGTCGAGCAATTTCCGTATCTGTTTCCACCAGGTAATTTCGGGGACGAAATTTCCTTAAGTGGGGGAGAGTTGTAACACCCAGGTTTAGGGGTTAGGTGAAAATAATATTTTAATATTAATTTAGGCTCGGTTTTATAATTAAAATGATTCTTTTAAAATTCCGGGTTTCAAAATAAACATTGAAGTGGGACCAAATTGATTTAATTTCAATAGTGAAGAGCCATTCTAAAAACAAGGGAATAGCCATTCATTAATGGCCTTTTTGTAATTTACCCCTTTTCTAATTTAAATCCCCTTTATACCATAAAACACCCATTTATCCTATTCACTCCCTTCTTCACTAACGGGAAAGGGAAGAGCTCTTCACCAAGCCACTATTTCATCCCATTTCTCACTCATTTCAACCCCAAATTGAAAGGTAATTGCATTTTTGACCTCCCCTCATCTTCCTCTCCATAAAACTACTCTTTATTTTCATTTCCATGAAAGTTTTAGAAAATGTCATTTTGGAAAGTTTGGATTAAAGATGAAAGCTTTGTGTTGTAAAACAAAATATTTTGATTTAATATGCTTAGTTATGGTATATAGAGGTCCTATGGTATATCATATACGAATTTCAAGTGATTTTGGGAAATTTTCGGAATTGGGTTTTAAGAGGGTTTTTGGAGGGTTTTAAAGTGGTTTTTGGGGTTGTTTAATGTTGGATTTGGGGGGCTGTTGGTAGTATGATATATGAGGGTCACTTTGGGTGTATTTGATGGTTGTTTGGATGCTTGAAATGGAAGATTTCAGTGGGTTTTAGGGGTAGCTCGAAAATTCTGTTTTGGACTTGTTTTGGGTGTTGAATGCTTGCAAATGTTGATCCGGGATAGTTCAGATGATGAGATATTGATTGTGAATGCTTTGTTTGTGTTTGGGATTGATTAGAATCGAGTTTGGGCATCGGTGAAGCATCGTAAGTGAATCCGGGAAGTTAAAGGTGGTTGCTTGCTTGGTCTTTGAGCTTGGAAGCTTAGGTGAGTGGTTAATTGTTTTATATGGTTTTAAAATGGTTGGTTCGAGTATGTGGAGTAGGTCGGGCTTGGTAGACCCACCTAGAGTTAGGATTAGGGTGGTAGCCTAATCCTAAACTTGATCTAGAGCCTATGGATGAACTCATATATGTGGTTGTGTGTGTCTCGTATGAAATGTGATATGAATGCTTATGTATATTGTGTTATACATGTGAAATGAGGCATGATTTGTGATGCTTGAGGCATGCATGATGATGGTTATTGGTGAGTACGTGCTAAGCACGGAATTGGTTGAAATGAGTAATGTGGAATGAGTAAATGTTGGCACTAGTATACTTGAATACAAATGATCGATCATTAGGATGTTAGTGTGTACACATGAGTCAAAAGTCGCGCGTGGCCTTGGTGGCGTTGAGTCACCAAGGAGGAGTACGGGTTCGCCCGGAAAATGGTATTTAAATATAGTCGGTGATGAGTGGAATCCCATCGACGGGGCGTGAGGATGAGTGGAATCCCCTCCGCGAGACCGGTGATGAGTGTAATCCCACCGTGAGGTAATGTGGTTGTTGGATGTGAGTTCCAACATGTCTATCCGCGTATTCGGGTCATAGCTAGGTGCCAATGTTGTTTGATATGTATATCAATGTGTTGAGGTTTATGATCTTTGATGGGATGCTTGAATGTGATTACATGTATTATGGAGTTGAGCTTATGATCATGGCATTTATAATGTACATCGCTCATGCATCTTTATCTTATGACTCTTGTGGATCCTTGGTATGTTTGTGAAATGCCTTGGCTAGATCGTGCTCTGACCCTGCAATGTTGAGGTTTGTTTTTAGAGCTTACCCTCACTAAGCATCATTGCTTACGCTCTCTTTGTTCAACATTGCAGATCCTTAGTTCGCGGGTTGCTCGAGCAAGTGGAGGGCCTCCAAGTGTGGTTGTTAGCCTTGAGTACTTCAAGTATGAGTTTTTAAATGTGAACATGTAATAGTCTAAGCAATGGGACATGTGTTGTTTTGATGGCTATGTTGTGGTTGATGTTGCTTGGGAGCATGTTAGACTCTTTATATGTGTTGGCTATTTTACTTGGGATTTATGCCTTGCTTGATATTTTGTTGCATGTTACTATTTTGAAGTTGTCTAAGTGTTGACCTTTGAATGCTTAACTCCTTAAATGATGTTGTATGAATGCATGCCTTGTGATGTCTTGCCTTAGCGTTTAGACTCGTCTAAATCTTGTTAAAGCATGCTAATATTGTTGGGTTACCTTAATTTTAATTGATATGGTGTTGTAGGGTGTTTTGGTGGTGTTTTGGGGCACCCTTGTGCCTTAAAACAGCCAAAACGAGTCTGCAGACAGGGGGCGTTTCGGAACGGGTCACCCAGTTCCGATACGGCCCCTTTGCAAATGGCCTGCCGTTTCGAAACGAATGGGGGTCGTTTCGGAACAATTTTGCTACTAGAATTTTGAGAATTTGACGAGATAAAGGCGTTCCAAAACGGGCCTTTGATGTTTCGAAACGGTCAAATCTCGTTGACCACGAGAAATTGACCGTCAGGGACGTTTCGATACGGGTCACCCCTGTTTCGAAACGGTCACCCTATGGTTGACTCTGGCCTGTTGACCAAGTCAAGGCGTTTCGGAACACCCTAAAGGCGTTTCGAAACGGCCTGCTGTAAAGGACTAAAATGAGCTGTTTAATGTTTTGGTTGGTCGGAGTATGTTGCATTGTTGTATTTTCCGCTGCTGTGTCCTACATAGGATTTAATTATGCCTATAGACAAGATAAATAAAAAAAGGAAATTTTCTGGGTCGTCAACCGAGGGGAAGCCTTAACGGGTTTCGCTTCGGTTTTCCCCATGTGGCCCACTCGGGTCGGTCATCCGACCAGACCGGGACGAGGGGGTTACACTTGTTGGTATCAGAGCCTAAGGTTACCGAGACCTTGGGCAGGTAAGTGAGGTAAGTTCAAGTTTTTGATTAAGATGCACGGTGTTTGCTTGCCTTGAAAGAATGGTTGCTTGTTTGACAAGTATGATTGACTGTTTATTCAAAAGTATGTGTGTGTGAGTCCCATTGCTACTATTACATTGGAAAAATGATTTTTAAGTGAGGGAACGTACTTGAACACTTGGAAGCCTTGCCTTGCTAACCCAGCTTGTATGTTTTGTTGTTGTGGTTGTAGTTGATATCTGTGAGGCGATGTCTAGACCGAGAGGTAGGCCGAGAGTGGTTCGTCAGGAACCACGGGTTGCGGCTCCTGTTGAACCGGCAGTTGGTGTGGAGGCTCACCTAGAAGGACCGATGGCCGCGGGAGTTGGCGCTCCTCCACCACCTCCACCACCACCACCACCTCATCCACCTGGAGTTGGGGGCGAGGATGGAGCCGGAGGAAATGGACCTCAAGGTGGCCAAGGTCCAGCTGGAATTAACATGACTCCGCTAGTGCAAGCGATAGCGGGAGCATTTCAGGCCGCAGTTGCGGGAGCTCAGGCTGCAGCTCAGCCTAGGTGTGACGATGCCAGTCTACGTTTGGAGAGGCTCCGTAGCTTGGGAGCCGAGGAGTTTAGAGGATCTACTCCGGAGAGGTTGGAGTTATGGTTGGAGAAGACGGTTCGTATCTTGGCTCAGATGGGTTGTGCGGGCGCACGTAGGTTGGGTTGTGTGATCTCGTTGCTTCAGGGTGATGCCTACACCTGGTGGGTCACCATTATTACCGGGGTTCCAGAGACAGAGATAGATTGGGATTTCTTTGAGTCCGCTTTCAGTAAGAGGTACTTGGGACCGAGGTACCTAGATGAGAAGAAGAGAGAGTTCATGGCTCTCACTCAGGGAGATGCTTCTGTGACTGATTATGAGATCCGCTTTGTTCGCTTGAGTCAGTATGCCCCAGAGTTGGTTCCTACTGAAGTGGAACGCTATAACCGATTCCGCTACGGATTGAATGAAGAGGTTAAGAGGTATACGCTAGCCTCTGACTACTCAGACTTTGATGTATTGGTCGCGAGGGCCAAGGATTTGGAGCATAGTTTGGGTTCGGCCAAACGATCTAGTGGTTCTAGTTCTGGCAAGAGGCATAACCACTTTGATGGTAGAGATGCTAAGAGGCACAGAGGTGGCGGACATCAGTTTGATCATAGACGTGGCGGTGGCCACCATGGTAGGGGCCATCAGGGCCATAGAGGAGGAGGGCGTTTGCCCGAGTGTACCCGTTGTGGGAGACAGCATGCTGGTGAGTGTTGGGGTAACTTCCATGCTTGTTGGAACTGTGGTTCGAGGGACCACTTTAGGAGGGATTGTCCGCATCAGGCGGCTCAGGCACCGAACATTGCTCAGGCTCCTGCGAGAGCAGATGATTTTCAGAGAGGCCGTGGGCGCGGTCGTGGCTACTTCCAGCCTAGGGCTGATGCACCTAGGGTAGATGCTCAGAGGAATCTTGCTCATGTTGTGGCTGTGCAGCCAGAGGCGGGAGGACCAGCGAGAGTTTATGCTCAGAGAGAGGCCGGGAACGACACCGATGTGATAGCAGGTAATTTCGAGTTACAATCTATGTCTTTGCTTTCTTTAGTTGATTCGGGTTCTACGCATTCCTACATTTTGAGTGAGCATGCACAGAAGTTAGATATCCTTGTTGAGATCTTAGACGTAGGTATGCATGTTACTAGTTCTTTTGGTGAGACAGTTGTGGTTAGACGTATGTATAGGAGGTGTCCACTGAAGATTCAGGGTCATGTGTTCTCAGTTGATATGATGGAACTACCTTTCTATGGTTTTGATATTATTCTGGGTATGGACTGGTTGGTTGAGCATCGGGCTAGTGTGGATTTTGAGACAAAGAGAATTTCTTTGAAGCTTTCTGATGACTACGAGGTAGTAGTGGTAGGCGAGAACATTAAGTTCTTGTCTAATGTGGTGTCAGCTTTAGAGGCTCATAGGTTGATGGACTCTAGATGTGGGGCATATTTAGCTTATGTGATGAATCCGGATATGAGTGAAGCTAGACCGAAAGATATCAGAACAGTGTGTGACTTTCCAGATGTGTTTCCCGAAGAGTTGCCGGGTTTGCCTCCTGACAGAGATGTTGAGTTTGTGATTGAGACAGTTTCAGGATCTAATCCAGTTTCGATAGCTCCGTATCGTATGGCTCCGAAAGAGTTGAAAGAATTGAAGAGTCAGTTGCAAGAATTATTAGACCGTGGTTTCATTAGGCCTAGTAGTTCTCTGTGGGGTGCTCCCGTGTTGTTTGTGAAAAAGAAAGATGGTAGCATGCGCATGTGTATTGACTATAGACAGTTGAATCAGTTGACTGTGAAGAACAAGTATCCGTTGCCTCGTATAGATGATTTGTTTGATCAATTGAGAGGTGCTTCAGTGTTCTCGAAGATAGATTTGAGATCCAGGTACTATCAGTTAAAGGTGAAAGAGTGTGATGTTCCGAAGACAGCTTTTAGGACTAGATATGGTCACTATGAGTTTCTTGTGATGCCATTTGGGCTCACGAATGCACCTGCAGCATTCATGGACATGATGAACAGAATTTTTAGAGACTATCTAGACCGATTTGTAGTTGTTTTCATTGATGATATACTTGTGTACTCGAAGACAGAAGAAGAGCATGATGAGCACTTGAGATTTGTTTTACAGAGATTGTTGAGCAACAAGTTGTATGCGAAGCTCAGTAAGTGTGAGTTCTGGATTCGAGAGGTTGTATTTCTTGGCCATGTTGTTTCGGCCGAAGGTATCCGAGTTGATCCATCGAAGATTGAGGCTATTGTTGAGTGGAAACAACCTAAGTCCGTGACTGAGATTAGGAGTTTCCTAGGATTAGCCGGTTACTATAGGAGATTTGTTGATGGTTTCTCTAGAGTAGCTGCTCCTTTGACTAAATTGTTTCAAAAGGGAGTCAAGTTTGAATGGTCAGATGCAAGACAGAAGGCCTTTGAGAAATTGAAAGAAGCTTTGACGAATGCTCCAGTGTTAGTGCAACCTGTTTCAGGTAAGGAGTTTGTGATCTACAGTGATGCTTCCTACGTAGGCTTAGGATGTGTTTTGATGCAAGAAAGGAGAGTGTTGAGTGGATCGAAAGATCGATAATTACCAAGAGGGGGGGGGTGAATTGGAATTTTAAAGGATTGTAGTGGAAATTGGCAAATAAAAATTGAAGAACAAGGGATTTAGAGTGGTTCAAGTTCCAAATGAACTCTACATCCACTACCTTAGTCTCACTAAGGATTTGCAACAATTTCACTAAATTGATCTTCCCCTTTTCTAGGACAAGGAGGCAACCCTTTACAATTTCGGTTGATTTTTCTACCCAAAAATCAACCCAACCCTCACACAAGAGAACAAAGAAATTTGTAGGCTAATTAGATATCTCTCAATACAAATGATAGCCCCAATACAAGCACTCAACCCAATTTTACAAAATAAGAATGAAGAACACAAATTGGGATTTAATACAAAGTGGGATTTTTGCTCAAATGCTTGACTTTGATGTTTGGATGTTTGCTTTAGGATCAATAGTTGTTGCTGATGCTTTTGGATGTCCCTTTTATACCTTCTCATTGATTTCTAGCCGTTTGGGTGGTTGGGAACATAAATGGAGCCGTTGGAACCCTCTCTTGCCACCATAAATGCAGTCTGCACCAACCCGTTTCGGAACACGGGAAACCTGTTTCGGAACGGACTAAAATAGAAAGAGCCGTTGGGGTGCATTTAAGAGCCCGTTTCGAAACGCCTTAGGGCCGTTTCGGAACGGTTTTGCCACTGTAAAAGGGTCGTTTCGGAACGGTCCTAGCCCGTTTCGAAACGCCTTAACGGTTTTCAGAAAATCAGTTAAAACATACAACGGTCATTTTATTCAAAATAAAACCTAGCCCTTGTTTCGGAACGGGAGTGATCCGTTTCGAAACGGAATGGCTACTGTCAAAGGGTCGTTTCGGAACGGGCTTGATCCGTTTCGAAACACCCCTTTTATATTTAAAATTCTGAAATATTTGAAATAAATAGACCCTTTTTAAACCCTACATGAAGAACAGTTTCGAAACGAGTTGTGACGTTTCGAAACGATCTTAAGTGTTTCGATACACCTTTCGGAACGGTGGTCGACAGTGGTGAAATTGTTTTGAAACGCCTTGAGGCCGTTTCGGAACGGGTACGTGAAAAACACTGTTTTGGCTTGAAACACTTAGAAAAATATTTGAAATAGTATGTTTTTAACTTGGGCATAATACTAAAATTATATGGGGATATTTTGAGGACTTAAAATTCGTTTTGACTTTTTCGATTTAGTCCTTAGGTTTTTAGTTATATCAAAATTAAAATATTTGTTTCACAATCTCCCCCTTTTTGATATAACAAAACCAAAGTTAGAATTTCTAGAATTTTGAAAGTTTTGAAAATTATTCTAACTCCCCCTTAATTTAAGATAGGTTTTTTAAAGTTTGAAAAATATTTGATTTGAAATCCAAGTAAACTTTTGAAAACCTTTTAACATTTTAAAACGAATTTTAGTTTAAAGTGTGGCTCTTAAATTTCTTCTCCCCCTTTTTGTTAGATAAAAAAGAACAATAAAGGCTCATAGAGAAGATAAATGATTAGTACCAATAAGCAATAATAAGCAACCATATTATAAATTCATAATCAAAATATCCAAAACATAATTCAAACATTAAGTTCAAACATAAAATCCCAAATAAAAAAAGCCAAAAGCATAGGTCCTAAAAAACATGAGAAAACATAAAGATGCAATCTTAATCCTAAAAGCATAAATAAAATGATATGATATGATATGAAGTTCCTAGGCCTCGTCATCATCATCCTCGTCATCATCATCATCGCTCTTGGCTTGAGAGCGGTGAAATTTCGTCCATTGCCCATAAAGAGTGGAGAAGGATAGGTCCAAGTTGGAATGAGAAGTCTCAAGAGAATGAAGACGATCCTCGACATTCTTCAATCGATTGCCCATAGATTCAAAGCCCGAAGTAATGCGAGTGTCCAAAGCATCGAACCGAGAGTCCAAGGCATTGAATCGCTCGGTAAGGAAAGCCATGAGGGCATCATTGTTCGCGACTTGAACTTGCGGTGGAGGAGCAACGAGAGGAGGATCCGCTTCTCTATCAATTCTTTCCCAAATACCATTCACATATTGGAACCCGGACTTTCGAAGGGATGATTCACCAATCTTGGTCTTGCGAGGGATCGGAGAGTCGTAGGTACAATCAATACCGAGATGGTGAAATAGGGCGCTCAAAACAATGCCATAAGTAAAGGACGTCAACTCATTTGTGTCAATAAGCTTGATATTATTGACTATCTCGGCAAAGATTATCTTAGGCACATTTGGGCGCTCACCCCTACGGAAACACTCTAACCAAAAATGATCTCTTTGACGGATATGGGAATATTTACCGCCGGAAGGGCGAATAAACCAAGAGACTATCAAGTGAAGAACACGATCATGTACATCCAAATTAAGTGCTTTACCGGTGAAAGTGCCAAAGTGACGTTCATCCTCAAGACCCATATTCTTAAGTTTAAGAGCAGATTCCAAGAGAGCAACATTAATAACAATCTTCTTGCCTAGTAAGGATGACTCAATTCCTATGATCTCGGTTTTAGACTCATCATAAAGAAAACGAGCATTGGAGTAAAAGATGAGTACCATATTTTTGTAGCAAACATCCGGAAGGCTCAAGAAATCCATGAGATTCCACTCATCCAAACGAGGAAGATAACGAAAAAGGAATCGCTCGGAATTGAGGAATTCAAGATCAATAACACGTTCCTTACGAACCGCGAAATCCTTGACATAAGAGAAACGAGCACGTGCCTCCGAAGTCTTGAAAGATTTCTGAAAAAGCATCGTGATATTCGGACGAATGCTCGAATCACCGGATTGAACGGCCTTGCGCTTTTTGTTCGATTGATCCGCCATCTAAAAACATTAAGCAAGTGTTTTAAAATTGAGTGTATGCATTGATAATTATAATCAATCCAATAATAAATCCCACTTAGGTTTTTGAAAAACAAAATTAAAATAAAAAAACAGTTTAAAAAAATACGATTGAAAAATTTTATATTCGAATCAAAAATTTTGAGATTTGAAATTTTTTTTACAAGATTTTGAAAAACCCACAACCAAAAACATATAATTTATACAAAAATAAATTTTTCTAACCTAAGATTCGAACATGAATTGAAAGAAAAAGAAAAATAGAAAAATTACCTTAGTTTGGGATTTTGGATGATTTGAGAAAAATCCTTGCACAAGATTGATGAAACTTGCTTAGACTTGAGTTGTAGAGTAAAACCCCTCACAATTTTGTGAAAATCAAAGAGTTTTAGAGGGTATTTATAGAGAGGGAGGCGGTTTAGGGTTTTAAGGGTTTGATAAAAAGTGAATTTGTATCATTAAAAGCCCTAGATAAAGCAATCCGCGATACGGTGTTGACTGTATCGAAACACCCTTTGACCCGTATCGGAACGCGTTCTGATACACCCCTTGGCAGAATCAAAAACGTTTCGGAACGCTTTTGAGGCGTTTCGAAACGCCCTTCTCTCAGAGCTGGATTTAAGGTATCCGTATCGAAACAGGTTCACCCGTTTCGATACACCTGGGCCTGGAAGTGCAGATGAGGCTCTAAAAATGCAGAAAAATGGTCTTTTAAGAGGCCTAACATGCATAAATGTCATGAATGAGCAGGCAAAACATATTTAAGCATAAGCATACTCCCCCTAACTATAAGCATGGATGAAATTAGGAGTTTAAACACATCAACATGGTATTTCACAAAATCAAGCATATTTAAGCACAAAAGAGGTCCTAAAAGGTCAAGATAGGCTAGCTAGACCTAACTCTCTCCTAAGGGACCAAAAACGCTCTTTGTCTAAGGGTTTTGTAAAAATGTCCGCTAATTGATTCAAGGTGTCTACATACTCTATAACCACATCTTCCTTAAGGACGTGATCTCTAATGAAATGATGCCTTATTTCTATATGTTTGGTTCTAGAGTGTTGGATGGGATTTTTAGTTAAGCATATTGCACTAGTGTTGTCACATTTTAGGGGTATGGTTCCAACTTTAATTCCATAATCTAAGAGTTGTTGCTTCATCCAAAGGACTTGAGCACAACAACTCCCTAAGGATATGTACTCGGCTTCGGTGGTAGATAAGGCTACACTATTTTGTTTCTTAGAGAACCAAGATATGAGCATACTACCTAAGAATTGGCAAGTTCCCGAAGTACTTTTCCTATCAATTTTGCAACCCCCATAATCCGCATCCGAGTAAGCATGAAGGTTGAAGGTAGAGTCTCTAGGGTACCAAAGACCTAAACAAGGAGTGTCTCTAAGATACCTAAAGATTCTCTTAACGGCTATAAGGTGAGACTCTCTAGGACTAGCTTGAAACCTAGCACACAAGCAAACACTAAACAAGATATCCGGTCTACTTGCGGTAAGGTAAAGCAAAGATCCAATCATAGAACGATAAAGCTTAGAGTCAACACACTTACCTCCTTCATCTTTGTCAAGCTTTGTAGATGAGCTCATAGGAGTGGCTTGAGGCTTTGCATTCTCCAAGCCAAACTTCTTGAGCATATCCTTTATGTATTTTGCTTGGTTGATGAAGGTGCCATCATTCTTTTGCTTGATTTGGAGTCCCAAAAAGAATGAGAGCTCCCCTATCATGCTCATCTCAAATTCACCTTGCATTAACTTAGCAAACTCTTGACAATGACATTCATTAGTAGAACCAAAAATAATATCATCAACATAAATTTGAACTACTAAGATGTCATTTTTATACATTTTTATAAAGAGTGTAGTGTCCACCTTACCTTTTTCAAATCCTTTTTCAATCAAAAAATTTGAAAGCCTTTCATACCAAGCTCTAGGAGCTTGTTTTAAACCATAAAGGGCTTTGGTAAGTTTAAAAACATGATTTGGAAATTTTGAGTCTTCAAAACCCGGTGGTTGTTCCACATACACTTCTTCATTTATAAAACCATTTAAAAATGCGCTTTTAACATCCATTTGAAAAAGCTTGAAATCATGATAACATGCATATGCAAGCAACATCCTAATGGCTTCCATTCTAGCTACGGGTGAATAGGTTTCATCAAAATCTATTCCCTCTTCTTGAGTGTAACCTTGTGCTACAAGTCTAGCTTTATTTCTCACAATGTTACCACTCTCATCTAGTTTGTTCCTAAAGACCCATTTAGTTCCTATTGTAGATTGATTACTAGGCCTATCAACTAATGTCCATACATTACTTCTCTCAAATTGATTTAACTCTTCTTGCATAGCCATAATCCAAAAGTCATCTTTCAATGCTTCTTTTATGTTTTTAGGCTCTATGCATGAGATAAATGCAACATGGTTCATTAATTTAAGAGAAGAACGAGTGGTTACCCCCTTGGATGGATCACCCAAGATTTCACCATCTTTGACATAGTTCAACTCCCTTGGGTAGCTCACTTCCTTTTCCTCAATAGCCAAGTCCTTCAAGGCTTCAAGAGGTGGATCTTGTGCATCTTCTTCTTTTGGTTGAATCTCATCCTCCTTTGAAGTTTGACCTCCATCAAAGGCATTTATGATTCCTACATCATCATCATCACAAGAATCCTTCCTAGGAAGGAGGTTATCATCGAATACAACATGAATAGATTCTTCTACTACTAAAGTTCTTTTGTTAAATACTCGATAGGCTTTAGAGGTTAAAGAGTAACCTATAAAAATGGCTTCATCACTTTTTGCATCAAATTTACCTAAGTTGTCTTTTCCATTATTTAAAACATAACACTTGCACCCAAAAGGGTGAAAATAGCTAATGTTAGGCTTTTTAGATTTTAAAATCTCATAAGGTGTTTTCTTTAAAATTGGCCTAATCATAACTCGATTTACAATATAACAAGCGGTGTTTGTGGCTTCCGCCCAAAAATATTTAGGTAAATTATTTTCACAAAGCATAGTTCTAGCCATTTCTTGTAAAGTTCTATTTTCCCTCTCAACTACCCCATTTTGTTGAGGAGTTCGAGGAGCCGAAAAATTATGGCTAATACCATTTTCATTTAAAAATTCTTCAAACCCTAAGTTTTGAAACTCGGTTCCATGATCACTTCTAATGTGTGAAATTCTAAGTTCAAGATCATTTTGGGTTAATTTTGAAAATGTGATGAATTTTTCCAAAGCCTCATCTTTAGTACTTAAAAAGAGAACCCAAGTAAATCTAGAAAAATCATCAACTAGCACAAAAGCATACGATTTACCACCCAAGCTCATAGTCCTAATTGGCCCAAATAAATCCATGTGAATTAATTGTAAGCATCTACTAGTAGAAACATCATTAATGGATTTAAAGGAAGACTTATGTTGTTTACCCTTTGAGCATGCATCACAAATTTTATCATTTGAAAATTTTATTTTGGGCAAACCTCTAACTAGATTTAGAGAGACTAGTTTTTCCAAAACACTAATGCTAGCATGTCCTAGCTTCCTATGCCACAACCATGCATCATTTTCATTTTGAGCAACTAAACATGCATGGGATGTATGAATGTCATCTAAATGCACCATGTATATATTTCCTATGCGATGACCTATGAGCATAATACTATTTGATTTAATGTCTACAATTTTACATCCATTTTTATCAAAAAGAACATTAAATCCTTTATCACACAATTGACTTATGCTCAATAAATTATGTTTAAGACCATCGACATACAAGACATTTTCAATGAGAATGGTAGAGTGATTACCTATGGAGCCAATACCTTTGATGTGGCCTTTGGAGTTGTCACCAAATGTTACTACTCCTCCACTTTTTGGCTTTAAATCCATGAATCGACTCTTGTCTCCGGTCATGTGTCTCGAGCATCCACTATCAAGGTACCATGAAATTTGACTTTGTGCTTTGGCCTTGAAGCAATGCTCCCCCTACAAACAAAGATATTAAACCTTGGTTTTTGGTACCCAAATCATTTTGGGTCCATGAGTGTTAGCTCCCAAAACCTTGGTTCCCTTAGGAATCCAAGATGACATAGCAATAATATTATTAGATTTTACAAGTTCCTTAGGAACCCATACACTTCTAATCCTTTTAGCTTTACTATGTCTAGGGTAGCTACCTTGTTTGTAGTAATTAGTCCTTTTCTTAGGTTGGTGTGTTCTAGATGATTCTCCTACTTCATGCTTGACACTTCCAACATTTTTAAGGACTTTTTGAGCTCATTTAGCTCACCTAACACCTTTTGGTGTTCACTATTGCATTGAGATAAAAGATTATTAAGATCAACATTTTCATCTTGAAAGAATTTAAGTTCATCTTTTAATCCTAAAATCTTTTTCTCAAATTTAGAATTAGCTAGAGTGAGTGAGTCATTTTTCTCATTTAGCTCTAAAATGATTTTCTTGTTTTTAATGACCGACTCCTTAAACTTCTCAACTAATTCATCATATACCTCTTGTAACTCATCATATGCATCATTTAACTCTTCATATGAAAAATCTAAAGTAGATGAGTTAGAGGTTACCAAGGAGGAATCTTCCTCAAGTGCCATGAGACAAAGGTTAGCCACTTCTTGTTCGTCATCCTCCGATGACTCCTCATCACTCCAAGTAGCAAGTTTGGCTTTGAGTTTCTTCTTCTTCTCAAAGCTCTTCTTCTTGAGTTGAGGGCACTCCGAACGAATGTGGCCGGGTTGTTTGCACTCATAGCAAATCATGGGATCCTTTCCTTCTTCTTTGTTCTTGCTCTTGAAGTCCATTTTTCTTTGGATTTTTCTACCCCGGTTGGACCTCATGAATCGTGAGAACCGTTTGGCTATCATAGCCAATTCTTCAAGTTCGTCCTCATCACTAGATGAGCTCTCATCAAGTTGTGAAGCTTTAGCCTTGAGAGCTATTCCCATCTTCTTCTTCTTTTCAACCTCGAGCTTCTCTACTCTTTTCTCTTCCTTCTTTTTCTCATCTTCCCTTCCTTGCTTCATGATCTCATGAGTAAGGAGAGAACCCACAAGCTCATCAAGCTTTAATGTCTTCAAGTTCTTTGCTTCGATGATAGCGGTTCTCTTCCCATCCCAAGCTTCGGGAAGTGAATAGAGTAGCTTCCGGACAAGCTTGTCTTCCGGTATGATTTCTCCATATCCCTTTAGACCGTTGACGATTGTGGAGAATCTATCAAACATCTTTGACACCGTCTCATCGGGCTCCATCTTGAAGTTTTCATAACTAAGATTGAGAAGTCCAATCTTAGTTTCTTTGACATCATTGGTGCCTTCATAGGTGGTTTCAAGAGTGTCCCACACTTCCTTGGCACTTTCAATTGATGAGACCTTCGAGTAGATGTCCGGACCGAAAGCACAAAATAGCATGTGGAGAGCTTTATCGTTGACTTGAATCTTCTTCCTCTCCTCTTCACTCATTTCGGCTTTCTTCTTCAACACCATCTTGCCTTCACCATCTTGCTTCAATGGAATGTATGACCCATCCTCAATGACATCCCATACAAGATAGTCACTTGACTTGATGAATAGCCTCATTTTGTTCTTCCAAAAAGAGTAGTTGTCACCATTGAAGAAAGGAGGCTTGGTGGTTGATTGTGACTCGTACATGCCGGAACCGGAGGTTGAAGCCATCTCTTGATAATTTGATGATCACACTCTTCCAAGGATCTCCTCTTGTGGTTGTTAATCCTCAAAGAGTTAAGCTCTGATACCAATTGTTGAGTGGATCGAAAGATCGATAATTACCAAGAGGGGGGGTGAATTGGAATTTTAAAGGATTGTAGTGGAAATTGGCAAATAAAAATTGAAGAACAAGGGATTTAGAGTGGTTCAAGTTCCAAATGAACTCTACATCCACTACCTTAGTCTCACTAAGGATTTGCAACAATTTCACTAAATTGATCTTCCCCTTTTCTAGGACAAGGAGGCAACCCTTTACAATTTCGGTTGATTTTTCTACCCAAAAATCAACCCAACCCTCACACAAGAGAACAAAGAAATTTGTAGGCTAATTAGATATCTCTCAATACAAATGATAGCCCCAATACAAGCACTCAACCCAATTTTACAAAATAAGAATGAAGAACACAAATTGGGATTTAATACAAAGTGGGATTTTTGCTCAAATGCTTGACTTTGATGTTTGGATGTTTGCTTTAGGATCAATAGTTGTTGCTGATGCTTTTGGATGTCCCTTTTATACCTTCTCATTGATTTCTAGCCGTTTGGGTGGTTGGGAACATAAATGGAGCCGTTGGAACCCTCTCTTGCCACCATAAATGCAGTCTGCACCAACCCGTTTCGGAACACGGGAAACCTGTTTCGGAACGGACTAAAATAGAAAGAGCCGTTGGGGTGCATTTAAGAGCCCGTTTCGAAACGCCTTAGGGCCGTTTCGGAACGGTTTTGCCACTGTAAAAGGGTCGTTTCGGAACGGTCCTAGCCCGTTTCGAAACGCCTTAACGGTTTTCAGAAAATCAGTTAAAACATACAACAGTCATTTTATTCAAAATAAAACCTAGCCCTTGTTTCGGAACGGGAGTGATCCGTTTCGAAACGGAATGGCTACTGTCAAAGGGTCGTTTCGGAACGGGCTTGATCCGTTTCGAAACACCCCTTTTATATTTAAAATTCTGAAATATTTGAAATAAATAGACCCTTTTTAAACCCTACATGAAGAACAGTTTCGAAACGAGTTGTGACGTTTCGAAACGATCTTAAGTGTTTCGATACACCTTTCGGAACGGTGGTCGACAGTGGTGAAATTGTTTTGAAACGCCTTGAGGCCGTTTCGGAACGGGTACGTGAAAAACACTGTTTTGGCTTGAAACACTTAGAAAAATATTTGAAATAGTATGTTTTTAACTTGGGCATAATACTAAAATTATATGGGGATATTTTGAGGACTTAAAATTCGTTTTGACTTTTTCGATTTAGTCCTTAGGTTTTTAGTTATATCAAAATTAAAATATTTGTTTCACAATCTCCCCCTTTTTGATATAACAAAACCAAAGTTAGAATTTCTAGAATTTTGAAAGTTTTGAAAATTATTCTAACTCCCCCTTAATTTAAGATAGGTTTTTTAAAGTTTGAAAAATATTTGATTTGAAATCCAAGTAAACTTTTGAAAACCTTTTAACATTTTAAAACGAATTTTAGTTTAAAGTGTGGCTCTTAAATTTCTTCTCCCCCTTTTTGTTAGATAAAAAAGAACAATAAAGGCTCATAGAGAAGATAAATGATTAGTACCAATAAGCAATAATAAGCAACCATATTATAAATTCATAATCAAAATATCCAAAACATAATTCAAACATTAAGTTCAAACATAAAATCCCAAATAAAAAAAGCCAAAAGCATAGGTCCTAAAAAACATGAGAAAACATAAAGATGCAATCTTAATCCTAAAAGCATAAATAAAATGATATGATATGATATGAAGTTCCTAGGCCTCGTCATCATCATCCTCGTCATCATCATCATCGCTCTTGGCTTGAGAGCGGTGAAATTTCGTCCATTGCCCATAAAGAGTGGAGAAGGATAGGTCCAAGTTGGAATGAGAAGTCTCAAGAGAATGAAGACGATCCTCGACATTCTTCAATCGATTGCCCATAGATTCAAAGCCCGAAGTAATGCGAGTGTCCAAAGCATCGAACCGAGAGTCCAAGGCATTGAATCGCTCGGTAAGGAAAGCCATGAGGGCATCATTGTTCGCGACTTGAACTTGCGGTGGAGGAGCAACGAGAGGAGGATCCGCTTCTCTATCAATTCTTTCCCAAATACCATTCACATATTGGAACCCGGACTTTCGAAGGGATGATTCACCAATCTTGGTCTTGCGAGGGATCGGAGAGTCGTAGGTACAATCAATACCGAGATGGTGAAATAGGGCGCTCAAAACAATGCCATAAGTAAAGGACGTCAACTCATTTGTGTCAATAAGCTTGATATTATTGACTATCTCGGCAAAGATTATCTTAGGCACATTTGGGCGCTCACCCCTACGGAAACACTCTAACCAAAAATGATCTCTTTGACGGATATGGGAATATTTACCGCCGGAAGGGCGAATAAACCAAGAGACTATCAAGTGAAGAACACGATCATGTACATCCAAATTAAGTGCTTTACCGGTGAAAGTGCCAAAGTGACGTTCATCCTCAAGACCCATATTCTTAAGTTTAAGAGCAGATTCCAAGAGAGCAACATTAATAACAATCTTCTTGCCTAGTAAGGATGACTCAATTCCTATGATCTCGGTTTTAGACTCATCATAAAGAAAACGAGGTTCTGGGGTTCCGAAGTCTATTGTTTCAGATAGGGATCCTAGATTTACTTCGAGGTTCTGGGGTTGCTTGCACAGTGCTTTAGGTAGCCGGTTGCATTTCAGCACATCTTATCATCCGCAGTCCGATGGCCAGTCAGAGCGAGTGATACAGATTCGAGAGGATATGCTTCGTTGTTGTGTGATTGACTTCCAGGGTTCTTGGGAGAAGCACTTACCGTTGGTTGAGTTTGCTTACAACAATAGTTATCAGTCTAGTATTCAGATGGCACCTTATGAGGCTTTGTATGGTAGACGATGTAGGACTCCGATTTGTTGGGCTGAAACAGGTCAGAGATTGCTACCTATGCCAGACTTGCTTAAGGGGACTACCGACAAAGTAAAGTTGATTTATGACCGTTTGAAAGCAGCTTCCGATCGTCAGAAGTCTTATGCAGATTTGAAGAGGAAAGAGATTGAGGACTCGGTGGGTGAGAAAGTGTTTCTGAAAGTATCTCCGTGGAAGAAGGTAATGAGATTTAGCCGGAAGGGCAAGTTGAGCCCGAGGTTCATTGGTCCGTATGAGATAGTTGAGCGGATTGGGCCTGTAGCTTATCGTTTGAGGTTACCTTCTGAATTAGAGAAGATCCATGATGTCTTTCATGTGTCTATGCTTAGGAGATATAGATCGGATCCTTCTCATGTGATGCCCGTTGAGGAGATAGAGTTAAATCCGGATTTGTCCTATAACGAAGAGCCCATTGAGATACTTGCTTCTGATAGCAAGGTGTTGCGTGGCAAGACCATAGAATTGGTCAAGGTGTTGTGGAGGCGTAGAGGTGTGGAAGAGGCCACGTGGGAGAGGAAAGCAGATATGGTCGAGCAGTTTCCGTATCTGTTTCCACCAGGTAATTTCGGGGACGAAATTTTCTTAAGTGGGGGAGAGTTGTAACACCCAGGTTTAGGGGTTAGGTGAAAATAATATTTTAATATTAATTTAGGCTCGGTTTTATAATTAAAATGATTCTTTTAAAATTCCGGGTTTCAAAATAAACATTGAAGTGGGACCAAATTGATTTAATTTCAATAGTGAAGAGCCATTCTAAAAACAAGGAATAGCCATTCATTAATGGCCTTTTTGTAATTTACCCCTTTTCTAATTTAAATCCCCTTTATACCATAAAACACCCATTTATCCTATTCACTCCCTTCTTCACTAACGGGAAAGGGAAGAGCTCTTCACCAAGCCACTATTTCATCCCATTTCTCACTCATTTCAACCCCAAATTGAAAGGTAATTGCATTTTTGACCTCCCCTCATCTTCCTCTCCATAAAAGTACTCAACAATCAAGGAACATAATTGCATCAACCAATCATCAACATGGCATCAATTATGAAAATCCCCAATTCTATAGGCATGCTTCCTACTTAGCAAACCATACAAGTATCAATAAGCCAAAACCACCTCATAAAGGCCAATTACATGATCCAACATTAACAACAACATAAAACCAAACTTGTCCAACTTACACAAACCCATTAAACATCAACATAAGAGATTCTTCCCCCATTACCTTTATTATCTATAGCTATTACCGAGACATACATCTCAAGTGGAGCTCTCCTTGAATCCCTTACTTCTCGCTGTTCCAACTTCAATTATCTGCATTGATGGACAAAAAGGAGCGTAAGCACATAATGCTTAGTGAGGAATGCTCAAAACCAAAACACCATCAATGCAGCGAATCATAAAACCACTTTCAAAAGCATCATAATTTGATGAACCAAAACAATGTTTGAAAACCCTTTTCAACAACATACTCAAATCATGTATTGCTCAAACATGAAAATCAACCCTTAGCTTAGAAAGCTAAGTAACCCTTTTCAAAGCACAAACTTGCAAAACCATCAATTTAACCATTCCATGCATGAACATCATATGCAAGGTTAAATACAAGATCCTTGGAAAACACTTCCTCTTTACATCACACCTTTCTCACACATTGAAAATCATTTCAAAGCAAGAAACCTTTGAAAACCACTTACTCATTCGATTAACTACATGCATTAAACAAATGCAACATATGAACCATAAACTCAACATTTGCATTACATGCCTTTTAAACAAGCCTTCACAAGACTTCAATGCACTAAAGAGATTTCATGCACACATGCACCATTCTCAATAGATTATAAACACTTGTACATACTAACAAGTAAAACATGCATTCATTAAGCATTATTCACTTCACATGCAACCATGCATCATTTCAAGCATCTCATGCTTCATTATACTCAAGAACATTACATTGGCTTCCAAGTGATAAACCATATCCACTTTTCAACTCAACAACCAATCGGATACGCGGATCACAAGCGTTGTCCCCACGCTTCATACACACTACCAATCTCAAGGCCCCAAATGGAATTTTAACCACCATTTGACCTTACCATACACAAGGCCCCCATATGGAATTTTAACCACCATATAGCCTTAACATTCACAAGGTTCTCATATGGAATTTTAACCACCATATAACCTTAACACTCACAAGATCCTCATATGGAATTTTAACCACCATATGACCTTAACATGCACAAGGTCCCCATATGGAATTTTAACCACCATATGACCTTAGCATCAACCATTGGTAGTTGTATAACATCACTAACGAGATCCGGGACATACTTCACAAGATCCACACATGGACTTTACACCACCATTGTGATCTTAACAAGCACAAGGTCCTCAAATGGAATTTTAACCACCATTTGACCTTTGCTTACCCAAGGTCCTCGAATGGAATTTTAACCACCATTATGACCTTAACACAAGACCCACCCATGGAATTTTAACCACCATGGTGTTCTTAACCATCTCGTTAGTGTACTTGGATGGAGTTACCGGTTCACACTTAACCACTCCACATCCAAGGCAACTTTATTCACGGTGCACCCAATCCTATAGCCGGCTAACTATATCCGATTTAAGTAACCAAGAACCACTTACATCACTTGCCAATATAACCATCTTACCACATTAATCCAATGTTTTACAAGCATAACCCAATGCTAAACCAACATTTACCATCATCAATCCACTGTTCTTAAAGCATTACACAAAGCCATTAAACAACATGCAACACTATGCATCAATTCCACAATTCCAATGCACAAAACCAAGGAACTCTTACCTTGAGCATCCTTTACACATGGCTTTCAAAACCAGCATTAAACCATGCTATAAAATGCTTTCAAAACAGAATTTAAAACATGCAAATCACATGCATTGCATCCAACAAACTCAAGTGCTTTAATAACCATTTCATAACACAACCAAGAGAGAAAATCCATTTACTTACTCTTGAGCTTAGAAAAGTTGTTTAGACTTAAACTAAGCTCCCAAAACCTTCAAACCTTGGTTTTAAAGCTGAAAACCCAACTTCACTCACCGATACACAAAACAAGGCTAGCCAACAAGCCCTCCAAGCATCCGAAACCTTCAACAACACCTCTATTGCTCACGGGTCACCCTCCCCTGTTTCAAGCACATAACAACAGAGGATTAATGCATCATAATGCATTAAAACACCAGCAACATAACTCAACTCGCTGCTTTACACAAATCCAACATTTCGGCTACCAACACAACCGAAATCACCCCCAAACACCTCCAAAACTTAACCCAGCCAAGATCCATCACTTCTAACCATTCATAAACCTCAATTAACATCCAAAAATATCCCAAACACGTCCTTATACCTCCAGCTATAACAGATCATCAAGATCACTCCAAAAACCATCAAAAACTCAAGCAAAACTTAGGAAATTCAACCTATCCGGGATTGCATTAATTAAACCTCAATTCCTCATCAATTTAACATTCATTTATCATCAAAAAGACACCTCAAATCACTGCTTAAACAGATCATACGAATTTTAACCAAAATCAACCAAATCTTGCATTTAAAAGCCAAGATCAAGAACACAACCTTAAAACCTTTTATAAAACACAAATTAAGGATTGAGAACTTAGGAATTTCAGTAAAGAACTGAGAGTTTAGAGGAGAAGGACGTTCTTACTTCCAAACTTGAGTTTCTCCCTTTTAGAACTAAGATTTCTTGAAAATCCACTTAGCAAATGGTAAGGTTTTGATGAAGAGATGATTAGCAATCAAAAGAGAATTGAAAAGAGATATTTAGGTGACAAAATCAGAAGGAAATGCTCTGGAGAAATGTGTTTGGGTTGAGAGAAAAGATGAGAGAAAGAAAAATGGAAAATAAGGAAAAGTTAGTTAAAAAGGCTAAAATATCTTTCCCTCCTTTTTACCTTTATTTTAAACCATTAATAAATCATTTAATATTTAAGAAAAATCTGGAGAAACTCCTATTGGGTAAATAGCTCCTTAAAGATTCAAAGTTTCAATCCTTTTTAAAACAGTCACCCAGTTTTCAAAAATTACATTTTGGTCACTAACCCAAAATGTCACTCTTCCAAACCTCATTTTGCAAAATTGATTCCACCATTCTCTTATATATAATAAAAGAGGATTTTAGAACATTTTTCCATATTTTTAATGCTACCCGAACTAGGCTTTCCTAAAAATCACCTTTTATATTCGAACCGCACTCTGACCGGTCCGGTCCAAACCCAAAACTTCTAAGCCCAAAATTGGGGCGTTACAAACGAAATCAACAGGAAAAATAAATTTATCCACTCTTACCAGTATGTCTTCTATTTTTCCTTCTGGGTGAACATAGGAGCGATCGGCCAACTGGAGCATTACTGTTGTAGGTTTAGCCTTCCCTATTCCAAGCTTTTGAAACACAGATTTGGGCATTAAATTTATGCTTGCCCCCAAATCGCACAATGCCTTCCCCATATAGTGATTTCCGATGGCACATGGTATTGTGAAACTCCTTGGATCTTTAAGTTTAGGTGGTGCTCAGTTCTGTAACATGGCCATACATCCTTCTGTTGCGGCAACCGTCTCGAATTCCCTTATCCTTGTTCACTTGGATACCATGTCCTTGAGGAATTTGGCGTAATTCAGTATTTGCTCTATCACTTCCACAAAGGGTATGTTGATATGGACTTGTTTCAAGATATCCAGGAATTTCTTGAACTAATATTCTTACTTTTGACGTTTTAGCCTTAGTGGGAATGGTGGTGGGGGTCGCATATCCTCGATCCATTCCTTGCCTGGTAATCTGATTTGTGGTAGTGTATATGGGTTATCCACGTCTTTTTGCTTGTCATTGGTAGGATCGATTGGTTCTGCCGGGGCAGTGGTGTTGGCGGTGGCTGGGGCAGGGGTGTTAGGTACTACCGCGACATGATCTGTTGTAGTAGAGGCTTCATTTTCCTCAACTTTTTCTTGGTCTGGGATTCCTTCAGCTGCTTACCACTCCTAGTTTTGACTGCCTTGCATTGTTCATGTGTTGCGCCTTTTAGTCTGGAGCTCAAAATTTTCACAAACTGTCCCACTTGGGTTTCCAAGGATTTCAACGTTGCCTCGTGATTTTGTAGCCACGTCTAGGTCTTGTCCATAAAAGCGTTAGTCTTTTTTATGAACTTGTTAGTGTTAGCCATATACGCATTACTTTGATTCATAAAAGCATGAAGAGTGTTTTCTAAAGAACTAGACTGCACCGGCTGTTGCGACGGCATGTGCTGTAGCGGTGGCATAGGTTGTTGGAATCCTGCGGCTGGAGCATTCTGATGCTACGGATTGAGGGCATTGTTATGGTTGCTCCAGGAGAAGTTGGGGCACTTTTTTCAAGTTGGATTGTAGTTGTTGGACATATGATTGTTGCAGTTGAAGTTTCCAACATAGCAGGCAACTCTGGGTTCTGCGGGCTTTCAGAAAAAACATGGTTACCTCCACAGTTTTCGCAAAATAAATCTATTACCTTGACTTCCTGTTGATTGTTTTGTGATTGCAAGTTCAGAACTAGCTTCGTCAATGTGGCAATCTGAGATGAAATTAAGTCCGCAGACCCTATTTCATTAATTGTGGGTTGATGGCAGACTCCTCCCATTTTGGCCGTGGGGAACTGATAATCATTCTTGGTCGTCCTGATTAAAATCTCCATGCGTTTTTCTGGCTCTTTGTCTAAGAGTATGTCGTTTGCCGAGGCATCAAGCATCATCCTAGTTGTCGTGTTGACCGCATTGTAGAACATGGTCACTTGCGTACATACTGGGAATCCGTACAAGGGGCATTTGTGTAATAGCTCTCGATATCGCTCTCAAGCCTCATGCATGGACTCGTCATCAGCCTATCGAAAAGAAGTGATCTCGTTATGCAATTTGTTAGTTAAATTTGTAGGATTAAAACGAGCTAAGAAATCACGACAAAGATCACTCCAGGATCCAATTGATCTTGCTGGGATACTGTTGAGCCAGGTTTTTGCCCTATCCCTAAGTGAATAGGGGAACAACTTCATTCTCAGAATATCCTCACGTACTCCTTGAATTTTAAATAAGTTACAAATCTGGAGGAAGGGATAAGTATATGAGTATCGTCTCCACAGGGATTCGTACTCAACCTTGGGTCTACTCCCTCGCGCTGCAAAATAAATAAAGTAAAAACACAAATTAATTGGGTGATTTGAGATAATCTAAAAATTACTAAACTAAGGAAATCCTGTAAATAAAATAAAGAAGTAATCAAGATGAGAAGATGGGTCGGATTAGAGTGTGTTGTAGTGTGGAATCCTCTTGACTTTGTTTCTAATCTTGAATGCAGCAATGCACTACTGCTGCGGCCACAATGGCTGAATCCCTTTCGCGGCAATCCCTTGCTCGTGGGCAGATGCAGTTAAGGCTCGGCAAAGCCTCCTTGGATGGTTCTGCCTCATCCCTAAGCACGAAACTCTAGTTGATGGCTGAACTCTGATGATACCTCCCGGCTTGAATCAAAGGGAAAACACCAACTGTTCATACACTTCTTTTAGCCGTTGAAACTCTAACATATCCCTAGGATGAGTTAGTTAACACCACGTGGGGCGAAAATCGTACTTATTCCTTTCGTGAGCTCAACTCTCCCGATATTGAACAAATGGATAATCTCACAAACCCTCTCCCGAGTAGAATGCAAAAATAATAAAGCCAGAATAAGCAAACCTTAACTTTTATTACATTAAGAACAAAAACTAAGTACAAAGAGTTTTCACACAACTACTAACAAACTAATCCTAACCCTAAGAAATTTAAAACATAATGAAACTAATCCTAAGCTCAATCTCTCTCTGACGATCTCTCCTCTCTTCCCCCTCTCTTGATGATGGCAAGCCCTTATATAGGGGAAGATGTAGGCACAAATCCTTCTTGGAGAGAAAGTTAAGTTGGACTTGGACTAGACTTTATTAAAGAGGTAAAGCTCTTTAATTTATTACAGTATACACTTTTGTCCAAGAGTCCAACTTTATCCTTCCTAACATGGCTCCACCCTCTTCTCGAACTCCGATTGCCATGCAAAGTGTGCAGAAAAATCCAGCGTTAAAAACTCTATAAGTCAACTACCACTTTGCCCATTTTTCCCTCTAGCGGAATGCTGCCACGACCTGGCTTTTGTTGCCTCGGCATCCGTCTGCTCTGCTCCGCAAGGCTTCATCAGCTTTCCTCAATAGAAGCTGTCATGTGGCTTGGCTCGATCAGGGTCTGTTGTCTGCTAATTCTGCCTCATCTTCCCTCCTGCTTTTTGTGTTGTGGCGGCATCTTCCTGCTCCAAAAGTGTACAACTTGGAAAAATACCAATCATGGATTAAGTAGTACCTTTTTCATAGAATAAATAGAATATAAGGCTCAAAGGCATAAACGATGAGATCTATGCATGAAAGGCCATAATGCAGCTCAAATGGGTGTAGGTTGAGTGATAATTGCCATATAAAAGGGGTCAAAATATAGGACTTTTGGGCACTTATTAGTGTTCTTGGTTTATGGTCGCGTCTCATATATATCATCAAGGTAGATTTCCGTTTGTCATTTGTGTGTGTTTGTGGCGATGCCAGGCATCATGACAACAAACAGCTTGGTCACAATGACTCGCAGGGCTGAGCCATGGAACTAGAAAATAAAGAAGGGTTTGCCATTTTCATGTGTTTAGCTTAATATTAAAACGAAAACCAATCGAATTGTGGCCAAAATGACCTTGTGACGATGTTTGTACTCGAAATATTTCTAATTTTTTTTAGAAAAAAGATTTTCTATAGTTGTTTTGACTATTATGCGCTTATTCGGGTGTTAATATCTTCGAATATCATCATGTACTAATTATACATGTATTGAAATCTTTCACCATGGGTGCGATAATCTTGACTATTATGCGTTTATTCGCGTGCTAATATCTTCAAATATCATCATGTACTGATTATACTTGTATTGAAATCTTGCCCCTTGGGTGCGATAATCTTGACTATTATGTGATTATTCGCGTGTTAATATTTTCGAATATCATCATGTATTGATTATAAATGTGTTGAAATATTGCTCGTTGGGTGTGATAATCTTGACTACTATGCATTTATTCGCATGTTAATATCTTCAAATATCATCATGTACTAATTATACATGTATTGAAATCTTGCCCCTAGGTGAAATAATCTTGACTATTATGCGTTTATTCGTGTGTTAATATCTTCGAATATCATCGTGTACTGATTATACATGTATTGAAATCTTGCCCCCTGAGTGTTATAATCTTGACTATTATGCATTTATTCGCGTGTTAATATCTTCGAATATCATAATGTACTGATTATACAAGTATTGAAATCTTTCCCCCTAGATGCGATAATCTTGATTATTATGCATTTATTCGCGTGTTAATATCTTCGAATATCATCATGTACTGATTATATATGTATTGAAGTCTTGCCCCCTGGGTGCGATAATCTTGACTACTCTGTGTTTATTCGCGTGTTAATATCTTCGATTATCATCATTTCCTTAAATCAAATTGTTCGAATACTTGCGCTTCTGGATTTATACTTCGTTTAGATACTATGCGCCCTATCTTGGAAACTACGAACATTTAGATGATTCAGTCCTTCTATGTTGCGTCTGTTCGGTAGACTTGGGGCGTTGTTCTAGGAGAAACCCATTTATATGTGAAACGTCACATAACAATCCTTTTCATTAGTGAAACGCTTTGAGAAGGGTATGGGTGTTGGCTATAAATATGTGTTTTCCTAGTTTTTCTTCTTCTCTGTTTATCCGCTTCAGTGGTTGTAGTGTCGTTGTCTAGTGTAATTGATGTTGTGTCTTACCCGACAAGTTCTGTTAGTGTACTTATTGTTCCAACTGTGGAAGCCGCGAGTGCAGTAGTTGAAGATTCGGCCTCTTTAGACGTATTAGAGGTGGTGAGATTCTTAACATAGTATTCATCATGTGCGGTTTTGGAGATGGGAGATGCTTAGCCCTTGATTTGGATTTGTGATTAGCATGTTTTGGAAATAATTTAGCTTTTCTTAGAAGTGGAGATCGTATAGCCTTTATTTACGAACCTTTCATTTTTGTTGTCGTTTTACTGTGCGTACTTACTGTGGAAGTGGCTAGCAAACCTTTCATCTTTGTGGTCGCTTTACTATGCGCACTTGCTGTGGAAGTGGCTAGCGAACCTTTCATCTTTGCGATCACTTTACTATGCACACTTATTGTGAAAGTGGCTAGCGAACCTTTCATCTTTGTGGTTGCTTTACTATGCACACTTATTGTGGAAGTGGCTAGCGAACCTTTCTTCTTTGTGGTCGCTTTACTATGCGCATTTACTGTGGAAGTGGCTAGTGAACCTTTCATCTGTGCGGTCGCTTGACTATGCACACTCACTATGGAAGTGGCTAGCGAACCTTTCATCTTTGCAGTCTCTTTACAATGCGCACTTACTGTGGAAGTGGCTAGCGAACCTTTCATCTTTGTGGTCGCTTTACTATGCACACTTACTGTGGAAGTGGCTAGTGAACCTTTCATCTTTGTGGTCGCTTTACTATGCGCACTTACTGTGGAAGTGGCTAGCGAACCATTCATCTTTACGGTCGCTTTACTATACGCACTTACAGTGGAAGTGGCTAGCGAACCTTTCATCTTTGCGGTCGCTTTACTATGCGCACCTACTGTGGAAGTGGCTAGCGAACCTTTCATCAACAGGGATTACTTCTTCTCTTTTAGCAGGAAGACTATGATGGCTCCTCACATCCCTCATCCGAACTTCCTGCTTCTTGTGTCCATACTCTCCCCCATGTCACTTGTGGCCCTCTTACTTTTCTATTCTTACAGAATGATAGGGTTCCTCTTCTCTATTAGGGTTTGAGGGCTCTGGGTTTCGTACACTTTCAGCTTAAGTTTTTAAAGGTCTTACGGTTGTGGCTCCATGATTGTTTTTTATTGCATGCATGTACCCTTTTTTTGTCATTCCAGCTGCTTCTCTTGGTGCCTCCATGATTCCCATCCTATTCTGCATGCCGGCTAGTTGGTTACTTCTGGCTTGAAATAGGGAGGTTTTCTTTTTCACTTCTTCACCCTTTTTTCCTATCTACGTCCATTCCTCCATTTATGCTTTTGTCGGAGGTCGCTCTTCGTTGTTTTCTGAGAATCAGACTAAAAAGCAAAGGATCCACGCTCACCGCACCAATTGTTGATCACATAAGCAGCACCTCTAGACAGTGGTTTTAGGGTCGCTCTTAGGGTGGAGAGGAGAAGTTCTGATCAAGTGTTTGGGGTACGGTCTGCCCCTTTGGCCTGTGTCAACTGAGGGCGTGATTTTTTATAGGAGTCTGGATGAGGTAAGGGCACGTGTCGGCTGAGGAGGACATGTGTCTTAGTGATTTGAGTATGCTGTAACTCGAGTGTCGGTGTGAATCACATGCATCATCACGTGGTCTGGAGTAGTATCCGTATGCTAAGTTCGTCACAGACAATAATTGGCCGTTCACGCAGTCTGGGTCTATTAGTACGTTCGCAAGTAATCTACTGATTGGGCATCCGCATGGTAGTTTGTTGGTACTAACAATTTTATTTAATGATATATTATGCAAAGTATGGTTATCTGATATATCTCTATGAATGTTGATTTCGATTCGGTTGAACATCACTGAATATAACCCAACCTAATTTATTCCACTCACAATATCAAAATTTAAACTTCTAATCCTATTTAAGAATCTTAATGTCTCAATTGGTCTCAGTTGGTGGTACATAATAAAGGTAAATAATGAAGAAATATATGGCAGACAAGCCAATTTTCAACGTAGTTCATTTCCCAATGTTGAAATGTAAATACAAGTCAAATTAGAGTTTAAGTGCTACCAGTAAGCCAATTTTCAACGTAGTTCATTTCCCAATGTTGAAATGTAAATACAAGTCAAATTAGAGTTTAAGTGCTACCAGTGTGATTCTATATAGATACATCAGCCACAATTAAGTTTTTGGCTGAGTTGCTACATTTGATAGAAAAAAGAAATAAAATTACCAAAACCAGTCTCGGCTTATTTCCACAATTCATCTTCACAAAGCCTAGAATTGGATTTGGTTCCCCCCATCCCCTTCTGTACATAACTTTAATCACCAACCACTGTTCTTCAACCTGTAAAAGATGTAGAGGTGAAAATTGCAAAAGAATAGTTCTCTTCTCTATATGTGTTTCTTGGGTGTATAAATGTACAGTTCAGTTTACACTAGCAGATGTTCATTGTCAGGAACTGCTTCAGTCGATCTCTAGAGATGAGTTCGGTTCTGAACTTTGCCTCCATTCTGCACGGTCTACTCTCAAGTGACAATAGATTGCCTACTATGATGGTAAAATAAGTGCCAAATGAGCCTTCGACCCCATTGGAACTATCATGAATGCAGCTAATATCCAGCCTCCAAGAACATCAGCTAATAACTGCAGTTAAAACTTCCATAAAGAAGCATGTATTATCTCCGAGGAAATTTGAATCGGTGTCCCTAACTAGATTCCCCCATTACGACCTAGCATTGATGAACCTGGATTAAGGTCCAGTGATGGTTTCAACTTCACATGGTCCCTCAAGAGTTGCTGAGACACATGATCAGCCAGGACTGGCTGTCCATAGTGTTCCCTATGATCCCCATGCCCAGGCCATCCATACTGTTTTCCAAAAGCGCCAGTATCTGATGAAATCATTTCTTGAGAAGCATTAGAAGCTTGTGAAATCCCTCGAAACATGTCAAGCTTGGGTTCTTGATAAGGGTGGCTAGCATTTGCATACAAATTATTTTGGGACCTTGGGAGTATTCCGATACCTTCATGCAAATAGGTCATTGGCTGTTTTTGGTGATGAAATGGAATGGCACCACTACCACCAGTAAGAGGAGTGGATGAACCAGAGAGAGCATGAGGGGTAGATATAGGAGAGGGGGACATCCTTCCACTACAATTTTGCGGTGACCTTGCATGTAGTAGAGGACTGCCACTGGGAGAAACTGGGCACGACATGTTCCTTGGTGTATGAGCATCACTGCAATGGAGCATAAATAATGATATGATAAAAATCATAATAACACCAAAAGATAATGATCAGATATAGATCAGAGCAGATATTGTTGACAAGTCAACATCTTGGTAGTAGTCACATTTTCTCTAAATGCAATTGTGAAAGTAGATAAAATTCAATACATCAAGAATCGAGGGGGCAAAGGTATTAAGACCAAAGCATTTGGCTGAAAAAAGACCGTAGTTACATGTCATCAATCTATAATCACTCATGAAAACATAGTACCACATCTAATAACAACATGCATTATAGTGATAAAAATTATCGTTAGAATCAGTTAAAAACACTGTTCTATATAGTGATTGGATGCTGACCGATCTATGACTACTATCATGTTCAAGAAATGTGGTTTCCTATGTTAACTTTTCCCCTTATAGGCCAACAACATCATTGTTCAAGAAATTTGTAGCACATGTCAGCAATTTTGCAAGTTCTTTTAAAAGTTAAGCTATTTTAAGCTTAAAGCAACCAAAGGCCCTCTGTCTACCGAGTTTGTATGCAGCATAACCCCTCATATGTGCATTTAGGCATCATGTTTAAGCTGCACCTACAAGTACCAGCTGTTTACATGTGCGAACAAGTGCATCCATGTTAGAGGGGGAGAGAGAGAGAGAGAGACCTGGATCCTGATCCTGTTTTTAAAGCTCTGCATGGAAGGCTAGCTGTACCCTCTGAATCTATGCATGGGAAATTTCTAGCATTTCCGATTCCCTAATGAGATATTGGAAAGCAGAATGCAGCAGTTAGCAATGTCAGTAAAAACCTGAACAGATGATAATGATAAACAAAATCAAATATACGAAACTTTTAATTATGTCTATACCAGAGTTCTCATTGCATTTGTAACTGCAGGTGATGGATCTGATGCATCAGCACTGAAAAAGTGTCTCTCTAGCGGTGCCGCATTTTTCACAAAAGGATGCTCTAGAAGCCAAGCTGCCGTAGGGCGATGTAACGGGTTTCTTTGTAAACACTGCCTCACAAAGTCCTTTCCCTCATCTGAAAGACTATCAGGAATAGCTGGAAGTTCTTTACTGTTGCCAATTTTGAACATAGCAGCAACCTTTGAAGTAGTACAAAAATGACAGTCAAAAAGCAAAAATGCTTTGCCATATTACTGATGACACTTATTTTTTGCAGTACCAGGCAAATTCCAAATTCATGCCTGTGTATTAAAATTCACTTACCCCTTCATACTGGCTCCAAGGCGGTTTTGTGGTAGCCATCTCCAAAACAGTGCACCCAAGGCTCCATATATCAACAGCTAAGTTACATCCATTTGAGTTCTTTATAACCTGGAACAGGAGATGGAATAAACAATATTAATAAAAATCAACATAGAAGTGATAACCTTGTAATAGACACTATAAAACCATGTACACCTCAGGTGCCATCCAATAGGGGCTTCCTTTGAACGATAGCGGACAAGATGACCCTGTAATCTGCAAAATATTTCAGATAACCAATATAAGCATTTAGAGACATGCAATATGTGCAATTGGTCATTAAGTATCCTATCTAATAAGCAGTAAATTACAAGTATTACTTTTTCTTACTAGGATTAGGATAGTGGGATTTATTGTAAGAAAATGACTCGGGAATCTAAATTACTTAAGATAATATCATATGAAAGGATCTATGTTGGTTAAACAAAACAGCAACTGTATTACTTGTTTTTGATGTTGTAGGTAAAACCATTAATTATGAAATTATAGAGGAAGTGCTCTTACATGCTTTGCCATCCCAAAATCAGCCAGTTTCACTCGTCCATTGGGATCAACCAGTATGTTTGCACCTTTTATGTCTCTGAAGATATTGCACAAAATAGCAAATTATACTCCAACATAATTGACACATTGGACTTATTCCCAACGTGAAATACCAATTACCAACCCAGTATAACCAGAAAATAAACTCACCTATGAACGGTATTTTTAGCATGCAAGTAAGCCAACCCAGACAAAATTTGTTGAGTATAATTTCGAATGGCACTTTCACCAAACTGGCCATACTCTTGAAGAAGTTTATAGATGGAGCCACCAGAAACATACTCCAAGTATATGTAAAGTTTATCATCTATCTGTTCATGAAATAAAAAGGTATATAATGGAATTAGAACAAATCAACTGCTTGAATTGATCTATTTATATTTAACTTGAACTAATGATGACAAAACAAATACGGGAATGACCTTTTCACAAGGTCTAAAAATTCAAAACAACAGAAGACTCACAGTTTCATATCCATAATATTGCACTATATTTGGATGTCGTAAGTGACTAAGCAGCATAATTTCCTGCCAAAACACTGTCCATTAGTATAAAGATCACCTAAAATCATTAACACCAAAATAAAAATCAAAACTTAAATGAACATCAGGGGAAAATATTCCTGTTCTTAAAACCAGAATTTCCAGCAAATGTCTTTTGATAATAAAAAAAATCTAAAAGAAAATGGCATGCCTGTCCCAACTGCTGTGCACTTTCCTTTGATTTGGCATCATCAGAAAACAAGGTCACTTCCTTCATTGCACACATCTCCCCACTTTCACTAATGCAAGAGAAGGGGGGAAAGATGAAAAAGAGAGAAAACAATTGAAGCATGAAAATAACCAGAAAATTCTGCAAAAGTTTGTGTGTGTGTGTGTGTATAAACCACCACTTGGGAAAAAATAACATCAATAACCTTCAACCAGTAGAGCCCATATTCAAATTTGATGATATGATAAAGATAACAATCATTTACCCAAGCTCAAACAATATAATAAGAAAAATATCCAGGAGCAATCTAACATAAAGATAAAGTTGCACCAAGCAATAACCTCTTTGACACACCTGTTAAAACCAAGATAGACATGTCCAAATGTACCCCTCCCCAGCAATCGTCCTTTCTTCCAGCGGGAGCAAGGGCTTGTTGGGTTTTCTGCCCTACCAGGACTTCGGGGTAATGATGGAGATGTTGCTGCAGAATACCCAGGTGAAAATGGGTAAGTATTAGATATTGTTATTGGGGGAAGTGGCAATCTATGGCTTTGCTGTTTCCCATCATCGGGTCGGCTAGTAGGTGACTCAGTGGCAGCCCCTGCTGCTCGTGGATGCAAAGGGGTGACGGCACCACTGTGTATTCTAGAGCTGGGGCCAGGGCTTGTCATTCTGGGACTAGGTATAGGAGAACACTCAGGGCTACACCTACTTTGCGGCCAAAGCAACTGTCCGGACATATCTCCACCAACAGAATTATGGCCTGAACCTGGACTAGAGCAGTGTCCAGATCCCAGGAAAACTATGTCAGAGGAAGGCTTTCCAGTGCCAGGGCCAGAGTTCCAAACTTGCTCAAGACCAAATGCTCTCATCGGACTTCTTGAAGGACTCGACATTGAGCTGTCTGGAGCACTAGAGAAAGCACCACGTTGAGGAATCTGTAAATCCTGCACATGACTGTTCACCGCTCCTCTCTTAGGTGATATGGATAGGTACTGATTATGAAATGATACATTAGCTGACTTCAGTATCTCTTTGGAGTCCTGATTGATATCAAGCAACTGATCCATGTGCTTTGTGCTGCGTAAAAATTAAAATGATAATTGATCAGGGATGCCATATAAGAACTGAAAGTAGTACAGTTCAAAAACACTATAACGTTAAATGATATCATATTAGTTACTCACCCAGATGGACTGTTCGCTGCAGTTCTCTGCCCATTCTCATAATCAGAAGTCAGGGGGCTACGGGAATCAGATGGGTCATCACTATCAATAGAGCTATCACTAAAAACAGAAGCAATAGCAAAATCTCCATCACCATCAGCACGATCCAGTTTCTTAGCAAGTTCTCCAGGTTTTGGCAAGGGTAAAAACAGTGATGGCTTTGAACCTCTGTCGACTCTTGGTCTTATTGATGCATTAATTCCAGAATTGGTACGTAAAATGTTAGCATGATGCCCTGCAGGAAGAGGAAGCGGTTGGGCACGAGGCCTTTCAGCAAAACTTTGACAGCGTGATACTTGCATGGAGGGTGATGGTGATCGCGATGAGACTCGAGAGAGAGATCCCCTTTCCAAAACAGCACGGCTCCTTCGAGAACCCCCTGATCTGCTAGTAGTTTTTTCATCAGATGTGATCTTAAGCTTACGATTAATAGCATCAATGAAACTCTCCTTGCTTGCTTTCTTTTTGTCTTCTTTGGATGAAGACTTTCCCCACCATGGAGGCATATTGAAGTAACAGAGAAAATTCAGAGCGCAAGATCCCCTTCTTAATTACAATTGCCACCAACTTCGAAATCAGTGATCATACTTGCTGCTGATACATTAAACTTCAACCGAGTCCATTGACATTTTCCTTAACTTGATTGCTTTAAAAGCACAAAGATGGGACATAAATTTGGGCTTGCCAATTAAAGCATGTTGCAGTCTCTAAAAATACATTATCCTGCAAGAACCTGCATACAAGCTTCATCATGAACCTCTAGCTAAGGATGTAGCAAAAGATAATAAAAACATAAACAAGAATTATACTAAATATACAGGTAGGAAGATAATGATAACATAGAAGCAGTACAGAGACAGCATAATTTCAGAATCATGTTAGAGCGCAAAAATCATAGGATGTTTACAATTTTCCGGCATTAACTTTCTCTTTAAAAAATCATACATACAAGTTGCATTAATTTCAATTTCACATCTAAAAGTCATAACTTTGAGTTTATTGCCTAACTAATCATTGGTCCACATCCCTAGATAGAACATTTAGTCCAAAACTACTTCTAAAGTTGTAATTAATCATCATAGCATTCCAGCTCAATTTTACAGCTAAAATAGAGCAGCTATTGAACTTTTTTTTGAAGATGCTATTGAACTATTTACACAAGCAAAAGGGGGGGACCTTGCCACTCAAGTTATTACTACCAAAACAGTCCAAAATTCGGATACCCATTTCTGCACATAAAGTGAGACATAATAAAATCAATCTAAAAACCCAAAACGCGGTTTCCAAGCTGGATCTACAAATTAAACCAATTCATGTATCCAAATAAAGGGGGAAGACGAATTCACAGCAATTAACAAAAGTTGGTAACTTAATATCTGAAAATTTATACAAAAAAAGAACTCAAATCAAAATCCCTTCTCTAATTCTTCACAACCTAAAATTTAAAAATAAAACATAGCCCATGAGTTAATGTAATAAAAAGTGGTTGAAGTGAAGAATGAAAGGCTCAAATTACACTCTACACTCTAGAAACAGAGTAACCTTCACCAATTCCAAGCTTGAACAGAAACAAATCAAATGCTGAAAACCATCAGAAATCATCAAGATACTCCGAATGTTCAGCTCAAAACACCCAAAAAAGGCTCAAAAGGAGAGGGGAAAACAAACCATTACTTACAAGTGAAGTGTAAGTATAGCCCGTCTAAATGAAGTGTCAGCTTTCAGAGAGACGGCAAAGAGAAAGCTCAATAGGCTCTAAAATGAATGCAAGAGAGAGAAAGCATACCCGAGAGATTTTTGTTAATTCTAATTTCTTTAATACTATGTTTTTTAGTAATAATAATAATAATAGAGTGCTGTCTTTGTGCGTTTAAATAAGAACTGAAAAATTAAAGGCTTAATTGTTAAATTAAACTATTTATTTTAAATAAAGTATTTTGCAGGGTGTTTATAATTTTTAAAGTTACCTATTTAGGTATTGCGCCATTAATTTATTTTTAAAATATTCCTATATTTTTTAAATTCACAAAATAATTTTAAAATTTTTAGATTCCTAAATTTGGTTATTGTAGTTGTCGTTCATCATGCTGTCGGCGACGAGATGAAACCTTCTTCTCTTGTCACGAGATTCGAACACCGTTCGTAGGCTGATTGGCCGCCATTAGCAGTCGATCGTTTTTCTTTTACGAGTTCGACTTTATTTCGGTAATAGGCATGTCATCCGACGACGAGAGAATGGGAGAAATGATCGTGGGGGTCTAGTGACGAAAGTGGTGGGCATGCCATCGGCGATTGACGACAGTAACGACTGGAATCGAGATTTAAGACTTAAAAATTTAGGGATTGAGGACTATTTTGAGGGTTTTTTTAGATTCTAGGATATTTTTGAAAATAAAACATGTCATGTGTCATGTTTTTATTAGCTAACGAATTTTTATAACGGTTGTTAACGACAAGACACCTAAATAAAAATTTTAAAAATATTAAGCACCTACTTAATCTGAAAAATACTTTGAGCACATATCTAAAAAATTAAAAGTATAATTTGGGCAGTTACAGGGGCGGAACTAGAAATTTTTAAAGGGGGGACCAAAATGAAATTTAAAAAATTAAAAATATATGAAGGGAATCAAAATGAAATTAAAAATTTTTACGGGGGCCAAACTAAAAATTTGCAAATTTTAAAGGGATTATAAAAGTAATTTTACCTTTTTTTTAAAAAAATTTTATCTTATTACTAATGAAAAAAAAATTAGGGGGCATACCCCTTAAACCCCCTATGGTCCGCCCATGGGCAGTTATTTGTATATTAACCAAAATTAAATTATTTTTAAAATGTTTGAGAACTTCCTGTAGAAAATTTTTTCGGGCCCAAATTTTTTTTTTTTGGTGTATGATAATGACCGTTAGATTTACCTTTGTTGACAACAAGTTCAAAAATTCCGTCAAGCCCTTGATGTAGTAATGGGGTGTATTGTGGCTATTATGGTAACGGATGCGTTGGAATGATTACCCCTTTTTTCATTTATTTAAACGGCAACTTACTTAAAAAAAATATTCCCATTATCATCTTCCCATATGCTTTACGCAATTAGGTGTCTTTTTTATTATCTTTTTCAATGGAAGATCCCTGGTCTTTTTTGTTCAATAAATAGTTTAAAATCAATTCAATAAATTTGTTCAAAATGAATTCGGTTTAATTAAAAAAACAACATTAAATTGATTTTTAAAAGAAAAAATATTTGATGCATTATGGGCATTCAAAATGAGTACTCGTAATTTTAGGTATATGAGATTTCGAATATTTAAATTTTAAGTACTAAAAATTGCGTCTCATGATCCGACCGATGAATATTGTGTACTCATAAGTGAGTTGCTCGTAATAAATGGGTACCCGTAATTTTAGGTCATAAGGTATCTTGATCAAATTTGTGTTTTTTTTTTCAAATCATGCATTTTAAACTAATTCAAAAAGATTATAAATTCTAGCATAGTACATCATCATTCAATGAAGACACACGGCGAGAATTTAGTACAATTGTCACTCCAAGAATTCACCATGTACTAACTATTGTATTATATAGGAAGAATATCTTATCTTAATATCTCTTTCTCTAAAGCACCCATAACAAGATCTCAAGGCCTATCTGAAACCATCGAAGTAAAATTCAACCATAACACGATGACCACTTAAATATAAGCAACGTTACTTCTTACGGCTTTTAGAAGTGACTATTCCTCAACTCGGAGCCTGACTAATAAAGCATACGAGTAACGTTTCTAACAGATCAATACCGACGCCATATGAGTCGTGTTTTGGTATTGCATGGAGCTAGAATCGGTACTCCTTTACACCACTATCACTTGCAACCATTTATCGATTCACACGAGTAGCATAAAACTCTAACCCGAACTAAACTTCGTACTTCCCATCACTTAACAAGTTCACTTTACTTAGGTGGTGACCAATCACACGGTCAACGGTTCTCAATTACTTCGACTCGTGTCGTTGCCCCACTCTCAACTTCTTTGGTGATCAAGTACTCAAAATTTCTCACTGTTGGGGTAAACACAACCTTTCCTCCACGAAATACACCAATGTCAAAACAAAATGGTCTCGAGCAGCTCGAAACTCCACTAATGATCTTTGGCTCGTTCCAAGGGAATTGTGATCAAAATCAAAAGCTTTTACGAAGTCTCAAGTCTTAAATCTCATTAGCTAATCACGTGAGTAATTAGCTTTCTCAATACATAAGGCATTCCAGTAACTACATTGTTATCTCTCTTATTTCCAAAATTCTCATTCGTCTATGCAGACATCAAATGTTACCACGACACGTCTTAGAGAGAGAAAACCTTATTCCGAACATCATTTCGAAATTATTAACCTCTCACACTTTAACCATAAGCAATCTCATTATGTTCTCAACAATCGGTTAACAAGTCGTTCCCCCATTAGAAGGCGAATAATGGCTATTTACTGTCACATAGAAACTGTCGACGATTCATGCATCAATCTAACGAACCAACTTCTTATGAGCGAACAAGTTTAGTTCACCCTTCGGAGAAACACTTAGACGAAAGAAACCTCGTTCGAATTGTGCCCTCACAATTGAACCTCTGGCTTTCTCAATTAGGTCGGTGTCCTTCGATAAAAGCGATGGTATAACCCCCTAGACCGGCCTATAAGGAACGGCCATGTCTAACAAGGAACATCTCAACTTTTAAAAAATCCAAGTAGAAAACATGTCCAAATTTCAAATATCTAATTTGAAAACATACTTGCGTAGACCGGTATAGGATGATGAAATTATATATGAAAATATCAGATAATAGTTACAAAATAAGCTATATCAAATATAGTGAAAATAATCAAACCATCTCTACACATTCCAAAATATAGGCACATGTCACCCTGAAAGAACAAAATGGTGGACAGAAACATTACAAACTAGATATAGTACTAAATGCGTCGATCCTCCGAAAGCCAGGTAGAGGGTAACCTATCTAAAATATCTGAAAGAGAGAAAAATTTGGGGAGTGAGCTAGGGAGCTCAGTGCGTTCCACTAAGTGCAGAATAAAACATTTAATTAGTTTAGACATGTACAAATAATTTCAGAAAATCATGTTATAAAAGCAACCAAAGTTTTCAGGTAAAAGCTAGCTACCCTCCAACCAAACTTCAGTATGTAGTTCCCCAGAACTGCATCTATAAAGGCATTAACCCAGGGCTATTGTGCGTAGATACCAACCTAAGGGAATACCTTAGGTCCAGTAGGAATTATCCTAGTTAAAGCATAAGAACCTGAAAAAGTAGGAATTACCCTAGTCGAAGCAGAGAAACCTGTTACACTAGAAATTACCAGTCGGATCAAGACTGAACCTGTAGAGACTTCATATACTATCCCAAGTTCCACTAGTAAAACAGTCTATGTAGTGATTACAGTTATCAGTAGTAAGCAGTAGTAACCGTAGAAATAAAGCTTGCAATTATTTTCAGTAAAGCAATAACTAGAGAGCATGCTACTCAAACATAAATAAGGTAGATAAAGTGATCATGCTTAAAATCAGAAAACATATTATGTTTCGCAAAATAAGAAAATGCTAGTCATGTGCACACGATTAGTTCCAATAAAACATTTATTTAGCACACAAGGAACACACCTCAAAAGATCAGGCCAGTTGGTCTGATGGTCTACTCAACACTGATGTGACGCTCCGATGTTGTGCTAGAACCTAAGACACAACGAATCTTAAATTAACACGACGAATTCTTTACTATGATAATTCACAACGTAGCTATACATACGAGTCACAACAGAATCACGCTGTCGCACGTGTCGAGAGGAGCTGGGCTGGGCAGATGCACGGTCGGGAGAGTCTCTAGTACCTTTAAACAAATATTACCAAGTGTCAGTCCTTTATTTAATAACTTCTCTTAAATAAATTAACTTAATTCATATGCATGTTTAGGTTCAGCATCAGATTCAAAGGCTTTCATATTAGAATTTCGCAAAACATATTTCAAAATCGGACTCAAGACGACGAAAAACATTAAATAGGGGTTTTCGGAAAAAAAGTTAACTTTTTGGTCAAAGTCAACTAAATTGACTTGGACGAGTTGACTCAGACATGTTGACTCGGTGAGTTAACCCAGACAGGTTTACTCGGTTCGAGCCGGGTACGAGTCAGACTTGGGTCGGGTCAGATTCGGGTCGGTTTGGGCTTATGCTAGACAGGTCAGATATCCAGGCTTTGGGCCTTAATAGGCTGGCCCACTCTCATTTTAACCAAACATGCCCTGTCTGTTATATCCGGTCTGGGCCGGTCCGATTTGCTCTGTGGGTCAGGCTGGTTCAAACCGATTCAGATGTTGGGTAATAGAGCAACAACCGAAATTCATCCCTGGCGACGCATGACTCTCACGCGTGGCCTTAACCGACCAAAAAATGTAGAAACAGATTCAACTCACCCATCATATTAAATATCCCAAATTTAGGTCGAAAAATCTTACCTACTTACCCAAAACGGAGGTGACAAGGTTGGAAACAATGTACCTCTAGAGATGCTCCAAACGGCGACGGACGGGAGATAAAAAGGGAGAGTTTTGTTCTGCTCGGCACGTAGATCTCGTTTGTGGCGATGGTGCGGCAAACGACACTAGAAACGTCAAAAAATAGAATAGAAACCTTGTTTTTCTCCCACTGAACCTTTCAGGCAAAACTTATGGCAAACGATGGAGTTTCACCGCGAGTGGCAAGCAGGGTTGAGGTCAGGGCACGACGGCGAACACACTAATGATGGTGGTGATGGCCACGGCGCGGCGGTGACGACAATCGAACGGGTGGCCGGTGGGGAAGGTGAAGAGTTGGTCAGAGAGAAAGAAATATATGAGCTATTTTTCTTAAAATTTGAAATGGCATTGATGGCTGGTAGGTGGGGAGTCAGTTGATATATTTAATTTGGGTTCAAAACCCCATATTTCTACTTCAAGTATTATCCATTCCAACACTTAACAGATATGGGCACTTGGCTCAAACGGTTAAGCACAAGCATAAACAACCAAGGGTTAAGGGTTTAATCCCCCTTGGATGACATTTCTTATTTTAATTTACATCATAATTTTCCTTTTCATCTTTAATTAGCTTTATTAAATTAGGGGTGTTACAACTCTCACCCTAAAAAGAAATTTCGGCCTCAAAATTTACCTAAGTTAAACAGAAGTGGAAACTGTTTCTTCATCGACTTGAGAGTCTCCTATGTAGCTTCTTTTGGGCCACGATTACTCCACTGAACTTTAAACGTAAGAATACTCCGGTTCTTCAAAACTCTTTCTTCTTGATCCAAAATTTGAACATGCTCCTTCTCATATGACAAATCAGGCCTAAACTCTACATTCTGAACCTAAATAACATGACTCAGATCTGGATGGTATTACCTCAACATGGACACATGGAAGACATCATGAATACAACTAAGCTAAGGAGCCAACTCAACCTGATAGACAATTGGCCCGACTCTCTTTAGAATGCGGTACTGTCCAATAAATTTAGGACTCAGCTTACCATTGCGTCCAGATCCCAGAACTTTCTTCCATGGAGATACCTTTAGATAACTTAATCACTGACATCAAACTCGATATCCTTTCTCCTGCGATCAATGTAAGATTTATGTCTATCAAAAGCCTCTTTTAGACGATCACAAATCAATTTGACGATCTCTTTAGTCTTACGGACTAACTCTGGACCCAAAGTCTTCCTATCATGCAACTCAATCCAACATATATGACTACGATATTTACGCCCATACAAAGCCTCATACGGATGCTAACATGATAAATGTTATTATATGCAAACTCGACCAAGGGTAAGAAATCCTCCCAACTGCCACGGAAGTCTATCACACATCCCCGCAACATATCCCCCATGATTTGAATCACTCTCTCTAATTGACCAATCAACCTGAGGATGAAAGGACGTACTAAAATTCAAATGTGTACCCAAGGCCTCTTATAGGGCCTTCTAAAATCGGGAGGTGGATCTTAGTTAAAAATAATAGATAAAGGCACACCATACAGTCTGGTAATCTCAAAAATATATAATCTTACCAGCTTCTCCAAAGAATATGTAACTCGAACAGGAATAAAATTAGTTGACTTAGTGAGTCGATTAACAATCACCCAAATAGAATCCTTTTTAGAAGGAGTTAGAGGAAACCCAGTAACAAAATCCATCATGATACGCTCCCACTTCCACTCAAGAATCTTAATGGGCTACAACAATCCAGAAGGATGTTGATGTTCTGCCTTAACCTGCTGGCAAGTCAAACACCGTGACACATAATCAGAGATGTCTTTCTTTATACCAACCCAGCGATATCTCTGTCTCAGATTCTGGGATGCTATGAGCCTCACTAAGAATGTCTCGCTTCAAGTCGGCATCATCAGGTACAAAGTAACGATGCTTGAAGCACAAAACTCCATCCTGATCAAAAGCATAAACAGTGGTGGATCCTTGCTCAACCTGCTGTATGACAGGATGTAAAGAACTATCTAGGAGTTGTTTTGCCTTAATCTCCTCGGCCAAAGTCGGTTTAACCTGCAACTCTGCTAGTAAATTGTCATCATCATAAATACCCATCCTAGAAAACAGAGACCTCAGGTCTAAAATAGCCTTATGGCTCAAATCATCGGCAACAACGTTGACTTTCCACGAGTGGTACTCGATCTTACAATCGTAATCCTTAAGAAGCTCAAGACAACAACGATGTCTCAAATTAAGATCTTTATGTGTAAGGAGATATTTCGGGTTCTTCTGATCAATATAGATATAACACTTTTCTCCATAGAGATAGTGTCTCCGTATCTTCAGGGAAAAAACACATCGGCCAACTCCAGATAGTGGGTAGGGTAATTACACTCATGCAGCCTCAACTAGCAAGATGCATAAGCAATTACTCTTCTATTCTGCAGCAAAACACAACTAAGTTCGGAGTGTGAAGCATTGCTATAAACCGTAAAATCCTTCTCAGGCTCAGATTGAGTCAAAACTGGAGCTTGAGTTAGAGTTGTCTTCAATTTCTCGAAACTCTCCTGTTGAACATCAGTCTAGATAAATGGAACATTCTTCCTCAAAATCTTCATCAAAAGAGCAACAATGATAGAAAACCCTTAATGAAACATCTATAATACACAACTAAACTCAAGAAATTACGAATCTCAAAAAAAATTGGGTTGCTTCCAGCTCACAATGGCCTCTATCTTACTTGGATCAACCTGGATACCTTGAGCCAATACCACATACCCAAGAAACGTCACCTCGCTGAGCAAGAATTCACATTTACTCAACTTAGCATACAATCGATGCTCCATGAGAGTCTGTAGAACATTCCTCAGATGCTCAACATGTTTAGCCTAAGACCAGGAGTCGACCAGGATGTCATCAATGAACACCACCACAAACTGATCCAAGTAGGGTGAAATACACGATTCATCAGATCCATAAAGGCAGTCGAACATTAGTCAATCCAAATGGCATCACTAGAAACTCGCATGCCCATATCTGGTACGAATAATAGTCTTCGCAACATTAGACCCCTTTATCTTCAACTAATATTACCCGGAACGAAGACCAATCTTCGAGAAAATCATAGCTCCCCAAAATTGATCGAACAAGTCATCAATCCTAGGAAAAGGGTATTTATTCTTGACCGTCATCTTATTCAACTTCCTATAATCGATACACAACCTAAGAGAACTATCATTCTTTTTAACGAATAGGACTGGAGCTCCCCAAGGTGAAGAGCTAGGTTAGATAAAACCTCAATCAAGCAACTCTTGCAACTGAATATTTAACTCATTAAGCTCTTTAGGAGCCATACGCTAAGGAGCCATAGATACTGGTGTAAAATTCGGATAGATCTCAATCTCAAACTCAACATCCCTATCTGGTGGTAACCCAGTAACTTCTCAGGGAAAACATCATGAAACTCACTAACAGTGTGAACGTCCTCAATCTTTGACAAAGAACCCTTGGTATTCAGAAAACATGCAATGAAGGTATGATATCCCTTCTTGATCATCCTGTCAGCTATTAGAGCAGACACTACATTTGATAGAAAACCCCGACACTCTCCAACTAACATCATTGTTCGGTCATCAGAAGTCTTCAACACGACTTTCTTGGACTCACAATCTAGATTAACTCGACGTTCGGTCAACCAATCCATGCCAAGAATTAGATTAAACTCTTCTAACGGTAGCTCCATAAATTTATCTGGAAAGATTTCCCTTTGAACCTTAAGAGGGCATCGCATGAAAACCTTATCCACAACCACTAACTGACCCACTGGACTCATAACAGTAATTGCATTCTCGATGGTTTCATATGGAATCTAAAGGTCTCGAGATATAGATCTCGAAATGTAGGAATGAGTGGAACCGTTATCAAGCAAAGCAAAGTATGGAACATAATATATAGTAAATGTACATGCAATGACGTTTGGCTCATCTCTGTCATCGCGGCGTCTAGTAGCATAAACAAGTGCAGGATGTATGGCCTTACTCACGACTAGTCCCCCCAATCTGATGTGATCGGCCTCTACTATTAAACCTAGCAGCAGTCCCAAAAGCTCTACCATGGTTATTTCCTCTGGCCAGAGTCTGAACAGATGTATGTGAATGAGTAGGTGTCTGGGTAGACGCCCAACCTGCAGAAGGTGGTTTTGGACACTCTTTCAAGAAGTGATCCATGGATCCATATCGAAAGCAAACCCCTACCAACTTCCAACACTCTCCTCCATGTCGTTTACCATAATGCTCACATGCAAGCAATGAAGAAAATCTCGAGGCGTCACCTCGGCAGATAGTTGGGCCCGGGGGTGCCAAAGGCCTAGAATTTGTATTACTCCTCTAAGGGTCCGTAGTGCGAGTCCTCTTATCTAGACGTGCATGGGACTCACCCTGGCCATAAGGTCTCCTAAATCGATCTCGACCTCGACCTCTACTACCCTAACTAGCCTCTAACAACTCAATCTCCTCAACAGTCTTGGCCCAATTCACCAGGTCCTCAAACACCTTATCATGGTGAGTAGCAACCCGCGAATGTATCCCAATCCAGAGTCCCTCTAAGAACTTGTCACATCTGTCTTCTTCGGTGGTTACCAAACCAACACTATATCTCTGCAAATTCAAAAACTCTAACTCATACTCTGCAACAATCATAGAACCCTATAACAGGCTTTTAAAAGCATATCGTCTCTCTCTCAAGAATTGATCGCCCAGGAAAAGATTCTTAAACCGTTCCTTGAAGAATTCTCATGTCAACCGATCATAAAGGGCACTACTCACAATAGACTCCCACCAAGTGTGGGCATTCCCATCTAGCATGGATACAACACCCAAATATTTCCTAGTTGGCTCTAAAACCAATCGATCCATACGTCTCTTGGTGTCATACAACCACTCCTCAGCCTCGGTCGGTGCTCCACTAAGAGATCCCGAGAAGGTCTTGACCCCGTTAGCAATCAAGGTCTGAAAGGTGGGGACTTCAGGTGTGATGCCTGATGCGCTTACTACATCCTGAACTAGCTGGAGAAATTGTCTACTCAAAGTCTCATTAGTGACTTCAATCATAAGCTCTGACCCAGAAACGGTCGCTTCTCTAACTAGAGTAGTCGTGTCAATAATGGGAGTAGGTGGCAGAGTAGTCGAAACTGAAAGACCATGAGGGGCGAGAAGCTCAGCAAGTGCCGAAAGATCTACGGGGGGGGGGGGGGGGCAAGAGCATATACTAGAGCAGGTGGATCAACCATTGGATCATCAATCAGGTTGGCAAATCTAGCAATTCGACCTTGCCCATGGGTGGGTCGACGACCCATTATGGTGCTTATCGTAGAATCTCTACAAGAGGGGTAAGACCTAAGGTTAATTTATGACATTAGAGAATCGAACACAATTAAACATGAATTTTTTGGTGACACGACCCCATTTTATAACACATTTGTAAGACGTTTAAAAACAATACTTTAAATGGACTCATCCACAGTCCGAGGTTATAAGACCAAATGCTCTGATACCAACTAAATGTAATCCTCTAGACCGACCTACGCGGAATGACCATGTCTAACAGGGCACATCTCAACTTTAATAGAATCCAAGTAGAAAACATGTTAAAATTCCAAACATCTAATTTGAAAAGATACTTGCGTAAACCGATATAGGATGATGAAATTATATATGAAAATATAAGATACTAGTTACAAAATAAGCTATATCAAATATAGTGGTAAATACCTGTAACCCCCTCGTCCCGGTCCAGACGCATGACCGATCCAAGTGGGCTACACAAGGATAATCGAGATGAAACCCGTTAAGGCTCCACTTCGGTTACCGACCCTAGGAAAAACTTTTTCATTTATTATCTTGTCTAGAGGCATTAATTAAACCTAAGCGGAAGCCCAACAACGAACAGGGCCTAAGCCCAACCTTTGAAACCCTTTAGAGATGTCAAAAAGCCCAATTACAGGCCTATGTTTCGAAACAGTCAAAGCCTGTTTCGAAACACAAGCTCCAAATTTAAAAGCCAGACACCCGTTTCGAAACGCATCCACCCCGTTTCGGAACAAGGTATCATTTTGCCTTACCGTTTCGATACCCGTTTCGAAACAAGCAATTCTAGTAGCCAAATTGTTTCGAAACTGGTTTCGAAACAGGGGCTCACAGTAGCCAAAACGTATCGATACACGTTTCGATACGGGGCCCTGGAACCACACCCGTTTCGAAACAGTGCTACCCGTTTCGAATCACCTGCACTCTGTGAATTCTCAAAATCAGCTTTAAAGACCTCCAAATGATCCCAAACGTCCTAAACGACTCCAAGAAGCAAACATAACATACCAACACACTCTAGAGGCATACACCCTATAGCAACCATGCTCAAGATACACAAGATATAAGATAGGCATCCATTCCAAAGATCATACATAACATTCAAGGTTCATGTTTCAAAAGAACATACACTTAGCCAATTTAAGGTAGGCAAGATAGACATGGTTTACAAGAAACATGACATCCAAAGCCAAACCAACAAAACATATAAAAGGAGTCTAAACATGCTCCTACACAAACCAACTTCAACATACTTCAAAAGCATCACACCACAATTACATGTCCCATTGCTTGACCATTACATCATAAATACAATACCCATACTTGATAGCTAAGCTAGCTCCACAAAGCACACTTGGAGGCCCCTTCTTGCACTAGCAACCCATGAACTAAGGATCTGCATTGTCGAACAAAGGAAAGCGTAAGCATAAAGCTTAGTGAGGGTAAGCTCTTTAAAAACAAACCTCGACAATGCAGGGTCCAAGCACGAGCACAACCAAGGTAGAATGCATGATCTTACCTTCGATCCACATGAGCCAAAATGTACATGATGCATGAACAATTATCCAATAATATGCCATGCTCAACAAGCTCAAATCCACATCATATGTAAACACATATAACAATCCACATATGAAATCACATTCCATATCATATTGATCCACATAACAACTCATATTGGCACCTAGCTATGACTCGAATACGCGGATAAACACGTTGGAACTCACATCCAACACAACCATTACCTTACGGTGGGATTACACTAATAACCGTTTCTCGCGGAGGGGATTCCACTCATCCTCACACCCCGTCGATGGGATTACACTCATCACCGACTATCATTTATATAAGAAGGTTTTCCGAGCGAACCCGTACTCCATCTTGATGACTACCATCATCAAGACCACACGCGCATTTGACTCACGTGTGCACACTAACATCCTAAAGATCGATCATTTGTACCCAAGCATACTAGTGCGAATATTAAATACAATCCACAATATCAATTCACAACCATTTCCGTGCTTAGCACGTACTCACCATGATTAACATCATGCCCATACCTCATGCATATAACAATGCATCTCAACCATGCCTCACATACATGTATAACAGATTTATGCATAACCATCATAACACAAATCATCATGAGGCATAAACAATAATTAAGGAGTTCAACCAATGTCTCTAACTAAAGCTTGGGATTAGGCTACCATTCTAATCCCAACTCTAGGTGGGTCTACCAAGCCCAACCTAGTCCACATGCTTGAACCAAATACTCAAAACCATTTTGAAAACATTAAACCACTCATCTTCACTTCCAAGCTCAACAACAAAGCGACCAAAACCTTCAAGCTTCCGGATTCACTCCCGATGCTTCACCAACACAAACTCTTGCCTCTAAACAACTCAACAAAATCCAAAACAACCTCAAATCAGCTCATACGACAATGTAACAAACCCGGAATACTATTCAAGCATTAAACACAAGAATTCAAGCCATGGACAACCCCCCAAAAAACAAACTCGAGCAGCCACCAAACCCCAACCAAAACTTATGATTTCAACACATTTAACACATTCAAATGCTTCCAAAACAACCCTTAACTAACATACTAACACTAGCCTTCCATTTCCAACATAAAATAACCCCAAAATCCATTCCAAAACCCTTCAAAAACCCCCATTAAACCCAAATTCGGGAATGTTTATAAAACCAAGTAAAAATCACATATGTTGGACCCCGTGCTTTATAAACAACATATCTAACATTATTAAATCAATAGCTTTAGTAAAAACCCATAAAGCTTTAGCCTTTATCATTTTTCCATGGAAAACCAAATTTCCAAAGCATGGATGAAAATGCAATCTAAAGGTACTTTTGAAGAGAGGAAAACAAGCCAACTCAAAAACGAGGCTACCTTTCGAAAAGCACCAAAGATGAGGATGATAGGTGATGGAATAGTAACTTAGTGTAGAGAGCTCTTCAATGTCGTTGGTTTGAAAATTGGAAGTGAAGAAGAAGATGAGCACATGCTCTCATCTTTTGTTTTATTTTTAATTCACCCAAAAATCATATTTACAACTATGCCATTAATGAATGTCCAAAACTCACATCTCTTAAAGTCCATGGATTTTGGACTTAAGAGATAGGCCCAACATAACTTTAATTATTTTGAAATTACGAAGCCCATAAAAATATTTTATTATTTAAATTATAAAACCGGACCCAGAACAATATTTTAATATTATTTCCACCCGACCCCTAAACCCAGGTGTTACAACTCTCCCCTACTTAAGGAATTTCGTCCCCGAAATTACCTGACGAAAACAAGTATGGAAACTGCTCAAGCATATCGGCTTTCCTCTCCCACGTGGCCTTTTCCACACCTCTATGTCTCCACAACACCTTGACCAACTCTATGGTCCTGCCACGCAACACTTTGCTATCAGAAGCAAGTATCTCAACAGGTTCTTCATTGTAAGACAAATCCGGATTCAACTCTATCTCCTCCACAGGCATAACATGAGAAAGATCTGGTCTGTATCTCCTAAGCATCGACATATGAAACACATCATGGATCTTCTCTAACTCAAAAGGCAATCTCAGACGGTAAGCAACCGGCCCAATCCGCTCAACTATGTCATACGGACCAATAAACCTCGGACTCAACTTGCTTTTCCGGCCAAATCTCATCACCTTCTTCCACGGAGATACTTTCAGAAACACTTTCTCACCCACGGAGAACTCAATCTCTTTTCTCTTCAAATCTACATAAGACTTCTGACGATCGGAAGCTGCTTTCAAACGATCACAAATCAACTTCACTTTTTCTGTAGTCCCCTTAAGCAAATCCGGCATAGGTAACAACTTCTGACCTGTTTCAGCCCAACAGATCGGAGTCCTACATCGTCTACCATACAAAGCCTCATAGGGAGCCATCTGAATACTAGCCTGATAACTGTTGTCGTAAGCAAACTCAACTAAGGACAAGTGCTTCTCCCAAGAACCTTGGAAGTCAATCACACAACAACGAAGCATATCCTCTAAAATCTGTATCACTCTCTCTGACTGTCCATCAGACTGCGGATGATAAGAAGTACTGAAATGCAAATGGCTACCTAGAGTACTATGCAAACAACCCCAGAACCTCGAAGTAAATCTCGGATCTCTATCTGAAACAATAGACTTCAGAACTCCATGTAGTCTCACAATCTCACGGATGTACAAGTTTGCCAACTTGTCTAAAGAATCTGTAGTGTTCACAGCTAAGAAGTGAGCACATTTAGTGAATCTATCCACAATCAATTAAACAGAATTCTTCTTCGAAGGAGACAATGGTAACCCTGACACGAAGTCCATTGTAATCCTCTCCCACTTCCATTTCGAAATCTTCAAAGGCTGTAACAAACCTGAAGGAACTTTATGTTCTGCCTTCACTCTCTAACAAACCATACAACGGCTCACATACTTAGCTACATCCTTCTTCAAACCAACCCAGAAGTAATCATTATTCAAGTCACGGTACATCTTAGTACTACCCAGATGCATAGAAAAAGGACTCGAATGTGCTTCGCTCAAAATCAGACGTCTCAACTCAACATCTTCAGGCACAACAACTCTGTCTCTAAAGCATAACACATTCTCACCACTGAAGCTATACTCAGTCAGTTTACCTTCGGCTATGTCCTGAACATGAGGAACTAAAGACACATCTTGCAACTGCTTCTCTCTAATCAATTGAATCAAAGAAGACTTCACTTGCAACTCTGTGATCAAACCACCATCATCGGATACACTCAATCTAGCAAACATAGCTCTCAACTCAACTGCAACTTTTCTACTCAAAGCATCGGCTACTACATTTGCCTTACCCAGATGGTACTCAATGGTCAAATCATAATCTTTCAATAGCTCAAGCCATCTTCTTTGTCTCAAGTTCAACTCTCTCTGTGTCATCAAATACTTCAAGCTCTTATGATCGGTGTAAACTATACACTTCTCACCATACAAATAATGACGCCAAATCTTCAATGCAAACACAACTGCGGCTAACTCTATATCGTGAGTAGGATAGTTCTTCTCATGTACCTTCAACTGTCTCGAAGCATAGGCAACAACTCTTCTTTCTTGCATCAAAACACAACCTAGACTTATGTAGGAAGCATCACTATAGATCACAAACTCTTTGCGTGAAACTGGTTGTACTAACACTGGAGCATTTGTCAAAGCTTCTTTCAATTTCTCAAAGGCCTTCTGTCTTGTATCTGACCAATCAAAATTAACTCCTTTTTGCAACAGTTTAGTCAAAGGAGCAGCCACTCTAGAGAAACCATCAACAAATCTCCTATAGTAACCGGCTAATCCTAGGAAACTCCTAATCTCAGTCACAGACTTAGGTTGTTTCCACTTAACAATAGCCTCAATCTTCGACGGATCAACATGGATACCTTCGGTCGAAACAACATGGCCAAGAAATACAACTTCTCGAATCTAGAACTCACACTTACTAAGCTTCGCATACAACTGATTGCTTCTCAATCTCTATAAAACAAATCTCAAGTGCTCATCATGCTCTTCTTCCGATTTCGAGTATACAAGGATATCATCTATGAAAACAACTACAAAACGATCTAGATAGTCTCTGAAAATTTTGTCCATCATATCCATGAAGGCAGCCGGTGCGTTAGTCAACCCAAAAGGCATGACTAAGAACTCATAGTGACCATATCTAGTTCTAAAGGCCGTCTTTGGTACATCAACCTCTCTTACCTTTAGCTGATAGTAACCGGATCTCAAATCGATCTTCAAAAAGACTAATGCCCCTCTCAACTGGTCAAACAAATCATCAATTCTCGGCAACGAATACTTATTCTTCACTGTTAACTGATTCAACTGTCTGTAATCTATACACATTCTCATGCTTCCATCTTTCTTCTTTACAAACAGAACCGGAGTGCCCCAAGGCGAAGAACTCGGTCGGATGAAGCCTCTATCTGTCAATTCTTGCAACTGAGTCTTCAACTCTTTCAGTTCCTTCGGTGCCATACGATACGGAGCAATCGAAACAGGAGCTGAATCTGAATGAGTTTCTATAGCAAACTCTACCTCTCTGTCTGGCGGTAAACCCGGCAATTCTTCCGGAAACACACTAGGAAAGTCACACACTGTCCGGATGTCTTGATGTAACGCCCCGGTTTTGGGCTTGGAAGTCTTGGGCGTTGACCGGTTGGTCAAAGTGCTGTTCGAATCGAAAGAGGTTAAATTAGGAAAGCCTAGTTCGGGTTGCATTAAAAATATGGAAAAATGTTCTAAAATCATCTTTTAATATAAATTGATGAACTGTGGAAACAATTTTGGAAAATGAGTTTTGGAAGGTTGACATTTTGGCTAGTGACCAAAATGTAATTTTTCGCAAATTTGGTGGCTGTTTTAAAAAGGATTGAAACTTTGAATCTTTAAGGAGCTATTTGCCCAAAAGTGAATTCTCCAGATTTTTCTAAGATATTTTAATCCAAAAATCTGATTTTAAAGGTTTGATGAAAGGAGGGAAACTCATTTTACTATTTTTCTTTCCTAACTTCCTATTTTCTCTTCTCCTTTTCTCTCCAACCAAACATCACCATTTTCAGAGATTTTGATCTGATTTCTTCACCTAAATTCATCTTTTCAACTCACAATTGTTAGCAAATCATTGTGTAATCAAAACCTACTCAATTGCTACAAGTTTCAACAAGGTTTTCATTCCAAAAAGTGGAGAAATCACAAGTTTGGAGGTATGAACGATTCTCCTCTGAACTTTAAGTTCTTTAATGAAATTCCTAAAGTTTTCAATCCTAAATGTATGTTTAATTAAAGGTTTTCAAGTAGATTTATGGATCTTGGCTAATTATGCAAGATTTTGATGATTTCACTTGATTTTCGTTTGATCTGTTAAATCTGAGTTTTTAGAAGTGTTTTTGGTGTTAGATGATCATTAAATTGATGTGGAAGTGAGTCTTGATTAATGCAATCCCGGATAGGTTGTGTTTCCTAATTTTTGCTTGAGTTTTAAGGTAGCTTTTGTGGTGATCTTGTGGATCTGGTGTTGCTGGAGGTATAAGGATGGTTGTAGGTTGTTTTTAGATGTTAAATGATGTTAATGGAAGTGAGGTTTTGCTGGTTTGTGGATGGGCTTTGTTTAGAAGTGTTTCGGATGCATTTTCGGTTGTGTTTGGTGGCCGAAAATGGAGGTTTAGTGAGAGCAGCGAGTTTTGATGCTTTCATTGAAGCAATTAATGCATGATGATGCATTAATCCTCTGCTTTAATGTGTTGAAACAGGGGAGGCATCCTAGGATCCAAGATTTGTTGATCCGGAGGCTTGTTTTGGTGCTTTGGCTTGAAGCGAAGTGGTAATCGGTGAGTGAAAATGGATTTCCAGCTTTTAAACCAAAGGTTGAAGGTTTTGGGAGCTTAGTTTAAGTCTAAACAACTTTGCTAAGCTCAAGTGTAAGTTTTCGGATTACTCTCTTAAAGTGGTGGCCACGTTTTGATGGAATGTGAAATGATGATTTTGCATGATTTGCTACTGTTTTGGAAAGCATGTTTTAGCATGTTAGATGCTGATGTTTTAGCATGATTTATGCTGATGATTTAAGCCATATGTTGAAGGTGTCTCTAGGTAAGAGTGCCTTGTTTATATGCATTGTTAAATGATGAATTAATGCTTTGAAATGCATGATGAAATGGCTTGGTTTTAAATGCTTTTAAAACAGTGGATTACATGATGTATAAAGTGTGTATTGGCAAGTGATGGTTTGTAAAAGTGAAGGTCACTAAGGTGGTTAAAAGTCCTTGAGTGAGCCTTGTTATCTAAGATCATCAAGGTGGTTAAAAGTCCTTGGATGAATCTTGTTGCGGACACTAAGGTGGTTAAAAGTCCTTAGGTGCTCCTTTCCATGGTGGTTAAAAGTCCATGGGGCCAAGGTGTTTAAAAGTCCTTGGGGCCAAGGTGTTTAAAAGTCTTTGGGGTATTTCAAGTTACGGACACAAAGGTGGTTAAAAGTCCTTGTGTGGTCCATTCATGGTGTTTAAAAGTCCATGGCCAAGGTGTTTAAAAGTCCTTGGGGTCCAAGGTGTTTAAAAGTCCTTGGGGAAAGTTGTTGAACTTGATTTCATAAATGAAATGTATCACTTGAGCCAATATGACATGTTTTGTACATGAGATGCATGAGATGCATGATTTAATGTTTATGTTGAAGCATGTGATGCTTGTTTAAATGAAATGTGGAAGCATGATATTGCTTGATTTAAAGTGTGCTTTGAGCATGTGTAAAGGTTGTTTACAAGCATGATTTACAAATGGTTTTAAATGCATTATTGAATGGTTTTTAAAGAGCACTCCTCACTAAGCTTTGGCTTACGCTCTCTCGTTTTCTTGATTCAATAATGCAGAGCATTAAAGTGCTTTGAGGGCAGCAAGAGGAGGCAAGCAAACAAGTACAAGCAAAGCTCAATGTATGAAGGTTTTATAAGTGTTTTAGCCTTTGTATGTTTTGGCAATGGGGGACCAATGTATTTGTTTTGGGAGGTGTTTATGACTCCCTAAATATGTTGTATGTGGTTGTTGATGTTGGTTTTGGATTGAATTTCTATTGCTTGCTTTTGAAGGTTTAAGGCTTGAATGTTAGCTTGTGTAGGAAGCATGACCTTGAATTTGGGGCTTTTTGCATGAGATGTTATCTTGCTGAATTGATGATGCTTATATGTGTTGTATATGTTTAATTGCATGCTGGTAAAGTTTGGTGTTGTTTGGAGCATGTTTGAGTGTCCAATTGCATGATCTAGTATACTAGTTTGCTGGTTTTTGTGCAGGCGTTTCGGAACAGGGGTGTACCGTTTCGGAACGGGTGCCTTGCATGAACCCAGGCGTCCGAAACGGTATGCACCGTTTCGAAACGGTTTAGCCTCTGTCGAGGCCATGTTCCGGAACCCGTTTCAGAACGGCCCGTGTTTCGGAACAGGGCTAGCCTGTTTCGGAACGGTCGACCGTTAGGGGGCTGACATGGTAGTTACATGTTTTGAATTGTTTACGTTTTGGTCCTATATCTTGCGTGATCAATTGCATGAGCTGTGGATGTCCTTTTAAGCTGGAATTTCACAGAGAAGCATGAAACCTGACTAATTTCAAGATGGTAACTTTAATTTGGGTTAAGTCCTTTAATTTATCAGAATTTACAAATTGGTCCCTAAAGTTGTAATTTGTTCATTTGGGTCCCTGTTTGATCTCTGATGTTTGTGATCTTTTGATATGTTGTTGTATGGTCACACTTAAGGTTAATGTGCATCTAGACAAGATTAAAAAGAAAAAAAAAAGGGTCGTTAATCAAGGTTGACTTTCGGGTTGACTTTGGTTTTCCCCGTGTAATCTTCGTAGTTCGGGTCCACCGTCTAGACCGGGCTACGAGGGTTACATTTGGTGGTATCAGAGCTGAGTTCTCGAGTAATTGGGAATGTGTGTATGCATGATTGAAGCATGGTTTGGTTTGTATGCTTGTTGGGTGAAAGCATGTTTAGTGATATGATATGATGATGTGTATGTGATGCATGTTGTGATGATGCATGATGAGGGTACCCATTGCCAAACAAAAGCTAAAGAGATGATGTTGTTTTTGAAAGAAATTGAGCTTGAATACTTGGAATTTGCTTACCTTGCTGGTCCTGACTTGTTTATTTTGTATTGTTATGCATGGTAAAGTATGGCACCACGTAGAGAGTTAAGGAGTAGCGCGAGAGCTACGACCCCGGAAGGGAATGTGAATGATGAGCACACTGGTAGTGCTGTGATACCTCCTCCTCCACCTGGTGGTGGTGGTGCGGAGAGGGAAAGAGCTGGAGTTGGAGCTGAGGCAGCTGGTGCTGGAGCTGCAGGACCTGAAGCTGGTCAGGGGCAAGCGATACCTGACATGTCTGTGCTTGTACAAGCTATTGCGGGTGCGTTTCGAGCAGCAGTAGCTGGAGCTCAAGGAGCTGGGCATCAAGGAGATGCTGGTGCTAGACTACCCTTGGAACGTTTGCGCAGTCTAGGTGGGACTGAGTTTAGGGGTATGTCAGCTGAGAGGTCAGAAGCGTGGTTGGAGAGTACCAAGCGTGTCTTGGGACAGATGAGTTGCACTGATGTGCAGAAGCTGGGATGTGTGGTGTCACTGCTGCAAGGTGATGCTTATACGTGGTGGACGACCACAACCTCTGGGATGGCTGATGCTGATGTTACTTGGACGTTCTTCCAGCATGCGTTCAAGAGGAGATATCTGGGAGTTAGATATCTGGATGAAAAGAAGCGTGAATTCATGTCTCTGACCCAAGGGAATATGAGTGTGGCTGAGTATGAGGTACAGTTTGTACGTCTTAGCCAGTATGCACCTGAGTTGGTACCTGATGAGCGCGAAAGGTGCGAAAGGTTCCGTTATGGTTTGGTGACGGAGGTTAAGACCTATATGTTAGCTGCTGAGTACAATGATTTCGATGTGCTGGTTAGTCGGTCCAAGGACATTGAGATGAACCTGAGTTTGTCTGCTAAGGGTGCTGGAGCTAGTTCTGGAAAGAGAGCTGCTGAGTATAGTTCCGGTGGACGGAACAAGAGAGGGCGTGATCAGAGGTTTCAGTCCTCGTCTAAGAGAGGTGGAGGTGCATCTGCTAGGGGTGGCAATGCTAGAGCTGACCCTAGTGCTTGTTGGATTTGCGGTTCACGTGGTCACTTGAAGCGTGACTGTCCTCGTGCTGGGAGGGAGGTGCAAGCACCTGTGATAGCAGCTGGTTATGAGTGCTGGAACTGTGGTTCTGCTGATCATCTGAGACGTGATTGTCCGAGGATGGCTGGTGGTCAAGAGCGTGCTCCTGTTGTTGCAGCACCGCAGAGAGGTCGTGGGCGCGGCCGTGGTAATTTTCAAAGACGAGAGGAAGGTGGGCGCGGTGTAGCTCATGTTGTGGCTATTCAACCTGAGGGTGGAGGCCAAGCGAGGGTGTATGCTCAGCGCGAAGGAAGGAATGATGCAGATGTGATTGCAGGTACCTTTACTTTGCAATCCTTGTCATTGCTTTCTTTGATTGATTCTGGATCTACGCATTCATACATTCTTCGTGAGCATGCTGAGTTGCTTGGTTTGCCTGTTGAGTCTTTGGATGTTGGTGTTAGAGTCACTAGTTCTTTTGGTGAAACTGTTGTGACTCGTAAGCTTTATAGAAGATGTCCTTTGGTTGTTCAAGAGCATGTTTTCCTTGTTGATCTTATGGAGTTGCCCTTTTATAGTTTTGATGTGATCCTTGGTATGGATTGGCTTGCTGAGCATCGTGCTGTTGTGGATTGTGAGAATAAGCGGGTTTCGCTTAGGCTTGCGGATGATTATGAAGTGGTGGTGGTTGGTGAGAATGTGAAGTTTCTTGCCAATGTTGTTTCTACCTTGGAGGCGAGCAGGATGCTGAGGCAAGGTTGTGAAGCTTTTCTGGCTTTTGTGATGAATCCTAGTTCGAAGGAGCTGAGGGTGCAGGATATCAGGGTTGTGAAGGAGTTTCCTGATGTTTTTCCTGAGGAGTTTCCTGGTTTACCTCCTAATCGCGAGGTGGAGTTTGGTATTGAGCTGTATGAGAATACCACTCCTGTGTCCATTACTCCCTATAGAATGGCACCTAAGGAGCTGAAGGAGCTGAAGACGCAGTTGCAAGAGTTGCTTGATCGTGGTTTCATCCGGCCGAGTGTTTCGCCTTGGGGTGCTCCTGTCTTGTTTGTGAAGAAGAAAGATGGCACGATGAGGATGTGCATTGATTACCGTCAGCTGAACAAGTTGACTATCAAGAATCGGTATCCTTTGCCGAGGATTGATGATCTCTTTGATCAATTTCGGGGAGCTGCTGTGTTCTCTAAGATTGACTTGAGATCAGGGTATTATCAGTTGAAGGTGAAGGATGTGGATGTGCCTAAGACCGCTTTCAGGACAAGGTATGGGCATTATGAGTTCCTTGTGATGCCGTTTGGTTTGACAAATGCTCCTGCTGCTTTCATGGACATGATGAATCGTGTTTTTCATGAATACCTGGACAAGTTTGTTGTGGTGTTCATTGATGATATCCTTGTGTACTCGCGTACTGAGGAAGAGCACGAAGAGCATTTGAGGGTTGTGTTGCAAGCTTTGTTGGAGAATCAGCTTTATGCTAAGTTGAGCAAGTGTGAGTTTTGGCTTAGGGAGGTTGTTTTTCTTGGGCATGTGGTCTCAGCTGAGGGGATTCGTGTTGATCCTCAGAAGATTGAAGCGGTGATGAACTGGAAAGTTCCTAAGTCTGTTCAGGAGGTTCGTAGTTTCCTTGGTTTGGCAGGATACTACCGAAGGTTTGTGGATGGTTTTTCCAAGATTGCTGCTCCTTTGACGAAGTTGCTGCAGAAAGATGTTAGGTATGAGTGGACAGAAGTGAGACAGCAAGCTTTTGAGAAGCTGAAGTTGGCTTTGACGCAAGCTCCTATCTTGATTCAGCCTGAATCAGGGAAAGAGTTTGTAGTCTACAGTGATGCATCCTATGTTGGTTTGGGGTGTGTGCTGATGCAAGAGGGTAAGGTTGTGGCTTATGCGTCGCGGCAGTTGAAGGTGCATGAGCGCAATTATCCTACGCATGATATTGAGTTGGCTGCAGTGGTTTTTGCTCTGAAGATCTGGAGGCATTATCTGTATGGTGAGAAGTGTACGGTGTACACGGATCACAAGAGTTTGAGGTATCTGATGTCTCAGAAGGAGTTGAATCTCAGGCAGCGACGTTGGTTGGAGTTGCTCAAGGATTATGATCTGACGATAGAGTATCATCCTGGAAAGGCCAATGTTGTTGCGGATGCCTTGAGTAGAAAGGTAGCTGTTGAGCTGAGAGCTATGTTTGCTAGCTTGAGTATATCGCGGGATGGTGGTCTTGTTGCTGAGTTGCAGGTGAAACCTTCGTTGGTTCAGTTAATCAAGGATAAGCAGTTGTTGGATGATTCCTTGGTGTCTCATGTTCAGGATATCGCGGAGGGTAGACCTTCGGATTTCTGTTTTAATGAGGATGGGGTGTTGTGTTTTGGTAGTCGGATAGTAGTGCCTGCAGATGTTGAGTTGAGGCATGCTATTCTAGCTGAAGGTCATAGTAGTCCTTTTGCTATGCATCCTGGTAGTACAAAGATGTATCGCGATCTTCGTGATGAGTACTATTGGGTGGGCTTGAAGAAGGATGTGGCAGAGTTCGTGAGCAAGTGTTTGGTGTGTCAGCGAGTTAAGGCTGAACATCAGGTTCCTTCTGGTTTGTTGCAACCGTTGAAAATCCCTGAATGGAAGTGGGAGAGGGTTACCATGGATTTTGTATCTGGTTTGCCTTTGTCTCCGTCGAAGAAGAATTCTGTTTGGGTGATTGTGGATCGCCTGACGAAGTGTGCACATTTCTTGCCTGTGCATACTACGTTTTCCTTGGATAAGCTGGCAGAGCTGTACGTTGCAGAGGTTGTGAGGTTGCATGGTGTGCCTAAGTCGATTGTGTCGGATAGGGATCCGAGGTTCACATCGCGTTTTTGGCAGTGTTTGCATCAAGCTCTGGGTACAAGGTTGCATTTCAGTACATCCTATCATCCCCAGTCGGATGGCCAGTCTGAGCGAGTTATTCAGATCTTGGAGGATATGTTGAGATGTTGCGTGATAGAGTTTCAAGGTTCTTGGGAGAAGCATCTGCCTTTGGTTGAGTTCGCTTACAACAACAGTTTTCAGGCAAGTATACAGATGGCACCTTATGAGGCTCTATATGGGAGGAGGTGTAGGACTCCTCTGTGTTGGGCTGAAACTGGTCAAAAGTTGGTTTCGATGCCTGCTTTGTTGAAAGGTACCACCGAGAAGGTGAAGCTCATATGTGAGAGGTTGAAGGCTGCTTCTGATCGGCAGAAGTCTTACGCGGATTTGAAGCGTAGGGAGATAGAGTTTGCGGTGGGTGATCGCGTGTTCTTGAAGGTTTCGCCTTGGAAGAAGGTGATGAGGTTTGGGCGGAAGGGTAAGCTGAGCCCTAGATACATTGGACCGTATGAGGTTGTTGAGCGTGTTGGTCCTGTTGCGTATCGGTTGAGGTTACCTCAGGAGCTGGAGAAGATTCATGATGTGTTCCATGTTTCTATGCTCCGAAAGTATCGATCTGATCCTTCGCATGTGTTGCCTGTGGAGGAGGTGGAATTGAATCCGGATTTGACCTATGATGAGGAACCGGTGAAGATTCTGGATTCAGAAAGCAAGGTTCTTCGTGGCAAGACCATTGAGTTGGTGAAGGTGCTGTGGAAGCATCGCGGTGTTGAGGAAGCCACGTGGGAGCGGAAGGAGGATATGCTGAAGCAGTTTCCTTATCTCTTTCCTTCAGGTAAATTTCGAGGACGAAATTTCTTAAGGGGGGGAGAGTTGTAACGCCCCGGTTTTGGGCTTGGAAGTCTTGGGCGTTGACCGGTTGGTCAAAGTGCTGTTCGAATCGAAAGAGGTTAAATTAGGAAAGCCTAGTTCGGGTTGCATTAAAAATATGGAAAAATGTTCTAAAATCATCTTTTAATATAAATTGATGAACTGTGGAAACAATTTTGGAAAATGAGTTTTGGAAGGTTGACATTTTGGCTAGTGACCAAAATGTAATTTTTCGCAAATTTGGTGGCTGTTTTAAAAAGGATTGAAACTTTGAATCTTTAAGGAGCTATTTGCCCAAAAGTGAATTCTCCAGATTTTTCTAAGATATTTTAATCCAAAAATCTGATTTTAAAGGTTTGATGAAAGGAGGGAAACTCATTTTACTATTTTTCTTTCCTAACTTCCTATTTTCTCTTCTCCTTTTCTCTCCAACCAAACATCACCATTTTCAGAGATTTTGATCTGATTTCTTCACCTAAATTCATCTTTTCAACTCACAATTGTTAGCAAATCATTGTGTAATCAAAACCTACTCAATTGCTACAAGTTTCAACAAGGTTTTCATTCCAAAAAGTGGAGAAATCACAAGTTTGGAGGTATGAACGATTCTCCTCTGAACTTTAAGTTCTTTAATGAAATTCCTAAAGTTTTCAATCCTAAATGTATGTTTAATTAAAGGTTTTCAAGTAGATTTATGGATCTTGGCTAATTATGCAAGATTTTGATGATTTCACTTGATTTTCGTTTGATCTGTTAAATCTGAGTTTTTAGAAGTGTTTTTGGTGTTAGATGATCATTAAATTGATGTGGAAGTGAGTCTTGATTAATGCAATCCCGGATAGGTTGTGTTTCCTAATTTTTGCTTGAGTTTTAAGGTAGCTTTTGTGGTGATCTTGTGGATCTGGTGTTGCTGGAGGTATAAGGATGGTTGTAGGTTGTTTTTAGATGTTAAATGATGTTAATGGAAGTGAGGTTTTGCTGGTTTGTGGCTGGGCTTTGTTTAGAAGTGTTTCGGATGCATTTTCGGTTGTGTTTGGTGGCCGAAAATGGAGGTTTAGTGAGAGCAGCGAGTTTTGATGCTTTCATTGAAGCAATTAATGCATGATGATGCATTAATCCTCTGCTTTAATGTGTTGAAACAGGGGAGGCATCCTAGGATCCAAGATTTGTTGATCCGGAGGCTTGTTTTGGTGCTTTGGCTTGAAGCGAAGTGGTAATCGGTGAGTGAAAATGGATTTCCAGCTTTTAAACCAAAGGTTGAAGGTTTTGGGAGCTTAGTTTAAGTCTAAACAACTTTGCTAAGCTCAAGTGTAAGTTTTCGGATTACTCTCTTAAAGTGGTGGCCACGTTTTGATGGAATGTGAAATGATGATTTTGCATGATTTGCTACTGTTTTGGAAAGCATGTTTTAGCATGTTAGATGCTGATGTTTTAGCATGATTTATGCTGATGATTTAAGCCATGTGTTGAAGGTGTCTCTAGGTAAGAGTGCCTTGTTTATATGCATTGTTAAATGATGAATTAATGCTTTGAAATGCATGATGAAATGGCTTGGTTTTAAATGCTTTTAAAACAGTGGATTACATGATGTATAAAGTGTGTATTGGCAAGTGATGGTTTGTAAAAGTGAAGGTCACTAAGGTGGTTAAAAGTCCTTGAGTGAGCCTTGTTATCTAAGATCATCAAGGTGGTTAAAAGTCCTTGGATGAATCTTGTTGCGGACACTAAGGTGGTTAAAAGTCCTTAGGTGCTCCTTTCCATGGTGGTTAAAAGTCCATGGGGCCAAGGTGTTTAAAAGTCCTTGGGGCCAAGGTGTTTAAAAGTCCTTGGGGTATTTCAAGTTACGGACACAAAGGTGGTTAAAAGTCCTTGTGTGGTCCATTCATGGTGTTTAAAAGTCCATGGCCAAGGTGTTTAAAAGTCCTTGGGGTCCAAGGTGTTTAAAAGTCCTTGGGGGAAAGTTGTTGAACTTGATTTCATAAATGAAATGTATCACTTGAGCCAATATGACATGTTTTGTACATGAGATGCATGAGATGCATGATTTAATGTTTATGTTGAAGCATGTGATGCTTGTTTAAATGAAATGTGGAAGCATGATATTGCTTGATTTAAAGTGTGCTTTGAGCATGTGTAAAGGTTGTTTACAAGCATGATTTACAAATGGTTTTAAATGCATTATTGAATGGTTTTTAAAGAGCACTCCTCACTAAGCTTTGGCTTACGCTCTCTCGTTTTCTTGATTCAATAATGCAGAGCATTAAAGTGCTTTGAGGGCAGCAAGAGGAGGCAAGCAAACAAGTACAAGCAAAGCTCAATGTATGAAGGTTTTATAAGTGTTTTAGCCTTTGTATGTTTTGGCAATGGGGGACCAATGTATTTGTTTTGGGAGGTGTTTATGACTCCCTAAATATGTTGTATGTGGTTGTTGATGTTGGTTTTGGATTGAATTTCTATTGCTTGCTTTTGAAGGTTTAAGGCTTGAATGTTAGCTTGTGTAGGAAGCATGACCTTGAATTTGGGGCTTTTTGCATGAGATGTTATCTTGCTGAATTGATGATGCTTATATGTGTTGTATATGTTTAATTGCATGCTGGTAAAGTTTGGTGTTGTTTGGAGCATGTTTGAGTGTCCAATTGCATGATCTAGTATACTAGTTTGCTGGTTTTTGTGCAGGCGTTTCGGAACAGGGGTGTACCGTTTCGGAACGGGTGCCTTGCATGAACCCAGGCGTCCGAAACGGTATGCACCGTTTCGAAACGGTTTAGCCTCTGCCGAGGCCATGTTCCGGAACCCGTTTCGGAACGGCCCGTGTTTCGGAACAGGGCTAGCCTGTTTCGGAACGGTCGACCGTTAGGGGGCTGACATGGTAGTTACATGTTTTGAATTGTTTACGTTTTGGTCCTATATCTTGCGTGATCAATTGCATGAGCTGTGGATGTCCTTTTAAGCTGGAATTTCACAGAGAAGCATGAAACCTGACTAATTTCAAGATGGTAACTTTAATTTGGGTTAAGTCCTTTAATTTATCAGAATTTACAAATTGGTCCCTAAAGTTGTAATTTGTTCATTTGGGTCCCTGTTTGATCTCTGATGTTTGTGATCTTTTGATATGTTGTTGTATGGTCACACTTAAGGTTAATGTGCATCTAGACAAGATTAAAAAGAAAAAAAAAGGGTCGTTAATCAAGGTTGACTTTCGGGTTGACTTTGGTTTTCCCCGTGTAATCTTCGTAGTTCGGGTCCACCGTCTAGACCGGGCTACGGGGGTTACACTTGAGGTCTAACTTCACCCATGTTTGGATTCATCACATAGGCCAAATATGCTTCGCAACCCAACTCAACTCAACTAGCCTCTTTGCCTCCAAAACTGAAACTACATTCGATAAGAACTTTACGTTCTCACCTACCACCACTATCTCATAATCATCCGCGAGTTTCAAGGAAATCCTCTTAGTCTCAAAGTCTATCCTAGCTTTATGCCTGGTGAGCCAGTCCATACCCAGAATCACATCAAAGCCATAAAACGGTAGCTCCATCATATCCACTGGAAACACGTGCCCCTGAACCATTAGTGGACACCTTCTGTACAACTTTCTAACTACTACCACATCCCCGAAGGAACTAGTAACACTAACTCCTACCTCTAATATCTCACAAGGTAATTTCAACAACTTTGCATGCTCACTCAGAATATAAGAATGTGTAGACCCAGAGTCAATCAAAGAAAGCAAACCCAAAGACTGTATCGAAAAGTTACCTGCAATCACATTTGTGTCGTGATGACTGTTGAGTGTGTAAAAGTTCTATCATTTACACCTTTTTAAACCCATATTTCTGCTGCATTCAAGCATCATTGCATTGCATTCAGGTTAGTTTTCAATAAAACATCACAATTATATAAAAGGCACGGATTCTACTGAAAGATGGTTATTTTTGCAGGTATCTGTCACAGTAGATGTTGAAGGCAGGTGCAGGGTAGACAAGCAGGAAAGCTGAACTGGACAAGCAGCTGAAGAAGACGAACCTGTCGCGCACCTGTCGTGACAGCATGATGACAGCAGATTCATGAAGAGGAAAAGTGAAGTGGACCTCGATAGATAGAGAAAAATCTGCTCGTCTGTCGTGTGGAAGCCGAATATTTTTCCAAGCCCCGGATCAAAAGATATGTCAAGCCAAAGCTCAAGGAGAAGAATTCCCATGAAACAAGGAGGCGGCTGAAAAGTAGGAATCCTTAGAGATTTAGTCTTTATTAGAATCTTACTTTTAATTAAAGTTGTAATCCTTGTTACCTTAGATAACTTGAGCCCAAAGCTTATATAAAGGGCATAGATTAACCCTAGGGCATAGCCGACTACCCCATAACCGAAACCTAAACCCTGCCGTTTACCTGTCACCGATATGTTCTAAATTCCCCCTAGGGCTACGGGTTGTTTTGTAAAGTAGTTGCAAGGGTTGCTTTGTTTTAGGATTTTTCAAGTTCAATAAAATAAACTTCAAGTTCTTTTATCTTGGTTTTAATATCTTGCAAGAGCATCGGGAGAGCATTGTGAGGTTATCCATTTACTTAGCATCGGGAGAGTTAAGTATACGAAAGAGATAAAAGCGCGTTCTCTAGTTTATAGTTGAACCATCTCGTGCTTAGGGATAAGGCGAGGTTAAGTGGCTAAGGAAGAATTCATACACATCGGTGTTCATCCTTCGATTCACGCCGGGAGGTATCATCAAAGACGTGATCATCGACAGACTTGTGCCTAGGGATAGGGCAAGGCAGATCAGGGATTCTTGCCAAACTTGAAGTACGGAGTTAGTGATCGCTGCCGCGATAGCTGACGGACAGACGCCGCGACAGGTGCTGTCGGCGACGGGTGCGACGACAGAACTGGAGATCCTAAGCAATTCAATACCTACACTACTGAGCAACTCAATACCAGCCCATGCTCTCTATCTTGATATCTCAATCTTTTATTTACGTTTTTAATTTAATATTCGTGACAATTCTCTTAAATATTTCCTTTGCTTTCGTGCAGTGAATCTAGGTGAAGCTATTAGCCCAATCCCTGTGGAGACGATATCCGATACTTTGTATCACTTTACTACTTGCGTCGTGTATACTTGCACTACAATTGCGATAGACTATTTTACACGCAACAAGTTTTTGGCGCCGTTGCCGGGGATTGGCAACATAACTACACCTTTCTTTCCTTGCACTTTTTGTTTTTATTTTCGTTTTTATTTTTGTTTTTATTTTTCTTTAATTTTTCTTTTGTGTTTTTAAACTCTTGCTTTTCACAAGGTTTTCCTGTTTATGCGCAGATCGAAAAGAGGTGAAGATCCTGAGTATAAATTAGATCCGGAGATTGAACGTTCCTTTAATCTCAAGAAACAGATTCGCCACCTCTTAGACCGAAACGAATACCTTGAAGAACAGCTAGAGCAGATGGCCCGTAATCAGCCTGTCGGTGATGATATACCGCCTGTCGGTGACCCGCCCGCGGCAGGTGGACGACGGTCATGTCGTGACTACATGCTGAACGATCATGTAGAGCTGGAGACCACGCTGCCGGATATTGACGTTGACAACTTCGAGCTTAAACCTGTCATGTTTAGTATGATCAACAATGCCGGGCAGTTTGGTGGTTCTGCGACAGAAGATGCCAGGGAGCATCTCAAAACGTTCCAGGAGATCTGTGGTTCGTTTAGACTACCAGGAGTTAGTCCGGAGATACTGAGGCTTCGGTTATTCCCCCATTCATTGAGGGACAGAGCTAAAACTTGGTGGAATAAACTTACACCGGGTTCTATCATGACTTGGGCAGATTTAACTCGTGAATTTTTGTCTCGTTTTAATCCTTCACATTTAGCTGAGCGATTACGTAATGAAATTGCTACTTTTCAACAGGAAGATGACGAGCCAATGCAGATTCACAACTCTTCTACGAAACTGCCCAATGCATGGATTCCCCGTCTGGAATCAGGTAACTAAGTTTTATAATGCTGCTAACTTACAAACTCGCATTCGAATTGATTCTGCAGCAAATGGACTATTATTGGACAAAGATCCAGACGAGGCCCTGCAAGTTCTGAAACATCTGGCTAAGAATGAGGAGCAGTTTCCAACCGCTAGAAGAGGGGGTAAACGGGTCCTTGCTGTCAAGGATTATGAGGCCGACAGCACTATGAAATCACAGGTAGCATTCCTCACTAAAGCCATGAAACACTTATTGAGTGAAGAGGAAGTACGAGGGTTTGCTGTCGAGGAAGTTTGTGCTACATGTGAGGGAAATCATAGCAGGGATGAGTGCCCTATAAATATAGAAGAAGGAAAATATGTTGGAAATTACAAGCCAAACTACAATTCCAACAATTACAACCCTAATTGGAGGAAAGACCCCAAATTTTCCTGGAGTAACCCCAACAATGCTCTAAATCCGTAAGCATATAATCAGAATCAGGGGGGTCCTAGATTGTTGACGCGACAGCAGCCACAGCCGCAAAACCTGCCGCAGAACCTGCCGCCTCAGCAACAACAGCAGCCACCACCTGCCACGAGTAGTATATTGGAGCAGACTCTGGCCACCTTTATGTCTCAGACCGGCACGTATATGGATAACATCAATAAGTTTGTCAAGAAAACGGAAGACTTTATGGATGAAACTAAGATGAGAATGACAAACCATGAGGCCACCTTGAAATCTCTAGAGACACAAATGGGTCAGGTGTCGCAGCATATTAAGCCACGGCAGAGTGGAGGATTCCCTAGCAATACTGAAAATGCTAGAACGCCCCCTCATGAGCAATGTAAGGCGATCACTACTAGGAGTGGGAAAAAGTTACCAGGGCCGAAAAAAGAAGCTGAAACAGAAAAGAAACCTGCCTTGGATAAGCCTGCCGAGGAAGCTGCCCCGGCAGGTAATGAACAGACTGCTGCCGATGAGCCTGTCACGACAGCAGAAGCGACAGAGGAGAAAAAAGATGAGTATCGACCTCAGATTCGCATGCAGTGGGAAGGGCGCATTGCTGATTATCGCCCTCCACCACCTTTTCCGCAACGGATACAGCAAGCTAAGCATGAATCTCAACTTAAAAAGATTTATGATATTTTTAAACAGGTTCATATTAACATTCCGTTGTTAGATGCTGTTAGGGAAATGCCCGGTTATGCTAAATTTCTCAAGGATGTCATGTCTAAAAAATCTAAACTTGGGGAATTTGAAACGGTAAGGATGCAAGAAGGTTGCATGAGTATTCTTCATCGACAACCACCCCAGAAAAAGAAGGATCCAGGGAGCTTCCTCATACCTTGCGTAATCGGAGATAAATTTGTGGGTAAGGCATTATGTGATCTTGGTGCTAGTGTTAATCTAATGCCCAAATCTATTTTTCAGAAATTAGGTATTGGCAAGGCGCGGCCCACGACAGTTACCCTACAGCTAGCCGACCGCTCTTACGTTCACCCCGAGGGAAAAATTGAAGACATCTTGGTAAGAGTGGATAAACTTATTTTTCCTGCTGACTTTCTTATTTTAGATTGTGAGGCAGATGAGAACGCACCAGTCATCCTAGGGCGACCCTTCTTAGCCACGGGAAGATCATTGATTGATGTGGAGAAAGGAGAACTCACCATGCGCGTAAACGATCAAGAAATTAAGTTGAATGTTCTCTAAGCAATGAAACATGCTGATGTGGATGAAGAATGCAAGGCCATCATTGAGGTGACCTTTGATCAACCCTGCATCAGGTCGGGCTGCCAGGATATAAAATTTGGTCACTGCTGCGACAGCCATTTACAAGCCTGTCGCGACAGCAACGACGACAGCACCGACGACAGCGACTCCTCTGAATCCAATTCATCTGATACTGAAGGTCATGAGGAGGTAGACTGGTTAGACCATCGCCCAGGTAAGTTATTCGAACCCTTGAATTACACTTCGGATAACCATTTAATCCAAAAGCCATCTACTGTTGAACCACCTGTCTTAGAACTTAAGCCCCTGCCGGGGCAGCTTAAATATGCTTATCTTGGTAGTGATAAAACACTACCCGTGATCATCTCTGCTAAGCTGCCGCAGGAACAGGAACGACAGCTGATCGACATGTTGAGGCAGCATAAAAGGGCGATAGGATGGACTATAGCAGACATTCAGGGCATTAGTCCGGCAATCTGTATGCACAAAATCCTCCTAGAGGAAGATCATAAGCCGACTATTGATGCCCAAAGGCGGTTGAACCTTGCAATGAAGGAGGTAGTACGTAAAGAAATAATTAAATGGTTAGACGCTGGTATCATTTACGCCATCTCCGATAGCAAATGGGTAAGCCCGGTGCAATGTGTTCCCAAGAAAGGAGGCATGACTGTGATAACCAACGAAAACAACGAGTTAATCCCAACCAGGACTGTGACCGGTTGGAGGGTTTGTATGGACTATCGGAAGCTTAACAAAGCTACCCGAAAAGACCACTTTCCTTTACCCTTTATTGATCAAATGCTTGACAGATTAGCGGGTAAACCTTACTATTGTTTTCTTGATGGTTATTCAGGATATAATCAAATTGCTATTGCACCGGAGGACCAAGAGAAAACGACTTTCACCTGCTCCTACGGAACATACGCATTTAGGAGGATGCCGTTTGGACTCTGTAACGCACCTGCCACCTTCCAAAGGTGCATGATGGCAATATTCTCCGACATGGTAGAGGACTTCCTTGAGATCTTCATGGATGATTTTTCTGTCTTTGGAGACGATTTTGAGAGCTGCCTTGGCAACCTTCAAAAGGTACTTGAAAGATGTGAAAAAGCTAATCTTGTTCTTAATTGGGAAAAATGCCATTTTATGGTAGATGAGGGGATAGTTTTAGGCCATAAGATTAGCTGCCGTGGGATAGAAGTCGACAGGGCAAAGATTGAAGTCATAGAGAAGCTGCCGCCGCCAACCACAGTCAAGGGCATTAGGAGTTTCCTAGGGCATGCTGGTTTCTATAGGAGATTTATCGCAAATTTCTCAAAAATCACGAAGCCCTTATGTCATCTCTTAGAGCAGAACCGACCCTTTGACTTTAATGAAGAATGTACTGAAGCATTCAAGGTTCTGAAGGAAAAACTAGTGACAGCCCCCATAGTACAGCCACCAGACTGGACGCAACCGTTTGAAATTATGTGTGATGCTAGTGACTATGCTGTCGGGGCAGCACTTGGGCAGCGCAAGGACAGGCTGTTTCATGTCATATATTATGCCAGCAAAACATTAAATGATGCCCAAGTGAATTATACCACCACAGAAAAGGAGCTGTTAGCTGTGGTGTTCTCCATCGACAAGTTTCGTTCTTACATACTTGGAACGAAGGTAATAGTACATACCGATCATTCTGCCCTTAAATACTTGTTCGCAAAGAAGGATGCAAAGCCTAGGTTGATAAGATGGATCTTGCTATTACAAGAGTTCGACCTTGAAATCAAAGACAAAAAGGGAACAGAAAATCAGGTGGCAGACCACTTGTCGAGGTTGGAGTTGGGACAGAGTCTACCTGTAGATGAGACACACATACTAGAGACCTTCCCAGATGAGCAGCTCTTTGCTGCCGCAATAGCTGTCGCGACAGCCATGGCGGCAGGTAAGTCTTCTAACCTTCCCTGGTATGCTGATTTCGTTAATTTTATAGTTAGCGGAATATTACCTTCTGATCTTACTTATCAAGCCAGGAAGAGGTTTCAAAATGATGTTAAACATTATTATTGGGACGAACCTCTTCTTTTCAAATTGTGCGCAGATCAGGTTATAAGGAGATGTGTACCACAAGAAGAACAAGAAGACATTCTCCATCACTGTCATGCCTCACAATATGGAGGACACTTAGGAGGCAACAAAACTGCTGCCAAGGTGCTGCAGTCAGGTTTCTACTGGCCGACACTGTATAAGGACGCACAGGAATTTTACAAAAACTGTGACAGGTGCCAGCGGACAGGTAACATCTCAAGGAGAAACGAGATGCCACTGCAGAATATCCTAGAAGTCGAGATCTTCGACGTATGGGGGATTGATTTTATGGGACCTTTTCCATCTTCATGTGGAAATCTTTACATCCTCCTAGCAGTAGATTATGTCTCCAAGTGGGTAGAAGCAATCGCAACTCAAAAGAATGATGCCAAAACAGTCCAAAAGTTTTTGCACAAAAACATCTTTTCTAGATTTGGCATCCCTAGGGCGATTATCAGTGATGAAGGGAGACATTTTGACAACAGGGTAATTGCTGCCGCCTTGAGAAAATATGGTGTCAAGCACAGGATCGCGACAGCATACCACCCACAGACCAATGGACAGGCTGAGATTTCCAACAGGGAAGTGAAGAACATTCTTGAAAAAATGGTTAAACCAACTAGGAAAGATTGGTCTTTACTTCTGAATGATGCATTATGGGCATACAGGACAGCTTTCAAGACTCCATTGGGCATGTCTCCATTCCGATTGATCTATGGGAAAACCTGTCACCTGCCTGTCGAGATAGAGCACAAGGCATATTGGGCAATCAAGGCAGTAAACATGGACTTGGACAAGGCAGGTCAGAAAAGGCTGTTAGATTTGAATGAAATCGAGGAAATACGGACAATGGCCTACGACAACGCAAGAATATACAAGGAGAAAACAAAGAAGTGGCATGACAAGAAGTTGCTGCCGCGACAGTTCTGCCCGGGGCAGCTTGTGTTGTTGTTTAATTCGAGGTTGAAACTCTTTCTAGGGAAGCTCAAATCTAGATGGTCTGGGCCATTCCAAGTATTTCAAGTTTTCCCCCATGGTGCCATTACAATTCAATCATTAAAAGACGGGCACCAATTCAAAGTCAATGGACAACGCCTCAAGCATTATCAGGGGACTGAAGCCCCAGGAATTCAGGAAGTGGTTACCTTAGGTGATGCCCCACAAGGCATCCCTAATTTAACCTAGTTTTATTTTTATTTTATTTTATTATTATTTATTAGGAATTAGATTTATTTTAATAATGTTTTGTTTTTAATTTCAGTTTTTAGGAAATAAAAGAGACAAGTGAGAAAGAAGAAGTGGCCCAAGACCACCGCCCATCCATCAGCCCAACTAAGCCCATCTATGGTAACCTGTCGTTTCGGCTGCCGGCGCAGACGGATTTGACAGGCTGTCAACAGACGCACGGCAGACGAAGAAGCGTGCGGCAGACGCTCCGCAGACGCATTAATGCGTGTCAGACGCGTCAGACACGCCATATCCAATCTGCCGCCCCGTTATTCCCGCCTGCCGTTGCGGCATTAAATGGGCAGCTACTCGACAGCTATATAAACCCCTTCCCCCTTTCATTTTTTCCTCACTTCTGATTTTTCTCTCTTGTATTCTCTTCTAGTTTTATCTATTTTCTCTCTTTTTTCAGCCCTTGCAACCAAAAATGTCTTCACGACAGACTCGCCAAAATGCTGCTGCCGCCTCTTCTTCCGCAGCAGCATCCCCGTTCGCCAACAAAGAACTTTGGGAGGAACGGAGCTTCATCTATAACAGAGATGCTCCTCTTTTTGGACTCCGGCCGTTCATTATGAAGGCCATTACGGCGCAACTTTGGGAAGACTTTGCCGAGCAGCCGGCAGAGCTTAATGACACCCTGGTTAGGGAATTCTATGAGGCGATCGAGAGTAAGTCGGCGACATCTGTCGTCGTCCGAGGAGTGACAGTTTCTTTCACCGCCAGCAGCATCAATCATGTCTTCGGCCTCTTCTTTGGCCCCAATGACGACGCTCATCAACAGTTTTGGGACTCCCTCGACGCTGCTGGCCACGATGCTGTCATGAGGGAATTGACAGAAGAGGGCATAACTTGGAGCACCAGCAAGAAGAACCCCAACTCCGTCAACCGGGCAGAGCTGCTCCCCGAGGCTAAATTATGGAACGCTTTTATTAAAAAGCGTATCCTGCCCTCATCCCACCACACGACAGTCAACAGGCAGCGGCTTGCCCTCATCCACTCTATCATGCATGATAGGCCGATCAACGTGGGCAGGTACATGCGAGAAAGCATTCTCGATTGTGCCTTCAGAACAGATTCACGACTATGCCTGCCCTTCACCATTACGGCCCTCTGCCGCTGCGCTGCCGTACCGGAGGACCCTTCAGACAAAATCAAGAAGGGCAGCGGCTGGACCGACAACAACATCTCCAGCCTTATGGAGATCATCGTCGTAACGCCCCTCAACGCCTTCGATCCAAACGCCCCACCTGCTGAATCTGATGATGAACCTGCCACCGAGCCTGCCCCAGAAGCTGCGACCAACACCGCTCCGGCAGGTCAGAACGCCGACATCTTAGCTGCCATCTTGAGGATAGAGGAGCGGCAGATGGGTTTAATGACATTCATCCGCGATTTCTCCAACGCAACGGTAAACTTTATTACCAACACTTTGAATTTTTCGGATGTCATTTTCCCCACCTTCCCCGCCCATTACTTTAATATACCCTCCCCCACTCCCACACCAACTGTCTCTCCCCATGGAGAATCTGCCTCCTCCACACCTTCCCCGACAGCAGCCGGCAGCCCACCGGCGGACACTTCCCCTCGAGGCACCAAGCGAGCTGCCACTGACGACAGCCCTCTCGTCCGGAGAAACTTGGACAACGCCTTTACGCGGGTGAAAAGAATCAAACATGTGGCCAACAAAAGGATGCTGTCCAAAGCCATTACGAGTAACAGCTGGGATAGCAGCGGCAGTTCTGATGTCCGACTAGTGGAGCCACCTGCCCTTCAACCTGCTGACGACCCTGTCCCCCAACCGGAGGAAGAACCTGCACCTCAACATGCTGATGAACCTGTTGACCAACCTGCTCCGGAACCTGCCCAGCCACCTCCCCAACGCAGACGCTACCATCAGATCCGCGTCAGCAGCAGTGATGAGGACAGCGCATAAAATTTAAGTTTTTATTTCTTTTTCTTCTATTATTGTTGCCTGCCCTTATATATTTGTGATGTACTTTTATTTTTCATGTTTTTCTTTATTTGTTTTAGTGTCATTTTGCATTGAGGGCAATGCAACCCTTGAGTTTGGGGGTGGCAACCCTCCATATTTAATAGAGTCTTTAGCACATCTTTTGTTTAATTGTTGTGTCTTATTAGTCATTTACTCTTTTAAAAAAAAATCAGAAAAATCAGAAAATTTAAACTGTTGGCTTAAAACTGTGAAATTAACTTACCTGTCATGACGGCTCTGTCGTGGCAGCATCTTTAGGACAGGTTAAGGAAAAGTTTAGAGCCTTTCTATAGTTCTAAAAACTTAAACACTTTTGTGACTGTTATCTTGCTTAGACTTATTTTAGCCAAACTAGAATAGGAAGCTTAGAACTTGGATAGCCCCTAGAGGTGCCTAACACTGGCTCTAGGAAAGAAGTTTAGCAAAAATCAAAAAAAAAAAAAAACCTAGAGGTGCCCGAAACCGGCTCTAGGAAGCTAACTAGAGGTGCCCAAAACTGGCTCTAGAAAAACTTAGCTTGAAAATAGAAGAAAAAGCATGAAAATGTGCCTTCTAAAAGAAAGTAAACTTTGGCATAAAATTCAAGTTAAGGAGTTGAATATTCTAGTGAAACTAAGAAAGTCTTAGCATATAACTGTTCACAAGCATGCACACACTGCACGAGAGCTATATGGAGATTCCGGACAGATCCTAACCCTTCCGACAGGTTGCTGCCGCCATAGAGAATGAGCGACAGGTGAGGGACAGTTCACTGTTTGAAGGCCAACACAAAAAATTTTCAGTTTTCTTTTAAGTCTTCATTGCTTGAGGGCAAGCAAAAACTTGAGTTTGGGGGTGTGTTGAGTGTGTAAAAGTTCTATCATTTACACCTTTTTAAACCCATATTTCTGCTGCATTCAAGCATCATTGCATTGCATTCAGGTTAGTTTTCAATAAAACATCACAATTATATAAAAGGCACGGATTCTACTGAAAGATGGTTATTTTTGCAGGTATCTGTCACAGTAGATGTTGAAGGCAGGTGCAGGGCAGACAAGCAGGAAAGCTGAACTGGACAAGCAGCTGAAGAAGACGAACCTGTCGCGCACCTGTCGTGACAGCATGATGACAGCAGATTCATGAAGAGGAAAAGTGAAGTGGACCTCGATAGATAGAGAAAAATCTGCTCGTCTGTCGTGTGGAAGCCGAATATTTTTCCAAGCCCCGGATCAAAAGATATGTCAAGCCAAAGCTCAAGGAGAAGAATTCCCATGAAACAAGGAGGCGGCTGAAAAGTAGGAATCCTTAGAGATTTAGTCTTTATTAGAATCTTACTTTTAATTAAAGTTGTAATCCTTGTTACCTTAGATAACTTGAGCCCAAAGCTTATATAAAGGGCATAGATTAACCCTAGGGCATAGCCGACTACCCCATAACCGAAACCTAAACCCTGCCGTTTACCTGTCACCGATATGTTCTAAATTCCCCCTAGGGCTACGGGTTGTTTTGTAAAGTAGTTGCAAGGGTTGCTTTGTTTTAGGATTTTTCAAGTTCAATAAAATAAACTTCAAGTTCTTTTATCTTGGTTTTAATATCTTGCAAGAGCATCGGGAGAGCATTGTGAGGTTATCCATTTACTTAGCATCGGGAGAGTTAAGTATACGAAAGAGATAAAAGCGCGTTCTCTAGTTTATAGTTGAACCATCTCGTGCTTAGGGATAAGGCGAGGTTAAGTGGCTAAGGAAGAATTCATACACATCGGTGTTCATCCTTCGATTCACGCCGGGAGGTATCATCAAAGACGTGATCATCGACAGACTTGTTCCTAGGGATAGGGCAAGGCAGATCAGGGATTCTTGCCAAACTTGAAGTACGGAGTTAGTGATCGCTGCCGCGATAGCTGACGGACAGACGCCGCGACAGGTGCTGTCGGCGACGGGTGCGACGACAGAACTGGAGATCCTAAGCAATTCAATACCTACACTACTGAGCAACTCAATACCAGCCCATGCTCTCTATCTTGATATCTCAATCTTTTATTTACGTTTTTAATTTAATATTCGTGACAATTCTCTTAAATATTTCCTTTGCTTTCGTGCAGTGAATCTAGGTGAAGCTATTAGCCCAATCCCTGTGGAGACGATATCCGATACTTTGTATCACTTTACTACTTGCGTCGTGTATACTTGCACTACAATTGCGATAGACTATTTTACACGCAACAATGACCCTCGCGCTGAGCGTAAACTCTGGCCTGGCCTCCGCCCTCTGGCTGTACAACAACTACATGTGCTATGTTCCTCTGGCCATCATTTCTCGGCTGGAAGTTACCTCTACCGCGCCCACGGCCTCTCTGGAAGTCATTGGCTCTAGCAGGAGCCTGAGCTATGTTCGGTGCCTGTGCCGCCTGATGCGGGCACTCCCTCCTAAAGTGGTCCCTCGAACCACAGTTCCAACAAGCATGGAAGTTACCCCAACACTCACCAAAATGTTGTCTCCCACAACGTGTACACTCGGGCAAACGCCCTCCTCCTCCATGGCCCTGGTGGCCCCTAACCTAGTGGCCACCGCCACGCCTATGGTCAAACTGTTGTCCGCCATCTCTATGCCTCTTGGCATCTCTACGGTCAAAGTTATTATGTCTCTTTCCAGAACTAGAACCGCCAGAACGCTTGGTCAAGCCCAAACTGTGCTCAATGTCCTTGGCACTAGCAACCAAGACATCAAAATCTGAATAGTCTGAAGCTAAGGTATACCTCTTAACTTTCTCATGAAGCCCATATCTGAAACAGTTACAACGGTCCCTCTCAGTGGGAACCAACTCTGGTGCGTACTGGCTCAAACGAACAAAACGAATCTCGTAGTCAGTCACAGAAGAATCTCCCTGAATAAAGGCCATAAACTCCCGCTTCTTCTCATCAAGATATCTCGGTCCCAAATATCTCTTTCGGAAAGCAGACACAAAGAAATCCCAACCAACCTCAGCCTCGGGAACCCCAGAATTAATGGTGACCCACCAAGTGTAGGCATCACCCTGTAGCAAAGAGATCACACAGCCCAATTTCCGAGCACCCACACAACCCATCTGAGCTAAAGTGCGGACGGTCTTCTCCAACCACAACTCAGACCTCTCTGGTGTAGACCCTCTGAACTCTTCAGCCCCTAGACTACGAAGCCTCTCCAACGGTAAACTAGCATCATCACCTCTAGGCTGAGCTGCAGCCTGAGCCTCAGCAATTGGGGCCTGAAATGCTCCCGCTATAGCTTGTACAAGCGGAGCCATATCTATTCCAGCAGGACCTTGGCCACCCTGAGGTCCCTCTCCTTTAGCTCCATCCTCGCCTCCAACTCCAGGCTGAGGAGGTGGTGGTGGTGGAGGAGCTCCAACCCCAGCAGCAGGCTCTCCCACATGAGCCTCAACTCCAGCCACTGGCTCATCAACAGGAGCCGCGACACGTGGTTCCTGACGAACCACTCTAGGTCTAACCCCAGGCCTCGACATCGCGCGCACAAACAACAACTACAACAACAACAAGAAGAAAGCACAAAAGATAGGGTTAGCAAGGCAAGGGCTCCAAGTGGCTCAAGTATGTTCCCTTACTTTAAGAATTCTTTTTCCGATGTAATAGTAGCAATGGGACTCTAAACAACATGATCCAAGCAAAACAACAAGCATACTTGATAAACAAGCAAACATGCTTACATGACAAGCAAACACCGTGCATTTCATCATAAAAACTCAACTTACCTCACTTACCTGCCCAAGGTCTCGGAAACCTTAGGCTCTGATACCAACAAGTGTAACCCTCTCGTCCCGGTCTGGACGCATGACCGATCCGAGTGGGCTACACGGGGATAACCGAGATGAAACCCGTTAAGGCTCCACTTCGGTTACCGACCCTAGGAAAAACTTTTTCATTTATTATCTTGTCTAGATGCATTAATTAAACCTAAGCGGAAGCCCAACAACAAACAGGGTCTAAACCCAGCCTTTGAAACCCTTTAGAGATGTCAAAAAGCCTAATTACAGGCATGAGTTTCGAAACAGTCAAAGCCCGTTTCGAAACAGAAGCTCCAGTTTTAAAAGCCAGACACCCGTATCGAAACGCATCCACCCCGTTTCGAAACATGGTCTCATTTTGCCTTGCCGTTTCGATACCCGTTTCGAAACAGGCAATTCCAGTAGCCAAAGTGTTTCGAAACTGGTTTCGAAACAGGGGCTCATAGTAGCCAAAACATATCGATACACGTTTCGATACGGGGCCCTGGAACCACACCCGTTTCGAAACAATGCTACCCGTTTGAAACACATGCACTCTGTGAATTCTCAAAATCAGCTTTAAACACCTCCAAATAATCCCAAACGTCCTAAACGACTCCAAGAAGCAAACATAACATACCAACACACTCTAGAGGCATACACCCTATAACAACCATGCTCAAGATACACAAGATATAAGATAGGCAACCATTCTAAAGATCATGCATAGCATTCAAGGTTCATGTTTCAAAAGAACATACACTTAGCCAATTTAAGGTAGGCAAGATAGACATGGTTTACAAGCAACATGGCATCCAAATCCAAACCAACAAAACATATAAAAGGAGTCTAAACATGCTCCTACACAAACCAACTTCAAAAGCATCACACCACAATTACATGTCCCATTGCTTGACCATTACATCATAACTAAAATACCCATACTTGATAGCTAAGCTAGCTCCACAAAGCACACTTGGAGGCCCCTTCTTGCAGTAGCAACCCACGAACTAAGGATCTGTATTGTCGAACAAAAGAGAGCGTAAGCATAAAGCTTAGTGAGGGTAAGCTCTTTAAAAAAAACCTCGACAATGTAGGGTCCAAGCACGAGCACAACCAAGGTAGAATGCATGATCTTACCTTCGATCCACATGAGCCAAAATGTCCATGATGCATGAACAATTATCCAATAATATGCCATGCTCAACAAGCTCAAATCCATATCATATGTAAACACATATAACAATTCACATAGGAAATCACATTCCATATCATATTGATCCACATAACAACTCATATCGGCACCTAGCTATGACTCAAATACGCGGATAAACACGTTGGAACTCACATCCAACACAACCATTACCTTACGGTGGGATTACACTCATCACCATTTCTCGCGGAGGGGATTCCACTCATCCTCACGCCCCGTCTGTAACCCTCTCGTCCCGGTCCGGATGCTCGACCGGTCCGAGTGGGCCACACGGGGAAAACCGAAGCGAAACCCGCTAAGGATTCCACCTCGGTTAACAACCCTAAAAATTTCTTTTAAGTTAATCTTCTCTAAAGGCACGTTTGCAAACCTATGTGATCACGACAGCGGAATAAATCAAGAAGGACATGCACTGGACACCAAACAGCAAGTAAACATCCCAATTTTAAGTTATTAGGCAGGCCGTTTCAAAACACCCTTAAGGTGTATCAAAACACCTTGACTTGGTCAACAGCCCCAAGTCCACACGCGAAAGTCGTATCGAAACGGAGGTCAACCATTCCGAAACACCCCCAACGGTCAACTTCTCGTGGTCAACGAGACATTGAACGTTCTGAAACCCTTTGACCCATTTCGAAACCCCATCATCTCGGCAAATTCTCAGATTTCCAGTAGCCAAAGTGTTTCGAAACTTGTTTCGAAACAGGGGTTCACAGAGGCCAAACCGTATCGAAACGAGTTCCGATACGGGGTCCCTGAAGCCAAACCCGTTCCGAAACAGCCCAGCCCGTTTCGAAACACTGGCTGTCTGCAAGCTCCCAAAATCAGTTTTAGACTCCTCCAAATAATTCCAAACGCCCGAAACGACCACACGATGCATACGAATCATGCAAATACATTCTAGAGGCATGCTCTCTAGCAACCACACTTGACATACACAAGATATACAAGAAGACATCCATTCCAAGGACCATACATGGAATTACAAATAGAACGCTTCAACAAGGTCAACACTTAGACAAATATAAGGTAAGCAAATACCAACATGGTTTACAAGCAAGGCATACATCCCATAAGCAAAATTAACCAACATATCAAAAGAGTCTAACATGCTCCTAAACACAACATCATCATGCTTCAAAAGACATCACACCACAATCACATGTCCCATTGCTTGACCATTACATCATAACTAAAAATGTTCATACATGATAGCTAAACAAGCACAACGAAGCACACTTGGAGGGCCCTTCTTGCACTTAGCAACCCACGAGCTACTGATCTGCATTGTCGAACAAAGAGAGCGTAAGCAATAAAGCTTAGTGAGGGTAAGCTCTTTAAAAACAAACCTCGACAATGCAGGGTCCAAGCACGAACTCAACCAAGGTAAATGCATGTTCTTACCTTCGATCCTCAAGAGCCCAAATGTCAATGATGCATGAACAAATATCCATTACTATGTCATGCTCAACAAGCTCATTTCCACAACATATGTAAACACATATAATCATCCGAATAGGAAATCACAATCCACAACACATTGATACACATATCAATTTATATTGGCACCTAGCTATGACTCGAATACGCGGATAAACACGTTGGAACTCACATCCAACAACCACTTTACCTCATGGTGGGATTACACTCATCACCGGTCACGCGGAGGGGATTCCACTCATCCTCACGCCCCGTCGATGGGATTCCACTCATCATCGACTAATATATATAACAATTTCTGGGCGAACTCGTACTCCTCCTTGGTGACTCAACACCACCAAGGCCACGCGCGAATTTGACTCATGTGTGCACACTAACATCCTAATGATCGATCATTTGTACCCAAGCATACTAGTGCCAACATTAACCACAATCCACAATATCAATTACAACCAATTTCGTGCTTGGCACGTGCTCACCATGATCACAATCATGAACAATCCACATGCATATCACAATGCATCCCAACCATGCCTCATCATTCATGCATAACACATTATACATAAACCATCATATCATAAACATTTCGAGGCATAAACATCAATTTAAAAGTTCAACCAATGTCTCTAGTTTAAGCTTAGGATTAGGCTACCACCCTAATCCTAACTCTAGGTGGGTCTACCAAGCCCGACCTAGTCCACATGCTCGAACCAAACACTTAAATCCACTTTAAAAACATTAACCACTCACCTTCACTTCCAAGCTCAAATACCAAGCAAGCAACCAACTTCAAGCTTCCGGATTCGCTCCCAATGCTTCACCAACAAAAGCCCTTGCCTCTAAACAACCTCAACACAATCCAAACAAATTAAAATCAGCCCAAGCATCAAAGTAACTAACCGGAATACAACTCAAACATCAAACACAACATTTCAAGCCATGAGCAAACCCCAAATTTACCAAACTCGTGCAGCCCAAAAACCTTGATCAAAACTCATGTTTCCAACACATTAAATACCCCCAAATGATTCCAAAACAACCCCCAACCATAGTACTATCATTAGCCCGCCAATTCCAACCTAAAACAACCCCAAAAACTCATCCAAAACCCTTCAAAAACCCCCATTAAACCCAAATACGGGAATGAGCTTAAAACCATGTAAAATTCATATATGTTCAATCATTTGACTCATAGACTTCATATCTAACCTCATAAAATCGAAATTTCAAGTTTAACAACATAAAACTATCATTTTTAACTAAATCCTCTAAAAACTCAATTTCTAAAACATTGAAGAAAATGAAAACTATTTGTACTTTTGAAGAGAGGAAGTTGAGGACAAGTCAAAAATGATATTACCTTTCAAAATCGAGTTGAAATGAAGAAGCAATGTGATGGAATAGTGATTGGGTAAAGAGAGCTCTTCTTCACGTTGGTTTTTGATTTTTAGAAGAAGATGAATAGTGAAATCATTTGATAAAAAGGGGTTTTAAATTGAAAGTTTGAATATTTACAATATTGCCATTAATGAATGGCTATTCCCCTTTTCCTTTAAAATCCACCCAAGTTGAATTTCATTTCAATTTAGTCCAATCATAAAAAGTTTGTTTTTGAAACCCAAGGCCCAAAAGATAATTTTAATTATGAAATCGAACCCAAAATAATATTAAAATATTATTCTCACCCGACCCCCAAACCCGGGTGTTACAACTCTCCCCCACTTAGGGAATTTCGTCCCCGAAATTACCTAACGGAAACAAGTACGAGAACTGCTCAACCATATCAGCTTTCCTCTTCCACGTGGCCTCTTCCACACCCCTATGTCTCCACATCACCTTGACCAACTTTATGGTCTTGCCACGCAACACTTTGCTATCAGAAGCAAGTATCTCAACATGTTCTTCATTATAAGACAAATCCGGATTCAACTGTATCTCCTCAACAGGCATAACATGAAAAGGATCTGATCTATATCTCCTAAGCATCGACACATGAAAAACATCATGGATCTTCTTTAACTCAGAAGGTAATCTCAAACGGTAAGCTACAGGCCCAATTCGCTCAACTATCTCATACGGACCAATGAATCTCGGACTCAACTTGCCTTTCCGGCCAAATCTCATCACCTTCTTCCACGGAGATACCATCAGAAACACTTTCTCACCCACGGTGAACTCAATTTCTTTCCTCTTCAAATCTGCATAAGACTTCTGACGATCGGAAGGTGCTTTCAAGCGGTCACAAATCAGCTTTACCTTCTCGGTAGTCCCCTTAAGCAAATCCGGCATAGGTAACAACCTCTGACCAGTTTCCGCCCAACAAATCGGAGTCCTACATCGTCTACCATACAAAGCCTAATAGGGAGCCATCTGAACACTAGACTGATAACTGTTGTTGTAAGCAAACTCAACTAAAGGTAAGTGCTTCTCCCAAGAACCCTGGAAGTCAATCACACAACAACGAAGCATATCCTCTAAAATCTGTATTACTCGCTCTGACTGCCCATCGGACTGCGGATGATAAGACGTACTGAAATGCAAACGGCTACCTAGAGCACTATGCAAGCAACCCCAGAACCTCGAAGTGAATCTAGGATCTCTATCTGAAACATTAGACTTCGGAACCCCATGAAGTCTCATAATCTCACGGATGTACAAGTTTGCCAACTTGTCTAAGGAATCTGTAGTGTTCACTGCTAAGAAGTGAGCACACTTAGTGAACCTATCTACAATCACCCATATAGAATTCTTCTTCGAAGGAGACAACGGTAACCCCGACACAAAGTCCATGGTGATCCTCTCCCATTTCCATTCCGGAATCTTCAAAGGTTGTAACAAACCTGAAGGAACCTGATGTTCTGCCTTCACTCTCTGACAAACCATACAACGGCTCACATACTCGGCTACATCCTTCTTCAGGCCTACCCAGAAGTAATCATTCTTCAAGTCACGGTACATCTTGGTACTACCCGGATGCATAGAAAAAGGACTCGAATGTGCTTCACTCAGAATCTGACGTCTCAACTCAACATCTTCTGGTATAACAACTCTTTCACTAAAGCACAACAAATTCTCACCACTGAAACTATACTCGGTCAGTCTTCCTTTGGCTATGTCCTGAACATGAGGAACTAAGGTCACATCTTGCAACTGTTTCTCTCTAATCAACTGAATCAAAGAAGGCTTCACTTGCAACTTGGTGATCGAACCACCACCATCAGATACGCTCAATCTAGCAAACATAGCTCTCAACTCAACGACAACTTTTATACTCAAAGCATCGGCTACCACATTTGCCTTACCCGGATGGTACTCAATGGTCAAATCATAATCTTTTAACAACTCTAGCCATCTTCTTTGTCTCAAGTTCAACTCTCTCTGTGTCATCAAATACTTCAAGCTCTTATGATCGGTGTACACTATACATTTCTCACCATACAAGTAATGACGCCAAATTTTCAATGCAAAGACAACTGCGGCTAACTCTATATCATGAGTAGGATAGTTCTTCTCATGAAGCTTCAACTGTCTAGAAGCATAGGCAACAACTCTTCTTTCTTGCATCAAAACACAACCTAACCCTATGTAGGAAGCATCACTATAAATCACAAATTCTTTACCTGAAACAGGTTGCACTAACACTAGAGCATTTGTCAAAGCTTCTTTCAATTTCTCAAAGGCCTTCTGTCTTGCATCTAACCACTCAAACTTAACTCCTTTTTGCAACAATTTAGTCAAAGGAGCAGCTACCCTAGAGAAATCATCAACAAATATCCTATAGTAACCGGCTAATCCTAGGAAGCTCCTAATCTCAATCACAGACTTAGGTTGTTTCCACTCAACAATAGCCTCAATCTTTGATGGATCAACACGGATACCTTCGGCCGAAACAACATGGCCAAGAAATACTACCTCTCGAATCCAGAACTCACATTTGCTAAGCTTCGCATACAACTGATTGCTGAACAGTCTTTGTAAAACAAACCTCAAGTGTTCATCGTGCTCTTCTTCTGTCTTCGAGTACACAAGAATGTCATCAATGAAAAAAACTACAAAACGGTCTAGATAGTCTCTAAAAATTCTGTTCATCATATCCATGAATGCTGCAGGTGCATTCGTGAGCCCAAACGACATCACAAGAAACTCATAGTGACCATATCTAGTCCTAAAAGCTGTCTTCGGCACATCACACTCCTTCACTCTCAACTGGTAGTACCCGGATCTCAAATCTATCTTCGAGAACACTGAAGCACCTCTCAACTGATCAAACAAATCATCTATGCGAGGCAACGGATACTTGTTCTTCACAGTCAACTGATTCAACTGCCTGTAGTCAATGTACATACGCATGCTGCCATCTTTCTTCTTTACAAACAACATAGGAGCACCCCAAGGAGAACTACTAGTCCTAATGAAACCACGGTCTAATAATTCTTGCAACTAACTCTTCAATTCTTTCAACTCTTTAGGAGCCATACGATACGGAGCTATCAAAACTGGATTAGACCCTAAAACAGTCTCAATCACAAACTCAACATCTCTGTCTGGAGGCAACCCTGGCAACTCTTCAGGAAACACATCCGGAAAGTCACAAACTGTTCTAATGTCCTTCGGTCTAGCCTCACTCATATTAGGATTCATAACATAAGCTAAGTAAGCCCCACATCCGGAATCCATCAACCTATGGGCCTCTAAAGCTGATACAACATTAGACAAGAACTTAATGTTCTCGCCTACTACTACTACCTCGTAGTCATCAGAAAGTTTCAAGGAAATCCTCTTCGTCTCAATATACACACTAGCTCGGTGCTCAACTAACCAGTCCATACCCAGAATGATATCAAAACCGTAAAAAGGAAGTTCCATCATATCAACACAGAACACATAACCCTGAATCTTCAGTGGACATCTCCTATACATACGTCTAACCACAACTGCCTCAGCAAAAGAACTAGTCACATGCATACCTACATCTAGGATCTCAACAGGTATATCTAACTTCCGTGCATGCTCACTCAAAATGTAGGAATGTGTAGAACCCGAATCAACCAAAGAAAGCAAAGACATAGACTGTAACTCAAAATTACCTGCTATCACATCAGTGTCGTTCTCGACCTCTCTCTGAGCATAAACTCTCGATGGTCCTCTTGCCTCTGGCTGCACTGCCACAACGTGAGCAAGATTCCTCTGAGCATCTACCCTAGGAGCATCAGCCCTAGGCTGGAAGTAGCCACGACCGTGCCCACGGCCTCTCTGAAAATTAGTCGCTCTCGTTGGAGCCTGAGCTATGTTCGGTGCTTGTGTCGCCTGATGCGGACACTCCCTCCTAAAGTGGTCCCTTGAACCACAGTTCCAAGAGGCATGGAAGTTACCCCAACACTCATCAGTGTGTTGTCTCCCACAACATGTACACTCAGGCAAACGCCCTCCAACCCTCTGGCCCTGATGACGCCTACCATGGTGGCCACCGCCACGTCTATGGTCAAACTGCTGTCCGCCACCTCTATGCCTCTTAGCATCTCTACTGTCAAAGTTTTGATGCCTCTTACCAGAACTAGAACCTCCAGAACGCTTGGTCAGCCCCAAGCTGTGCTCAATGTCCTTGGCTCTAGCAACCAAGACATCAAAGTCTGAATAATCTGAAGCTAAGGTGTACCTCTTAACTTCCTCATGAAGCCCATATATGAAACGATCATATCGGGCCCTCTCGGTAGGCACTAACTCTGGAGCATACTGACTCAAACGAACGAAACGAATCTCATAGTCAGTCACAGAAGCATCTCCCTATACAAGGGCCATAAACTCTCGCTTCTTCTCATCAAGGTACCTCAGACCTAAGTATTTCTTTCTGAAAGCGGGCTCAAAGAAATCCCAATCTCTCTCAGCCTCCAGGACTCCGGTAGTAATGGTGACCCACCAAGTGTAGGCATCACCCTAAAGCAAAGAGATCAAACAACCCAACCTACGCGCACCCACACAACTCATCTGAGCTAAGATGCGAACGGTCTTCTTCAACCACAACTCAGACCTCTTCGGTGTAGACCCTCTGAACTCTTCAGCCCCTAAGCTATGGAGCCTCTCCAACGGTAGACTACCATCATCACCCCTAGGCTGAGCTGCAGCCTGAGCTCCCGAAACTGCGGCCTGAAATGCTCCCGCTATAGCTTGCACTAGCTGAGTCATATCAATTCCGGCTGGAGCTTGGCCACCCTGAAGTCCCTCTCCTTCAGCTCCATCCTCGCCTCCAACTCTAGGCGGAGGAGGTGGTGGTGGTGGAGGTGGTGGAGGAACTCCAACTCCAACAGCAACAGGCCCTTCTATATGAGCCTCCACTCTAACCACCGGCTCAACAGGAGCTGCAACGCGTGGTTCCTGACGAACCACCCTCGGCCTACCTCTCGGCCTAGACATCACTCACAAACAATAACTACAACCACAACAAACATACAAAATTGGGTTAGCAAGGCAAGGCTTCCAAATGGCTCAAGTATGTTCGCTCACTTTAAAAATTCTTTTCCGATGTAATAGTAGCAATGATACTCCAAACAACATGTTTTTAAAACAAAACAATCAACATACTTGTCACCCAAGCAATCATGCTTACAATGCAAGCAAACACCATGCATATCAATACAAAACTTAAACTTACCTCACTTACCTGCCCAAGGTCTGGTAACCTTAGGTTCTGATACCAACAAGTGTAACCCCCTCGTCCCGGTCTGGACGCTCGACCGGTCCGAGTAGGCCACACGGGGAAAACCGAAGCGAAACCCGTTAAGGATTCCACCTCGGTTAACAACCCTAAAAATTTCTTTTAAGTTAATCTTCTCAAAAGGCACGTTTGTAAACCTATGTGATCACGACAGCGGAATAAATCAAGAAGGACATGCACTGGACACCAAACAATAAGTAAACAGCCCAATTTTAAGTTATTAGGCAGGCCGTTTCGAAACACCCTTAAGGTGTATCAAAACACCTTGACTTGGTCAACAGCCCCAAGTCCACACGAGAAAGTCGTATCGAAACGGAGGTCAACCATTCCGAAACACCCCCAACGGTCAACTTCTCGTGGTCAACGAGACATTGAACGTTCTGAAACCCCTTGACCCATTTCGAAACCCCATCATCTCGGAAAATTCTCAGATTTCCAGTAGCCAAAGTGTTTCGAAACTTGTTTCGAAACAGGGGTTCACAGTGGCCAAACCGTATCGAAACGAGTTCCGATACGGGGTCCCTGAAGCCAAACCCGTTCCAAAACAGCCCAGCCCGTTTCGAAACACTGGCTGTCTGTAAGCTCCCAAAATCAGTTTTAGACTCCTCCAAATAATTCCAAACGCCCGAAACGACCACACGATGCATACGAATCATGCAAATACATTCTAGAGGCATGCTCCCTAGCAACCACACTCGACATACACAAGATATATAAGAAGACATCCATTCCAAGGACCATACATTGCATTACAAATAGCATGCTTCAACAAGGTCAACACTTAGACAAATTTAAGGTAAGCAAATACCAACATGGTTTACAAGCAAGGCATACATCCCATAAGCCAAATTAACCAACATATCAAAGGAGTCTAACATGCTCCTAAACACAACATCATCATGCTTCAAAAGACATCACACCACAATCACATGTCCCATTGCTTGACCATTACATCATAACTAAAAATGTTCATACATGATAGCTAAACAAGCACCACGAAGCACACTTGGAGGGCCCTTCTTGCACTTAGCAACCCACGAGCTACTGATCTGCATTGTCGAACAAAGAGAGCGTAAGCAATAAAGCTTAGTGAGGGTAAGCTCTTTAAAAACAAACCTCGACAATGCAGGGTCCAAGCACGAACTCAACCAAGGTAAATGCATGTTCTTACCTTCGATCCTCAAGAGCCGAAATGTCAATGATGCATGAACAAATATCCATTACTATGTCATGCTCAACAAGCTCATTTCCACAACATATGTAAACACATATAATCATCCGAATAGGAAATCACAATCCACAACATATTGATACACATATCAATTTATATTGGCACCTAGCTATGACTCGAATACGCGGATAAACACGTTGGAACTCACATCCAACAACCACTTTACCTCACGGTGGGATTACACTCATCACCAGTCACGCGGAGGGGATTCCACTCATCCTCACGCCCCGTCGATGGGATTCCACTCATCATCGACAAATATATATAACAATTTCCAGGCGAACCCGTACTCCTCCTTGGTGACTCAACGCCACCAAGGCCACGCGTAAATTTGACTCATGTGTGCACACTAACATCTTAATGATCGATCATTTGTACCCAGGCGTACTAGTGCCAACATTAACCACAATCCACAATATCAATTACAACCAATTCCGTGCTTAGCACGTGCTCACCATGATCACAATCATGAACAATCCACATGCATATCACAATGCATCCCAACCATGCCTCATCATTCATGCATAACACATTATACATAAACCATCATATCATAAACATTTCGAGGCATAAACATCAATTTAAAAGTTCAACCAATGTCTCTAGTTTAAGCTTAGGATTAGGCTACCACCCTAATCCTAACTCTAGGTGGGTCTACCAAGCCCGACCTAGTCCACATGCTCGAACCAAACACTTAAATCCACTTTAAAAACATTAACCACTCTTCTTCACTTCCAAGCTCAAATACCAAGCAAGCAACCAACTTCAAGCTTCTGGATTCGCTCCCGATGCTTCACCAACACAAGCCCTTGCCTCTAAACAACCTCAACACAATCCAAACAACTTCAAATCAGCCCAAGCATCAAAGTAACTAACCCGGAATACAACTCAAACATCAAACACAACATTTCAAGCCATGAACAAACCCCAAATTTACCAAACTCGTGCAGCCCAAAAACCTTGATCAAAACTCATGTTTCCAACACTTTTAATACCCCCAAATGATTCCAAAACATCCCCCAATCATAGTACTATCATTAGCCCACCAATTCCAACCTAAAACAACCCCAAAAACTCATCCAAAACCCTTCAAAAACCCCCATTAAACCCAAATCCGGGAATGAGCTTAAAACCATGTTAAATTCATATATGTTAAACCATTTGACTCATAGACTTCATATCTAACCTCATAAAATTGAAATTTCAAGTTTAACAACATAAAGCTATCATTTTTAACTAAATCCTCTAAAAACTCAATTTCTAAAACATTGAAGAAAATGAAAACTATTTGTACTTTTGAAGAGAGGAAGTTGAGGACAAGTCAAAAATGATATTACCTTTCAAAACCGAGTTGAAATGAAGAAGCAATGTGATGGAATAGTGATTGGGTAGAGAGAGCTTTTCTTCACGTTGGTTTTTGATTTTGAGAAGAAGATGAATAGTGAAATCATTTGATAAAAATGGGTTTTAAATTGAAAGTTTGAATATTTACAATATTGCCATTAATGAATGGCTATTCCCCTTTTCCTTTAAAATCCACCCAAGTTGAATTTCATTTCAATTTAGTCCAATCATAAAAAGTTTGTTTTTGAAACCCGAGGCCCAAAAGATTATTTTAATTATAAAACCGAACCCAAAATAATATTAAAATATTATTCTCACCCGACCCCCAAACCTGGGTGTTACACCGTCGATGAGATTACACTCATCACCGACTATCATTTATATAAGAAAGTTTTCCGGGCGAACCCGTACTCCATCTTCATGACTACCGTCATCAAGACCACGCGCACATTTGACTCATGTGTGCACACTAACATCCTAATGATCGATTATTTTACCCAAGCATACTAGTGCCAATATTAAACACAATCCACAATATCAATTCACAACCATTTCCGTGCTTAGCACGTACTCACCATGATTAACATCATGCCCATACCTCATGCATATAACAATGCATCACAACCATGCCTCACATACATGTATAACACATTTATACATAACCATCATAACACAAATCATCATGAGGCATAAACAATAATGAAGGAGTTCAACCAATGTCTCTAACTAAAGCTTGAGATTAGGCTACCACTCTAATCCCAACTCTAGGTGGGTTTACCAAGCCCAACCTAGTCCACATTCTTGAACCAAATACTCAAAACCATTTTGAAAACATTAAACCACTCACCTTCACTTCCAAGCTCAACAACAAAGCAACCAAGACCTTCAAGCTTCCGGATTCACTCCCGATGCTTCACCAACACAAACTCTTGCCTCTAAACAACTCAAAACAATCCAAAACAACCTCAAATCAACTCATACGACAATGTAGCAAACCCGGAATACTATTCAAGCATTAAACACAAGAATTCAAGCCATGGACAACCCCTAAAAACAACAAACTCGAGCAGCCACCAAACCCCAACCAAAACTCATGATTTCAACACATTTAACACATTCAAATGCTTCCAAAACAACCCTTAACTAAGATACTAACATCAGCCTTCCATTTCCAACATAAAACAACCCCAAAATCCATTCCAAAACCCTTTAAAAACCCCATTAAACCTAAATCCGGGAATATTTATAAAACCAAGTAAAAACCACATATGTTGGACCCCATGCTTTATAAATAACATATCTAACATTATTAAATCAATAGCTTTAGTAAAAACCCATAAAGCTTTGGCCTTTATCTTTTTTCCATGGAAAACCAAATTTCCAAAGCATGGATGAAAATGCAATCTAAAGGTACTTTTGAAGAGAGGAAAACAAGGCCAACTAAAAATCGAGGTTACCTTTCGAAAAGCACCAAAGATGAGGATGATAGGTGATGGAATAGTAACTTAGTGTAGAGAGCTCTTCAATGTAGTTGGTTTGAAAATTGGAAGTGAGAAAGAAGATGAGCACATGCTCTCATCTTTTGTTTTATTTTTAATTCACCCAAAAATCATATTTACAACTATGCCATTAATGAATGACCAAAACTCACATCTCTTAAAGTCCATGGATTTTGGACTTAAGAGATAGGCCTAACATAACTTTAATTATTTTGAAATTACGAAGCCCATAAAAATATTTCATTATTTAAATTATAAAACTGGACCCGGAACTATATTTTAATAATATTTCCACCCGACCCCTAAACCCGGGTGTTACATTACTCGAACGATAAATCTCCATACATCCCAAAATATAGGCATATGTCACCTTGAAAGAACAAAATGGTGGATAGAAACATTACAAACTAGACATAAAGTACTAAATGTTTCGATCCTCAGAATGTCAGGTATAGGGTAGCCTATCCAAAACATCTGAAAGGGAGAAAAATTGGGGGAGTGAGCTAGAGAGCTTAATGTGTTCCATTTAGTGCAGAATAAAACATTTAATTAGTTTAGACATGTATAAATCTTTTCAGAAAATCATGTTATAAGGACAGCCAAAATTTTCATGCAAAACCTAGCTACCCTCTAACCGAACTCCAGCATCCAATTACCCATAACTGCATCTATAAAGGAATTAATCCAGGCCCATTGGGCATAGGTACTATCATAAGGGAATTCCTTAGGTCCAGTAGGAATTACCCTAGCCGAAGCATAGGAACATGATACTGTAGGAATTATCCTAGCCGAAGCATAGGAACCTGACACACTAGGAATTACCATCCGGATCAGGACTGAACTTGTAGATACTTCATATACTATCCCAAGTACCCCTAGTAAAATTAGTCTAAGTAGCAATTATAGTTATCAATATTAAGCAGTAATAATCGTAGAAATAAAGCAGACAATTATTTTCACTAAAGCAGTAACCAGAGAGCATACTATTCAATTAGGTACTCAAACATAAATTAGTCATATAAAGTGGTCATGCTTAAAATTAGAAAACATGTTATGTTTCGCAAAATCAGAAAATTCCAGTCATGTGCACATGATTAGTTCTAGCAAAACATTTATAACATTTATTTAGCACACAAGGAAAGCACCTCAAAAGATTAGGCCAGTCGGTTTGATGGTCTACTGAGCACCAGTGTGACGCTCCGGTGCTATGCTAGAAGCTAAGACATAACGAATGTTAAATTAGTATAAGGAATTCTTTACTATGATAATTCACAACGTAGCTATACATACGAGTCACAACGAGATCACATTGTTGTACGTATCGAGAGGAGCTGGTCTGGATAGATGTAACCCCCGTAGCCCGGTCTGGACGGTTGACCCGAACTACGAAGATTACACGGGGAAAACCAAAGTCAACCCGAAAGTCAACCTTGATTAACGACCTTTTTTTTTCTCTTTTTAATCTTATCTAGATGCACATTAACCTTAGATGTGATCACACAACCACCATGCTCAAAGATCACAATCATCAGAGATCAAACAGGGACCCAATTGAACAAATTACAACTTTAGGGACCAAATTGTAATTTCTGAAAACTTTAAGGACTTAACCAGATTTTAAGTTACCAACTTGAAATTAATCATGTTTCATGCTTCTCTGCCAAATTTCAGCTCAAACGGACATCCCGAACTCATACAATTGCACAAACAAGATTCAGGACTAAAATGCAAACATTTTGAAACATTTAACCGCCCATGTCAGCCCCCAACGGTCACCCGTTCCGAAACAGGCCAAGGCCGTTCCGAAACACGGGCCGTTCCGCAACGCGTTCCGCAACGGGGGTCTGGCAGAATGCTTTCCGTTTCGGAACGGTGACACCCGTTTCGGACGCCTGGGTTCATGCAGGGCACCCGTTCCGAAACGGTGTTGCCTGTTCCGAAACGCCTAGCCCAGAATGTTGCATTTTGCTCACTCAAACACACAATTGATCAATCAAACATGCTCCAAAAGCCACCAAACTTTGCCAACATGCAATTCAACATAAAAGAGACATACTTGCATCAACAATTCAACAAATAACCATCACATACGGAAAGCCCCAAATCTATAGGCATGCTTCCTACACAAGCAACCATTTAAGCACAAACCTTTCAATTCAACCTCAATTAAGCCAATTCATGTTTCAACAACATTAACAACAGTATTTAAACATTCATGATCAACACATACGATCACAATAACAACAAATCGAGAGATTCTACCCCATTGCCCTTATTAACTATAGCTATTCACCGAGACATACATCTCCATTGGAGTCCACCTTGAATCCCTTGCTCCTTGCTGTCCAAACTTCAAGAATCTGCATTGATGGACAAAAAGGAGCGTAAGCACATAATGCTTAGTGAGGAATGCTCAAAACCAAAACACCATCAATGCAGCGGGTCTTTAAAACACTTTAAAACCAACCCGATTTGCTTTCCAAAACCATGTTCGAAAACTCTTTCAACATCAAGCTCAAAACATGCATAAACACCATATGCCAAGCTTAAACAAAACCATGGAAAACACATCCTTTCCACAACATACCTTTCTTTAACTTGAAAACCACATCAAGCAAGAAACCATTTAAACCATAGTTCAATTAAACCATTTCATGCATTTAATCAAGGCATTATAAAACCATAACATCATATTCACATGCCTTTAACAACAAGTCATACATGACTCCATGCAACATAGGTAATCCATGCTCTCATGCATCATTTATCAAATGATAACCAACACTTGTTCAACATACAAGTAGCATGCTTTTACTAGCATCATACACATCTCATGCAACAATGCATCTTACCAAGCAATCTCATGCTTCTCATGCTTCACATGCATCAATTCAAGCATCTCATGCTTCACATGCAACCATGCATCATTTCAAGCAATCTCATGCTTCACATGCAACTATGCATCATTTCAAGCAATCTCATGCTTCACATGCAACTATGCATCATTTCAAGCAATTCCATGCTTCACATGATCAAGAACATTATATTGGCTTCCAAGAGATCAACCATATTCACTTTCCAACTTTTCAACCCGATCGGATACGCGGATTACAAGCGTGTCCCAACGCTTCCTACACACTACCCAATCCAAGGTCTTCCAAATGGGCAACAACCTCCATTTGACCTTAACAACCTAAGGTTCCCATGCATGGACTTTTAAACACCATACAACCTTAGCTTTTCCTCAAGGTTACCATGTATAAACATACACCCTTGACATGCACAAGGTCTTCCCGTATGGACTTTCAACCACCATACAACCTTTGCATAACCGATTGGTAGTTGTAGACATCATCTAACGAGATCCGGGACATCACACACAAGATCCACACATGGACTTAACCATTTCCATTGTGATCTTAACAAGTACAAGGTTCTCACATAAGGACTTTTAACCACCTTATAACCTTTACTTAACCAAGGTCTACCGTGGGCAACAACCTCCACTACGACCTTAAGCAACCGAGGTCCTCCCGTGGGCACACCCTCCACTGACCTCATCTCGTTAGGAATACTTGAGGGGAGTTTACCCGGTCCACACTTGACCACTCCGCCATCAAGGCGACTTTATTCACGGTGCACCCAATCCTATAGCCGGCTAATTATACCCGATCAACGAACCAAGAACCATTCACATCTCTTGCCAACATAATCATCTTACCATAATATCCAATGTTCCACATGCATAAACATAATGCAAGACCATCACATCATTAGCTCAATGATTCACATGCATACACATAATGCAAAACCATCACATCATTAGCTCAATGATTCACATGCATAAACAATATGCAAAAGGCACAATTATCCTCATTAATCATCATCAACTCACTGTTTTTAAGCATAATACAAAGCCAATGAACAACATGCAACACTATGCATCAAAACCACATTTTCAATGCACTAAACCAAGGATCTCTTACCTTGAGCATCCTTTTCAATTGACTTTCAAAACCAGCATTAAACCATGCTAAAACATGCTTACAAAACAGAATTAAACCATGCAATAACACATGCACATCAATCATCAACCACAATTGATTTTAAAACCAAATCATACACAATCCAAGAGCAAAAACCTCTTCACTTACTCTTGAGCTTAGCAAAGTTGTTTAGACTTAAACTAAGCTCCCAAAAACCTTCAAACCATGTTTCAAAAGCTGAAATCCCAACTTCACTCACCGATTACCAAACAAGCCTAGCCAACAAGCTTTCCAAGCTTCCGAAACCTTCCGAAAACACCTCCAAAGCTCAAGGATCAACCTCCCCTGTTTCAAGCACACAAAAACAGAACATTAATGCATCCATATGCATTAAAACACCAGCAACATCAACACAACTCGCTGCTCATCACAAAACTAGCAATTTGGCTACCAAACACAACCGAAATCACCTCCAAACACTTCCAAAACTTAACCCAGCCAAGATCCATCACTTCTAACCATTTTTATACATCAAATAACATGCAAAATGATCACAACCACATCCTTATACCTCCAGGTATAACAGATCACCAAAAACACTCCAAAAACAACCAAAAACTCAAGCCAAACTTAGGAAATTCAACCTATCCGGGATTGCATTGATTAAACCTCAACTTCTAATCATTTTAGCATTCATTTAACATCAATTTAACACCTCAAAACCCTGCTTAAACAGATCACACGAAAATTTCACCAAAATCCTCAAATCTTGCATTTTAGCCAAAAATCAAGATCTCAATTGAAAAGCCATTAATAAAACATAAATCAAGGATTGAGAACTTAGGAATCTCAGTAAAGAACTGATAGTTTAGAGGAGAAGGACGTTCTTACCTCCAAACTTGAATTTCTCCATTTTAGAGCCAAAATGCTTGATGAAACAATTTGCAATTTGAGAGGTTTTGATGATGAGATGATTAGGAATCAAATGAGAATTGAAATGAGAGATGTAGATGTCAAAATCAGAGAAAGAAATCTGGAGAATCTTGTTTGGGTTGAGAGAAAATGAGAGGAAAGAGAATTTGAGAGAAAATGGAAAATTAGTTGGAAAATTAGTTAAAATGATTTTCCCTCCTTTAAAATTCTTTAAAATCAGATTTGAGTCATAAAATATCTTAGAAAAATCTGGAGAAATCCTTTTTGGAATAATAGCTCCTTAAAGATTCAAAGTTTCAATCCTTTATAAAACTGTCCCGCAACTTTCAAAAATTACATTTTGGTCACTAGCCAAAATGTCAACCTTCCGAACCTCATTTTCCAAAATTGATTTCACAGTTCACTTATATATATTAAAATATGATTTTAGAACATTTTTCCATATTTTTAATGCAACCCGAACTAGGCTTTCCTAAATTCACTCTTATATATTCGATCAGCACTTTGACCGAACCGGTCAACACCTAAAACTTCTGAGCCCAAAACCGGGGCGTTACAACTCTCCCCCCCTTAGGAAATTTCGTCCTCGAAATTTCAACCGGCGAAAGAGAACCACAACCTTCTCAAAGCAACACACAAGACAACACAAAAGCTTCAACCAACACCACCGATCACTTTCCACACAAACCTCCACCACATACCGTTCACAAAACCAAACTCTCAAAGGTAACCACGACTCAACCTTTCACACAACCGGATTATACACAATCCCAACATCAACCTGAAGAACTTCAGCTCTTACAGCAGACATCACTGTAACACACAACCTCCAAGACTTGTCTACGCAATGACAACAACCAAACCAATTCAGCCATTAGACAACCTCTCAGCCTCTAAAACTCTTGTGATTCCCAAACCTTTTTCCAAAGATTTTCCCAACAAGCAGAAATCCTTAACATCAACTGTTTACATAAGCTCTTCAACGAAGATGACAATCCTTCACATCCGCCAAAGACATTACCATAACAGCTCACCAGCACTATTCACCCAAATACCAAAATCACATCACAACCTCAACTTGAAACCTTCAGCCGTTCCACATACCATCAACAGACTTCAAACAAAACTTCTTAACCACACTAACCAACCACTGCTCACACAAAAAACCCAACAACCAACAAAAACCTTCGATCTTTCACAGCCCTTTCACTACAAACTTCAACCAGAACACTTGCATTACCAGAACATCACTGATCCAAAACACACATAACAGCTTCAGAACTCTTCAAAGATTGCTAAGAACCAACACAACCCTTTCACAACAACTTAAAAGCTAAACAACCTCAGCACTTGGAAACCCAACCACAAACTGCAACAACACTTAGCACCAAGGAACTACCACTTCCTTTTAGCTAAACAAACCACTTAACCGATACTAACCTCAAACAATACCCTTCACCACCAAGCCACTAAACTCTCAGAGCAACAAACACTACCCTTTCACCAACAGGCTATTCCATTTTCACTATCACTAACAACCAGCTTACCAAACTCCAACACCTCTAGCTCCCACTTAGCACCAAACAACCTCTAAAAACCATCATTCCACTTAATCCAACCACAACACTAACAGATTCGATTAGTTATTAGGGAGTGTGAACATCGTATGCATGATCACCTACATGCCCTATCAATGTCTGATGTACATGTATGCAAAACCTCTAATGTCATGCCACATGTATGCATGGACCAACATATATAATATAGTATATAATCAATGATTTTAAACTGTGCATGAATGCCAGTTCACACCCTCCAATGACATCCTCAAAATCCGTCTAAGAACAACCTCCTAACTCACCTTCTAACTTATCTAACTCCGTCATACCAACAACCATTAACCACAAGATACTCACCCAAGCCTTCTTCACACCAAAGATATTACCAAACCACAACTACCATTACTCCAAACATGCTAGCAACAAAACTAAACTTACCACGCAAGGAAAAACCAACAGAAACCAAACTAAGCAACTAAAGCAAAGATCACTTAACAAGGTTACCTGAAAACACAACACCACCCTGAAGCTTCATCGAACGAGCTCTCTTCCTTGCGGAACCAACATCCTTTGGTTGCACCCTTGCAGCACCAACAAACACTCCTGGGTCACCACCAACTCCTTGCGATAAGAAACCTTGACTGTTCCGCGCCAACATCAAGCAATCATGCTTCATGTGTCCAGCAGACCCACACTTCCAGCAAACTTCATCTTCCAAACTCTTCACAACTTTCTGCTTTTTACGCCACCTCTGAACCTCGCCTCGGCCGCACCCACGACCTTTCAAAGATCCTTTGGCCAACATCAAAGCTGACTTCACTCCATGAGGACAATCACGCTTAACATGCAACTTGGAACCACAATTCCAACAAACACCTGCGCCCCAACAATTTCCAACATGTTGCCTTTTACAACGGTCACAAACAGATGACTGAGCTTCCACTCCTTGCTCAGGCAACACTTGCTCACCAACAGCATCAGCCGCACCTTGCTCAACCCTTGGAAATTCCCTTCCAAGATACCTTTCATAGAAAGCAGATACGAAGAAATCCCAATCAATATCAAGGATATGTGACGCCACAGCCACAGATGTCCACCAAGAACAAACATCCTCCAGCATCAGAGAAACAACACTCCCCAGCTTACAGGCATAATCACAGCCTTCCTGATCCAAAATCAGAACTACATTGGCCAACCAGGCCTCAAACATTTCCGGGGAAGAACCATGATACTCCTCAGCACCCAAATCAAGCAAATGCTGCTTCGGCAAACCCACACATTTAGCCAGCACATCCACTGATCCCACCTCAACCATAGCCTGAGATGTTCCCAACACCTCCTGAACAACAGGTAAAGAACTTTCCATCCCGGAACCAGCTTCCTTCCCTTGCCTTACCAACTCAACTTCAGTCACAGAAGACTGAGACAAAACACCTTTACAAAAGGGTGAATCCTTTGACTTAACAACCTGCCCCAAGGCAGCCACCATCTCACTCATCCTCCACTCTTTCATCATCTTTGCCATACCACTAACAACAAACAACATACAATCACAACAAACAAACAAAACCTGTTAGACCAGCATTAAGCAAGGATTCAAACTCCAACTCCAAAATAACACAATAGCTATATTAATAAGGCAATGGGTATCCCGAATCCTCCCCTTTACATGACATAACAGCCAACACAACATGAACATCACAACATCAAGCATATCAACAACATACCTTGATCATGCTTACACCAAACAACATCCAACAGCACTAGCACATTAGCAACATAACATGCTCAAAACACATTCATCATGCATAGCATCAGCTCATAACATCCACACATATCCATATGATCTCAACCAAGATTCATAACCACAAATCATGCTTGCATACACTAGCAACATGCTCAAAACATCAACAGCATATACAGAAACACATGCTTCAACCAGCTTTCAACCATACAACAAGGTAAACATCAAGCACACTTACCACAACAACTTACCGTTTTCCCCAACCTTCGCAACTCAGCTCTGATACCACCAAATGTAACCCCCGTAGCCCGGTCTGGACGGTTGACCCGAACTACGAAGATTACACGGGGAAAACCAAAGTCAACCCGAAAGTCAACCTTGATTAACGACCCTTTTTTTTCTCTTTTTAATCTTATCTAGATGCACATTAACCTTAGATGTGATCACACAACCACCATGCTCAAAGATCACAATCATCAGAGATCAAACAGGGACCCAATTGAACAAATTACAACTTTAGGGACCAAATTGTAATTTCTGAAAACTTTAAGGACTTAACCAGATTTTAAGTTACAACCTTGAAATTAATCATGTTTCATGCTTCTCTGCCAAATTTCAGCTCAAACGGACATCCCGAACTCATACAATTGCACAAACAAGATTCAGGACTAAAATGCAAACATTTTGAAACATTTAACCGCCCATGTCAGCCCCCAACGGTCACCCGTTCCGAAACAGGCCAAGGCCGTTCCGAAACACGGGCCGTTCCGCAACGCGTTCCGCAACGGGGGTCTGGCAGAATGCTTTCCGTTTCGGAACGGTGACACCCGTTTCGGACGCCTGGGTTCATGCAGGGCACCCGTTCCGAAACGGTGTTGCCTGTTCCGAAACGCCTAGCCCAGAATGTTGCATTTTGCTCACTCAAACACACAATTGATCAATCAAACATGCTCCAAAAGCCACCAAACTTTGCCAACATGCAATTCAACATAAAAGAGACATACTTGCATCAACAATTCAACAAATAACCATCACATACGGAAAGCCCCAAATCTATAGGCATGCTTCCTACACAAGCAACCATTTAAGCACAAACCTTTCAATTCAACCTCAATTAAGCCAATTCATGTTTCAACAACATTAACAACAGTATTTAAACATTCATGATCAACACATACGATCACAATAACAACAAATCGAGAGATTCTACCCCATTGCCCTTATTAACTATAGCTATTCACCGAGACATACATCTCCATTGGAGTCCACCTTGAATCCCTTGCTCCTTGCTGTCCAAACTTCAAGAATCTGCATTGATGGACAAAAAGGAGCGTAAGCACATAATGCTTAGTGAGGAATGCTCAAAACCAAAACACCATCAATGCAGCGGGTCTTTAAAACACTTTAAAACCAACCCGATTTGCTTTCCAAAACCATGTTCGAAAACTCTTTCAACATCAAGCTCAAAACATGCATAAACACCATATGCCAAGCTTAAACAAAACCATGGAAAACACATCCTTTCCACAACATACCTTTCTTTAACTTGAAAACCACATCAAGCAAGAAACCATTTAAACCATAGTTCAATTAAACCATTTCATGCATTTAATCAAGGCATTATAAAACCATAACATCATATTCACATGCCTTTAACAACAAGCCATACATGACTCCAATGCAACATAGGTAATCCATGCTCTCATGCATCATTTATCAAATGATAACCAACACTTGTTCAACATACAAGTAGCATGCTTTTACTAGCATCATACACATCTCATGCAACAATGCATCTTACCAAGCAATCTCATGCTTCTCATGCAAACATGCATCAATTCAAGCATCTCATGCTTCACATGCAACCATGCATCATTTCAAGCAATCTCATGCTTCACATGCAACTATGCATCATTTCAAGCAATCTCATGCTTCACATGCAACTATGCATCATTTCAAGCAATTCCATGCTTCACATGATCAAGAACATTATATTGGCTTCCAAGAGATCAACCATATTCACTTTCCAACTTTTCAACCCGATCGGATACGCGGATTACAAGCGTGTCCCAACGCTTCCTACACACTACCCAATCCAAGGTCTTCCAAATGGGCAACAACCTCCATTTGACCTTAACAACCTAAGGTTCCCATGCATGGACTTTTAAACACCATACAACCTTAGCTTTTCCTCAAGGTTACCATGTATAAACATACACCCTTGACATGCACAAGGTCTTCCCGTATGGACTTTCAACCACCATACAACCTTTGCATAACCGATTGGTAGTTGTAGACATCATCTAACGAGATCCGGGACATCACACACAAGATCCACACATGGACTTAACCATTGCCATTGTGATCTTAACAAGTACAAGGTTCTCACATAAGGACTTTTAACCACCTTATAACCTTTACTTAACCAAGGTCTACCGTGGGCAACAACCTCCACTACGACCTTAAGCAACCGAGGTCCTCCCGTGGGCACACCCTCCACTGACCTCATCTCGTTAGGAATACTTGAGGGGAGTTTACCCGGTCCACACTTGACCACTCCGCCATCAAGGCGACTTTATTCACGGTGCACCCAATCCTATAGCCGGCTAATTATACCCGATCAACGAACCAAGAACCATTCACATCTCTTGCCAACATAATCATCTTACCATAATATCCAATGTTCCACATGCATAAACATAATGCAAGACCATCACATCATTAGCTCAATGATTCACATGCATACACATAATGCAAAACCATCACATCATTAGCTCAATGATTCACATGCATAAACAATATGCAAAAGGCACAATTATCCTCATTAATCATCATCAACTCACTGTTTTTAAGCATAATACAAAGCCAATGAACAACATGCAACACTATGCATCAAAACCACATTTTCAATGCACTAAACCAAGGATCTCTTACCTTGAGCATCCTTTTCAATTGACTTTCAAAACCAACATTAAACCATGCTAAAACATGCTTACAAAACAGAATTAAACCATGCAATAACACATGCACATCAATCATCAACCACAATTGATTTTAAAACCAAATCATACACAATCCAAGAGCAAAAACCTCTTCACTTACTCTTGAGCTTAGCAAAGTTGTTTAGACTTAAACTAAGCTCCCAAAAACCTTCAAACCATGTTTCAAAAGCTGAAATCCCAACTTCACTCACCGATTACCAAACAAGCCTAGCCAACAAGCTTTCCAAGCTTCCGAAACCTTCCGAAAACACCTCCAAAGATCAAGGATCAACCTCCCCTGTTTCAAGCACACAAAAACAGAACATTAATGCATCCATATGCATTAAAACACCAGCAACATCAACACAACTCGCTGCTCATCACAAAACTAGCAATTTGGCTACCAAACACAACCGAAATCACCTCCAAACACTTCCAAAACTTAACCCAGCCAAGATCCATCACTTCTAACCATTTTTATACATCAAATAACATGCAAAATGATCACAACCACATCCTTATACCTCCAGGTATAACAGATCACCAAAAACACTCCAAAAACAACCAAAAACTCAAGCCAAACTTAGGAAATTCAACCTATCCGGGATTGCATTGATTAAACCTCAACTTCTAATCATTTTAGCATTCATTTAACATCAATTTAACACCTCAAAACCCTGCTTAAACAGATCACACAAAAATTTCACCAAAATCCTCAAATCTTGCATTTTAGCCAAAAATCAAGATCTCAATTGAAAAGCCATTAATAAAACATAAATCAAGGATTGAGAACTTAGGAATCTCAGTAAAGAACTGATATTTTAGAGGAGAAGGACGTTCTTACCTCCAAACTTGAATTTCTCCATTTTAGAGCCAAAATGCTTGATGAAACAATTTGCAATTTGAGAGGTTTTGATGATGAGATGATTAGGAATCAAATGAGAATTGAAATGAGAGATGTAGATGTCAAAATCAGAGAAAGAAATCTGGAGAATCTTGTTTGGGTTGAGAGAAAATGAGAGGAAAGAGAATTTGAGAGAAAATGGAAAATTAGTTGGAAAATTAGTTAAAATGATTTTCCCTCCTTTATAATTCTTTAAAATCAGATTTGAGTCATAAAATATCTTAGAAAAATCTGGAGAAATCCTTTTTGGAATAATAGCTCCTTAAAGATTCAAAGTTTCAATCCTTTATAAAACTGTCCCGCAACTTTCAAAAATTACATTTTGGTCACTAGCCAAAATGTCAACCTTCCGAACCTCATTTTCCAAAATTGATTTCACAGTTCACTTATATATATTAAAATATGATTTTAGAACATTTTTCCATATTTTTAATGCAACCCGAACTAGGCTTTCCTAAATTCACTCTTATATATTCGATCAGCACTTTGACCGAACCGGTCAACACCCAAAACTTCTGAGCCCAAAACCGGGGTGTTACAATAGATGCACGGTCGAGAGAGTCTTTCAGGTTCAACATCAGATTCGGAGGCTTTCAGGTTGGAATATATTTAAATGGACTTCAAAATCAGACTCAGGACGTCAAAAAACAAGAAGCATGGGTTTTAGAAAAAGTTGACTTTTTGGTCAAAGTCAACGGCCAGAGTCAACGATCAAAGGTTAAAGTCACCAGTCAAAGTCAACTAAGTTGACTCGAATGGGTTGGCTCGAATGGGTTGACTCATTGAGTTGACTTAGATGGGTTGACATCCGAGTCAGCTCGGTTCGGGTCAGGTACGGGTTAGACTCGGGTCAGGTCGGATTCGGGTCGAGTTTGGGCTTAGGCTAGATGGGTCAGATATCAAGGTTCTGGGCTCGATTATTGGGCCTTAATAGGCCGACTCACTCTTGTTTTAACCAAACAGGCCCAGTCTATTATGGCTGGTCTGGGCCAGTTCGGTTGGCTCGGTCGGTCAGACCGGTATAGATGCTGCATAATAGAGCAACGACCGAAATTCATCCCCGACGGCGTATGTCTCTCACTCGCGGCCTCAAACAACAAAAAACATCACCAAAAAACACAAAAACAAATTCAAACTCACGCATTATCTTAAATATCCCAAATTTAGGTCAGAAATCTTATCTATTTACCCAAAACGGAGGTGAAAAGTTCAGAAACAACGTAACTCCGACGACACTCCAAACAACGATAGATAGAAGATCAAAAGGGAGGGTTTTGTTCGACTCGGCATGAGGATCTTGTCCATGGCAATGGTGCGGCGAACGACCGTCAAATGGCGTCAGAAACATCGAAAAACAGAATAGAAACCTTGTTTATCTCCCACTGAACCTTTCAGACAAACTCACAGCGAATGTTGAGGTTTCACCACGAGTGGTTAGCGGGGTTGAGATTGGGGCACGATGAAGAACACACCAATGGTAGGGTGATGGCCACGGCGCGGCGGTGACAACGATTGGTTGGATGATCGGTAAGGAAGGTGAAGAGTTGGTAAGAGAGTAAGAAATATCTAGGCTATTTTTCTTAAAATTTGAAATGACATTTATGGATAGTAGGTGGGAAGTCATTTGATATATTTAATTTGGGTTAAAAACTCCAGATTTCTACTTCAAGTATTTTCCATTCCAACACTTGATACATTTGAACACTTGGCTCAAATGGTTGAGGCATAAGCATGAACAACCAAGGGTCAAGGGTTCAACACTTTTAAATGCCATTTCTTATTTTTTTATATTACAATTTCCCTTTTTATCTTTAATTAGCTTTATTAAATTAGGGGTATTAAAGATGGGCACCGACGCCAAACACAGCTTTACCTCAACATCTACTCACGCCCTTGCATGGGAAGCAGTCCCAACGACTCCTTTGGAAAGCAAAAACGAATACTCTAGCATTCTAAAACACCCGAGTGTCGAATTCTCTACACTAGAATCTATTGCACAGGTCAAACATGTCTCACAACCCCATCGCGTCATTCTCAGAGAGACCACTACAGATATAACGATACGAAGGTAATGACTCAACATTCTTATTAACAAGGTTTGGCTCCCTCAAGATTTCGAAGCCTCGAGAACATCTCTCGATATCACAAACTAGCGTCGCACTTGATTAACCAAATCGTCATCTCGGTATAACAACTCTTAAAGAGGCACCTTTATCGAGCTTGCAAAAACGTCCCACCTCAGTAACACTCAAGAGAACAAGTGGATATTGAGTCCACTATCTCTGAGACTTGCCCTTGAGGAAGGCGATGATACTTCCCAAGTATCAACAAGACTCCTTTTGGGCAAACAAAGGGTTTTCTAACCAACATGCATCCTTTGATCGATTTTGAGAGCGGGTTATACATACCCGTTGTTGCGCGTATTCAATGTCACAAATTTAGTGCACGTATACACGTTGCCAAGTTATAGTATAAAAGATATTGTCTCTACAGGGATTGGTGCTACTTCTAGAGATTATTGTCTCACACTATAGAAAACTAAAAACACAAGTAATGGTTTGTTCGAGAAACAACTAAACTAAAGAAAACAAGTAAATTAAGAGATTGAGTAAATATGATGATAGAGCGGGCCGAATTATATTGCGTCGTAGTGTGGAAGTTGAATGAAACTGTCTCGGTTTTGAACGCAAATGTCAACTTGATTGCCTCGACAATGAGCAAGAGAATTGCCTCGGCAATGGGCAAAACTATTACCGCGACAAAGAACACGGCTACTTCCTGGGCAATTGAGCGACAACTTCCAAGGTTCGGCAAAGCGTTCTTAACTGGTTTCTTCTTATCCCTAAGTCGAAAATCTATTGATGTACAAGCCTTAATAATACCTCCCAACGTGAATCAAGGGTGAACACCAACCAATCTTACGCTTCTCTTAGCTGTTGAAACTCGTACTTATCTGTAAGTCAAATTAGTCTTCAGCAATTGGGATAAAGAACATGCTTACTCGTTTCGTGAGTCTAACTCTCTCGATATTAGACAAATAGATGCAATAGCAATATCCTCTCCCGACTCAATTGCTTGTCGATTCCTCCTTATCAATTCCTTGTCCTTGACCTTCCTTTGACTTCTTCATGGTCTTCCTAAGCTCCGATCTTCATGCAAAGTATCTCTAAAACTTCAGCATTTTATGCTCTTCAAGTCGTCTACTGTAGGATGTTTATGTGTTTTCTTTTTATGAGTGCAAGCGCACACTCTTGTCAAGTTATAATATAAAAGATATCGTCTCCCACAGGGATTGGAGCAACTACTATGAATGGTTTCCTGCACAAAGATTTAGTAAATGCATAATTAAATCTCACAATGTGGAAATATATAAAAAACACAAATAAAATAATGATAGCAACGAGAGGGATGATAGGGAGAGATTTGGTCGATAGATTGGATGAGGCAAGTGCAGCTAAATGACATGTAAATTGCATTGTAAAGCCTAAGTATATTTTGTGGTGCCATGATTTGCTGCCTCGGCGGGTATGGCGGGCGGTAGGCTATGACCCTGTCACGCGGCCGCAGCGGGTTACTGCCCCTGCAACTTTTGATGTCTCGGCTAGTGGAACAGAAATAAGTCCCGGCGGCAAGTTTGGTAAACATTCCAAGCTCGGCGGGATAGTCGACCGTGATCCTCCCTATTTCTAGGCAAGGATGCTCGAATACTCACGTGATGTAGGCAATGCCTAGCAATCTCAGCATAAACCTAACACGGGCAAGTCGATTCGGTTGGAGATCCCTTTTAGCCGCTGAAACACTTGAACTTGTTAGGAACCAAGTTAGTCACGCCCCAATATGTTGTGACTGTGCTTAACCTTTTCGTGAGCCTTACACTTTCATGCCCGACAAATGGATTCTCTCAACTGACTAGTTAGGACTGATTGAAAGAATGAAGTACATAGATTAAGCAAACTTGGAATTTTATTAAAAAACATACTTAACTATTACAATCGTCTCTTACAACTACTTCACATACAAGCGCCTAAACCGTAGGAGAGTTGGGTCGCGACCCCCTACAACCCCCATCTACCTAGCTACATCTCCGCTATGCCTCGTTATACCTCGTCATGCCACCTCATGCCCCTATACCCTCACATAAATTGGGTATATATAGGGCTAATGGCCTAAATTTGAGTCCTCCTTGAAGTAGAAGTTCTTAAAGTATTTTTACATTAAATACAGACTCCTTTTTGACTTAAATGTAGACTCTTTGGACATTGCCTTCTTCCGTAAGTAAGGATAAGTACTCTTACTTACCAATCTTGGATCAGTTCTGTCGGCCGCTACAGGCTTCAGAAAATTGCAAGACTGGGCTCATTGGGCTCAGGGAATTTCCCTCTTTCAATCGTGACCCATCTTGACTAAGCCGGTGTAACTCATGCCTGGGCGACACTTGGCGGCAATGCTGCTTCGGCAGCATCCTTGGCGGCATCTGGAACTGCTTCAGTACATCTCCTTTTGTTCCAGCTTTCCTGTCCTCTCATATCCTCTCCTCAGTTACAACACCTGAAAATAAAAACTAAACTAAAACAATATGTTTTCTCAACCAAACATAAAATATTCAATAAAAGCATGGTGCAAGAGAAATTACTGTTATCATGCATGCAATGCATCTAAATATGCCTAAATGAGCTTAAGAATAGCAATAATAAGGGCAAGAATGTGTACAAAATATAGAACTCGTGGATACTCTACACACCCCCAAACTTAAACTATTGCTTATCCTCAAGCAATGCAACCTTGCTAGTAAATCCGCCCTTTGTACAAAATTAATAGAAACTTTAGCCTTTAACTTGATTTCTTACCTCAAGGCCGTGACACATATTTAATGTTAATGATAGGGAATCGCATGGAATGACTTAGATTTTTTTTTCTTAATGCTAGTGTAGTGTGTGCAGGTCTGTGTTCATGCTAAATATGCTGAGATAACTAAGTTAATAAAGAATGCCTAAAACAATTAAATTGCTAAAAAGGACACGAGTTGCTGCCTTGACAACACAATTAGGCACTTATGTCTTTTTTTTATCATGTCTTTAAGGGCTTTAGCTCATCACAACTATTCTCTAGGTCTGAAGCTAATATATGTGCACTCTAAAAAACTCCGAACCCTTTGAATAGAGTCATCCCGTGAAGGCTTTCATTCACTCTTGCTAATTTGTCTGTCACTTGTTTTAGATACGTGGACTTTGATAGCAGCGGAGTGTCCTTGCTCATGATCCTTCCTAGAGCCTATTTCGGGCACCTCTAGGGTATTAACATCCTTCCTAGAGCTTGTTTCGGGCACCTCTAGGGTTTTCTTTATCTTTGTTTTGCTGCCTTGTGCTGCCGTGGCGGCAAACTTGTATTCAATCAAGGAATTTTTGTTAAGTAAGGCAGGCAGTGTTAAACTTAGAATTTAAGCAAAAATTCAGCATTTAACAGACATTGTAAGAATAATTGGCAAAAAGAAAAATTTTCTAAGTATTTTTCATTCTTCTTCCCATAGTTAGGTCAATTTTTAAGTATGGTGCGAATATAACTAATCGGCTAACTATCATAGACACAAGTTTTAGACTAAAGATTTCTACTTCATTAAGTGTAGAAAGCAGAATTTACATAAGACCCAATATGCTGCTAAATGAACCTAAAATCAAAGAGGACTATTCCCCCCAAACTCAAGGTTGGCATTGTCCTTAATGCCTTTAAAAATTAAAAAGAAAAAGAAAATAAAAACAGAAAAAAATAAAATATAAAAATAAAAATAAAAATAGAGAAAGAAAAAAAAGGGTGCTATAGACTGGGGGAGTTCCCCTCTTTTGCTGTTGCTTCAGATGAGGATGCTTAGCCTTCAATTCTTTGGATGCCGAGGATTTCCCTAGAATCAAACTATAAGACTCATGAGTGTGTGCATGATTGTGAACAAGATGATTTCCGGGTTCTATGTAAACACTTAAATAATTAACTTGCTTTCCTTGGGTTTTCTATTTCAACTAGAGCCAATTCCAGATACCTCTAGTGTTTCCTTAAGCTAGAGCCGGTTTTAGGCACCTCTAACTTAAAATTTTTACCCAATTTTTCTAAGTAAGTAATTGTCCTAAGTGTCCTAGAACTCCTTTAATCATTCAAGTCACAAAAGCTTACTTTTTCATTTTCAGTCTCATAGTGTGATTCTAAGTATTCTTCCATGGACATCCTAAAATCGAAAGTTTGCTAGAAAACTTTTAAGGCTATGGTAAGAGACAGACATTTATTACCAAGGCAAAAAATTTCATTGGATTAAATACTAAGGCAATCGTTAAGCATGCATTTTCTATAGTAGATATGACAAAAAAGAACTAACAACTACTTCCCCCCAAAACCAAGAGAAGCATTACCCTCAATGCATGCACATACACAAAATATAAAGTAGAAGGCAAGTGAATAAAATTACAACGACATGGACATAGATGAGTCATCGTCGTCGTCTTGGATGATTAATTTCCTTCTTGCCGTTTGCTTGATCTTTTTGGTTGCCTGTGGTGGTTGGTGATGTGTTAGAGGTGTCAGTTCGGCTTTCTTAGTCACCTCTTCCTCATCGTCACTGTCAAGGCATATTTCTTCGGTGGTGGAGGTTTTGCGCTTCTTGGTGGGTGAAACAGGGACAACTTTGGCTTGGGAAGCAATTGGTTCATCAGAGTCGGAGAAATCGGACCATGTCTCGGTTTGGGTCGGCTCGAATGCAGGTGCTTTGCCATTGTCTTCTTGGGTTGGTGGGGCATCATCAGTCTTCGTTGCTGCGTCAAAGGCAGCTGGAATTGCCGAGGCAGTGTCTCCATGGGTTGTCGAGGCAGTAGCTATCTTCATGGCCGAGGCAGAATCTCCTTGTGTTGCCACAACAGAGGCTCTAGGTGTTGCCGAGGCAAGGATGTCAGCCGGGAAGATCAAAAATTGCACTGTGTTTTTGGGGAACTTTTCTAGGATTACTTGAACCATTGAGTTGTTGAAGTCCCTTATATTGCATGAACCGATGCTGCCGTTTGTCCATTGTGTCGATCTTTTGTGCAAGACACTGAAGTGTTGTTGCCACGACATCTGTCTGTGAAGTTGCTGGGGCATTGCCCGACGAGGTTGTCGCGGCAATGCCTTGTACCGAGGTGGACTCTGGCTCGGCTTCCGTAATCTGCATGATTTTGTAGTATTGAGCCTTTGACCATCCTTTTCTCGTTGGTATCTGCTCGGCGGCCGAACCGGTAGGTACGTTCTTTTGCTTGCATAATCCAGTGATGAGACTTGGGAAGTAGAGGCGGCCCTTATCCTTTTGGCTGCACATGAATATCTCATTGCATATGATAGATCCAACATTAATAAGTCTATTATGCAAGATGGAGTGAATAAGTGCAAGCCTTGGTTTATCTATGGTGGTGTTGTGCGATGTGGGCATTAAGCATCTTTTAACAAAGGTGTTCCAAAGTTTAGCCTCGGGCTGAAGCCTTCGGCGATTTATCATTCCCTTCTGCGCTCCTTTGTTCCATGTCGTGTCGGCAATGCACAACTCTTTTAGCATATCTTCATAGTCACCTGTTGTGAGTTTGTCAACATACTCCCTGTGTTCATCTTTAGCCACATAGATGGCGTAGTAGAGATTGTTGGAATCGGCGTCCACCGGTATGGCTTGGCCTCGAACATGTACGTATAGGTTGTTGGGATTTGGAGAGTGGGCGTAGAATTCCCTTACCCAAGTTACGTTGGCCGGCTCCGGTTGGTGGCAAAGGATTTGCCATTTTTGATGCTCGATTTTGTTGAAGATTAAAGGCTCCAATCCGAAATATGTGTGTGATGATGAGTATTGGAAACCTTGCTCTTCCCACACTTGCCAGTCGACAAATTTTGCGAGGTATCTCCGTTCTACCTCCGGCGGGGCGAACCGTTTGAAGGCCGGTTCTTTGGTTGTTTGAGAATGCTCGCCTCTTCCTAGCTTCAAGGCCATAGTTTAGTGGTTTGTTGGTTGTGAGAAGTCGGGACTAGAGAAAAAAATAAAAAGGAGAAAAACTTTTGAGTTTCAAGAATGAAGAAGAGAATATGTGTGATGGTTGAGTGTTTAGAGGGGGGTTTAAATAGATGGGGGGTTATAACAACCACAAGCATTTAAATTTTGAATGCTAATTGTTGCGTGTACGGCAAAGGTTGCCTTGGGAAGAGTTGCCAACGATTGTGTTTTGGATGGCAATAAAGGGGGAATGGGAAAGGTTGACATGTTTTTGGGGGAATAGGAGAGGTTACTGAGTTTTGGTTTTGGGCTGGGCTTGGAATTGGCCCATCTTCTTCACATCCTTGAACTCCTTCCTAAAACCACAATAATATAAAGAACGTTATCAAAAAAAATAACATTGTTATCCTAAAAAAATAAATAATTTAAAATGTGGAAAAATAAAAACAGAAATAAACAAAAATTAAGATACTAAAGGAGTGTATGAGGATGCATCTCCTAAAGTAATCACTTCATCTTCCCTCACGACATGGGTGCCAGTGTAGTGCTTCAATCTTTGCCCATTAACTTTAAATTCGTGACAGTCTTTTGTGGACTTGATTGTTACAACACCATGGGGGAATGCTTTGACAACTTCGAAAGGTTCATACCATCTCGACCGTAGTTTCCCTAGGAATAGCTTCACTCGAGAATTGAAGAGGATGACTAATTGCCCGGGAAAGAATTGCCGTAGAAATAGTCTCTTGTCATGTCATAGTTTGGTTTTTTCTTTGTAGATCTTGGCGTTATCATAGGCTAAGGCTCGAAACTCCTCTATCTCATTGAGGTCCAGTAATCGTTTTTCTCTAGAACTCTCCCAATCCATGTTCACGGTCTTGATTGCCCAATATGCTTTGTGTTCAATTTCCACTGGTAGATGGCGTGCTTTACCATACACAAGTCGAAAGGGTGATATGCCTAATGGTGTTTTGAATGTTGTCTTATAGGCCCAAAGTGCATCGTTGATTCGAAGAGACCAGTCTTTGTGGGATGGATTTACTACCTTCTCAAGGATATTCTTCAACTCTTTGTTTGAGATCTCGGCTTGTCCATTGGTTTGTGGATGGTATGCCGTGGCAATTTTGTGTGTCACTCTAAATCTCTGCAATGCCTTGGCAATGAGTTTGTTGTCGAAGAGCTTGCCTTCGTCACTTATGATTGCCCTTGGCATTCCAAATCATGTAAATATGTTTTTCTATAGTAATCTTTGCACGATCTTGGATTCATTGTTTGGCATTGCAATTGCATCTACCCATTTGGACACGTAGTCAACGACAAGTAGGATGTAGAGATTCCCACATGAAGATGGGAAGGGCCCTATGAAATCGATTCCTCAAACATCGAACAACTCTACTTCAAGGATGTTCTGCAAGGGCATCTTGTTTCGTCATGAAATATTTATTGTCCGTTGACAACGGTCGCATTGCTTGTAGAAAGCTTGGGCGTCCTTGTAGAGAGTTGGCCAATATAGTTTGGATCGTAAGACTTTGGCCACCGTACATGTCCCTCCACAATGTCCTCCATAGGGTGATGAATGTCATTGTTGGAGCACATCTTGTTGTTCTTCTTTTGGAACACACCTTCTTATAACCTGATCAGCACATTATTTAAACAAAAGAGGCTCGTCCCAAAACTAATGCTTAGCATCATGTCAGAACCGCTTCTTTCCTTGGTGAGTAAGGTTATAAGGTAAAATACCACTAACTAAGAAATTCACAAGATCGACATACCAGGGTGTCGATGAAAGTGCTGCAGCAGTTGCCGAAGTTATTACCGAGGCAATGCTATCGATAATTGCCGAGGCAATGCCTATCTGTGTTGCTATAAAGTGTCTAAAAGTCTTATTTTATTTACCCTTTTTACTCATATTATTGTTAGACTTAGGCACATTTTAGTTACATAATTAGACATTAATGCATATTCTCATAATTTCCTTCACCATTAAGCTTGATTACATATTTTAGTGTATTTTGTGGAAAAGGTGTTGTTTTGGTATGTATTTTGGTGCAGAGTGCCACCGGAACCCGCCGCGGCAGCATGGGAGAAGAATGATCAGGAGGATGAGAAATCTGAGGAGCTGATGCTGAGGCAGCAAACCAATGAGTTGTATTGAAGCAGTTCAATTCAGAGAAAGACGCTGCCGAGCGCCTGCCACCGCCATACCTGCCGCCCAAGGCAGCAACTTAGGGAATTGGCGAATTGGAGTGCGATTGATGGAGCATAATTTTCTGAGTCCAATGATCCCATCCAGACAATTTACTGATGCCGAAAATAGCAGATAGAGCCACCAAAGGAGGAGATCAAGATAACTTGCGGTGAAAGGCAACGAGAAGAAGTCCACATTCAACTCAAAGAAGTCAGAATTAAAGGTTGCATTTAATGAAAAAGCTACTTTGAAGACTTCTATTCCAAGGAGGACTTATCCTAGCTAATGCCTATATATACTTGACATATTTTGTAATTGTGGACAACTTAGGTTTTCCTTCAGGCATAGCTTAGGTTTTCTTGTCGCCATTATGTTCTAAATTCTTTCTTGGGTTTGGGTTATGTTGTAAACTAGTGTGAGAACTGTTTTTTAGGTATTAAGTTTGTTTTTACAATAAAACTTTCAAGGTTTGCTTATTCCATGCTCTTCATAGTTTTCAATTAAGTTCGAAAGATTAGTTGTCAACTATCTATTTGTTCGGTATCGAGAGAGTTGAACTAACGAAAGGAGTAAGTACGGTCCTAACTCTAATCAAGTGTTGATCAATCCAGCCTAGATATAGGTTAGGGTTTAAGGCGGCTAAAGAAGAACGAACCAACAATGCTATCTTTGCAAGATTCACGCCGTGACGGGTATCATCTGCAGTGGGCAACAACAATATTCTGACTTAGACATAAGCAAAATCAACATCGAATCGTTCTGCCGAGCCTTGAAGGTCTGCCAAGTTTGCCGCCGAGCCAATCGTCTGTTCCACTACCAAGGCAGCGAAAGCGTCAAAGCAGCCAATCTGCCATCCCCCGCCGAGGCAGCAATGTCTTGCAGCGCAAAGCATCTTAACCTATTCAACACAGTTTCACACTAGGGAGCAGCATAATCTGACCTATCCTATCACTCTAATCTCTTCTATCAATTACTTGTGTTTTATTTACTTTTAATTCTTTCACAAACTAAAATTATTTGTGCATTTAATTTTCTTTGTGCAAAAATTACAATTCGAGTAAGCTGTCCAATCCCTGTGGGAGACGATATCTTTTATACTATAACTTGACAAGAGTGTGCACATGTGCTCATATTTAAAGAACACCTAAATGCTCTACAATTGTCAAGGCAGTGCCTTCTGGAGTTATCGAGGCAATGAGAAACTGCTCATTTGGGAATGCTTCTTGGATTTATGTGGGAGTGGTCTATTTCTCTCTTTGTTCTAATCATGATAAGTGATCAACAACTTAGTTCTCAGTACCTTTTTTGTCCTTGATTTCAATGTTGAACTCTTGTAGCAGTAGAATCCAACGAGGCTTGGCATCTTTCTTGGAAAATAGGTACTTGATTGCTGAGTGGTCAGTGTGAACAGGCACCTTTGTTCTGATTAGGTATGGTCGAAACTTGTCAAAAGCAAATACTACTGCTAGTAATACCTTCTATGTGGTTGTGTAGTTTACTTGGGCATCGTTGAGGGTTTTACTAGCATAGTAGATCACATGGAAGATCTTGTCTTTTCTTTGTCCAAGGACTACTCCTATTGCAAATTGTTTGCGTCGCACATGAGTTCGAATGGCATTGTCCAATATGGTGGAATCACTATGGGTGCGGTCACAAGCTTCTGTTTCAGTGTCTCGAATGCTTCAATGCACGAGTCATTAAAGTCAAAGGCTCTATCCTGTTCTAGCAGGTTGCACAAAGGTTTAGTGATTTTAGAAAAAAATCATTGAATGTCCTATAAAAACATGCGTGTCCCAAAAAGCTTTGGATTCCTTTGACCGAAGTTGGTTGGGGTAGTTTCTCGATCACTTCAATCTTTGTTTTGTCAACTTCAATTCCCTTGGCAGAGATCTTGTGGCTGAGAACTATGCCTTCATCCACCATAAAGTGGCACTTCTCCTAATTTAGGACCAAGTCGGATTCCTTGCACCGTTTTAGTACTTTCTCCAAATTACCTAAGCAATTGTAACGCCCGGGGTTTAGGGCCCAAGAGATAACCGAGTTTGGTTAAACCGGTTCGGGTTAATTTATTTAAAAGAAAACATTATTAAATAACACTAAAAGGGGTTTTTATTAAATAAGGGCAAAAGGGGAATTTGGGACTTAAAAACAAAAGGGTTTTTATCTCATCTCTTCTCAAAAATAAAAAAGAAAGCTATCATCTTTTTTTTTGAAAGGCAAAAGCTCATAACTTTTTCAAGAGCAAACATTCTTCATCAAATCTTCAGCTGTGATGATTTCTTCAAGGTAAACGTCTTAATCTATCGACCTTTACTAGATTAAGATAGATTTCAACTTAGTTTTCCATTTATCCAATGATTTCTAAGTTTTCCCTAAAACCCACTATTTCGAAAATGGTGAGTTCTTGATGATTTTTGAGTGGGCTTTGATATCTTTGTTTTTGGGTGGTTAAAAATCACATTTTGGTGTTAATAAAGTGTTGAAATGAAGCTTTAAATCAATAAACCCGAAACTAGGGCAATGAGTGATTTTTGAAGGTGAAAAAGTGGTGTTTTGGCTTAGTTTTGTGAAAAAACGAGGGCTGGAGGTATACAGACCTAGGATGTGTGTTTTTAGATGATTTTGGTGTGTTTTGGATGTTTAATTTGATGGGTTATTGCTGGGCTTTGCTTAAGAACAGATTTGATGATATTTTGATGGAATTCAACTTTGTTTTGATTGAGTAAATGTGTCGATTGAGGGACTGTTGCTATTCAATGAATTTATGGAAGAGTAGGGGAGTAATACTTTGTTTTTGGTTTATTAGAAACAGGGGAAACGAGTTTGGGTCCTTTGGACGCGATACTAGGTGATACGGGGGCTTGAGATCGGTGTTTCGGCTTTCGGTTGGGCTTAATCGGTGAGTGGTAATGTTTTGAAGTTTAAAATGTTTCAAAGTGGTTCTTGGGGGTTTTGGTGGATCCTTAAGGGCTAACCTAAACCCAAGTGTAAGTTTGCTAATTTACCTTGTGTCGTTAAGTGTTGGTGTGTGTGGATATTCGTGTTGTTGTGTGAAATGTGGATTTCCTTTACTCTTCGTTCCAATGTTTTCGTGTAGTCGTAGTTGACGTCAAGCCTCACGTGATGGTTAGTTGTTGTATACGGTGATGTGTAGTCCCATCGGAAAAATTCTAGTTGTTGTGTATGATGATGTGTAGTCTTACCGGGATGGTTGTGCATGTTCAAACCATGTTTGGTCTATGCTTGTGTTTATTTCATATCTTACTTAAATGGTTTTGTTTTCCAAAACTAAGATATATGTTTAAACTGCATTGTTGTTGTGTTTTAAAGCTCCGCTCACTAAGCTTTTAAGCTTACGCTCTCTTTTTTCCAACAATGCAGATCGTTAGAGGCTCTGGAAGGCCAGTGGGCAAGGGAGGAGTTCTTGGAGTTCTTGCTAAGCTCAAAGTATGGTTTTGTGGTTATAATAATGCTTAGACAATGGTAATACTAGGCTTTTATGTTAGGGAGTTGGTGTTCAAACTCATATGTTTGGCCTTGTTTATGTTGCTAGCATGTTTTAATTGTTGATACCATGTATTGTTGAGGATTGTCATGGCTTTTGGTAGATTTCTTTGCATTTTGACCTGTTGGTGTTTTTGAGCTAGCATGTTCTTATGAGTTTTTGGCTTAAGATACATTTTGTTGCGTGTATGTATGTTTGAAGTCGTGGTTAGGGTGTTTTGCCTCTTGATTGGTTGTATGATAAGTTGCCATGTGGATCATGATGTTTCAGGGCAAGTTTGACAACGTTTGGACATGCCAAAAATGCATTTTCGGACCAAACTGTGTCCAGGCGTTTCGGAACGCCTAATATGGTTTCGGAACGGTCGAACTCCAGGGGCACCCGTATCGAAACGGGGGTGGTATCGTTTCGGTACGATTTTCCACTGGAGGCTCCTGTTTCGGAACCATGTAGAGTTGTTCCGGTACGCTTGGCCACTGGAGGTTCCCATTCCGGAACAAGGTGGGATCGTTCCGGAACGGCCTTGAGTTACTTTTTGAATAGAGCCCGCGTTTCGAAATGGGTTTCGAAACACATGCAGTTAAAACGGTTAAATGGCATCTTCGAGGGTTTCCAAATGTTGTGTTTTAGTCCCTAATGCTTGTATGCTTCCTAGTTGAGTTTATATGTGCCCCTTTGTGATGGTTTTGCCTCGTGAGCATGAAATTTGACGATTAAGCTACTTGGTAAGTTTAAATTATTGTATGCCCTCTATTTGGGTTCGTATTCCGCTTTCTTTTTCCGCTGTTTCCTTCACACATAGGATTAAAGGCAACATTTAGACAAGATAAATAAAATGAAAAAATAGGGTTGCTAATCGAAGTGAGGCCTTAACGGATTTCGCTTCAGTTTTCCCCGTGTAACCCATTCAGTTCGATCTGTTGGCTAGGTCGGGACGAGGGGATTACATCAATTGTCGAAATCATATCCAAATACCGAGAAATCGTCCATGAAGATTTCTAGGAAATCTTCTACCATGTCGGAGAAAATTGCCATCATGCATTGTTGGAAGGTTGCCGGGGCATTGCATAGTCCGAAAGGCATAAGTTCCGTATGGGCATGTGAAGGTGGTCTTTTCTTGATCTTTTGGTGCTATGGCAATTTGGTTATACCCTGAATAACCACTAAGAAACAATACAAGGGTTTACCTATAAGATGGTCAAGCATTTGGTCAATAACAGGTAAAGGAAAGTGATCTTTCCTAGTAGCTTTATTCAACTTACGATAATCCATGCAAACCCTTCAACCGGTCACAGTCCTAGTTGGGATTAGTTCATTGTTTTCATTACTTACCACCATTATACCTCCCTTTTTCGGTACACATTGTACCGGGCTTACCCATGTATTGTCAGAGATAGGATACATGATACCAACATCGAGCTAATTGATGATTTCTTTCTTTACCACCTCTTTCATGACTCGGTTAAGCCTTCTTTGTGCCTTAATGGTTGGTTTATTATCATCCTCCAAAAGAATTTTGTGCATACAAACTGCTGGGCTAATTCCCTTCAAATCAGCAATTGTCCATCCTATTGCCTTTTTGTGTTGCTTTAGCATGTCGATCAATTTTTGTTCCTGATCAAGCAGCAACTTAAAAGAGATGATTATGAGCAATGTGTTATTGGTTCCCAAATAAACATATTTCAATTGCCCTAGCAATGGTTTCAATTCAAGAATAGGAGGTTGCTCAATAAGGGCTTTTCGATTTTTCTTACCTTCCCTGAGTAATCTAATGGTTCGAAATACTTAACTGGATGACTAGCTATCCAGTTGGCTTCTTTCTACTCAGCATCGTCTCACTCTTCAAAGTCAGGGCAGTTGCCAAAATAACTGTCGAGGCAATCGTCACGGGCATTGCCGAGGCAATTTTCACGATCATTGCCGAGGCAATTTTCACAGCCATTGCCGAGGAATTTGTTGAGGCAATCAGTATCTAGGTCAAACTCGGTTATGGTATGGATGAGTTGACATTCTTCTAGGTCGTTGGCTTGCTTAAGGGTGTGAAAAACATTCAACTTGATTTGTTGATCATTCACCCTCATGGTGAGTTCTCCTCTCTCAACATCGATCAAGGTCCTTCCCGTAGCTAGGAATGGCCTCCCAAGGATAATAGGTGCGAAGTCATCTACTTCACAATCTAATACAATAAAGTTAGTAGGGAAAATAAATTTATCAACTCTTACCAGGATATCCTCAAATTTTCCCTCTGTATGAACATAGAATTTATCAGCAAGTTGTAGCATCAATGTAGTAGGTCTCGCCTTCCCTATTCCCAATCGTTGGAAGACTGATTTTGACATAAGGTTTATGCTCGCTCCAAGGTCACATAGTGCCTTCCCGACATAGTGGTTCCCAATCGTAGATGGTATGGTGAAACTGATAGGATCTTTCAGCTTAGGTGGCATTCGGTTGTGCAGCATGGCCCTACATCCTTCCGTTACAGAAACTGTTTCAAATTCCCCTATTCTTGTTCTCTTAGAGATATTGTCTTTAAGGAACTTGGTGTAGTTCAACATTTTCTCAATTGCTTCTACCAAAGACAAGTTTATGTGGACTTGATTCAAGATGTCGAGGAACTTCTTAAATTGGTATTCTTGTTTCTTCCTTTTCAACCTTTGTTGGAACGGTGGTGGAAGTCGAATGTCTTCAATCCGTTCCTTGCATGGGAATTTGATTTGAGGCATTGAATCAAGACCTTTTGATGCCTTCTTGTTTTTCGCGGTGTCTTTGTCAGGCTTTGTCGAGGCAATGTTATCAGGCATTGACGAGGCAATGTTGTTGAGTACTACCGAGGCAACATTACTGGGCCTTACCGAGGCAATCGGCTCCTTTGATTTTTTTTCCTCTGTTTCATTAACTCGGGGTTACTTGAGTTGTTTACCATTTCGTGTGATTATTGCCTTACATTGTTCATGAGTTGTTCCTCTTGCGACCTCAGTATCACTAGGCAAACCGCCCATTAGTCTCGAGTTGAGGATTTGAGCGAATTGCCCAACTTGAGTTTCCAATAATTTCAACGTTGCTTCATGGTTCTACATTCTCATCTCAGTCCACTCCATAAAAACATCAGTTTTCTTTATGAATTTATCAGTATTAGCCATATATGCACTAGTTTGAGACATGAAAGCATTTAGGGAGTTTTCCAAAGAACTGGATGCCATGGATTGTTGTTATGGCATCGATTGCCGCGACAATTGTTTCTGCATCGATTGTTGAGGCATTGGTTACCGAGGCATGTTCTGATGGAATCCCAGTGCTGGAGCATTCTAATTGTTCTGATTGAGGGCATTGTTAGGGTTGCTTCATGATAAGTTTGGATGTTTCTTCCAGGCCGTGTTGTAAGTGTTGGACATCACGTTATTGTTTCAGTTGTAGTTTCCAACATAAAAACTGGACTTTGGATTCTGTGGACATTCAGAAGAATCATGGTTACCATTACATAAATCACATAATGAACCTACTACCTTGATCTCCTGTGTATTGCTTGGTCGTTGCATGTTCTTAACCAAATTGGTTAAGGTGGCCAATTGTGAGAGAATTGAATCTGATGACTCAAGTTCGTTTATGGTGGCATGGCGTCTGGCTCATTCTTTTCTGGCTGTTGGGAATTGATAGTCATTTTTAGCAAGCCTAGTCAGGATCTCCATTGCTTCTTCTAATAGCTTGTCTAGGAGTATGCCATTTGCCAAGGCATCTAGCATTACCCTTGTCGGTGTGTTTACTGCATTGGAAGACATTGTCACTTGTGTCCACAATGGGAATCCGTGTAAGGGACATTTGTGTAAAAGCTCTGTGTATCGCTCCCAAGCCTCGTACATGGATTCATCATCTGCTTGCCGAAAAGAAGTGATTTCATCACATAACTTATCTGTCAAATTTGTAGGATTAAATCGAGCAAGGAAATCACGACATAAGTCATTCCAAGATCCTATAGATCCGACTGGAATGCTATTCAACCAAGTTTTTGCCCTATCCCTTAGTGAATAGGGGAATAATTTTAGCCTTAAAATATCCTCATAGACTCCTTGTATTTTGAATGAATTGCAAATCTCCAGGAAGGATTTGAGGTGTTATCTGGCATCTTCAGTTGTCGAGCCGCCAAATTGGCCAATTGTATTGATCATATTGAACATTCCAGGTTTTAATTCAAAGTGGACAGCTTCGATTGCAGGTGTGACAACTCTTGGGTTCAGTTCGTTGAGATCTTCTTCTAAATAATCTCAGATGGTTAGGTTTCTTGCTTGAGCAAATTGATGTGGCAGAATCACTCTGTCTCCTACTGCGGCATTCTGATTGCCGTTAGCATTGTTATTGCGGACCGGATCTTCCATTGCTGCTTTCAGTTTTGTTTGAGTCTACGGTAGGTACGTTCAATCTCTAGGTCAATGGGATATTCTGGACCTGTTGGATTTGCCCTGGTCATACACCAATGCAAAACCAAATTTTATTAACCCTTAAGAAACTGAACAATAATGAGCGAAAAAATAAAAGTGCAAGAAAATAAAAACAAAGTCGCTATTGCCAATCCCCAACAACGGCGCAAAAAACTTGTTGCAAGTATTCAATGTCGCAAATTTAGTGCAAGTATACACGTTGCCAAGTTATAGTATAAAAGATATCGTCTCCACAAGTTGGTGCTACTTCCATAGATTATCGTCTCGCATTGTAGAAAAATAAAAACACAAGTAATAGTTTGGTCGAGAAACAACTAAACTAAAGAAAACAAGTAAATTAAGAGATTGAGTAAATATGATGATAGAGCGGGCCAGATTATGTTGCATCGTAGTGTGGAAGTTGAATGAAACTGTCTTGGTTTTGAATGCAAACGTAAACTTGATTGCCTCCGCAATGAGCAAGAGAATTGCCTCGGCAATGGGCAAAACTATTGTCGCAGCAAAGAACACAGCTACTGCCTGGGAAATTGAGTGACAACCTCCAAGGTTCGGTAAAGCGTTCTTCACTGGTTCCTTCTTATCACTAAGTCGAAACTCTATTGATGTACATGCCTTGATAATACCTCCCAACGTGAATCAAGGGTGAACACCAACCAATCTTACGCTTCTCTTAGCCGTTGAAACTCATACTTATCCGTAAGTCGAATTAGTCTTCACCAATTGGGATAAAGATCATGCTTACTCGTTTTGTGAGTCTAACTCTCTTGATATTAGACAAATAGATGCAATCGCAATATCCTCTCCCGATTCAATTACAAGAAAAAGTAAAAACCAAGAATAAGCAAACCTTGAACTTAATTGCATTAACAAAAACCTAAACAAATTACAATCGTCTTCTCACAACTACTAAACAAAATAACCCTAGCCTAAAAGAAGATTTAGTTCATAATGGCGACAAAAGCACTCTAAATTCTCTATCGAATCTCTCTCTCTCTCTCCCTCTCTTCGATGTCATTTTTGGTGGCTATGTCTTGGCTTTTATAGAGCATGGCCTTGTCGACTTCTTCTTGGAATAAAAGCATAAGTTGGAGTTGGACATAACTTCATAAAAGAAATAAAGCTCTTTGAATTCAGTATTTCATTCCTCCTTATCGATTCCTTGTCCTTGACCTTCCTTTGAGTTCTTCATGGTCTTCCTAAGCTCCGATCTTCTTGCAAAGTATCTCTAAAAATTCAGTGTTTTATGCTCTTCAAGTCGCCTACCACTTTGCATATTTTCTCCTTTGTCGGCAATTGTCTGGGCATTGCCTCGGTAGTGACTTAGTCATTGCCTCAACAATGGTCTGTCAGTCTTTTCCTCTGGCATGGCTTGTTCTCTTGGTTCAGCGTCCCTCAATTAGGCTTGGCATCAAATAATGGCTCGGGCAGTGGGTAATGAAATTTGCACATGCAGAAAACACATACCAAAGCAGTACCTTTTCCACCAAATATATTCAAGTAAAGATGATCAAGCATCATTCAACTAACTCGTATCTCAATAGTCCGGGGTGACCTTTCCCCCGAAATTGCTCCCATTAGCGGCTCAACACTTAACGTGGCCCTCTTGGCCACGATCATAACCATCTTAGCATTGCAACATTGGACGCACCATCAGGATTCCAATCTTAAGGAGTACGAACTTAATTTAAGGGCTTGTATTCACTAGGTACCTTACTACAACACCTATACCACCCTGAGATTTCCTAGAATTGGCTAAACCTAAGCTTTGATACCATTAAATGTAACACCCTAAACTCGAATATCACATTTGAGCCTTAAGCCCATACCGTTACCATAAAATTTCTCAACTCAGTTTAGCGCAACAAAATATTTACCAAAAACATTTCAATCAAATAGTTGAAAAAATAAATAAATAATTAAATTGTTACAAAGGAGCTCCAAATTAATTTAAAATATTTGAACGTTTGACTTGATCAATACAATTCCAAAATAAGAGTTACAAACTCTACCATGTAAGGTCCTATTAATAAACAACCCACTAAATACAAGTGACGTACTATACCAACCACCACTTGCTGGAATCCCATATCGACAATGCTCATTGGTCCCGCGATCCAATGATCAACTTAGGCACGGAAGCAACGATTCTGAGCGTTGAGTTTACAAAGCTCAGTGGTACACATCCACTCTACTATACTTCATGCTAATCATAAACATAAGCATGCAACCTAGTACGAGTAATAAGGAGAGATAAATAAACACGTGGCGCAACCACTAGTTGCCTAAACACATGCTCTCATCATGGAAAGTATCAAACATGGCACTCAAGGCCCAACCATACTTAGAATCTCACTAGATCATCCGAGCAAAACACACAAAGTCATAATCACAAACCTGAAGTGAGGCCCAATGTCACACAACCTCGGGAATGTACACTCTGAGTGAGGCCCAGTGTCATACAACCTCAGGAACATACACTATCTCTGTACGAGGACCGGTGTCACACAACCTCAGGAACGTACACCCATACTCAACATCTCTCATCGAGTATCATCGAATGAGGCTTGGTGTCACACAATGTCGGGAGCGTACATTCGACATCTCTGACCATGGTTTTGTAACACACTCTCTCTAGGTACCTGGATCCCATCAACCAATGACTCAACCAACAAAGTGTCCAAACAACACACAACATTGACACGAATTACCATATAACACACATCACTTTCATGATTATTATTAACTTTATGGTTTCTATCAATTATCAAGTCACCCAATTAAGTTTACCAACTTGTTAATACATTATAGAAATGTAAATTAGTCATCCTCATTAATTATCCCATTAATCTGCATTTATATTATTAAGGCATAGAACAATTTATTAATCTTCCACGTCGATTTCCATCTTTAACTAACATTTAGATTATCCAACTCAGTGGGTATCGGTACTCGAATATGAGTATTGATACGGTATCTTTAGGTACTGGTACTCACACGTTTAACGATTCTGACATTGCTAACTAGAAATCCTAGAATTCTACAAGTACCAGTACGGGTCGACCCGTGCATATACGGCCCCTAAATGCGTACCAGTATAGCCGAATCTCGTACCGATATCCTATTCACAAGCTCGTACCATTTCCTCAAACTACAATTTTACCATGCTTTATTCAATCCCTAAAGCTTATAGAAATCATTAGGGTTTGTTTACTAACACATTCAATCAACTAGTATTAATTATCGGCTCCATAGTCATTTATTCGAGTATTTATCGGTATTATCTCTTAAGTATGATTTTCATTAATTCATGTCAAACCATTCGAACTGGCATACAACACATCACAATATATATCAATCAATCAACTAATCGTCAAATAATTATAGGAGTATTACAAACAACCTTACACGGTCTCTAAAGCCCTTACGAGTTTCTACATATCCATAACATCACCATGTATCTCATAATATCAGTCATATAATTACTGGTCTCTAAACATGCTTATTTCTCATCTACCTACTTTGCAACCAATACCACGCAAGGAAATCGGTGACCAACTCTGTACTGGGGGAAACATAAGTGACCATCCCAGTAAATAACCCTTTTTAAATTGAACAACTAGAATAAGAAACCCACAACCCGAATCTTAGACCCGATTTACCAAACCAGAAATTGGGTCGTTACATTACCATTTGAACCAAGGTAGGATGTTAAGCCTCTGATTCTTCAAGTTTCCTTCTCCCTTGTGTGTCAAGAGCTCCAAAGATTTCGAAATTTATCATCAATGCTCAAGTACACCTACAAAAGACAATCACAAATATTTTGTTATCAAAATTGCTTTGGATCCATTTGCATTAGTTTTAAAAATTATAGTCCCCTTTGGAATCCATTTTTCAATGTCTTCCTTTATCTTTGAAGAAATAAGTCCATTAGGGACCAACATATTCTTAATCATTTTTTCTTTGAAAAATCTAGAGAAACTAGGCTGTCTTTGATAAAAGTTTGATTTTACAAAATTTGTTTTGGAGCATTCTCCATTTTTCTTTTCAATTTTTTGGTAAATCAAAACTTTTTCTTTCTTAATATCACCTACTTCACTTTGATGATCTTCTTGAACCTTTTGAAGCAAGTTTTGTAAATCAAAATTCTTCTGCTCAAAGTCCTTGAGCCTTGCTTGAAGTTCATCTTTGGTTTTAGAAATCAAATCATTTTGATGTTTTAATTCTGAAACCATTTTATTGTTTATAATTTATTTTACCACATTAGAAGCCCATTGGGCAATAACCCTCAAATTATCAGCCCCTCGAACTCAAAATGTATTTTCGGGCAAATTGCTAGTGGGTATCGATAGTGACACTCGCGTACCGATAAGGTTCCTCTTGGGTACCAATACTCACAACGTATCAATACGAAATTAGCTCACTAAAACTTCATCTATCCTTCGAGTACTGGTATGGGTCGACCCCTCTTTACAAGGCGTGTCGATATTGGTTGAACATCGTACCAGTACACCCTTCATAGTTCATCTTAATGGAATAATGTTTTTAAACCTAGAACACTAGGGTATTGGTATTGTCTCTGCAGAGCATTTGGGTTTTCTCTAAATATGAGCGCAAGTGCACACTCTTGTCAAGTTATAGTATAAAAGATATCGTCTCCCACAGGGATTGGACAGTTATTCGAATCGCAATTCCTGCACAAAGAGAATTAAATGCACAATTAAGTTTAGTTTATAAAGAAAAGTAAATAAACACAAGTAATTGATAGAAAAGATCAGGGTGATAGAATGGGTCAGGTTATGCTGCTTATTAGTGTGAAACTGCGTTGAACATGTTAAGTTGTTTTACGCTGCCAGACTTTGCTACCTCGGCGGAAGATGGCATATTGTCTGCTTCGACGCTTTCACTACCTCGGTAGTGGAACAAACGTTTGGTTCGGCGGCAAACTCGGTAGTCCTTCAAGGCTCGGCAGAATGCTTCGATAATGATCCCACTTATGTGTAAGTCAGAATGCTGTTGTTGCCCACTGCAGATGATACCCGTCGGCGTGAATCATACAATGAACAACAACCTTTGGTTCGTTCCTCTTTATTCGCCATAAAACCTAACCTATGTCTAGGCTGGATTTATCAACATCTGGTATTGATTAGATCATGCTTACTTCTTTCGTGAGTTTGACTCTCTCGATACCAAACAAATAGATTGCTCCCAATCGATCTCTCGACTCAATTGAAAACAGTGAAGAACATGAAATAAGCAAACCTTGAATTTATTGCAAAAACAAACTTAAAACCTAAACAACCGTTCTCACAACTACTTTACAACATAACCCAAACCCTAAAGAATTTAGAACATAGTGGCGGCAAGAAAACACAAGAGAAACTAGGCTATGCCGACTATGTGGTATCTAAAATACAAGGTATGTCGGGTATATATAGGTTATAGGCCCAGGTCAAGTCCTCTTTGGTGTAGAAGTCTTCCTCATCATAAATTAGCTTTAGCATTAAATGCATATTTTAAATTTTGACTTCTTTGACTTGAAGTTGGACTCCTTGTGGCACAAGTAACCTTAAGCCACCTTGGATAATCTCCCCTTGGGCGGCTTAGTCCGTTGTTCCCGGCATCAATAAATTGCGTGGATGAGCTCATTGGACTCAAGAAATTATGATCTTCCAATCTCACTCCAATTCACCAAATCTTTCGGTTGCTGCCCTGGGCGGAAGGTATGGCGGTGGCAGCTACTCAGCAGCACTTCTCTCTGTGTTGAACTACTTCAGTACAGCTCCTTGGCTTGCTGCCTCAGCATCAGCCTCTCAGCTCCTCTCCCATCTTGACAGCTTCTAGTACATGAAACTAAAATTAAACTAAAACAATACATTTTCTCACCAAATTAAAGATATTCAATATAAACAGGGTAAAGTAAAGAATACTGTAAATAATTCATGCATGCACCTAAATATGCCTAAAATGTACTTATGAGCAGCAATTATATGAGATGGAATGCATATAAAATATAGGACTAATGAGCACTTTACACACCTCCAAACTCGAACTATTGCTTGTCCTCAAGTAATGCAATCCTAAACATACTTGCCCTTGCACTAATCAGAAAGAAGAACCTGTTTCAAACTTGGTTTTGCACCTCAAGGCTGTGGCACCTATCATTAGATTAGTGAGAGGAGAATAACATGAATTACCTCAGAATTAAACTATAATGTCAGTGCAGTGTGTGTAGAAACTGTGTACAAGCTGAATCTGAAGAATATTCTAAGTAAACAAAGATGTTTTCATGGTAATATAAGGTTGATGTTGAGGCAGCATAATGAAGCACAGTTTATAATCATGGCAATAAGGGCTTCAGCTCATCACAACTACTCTTCTAGGTCTGAAATTAAGATAGGAGCAAAGTACAAAATCCCGAACCCATTGAGTAGAGTCATCCCGTGAAGACTTTCATTCATTCATGCTAATTTGTCCGTCACTTCAAGGTTTTTCATATTCATGGATTTTGTTAGCAGCGGAGTGTCGTTGCACATGATTCTTCCTAGAGCCAGTTTCGGGCACCTCTAGGTAAAAGCAACATATAAAAATTTATTTTTTTGTTTTTTTCTCTTGCCGTGGCAGTGCTTTTCTTTTACTGTTTGTTGCCTACCACAACAACTTCCTGCAACCATGTTAGAATTTTACAAATAATTCAAGCAGACAATGTTTATCAGAAATTCAAACAAATTCAGCAAGTAACAATAGTGTTTTTATTTTTTGGCATTTATATAAAATTCTAAGTTTACTTCATGCTTTCCCCAAAATTAAGTTCTTTTTATTTGGTGCGAAAAATTTAAAGTTGGCTATCCTATCATAGGCACAAGTTCTAATAAATTTTTTCTTTTGATTAATTTTTAGAGGCGAGTACATTATGCAACCTATATGCACTAGTTATGCCTAAACATGATGACTGCTAACCCCCCCAAACTCGAGACGGGTATTGCCCTCACTGCACAAAATAATAAAAATTAAAAATTAAAACTGAAAAATAAACATGAGATAGGGAAAGAAAACTTAGGCTTAGTTGCTGTCAGACGGTGGAGATCATTCGGAGGGGTCATCTGTTGTGCCATCAATTTCAGGTTGTGGAAGTTGGCTGAGCAGTGCTGCCCTCTGTTGTGCGCGACAGCTTGATTCTCTAGGGTCTGAAACTGGATAAATAGCTGTGAGACAAGATTAAATAGTAACAACGCAATCAAAAATAAAATCTAGTTCTAAGTAATTAAAATCTACTCCTAAATAGATAAAAGAATAAAGATGTGGAATAAAGATTATGTCACAGTGAGGTGGGCATCCCTCAAAGTGAATACTTCATGTTCTCTCGGGACAAAATCTCCTACATAATGCTTTAACCGCTGCCCATTAACCTTGAATTCTGCCCCTCCGTTTATTGGCTTTACTGTCACGGCACCATGTGGGAAGGCATGGACCACTTCGAACGGTCCTAACCATCTGGACTTTAGATTCCCAGGAAACAACTTCAGGCAGGAGTTGAACAACAACACTTGCTGCCCAGGTAGGAACTGCCTTGGTTGGATCTTGTTGTCGTGCCACTTTTTGACTTTTTCATTGTATGGCTTGGCATTCTCGTACGCTTCCTGTCTGAATTCCTCCATTTCGGTCAAATCTAGAAATCTCTTTTCGCCAGCCTGCTTCTAATCCATGTTTACTGCCTTGACTGCCCAATATGTCTTGTGTTCTATTTCAACCGGGAGGTGGCATGCCTTTCCATATACTAGTCGATAAGGGAACATTTCGAGTGGTGTTTTTGTACGCAGTTCGATACGCCCAAAGGGCATCATCTAACTTTAGCGACCAATCTTTCCGGATTGGGTTGACAACTTTTTACAAGATGGTTTTAACTTCTCTATTCGAAATCTCTGTCTCTCCATTTGTTTGCAGATGGTATGTCGCGGCAATCTTGTGTGTGACGCTTACTTTTTGAAGTGCCTTGGCAATTAACTTGTTGTCAAAATGGGTTCCCTCGTCACTAATGATGGCTCTTGGGATCCCAAACCTCATGAATATGTTCTTGTGTAAGAATCTATGGACGGTCTTTGCATCATTGTGAGGGGTGGCAATGGCTTCTACCCACTTGGAGACGTAATCAACCGCTAGGAGGATGTACATGTTACCACAAGAAGATGGGAATGGTCCCATAAAATCAATCCCCTAGATATCGAACAATTCAACCTCCAGGATGGTTTGCAAGGGCATTTCTTTCCTTCTTGAAATGTTTCCTGTTATTTGGCATATGTCGCACTTTTTGTAGAAGGCTTAGGCATCTTTATGCAATGTTAGCCAAAAAAAGCATGATTGAAGTACTTTTGCTGCCGTGCGTTGCCCTCCGAAATGTCCTCCATATGGTGCTGCGTGGCATTGAGATAATATGGCTTGTTGTTCATCCTCAGGGACACACTGTCTAATGACCTGATCTGCACAATTTTTAAACAAGAAAGGCTCATCCCAAAAATAATGCTTAGCATCATATTGGAATCGTTTCTTTCCTTGGTAGTTAAATTCATAAGGTAAAACACTAATTACCAAGTAATTAACAATATCTGCGTACCAGGGTGTTGTTGTTGACGTTGCTGCCGCGTCATCTTCTTGGGCGGCAAGTGAGATGCCTTCAGCTTCCAAGTCTGCTACCAGTGTGGAGGCCAGTAACAACTGTTCATCATGGAATGCATGTTGGAGCTCACTGATGGGTCTCTTTCATTGTTTATTCTCCAGCCAAGATAAATGGTCTGCTACTTGATTTTCTGTGCCCTTTCTGTCTCGAATTTCAAGGTCGAATTCTTGCAGTAGAAGGATCCAACGAATTAGGCGAGTTTGGCATCCTTCTTTGCGAACATGTATTTTAAGGCTGAATGATCCGTGTGGACGATCACTTTTGTTCCAATTAGATAGGGCCGAAATTTATCAAATGCGAACACTACTGCCAACAGCTCCTTCTGGGTGGTGGTGTAGTTGGTCTGAGCAAGATTCAGCGTCTTACTAGCGTAGTATATGACATGTAAGATTTTATCCTTGCGTTGTTCGAGGGCGGCGCCAACGGTAGTATCACTAGCGTCATACATTAACTCAAAGGGCTGGCTCTAATTAGGGGGACTACTACAGGTGCTGACACGAGCTTCTCTTTGAGGGTTTTGAATGCTTCCATGCATGCCTCATCAAATTTGAATTGCTTATCATGTTCCAGAAAAGGTACACAATGGTTTAGAAATTTTAGAAAATTTTTAATAAATCGACGGTAAAAACCTGCGTGTTTGAGAAAACTTTGAATGCCCTTGACAGAGGTTGGTGGCGCCAAGTTGGTGATGACTTCGATCTTAGCCTTATCTACTTCTATTCCGTGTACCGAGATCTTATGCCCCAGGACTATGCCTTCATCGACCATAAAGTGGCACTTTTCCCAATTGAGCACGAGGTCTGTTTCTTCGCATCTGGTAAGTACTTTTTTGAGGTTCATGAGGCAACTGTCGAAGCTGTTTCCGAAGACAGAGAAGTCATCCATGAATATCTCCATGAAGTCCTCTATCATGTGGGAGAAAATGGCCATCATGCAACATTAGAAGGTGGCAGGGAGTTGCATAATCCGAACGACATCTTTCGGAAGGCATAGATGCCATAGGGGCATGTGAATGTTGTCTTGGCTTGGTCTTCTGGTGCAATGGCAATCTGGTTATAACCTGAATATCCATCTAAGAAACAGTAGAAAAGTTTGCCAGCAAGGCGATCAAGCATTTGAACAATAAAAGGTAGAGGAAAGTGATCCGTTTTGGTTGCTTTATTTAATTTGCGGTAATCCATGCATATTTTCCAACCCGTTAATGTCTTAGTTGGAATTAACTCATTATTATCATTGCTTACCACAATTATACCTCCTTTCTTTGGTATACATTGTATCGGGCTTACCCATTCGCTGTCAGATATCGGATATATGATGTCGGCATCTAACCATTTAATTATCTCCTTTTTGACAACTTCCCTCATGGCATAGTTTAATTTCTTCAGGGCATCGACTGTTGGTATTTGATCCTCCTCAAGCTGTATTTTGTGCATGCAGATTGCTAGGATTATCCCTTTTATATCTATAATGGTCCAGCCTATTACCTTCTTGTGCTGCCGCATCAGCGCTATCAATTTTTATTCCTATGTAGGCTGCAACTTGGAGGAAATTATTACGGGCAACGTATCATTGGGTCCCAAATAAGTATACTTAAGTTGCGCAGGTAAGGTTTTTAATTCAAGGGTAGGGGGCTGTTCAATAGATGGTTTGAACATTTACCACCCTTTTCTGTACAATTCAAAGGTTCGAAATACTTACCTAGCCTGTTTGCTATCCAATACGCCTCCTCTTGCTCCTCTGATTCTTGTTCTGTACATTCACTGTATCGTTCATCTTCAGAGCAAGTATCTAAATGGCTGCTGAGAAAGCTGTTGAAGTTGCTGCCCCGACAGTCGTGCTGCAGGTAGGGTCTATTGGCTTCGAAATTGAATTTTGAGATGGCCTCCATTAGCTGGCACTCTTCCGGATCATCAGCTTGCCTCATGGTTTGGAAGACGTTCAACTTTACATGCTGATCATTGACCCTCATTGTAAGTTCACCTTTTTCAACATTGATCATCGTTCTGCCTGTAGCTAGGGATGGTCGCCCTAGGATTATCGGTGCCCTTTGGTTTGCCTCACAGTCTAGCACCAGGAAGTCGGCAGGGAAATGAATTTGTCCACCTTTACCAGGATATCTTCAATTTTACCTTCCGGTTGCACATACGTTCTATCGCCTAGCTACATTATTACCGTCGTTGGGCGAGCGTCTCCTATTCCTAGTTTATGGAAAATAGACTTGAGCATTAGGTTGATTCTTGCCCCTTGGTCACATAGGGCTCTTACAGAATGGTTGTTGCCTATTTTACAAGGAATTATGAAGCTGCCCAGATATTTCTGTTTGGGAGGTGCCTTATTGTGCAACATTGCCATGCATCCCTCTGTTACTGCCACTGTCTCGAATTCCTTGATTCTTGTTCCTTTGGATACCATATCCTTTAGGAACTTAGCATAGCTAGGCATCTGCTCGATCAATTCCACCAATGGAAGATTGATTTTTACTTGCTTTAAAACATCAAGGAATTTTCTGAATTGCATGTCCTGCTTCTATTTTTTCAATCATTGTGGGAATGGTGGTAGAGGTGTAGTATCTAAGATTTTTTCCTTGGACGGAAGCTTATCCTGGGGAGCAATAACCGGTTCAGATTATGTCTAGTCCTCAACAGTGTCGTCTGTCGGCTCTGTTTGTGTTCTCGTGGTTCCTTTCTCATAAGCTGCCGCGGCAGGGTTACCGACAGCATAAACTGGATCGACATGTGTTGTTTCTCTTGCAGCAGGGTTTGACGGCTCTTGTAACGATATCCTGCTTCTAGTTGTTATAGCCTTACATTACTCTTGGGTTTTTCCCTTTGTGGTTTTAGTATCACTCGGTAATCCACCCATTTGCCTAGTGTTTACAATCTGGGTAAACTTTCCGAACTGAGTTTCCAGATTCTTTATTGTTGCCTCCTGGTTGTTCATCCGCATCTCAGTCCTGTCCATAAAAGATTCAGTCTTATCAATAAATTTATTAGTACGAATAATAAAATCACCAGTTCGAGACATAAGAGTTTGTAGGGTAGATTCTAGTGAATTGTTGCTTGTATTATGTTGTTGTTGAGGTTGCTGTCGTGACAGGTTCTGTTGGTATCCTCCTGGTTGCTGAATTGGATCTGCAGTCGTATTGGGGTTACTCTAGGAGAAATTCGGATGCTTCTTTCAACCTGGGTTGTATGTGTTGGGCCCGCTATTCCTCACGTAGGTTCCCATAAAGTCGGCAGATTCACTACATTCAGAGGAATCGTGGTTGCCCCCACACTCATCACAAAATGGCTCCACAGCCTTGGCCTCATATGTTTTTCCTTTGGCCATATTCATCACCATCTCTGTTAGTTTAGCCAGGCGAGCATTAACAGATTCGGTGGCCTCTAGTTCATTCAAAACAGTCGTCCACCTTATGCGACCGCGGCGGGCTGTAGGGAACTTTTAGTCGTTCTTGGCAATTCTGTTCAGAATCTGTAGTGCCTCCTCAAGTGGTCTATCCAAGATGATTCCATTGGCTGAGGCATCAAGAATCATTAGTGTCGGTTGATTTACTCCATTGTAGAACATCGACACTTGCATCCAGGATGGGAAACCATGAAGCGGGCAATTATTTAGCATCTGTTGGTATCTCTCCCAAGCTTCATACATTGGTTTGTCATCCCCTTGGCGGAAGGCTATGATCTCGTTTCTCAATCTACCAGTGACGTTTGAAGGACTGAAACGATCTAGGAAGTCTTTGCACAACTTCGTCCAAGTATTGAATGACCCAACCAGTTGGTTTTTTAGCCACTGCTTTGCCCTATCCCTCAGTGAATAGGGAAATAATCTCAGCTTGAGCACGTCTTGATGAACTCCATGTATCTTGAAAGCTCTACATATGTCTAGAAATCCCCTCAAGTGCTGTCGAGCATCTTCCGTGGTAGACCCTCCAGATTGCCCTAGTGTGTTTATCATGTTAAACATTACGGGCTCCAGTTCGAAATGATCTGCTTTGATTTCAGGCTCTGCAACAGTTGGGTCAAATCCTCTAAAGTCGTGCTCCAAATAATCCCTGGTGGTGTGCACATATTGTTTCTGCCTGGGCGGAACTGGTGGCTACTGTTTAGGCGGCGGATCTTGCTGCTCATCCCTGCCATTACGGGCATTGTTGACAGGGTTGTCGTCTTGGCCGTTATGCATGGTTGCCTCTGCTTTTCCTTCTTCCTTGGCTTTCCCGAGGGCTTCTCTTGCTTCTTTCTTATGTTTCGTTGCTCTTCGTTTGATCTCGTCAATGAAAAGGATTTCTCCCGATGGGTTTGCTCTTGTCATGCACTAGACAGGAAAATTGTAAAATTCTCTTTTTTCGAGTAAAAATAAAAATAATAAAAACTAAAATTAAATGCAAATAAAATAAAAGTGCATAAAAATAAAAACGAATTTACTGTTGCCAATCCCCGATAACGGCGCCAAAAACTTATAGATCATTTGGGTGTTCTCTAAATATGAGCGCAAGTGCACACTCTTGTCAAGTTATAGTATAAAAGATATTGTATCCCACATGGATTGGACAGTTTATTCAAATCGCAATTCCTGCACAAAGAGAATTAAATGCACAATAAAATTTAGTTTATAAAGAAAAGTAAATAAACACAAGTAATTGATAGAAAAGATCAGGGTGATAGAATGTGTCAGGTTATGCTGCTTAGTAGTGTGAAACTGCGTTGAACATGTTAATTTGTTTTGCGCTTCCAGACTTTACTGCCTCGGCAGAAGATGGCAGATTGGCTGCTTCGGCGCTTTCGCTGCCTCGGCAGTGGAACGGACGATTGGCTCGGTGGCAAACTCGGTAGTCCTTCAAGGCTCGGCAGAATGCTTCGATAATGATCCCACTTATGTCTAAGTTAGAATGTTGTTGTTGCCCACTGCAGATGATACCCGTCGGCATGAATTGAACAATGAACAATAACCTTTGGTTCGTTCCTTTTTAGCCGCCTTAAACCCTAACTTATGTCTAGGCTAGATTGATCAACACATGGTATTGATGAGATCGTGCTTACTTCTCTCGTGAATTTGGCTCCCTCGATACCAAACAAATAGATTGCTCCCAATCGATCTCTCGACTCAATTGAAAACAATAAAGAACATGAAACAAGCAAACCTTATATTTATTGCAAAAACAAACTTAAAACCTAAACTACCATTCTCACAACTACTTTACAACATAACCCAAACCCTAGAGAATTTAGACCATAGTGGCGGCAAGAAAACACAAGAGAAACTAGGCTATGCCGACTATGTGGTGTCTAAAATACAAGGTATGGTCGGGTGTATATAGGACATAGGCCTAGGTCAAGTCCTCCTTAAAGTAGAAGCCTTCCTCATCATAAAGTAGCTTTAGCATTGAATGCATCCTTTAAATTATGACTTCTTTGACTTGAAGTTGGACTCCTTGTGGCACAAGTAACCTTAAGCTACCTTGGATAATCTACCCTTGGGCAGCTCAGTCTGTTGTTCCCGGCATCGATAAATTGCATGGATGGGCTCATTGGACTCAGGAAATTATTATCTTCCAATCGCACTCCAATTCACCAAATTTTCCGGTAACTGCCCTTTGTGGAAGGTATGGCGGCGACAACTATTGGGTAGCACTTCTCTCCGTGTTGAACTGCTTCAGTACAACTCCTTGGCTTGCTGCCTCAGCATCAACTCCTAAGCTCCTCTATCCTCCTAACAGCTTCTAGTACCTGAAACTAAAATTAAACTAAAACAATACCTTTTCTCACCAAATTATAGATATTCAATATAAATAGGGTAAATTAAAGAATACTGTAAATAATGCATGCATGCACCTAAATATGCCTAAAATGTACTTAAGAACAACAATAATATGAGATGGAATGCATATAAAATATAGGACTAATGAGCACTTTACAGTCTCCCCGAATACCATTACCAAAGCTTAGAAATGGCTTTCTACTCCCAAAACACAACCTTTAATCGCTTAACTTGATCCTACATCTTATGGAAGTTATTAGGGTGGTTTGCTACCATTTTTATGAATTATTAACATGAATCCACGGTTATGCCATTAAAGGGTCTCTAAACACCCAAGCAACCAAAACATCAAATCAAGCAACAAAGCAATCAAATTTGCGATGCCCATGAAGGCATAGTAGTTGGTAGTATACTAACCTTGATTTCAAAACTAGAAAGAAGCTCCAAGCCAAGCTCCTCAAGCCTTTTTCTTCGAAGCTCTTTGGAAGATTCTCCCACTTCTTTTACTACAACCAAATGTTGCAAAACGAATTACAACATTGCTAGATGAAATAAGAGTGAAAAAAGAAGAATCTAACAGCTATGAATGAGATCAAGTCTCCCATTCCCGTTCATCTCCTCAAGCCCCCATTAAAACCCAATTTTCCACAACTTTATACAATTCTTGACCATTATTACCTCTCGTTGTAGATCATTGGATGTTGATCAACCTTTCCTCAAGAACAAACTCGTGATTCACACTAAAAAAGATAACGATTTCACATTTGCTTGTTCTCTTTGGGGGGATGAGGAAAGAGATAAGGGGCAAACAAAAGATGAAGATTGTAATCTCATCCTTCAACTTTCTGTAGAGAAATTAAAGGGAAACCTTTCCCTATTCCAAAATAAGGTAGTTTACCTTTTTACCCTTCCTCTCCCTTTCTCATGCCACAAACAAAACCAAGACTTGAGCCCAACAATAAAGAGGTAGCCCGCTAAGGCTCCCTTAGGCATCTAAGGCCCACAACCTTGACCCAAAGCGCAAAACCCACGGTTCGGGTCTACACTGACCTATGGATTCCAAAATCTTGGTCGTTACAACTCTCCCATCCTAAAAGAAAATTTTGCCCTCAAAATTTACCCTATGGAAACAAATGTGGGTAAAGAAACCTCATATCCTCCTTTGTCTCCCACGTATCCTCTTCGACTCCGTGGTTCCTCTACAACATCTTTACTAAAGGTATGCACTTGTTACGAAGCTTCTTGACTCCTTTATCCAAAACGCTCATTGGCTCGTCTTCATAGGTCAAATCGGTATTGATCTCAATTTCCTCAAGCGGGATGCCATGCAAAGGGTGAAGCGATAGCGTCTCAACATAGAAATGTGGAAAACATCATCTCCAGAGGCAAAGCTAATCGGTAAGCCACATGTCCAACTCTCTCTAGAATCTCATATGGTTCAATAAACCTCGAGCTCAACTTGCCTTTCCGCCCAAAGCGGATTATTCTTTTCCATGGTGACAGCTTGAGGAATACCTTGTCACCCACCTCATACTCAATGTGCTTACGTCTGTTATCCGCTTAAGCTTTCTGACGATCAAAAGCCGCTTGCAATATTTCCTTGATAGTCTGAACTTTTCTTCGGGTTGCTTAATCAAATCTGATCCCACAATCTTTCTCTCGTTGATGTCGATCCAACACAACGATGTTCTACACTTACGCCAATACAAGGCTTCAAAAGGAGCCATCTTAATGCTCAATTGGAAGTTGTTGTTATAGGAAAATTCAACAAGTGGTAGATGCTCTTCCCAACTTCCATCGAAATCAATGATACAACACCAAAGCATATCCTCCAAAATTTTGATGACTCGCTCAGACTAACCATTAGTTTGAGGATGAAAAGCAGTACTGAAATGCAACCTAGTGTCTGAAGCTTCATGAATTTTCTTCCACAGTCTTACTATGAACCGGGAATCTCTATTCGATATGATTGATGAAGACATTCCATGTAATCTCAAAATCTCTTGGATGTACAACCTTTCCAACCTCTCAAGGGTGAAATCCAACTGCACAGGCAAGAAATAAACAGTTTTGGTCAAACAATCCACTATTACCCATATAACATCATGCTTTCTTTGGGTTAACGACAAACCCATCACAAAATCCATGGTCACTCAATGTTGCATCCATTATGGAATTTAAATGGGTCAAATCAAGCCTGACGGAACTTGATGTTCGACCTTAACTTGCTGACAAGCTAAGCATTTGGTCACAAACTCTGACATATATCTCTTTATACTAGGCCCCCAATAAAAATGATGAAGGTCTTGGTACATCTTATTGCAACCCAAATTCATAGCAAATGAACTATGGTGCGCCTCACAAAGGATACAGTCCCGCAATTTCTCAAAGGCTAGAACAAACAACTAGCCTTTGAAGTACAAGATCCCATCATTTCGCATTTCAAAACCAGATGCCTCGCCTCTCTAAACCATCTCTATCTTTTCCACTAACTCTTCATCCAACACTTGCTTTCTCTTGATTTCCTGAACTAGGGTAGGCTCCAAACAAAGCTTAGTTAACAAGTCGCCATCCTCGATCATCCTCAACCGGGCAAACATTGCCTTCAAGTTTGACATAGACTTCCGACTCAAAGCGTCGACCACAACATTAGCATTACCGGGATGATACTCTATGATAAAATTATAATCCTTTAACAATTCAATCCATCGTCTTTGCCTCAAATTCAACTCCTTCTAGATGAGGAGGTACTTCAAACTCTTATGATTGTTGTATATATAACATTTTTCTCGTATAGATAGTGCCTCCAAATCTTCAACGCAAAGATGACTACGAAAAGCTCCAAATCATGTGTAGGGTAATTCTGCTCATGAGGCTTAAGTTGTCTCGAGGTGTAAGCAACCACCTTACCCTCTTGCATGAGAACTCAACCAAGCCCATTCAATGAAGCATCACTAAACACAACATAATCCTTTCCCAGATCGGGTTGTGTCAAAACCGAAGCCTCCGTTAGATAAGCCTTCAACTGCTCGAAGCTTTATTGTCTTCTCTCGTTCCACTCAAATGGAACTACTTTCTATAACAACTTGGTCATAGGTGCCGCTATGATAGAAAACCCCTTGAAAAAATGACGATAATATCTGGCAAGTCCAAGAAAACTACGAACCTCCGCGATATTTCTAGGTAGTTTCCACTCTACCACTGCCTGAATCTTTTGCGAATCGACACGGATCCCATCTGCCGCAACAATGTGGCCCAATAAAACCACCTCGAAAAGCCAAAATTCACATTTACTGAATTTGGCGTACAATTACCTTTCTCTCAAGGTCTGAATGACATCATGAAGGTGATAGTCGTGCTCATCCTCCGAGATCGAGTAAACCAAGATATCATCGATGGAAATCACAACAAACTAATCTAGGTATGGCTAAAAATTTTGATATATTAGGTCCATAAAAGCTACATGTGCATTGGTAAGCCCAAAAGGAATTACCAAGAACTCGTAATGGTCATACCGCATCTTGAAAGTGATTTTATAAACATCCTATTGTACCACCTTTAACTGGTAATATCCCGACCTCAAATAAATCTTTGAGAACACATGAGAACCTCTCAACTGGTCAAACAAGTCATCAATCCTTATTAGGGGATAACGGTTCTTCATTGTTACCTTGTTGAGATGACGATAGTCAATGCACATCCTTATTGAACCATCATTCTTTTTGACAAACAAGACTGATGCACCCCAAGGTGAAATGCTTGGTCAAATGAATCCCCTTTCCAACAACTCTTGAATCTGATTATTTAACTCTCTTAATCTTGTTGGTGCCATGCGATACGGTGCAATGGACACTGGTGTCGTGCCTGCATCACCTCTATCCGAAAACTCTAGCTCACGATCTGCAGGTAGTCCGGATAACTCTTCCGAAAAACACATCGAAATATTCTCTAATAGCCGAAGGCTCTCAAGCATTAGACTCTCAACTCTTGTATCAACAACATGAGCCAAGAAGGCTCACAACCCTGTTGGATCAACCATTGTGCCGCTAAGGCAGACACTACATTGCGAAGGCAAGGATTTCTCTCACCAGTCAAACTAACTTGGCCCCACCCAAACCACAAAGCTTAAGGCTCCTTGCTCTAAAATCCAAACACACATCATGCTCAAACAACCAATCCATCCCTAAGATGGCATAAAACTCATGAAATGGCAATACCATCAGATCAACAAGAAATATCGAACCTTGAACCTCAATCGGACACCTCCGATACACTTTATCTACTAAAACATCATATCCCAAAGGACTAGTCACACGAACTCATATCTCAAGATCCTCGGTAGGAATACCCCACTGCTAAGATATTCTACTACGAATGTAGGAATGGGTAGACCCTGAATACACTAGAGCAACAATAGGAACTGAAAACAAGGTAAATGTACTTGAGATGACATCGGTATCCTCACAATCCTCTTGAGCCTTGATTGCATATTGCCTCGCTAGTGCCCTCGCGGTGGATTGTAATGTACCCCTACTCTGATGTCTATACATATGGCTAACTCCTCCTCTAGCAAAGCCTTAACCCCTCTGAGCTTGGTAAGAGGTCCTCTGAGTCTGAACCGGAGTGGTGTCGATAACTGCTGGACAATCCCTCACATAATGATCCGGTGACCCAAAACCATAGCAAAATCTGGATGTCCCCCAACACTTGCCTCGACCCTTATGCCAATATTGGTCACAAACCGGTGCACCCGCTTTCCTCTATGATCCCTTCAGAGTTATCATGGACGAAGATGATGGACTCCTACGACTAGCAGATTCTGACCTACGGTCTAATCTTGCAGATTAACTCGAAGATTTCCTATTCGGATTCCAATGACCTCTACTCCTTCGGGAGTGAGAATGTGACTCATTGTAGTGGGTATAATTCCCTCTACTCGAGCCTCTTTGCCCACCAACCCAACTATAGGTTAAGCCTTGAACTTGCTCGAGCGATTTGTCACTAGTGGTCAAATTTGAAAACACTTTTGGTGTGTCAGTTGTCAAGTACGTTTGGATCTCATTCCTCAATCCTTTCTGAAACCTCTTGCATCTCATCTTCTTCATAGCAACCAACTCTAGGGCATACCTGCTCAGCTACAAGAACTCTTGCTCATATTCAAAAACTGAGTGGTTCCCTTGGACCAGGTAAGTGAACCGATCTCTCAAACTATCAATGTGAGCTTTCCCCATACTTTTTCAGGTCGGCTAGAGTACCACCTCAACTCCACAGTTTCCCAGCATTCCTGAGCATTCTCATTTAATAGAGAAAAGTCGTATGTCAGCTTGTCTTCGGGTTCCAACTACATTTGTCGCATGATCCAGTGGATATCCCTAAAACACTAATTCATCTTAACCGAAATTTCTTATCCCATTCCAAGGAAATTTGTTCCATCATGAAGATGTACTCTCTCAATTGGCACCTCACGAGGGGTAGCCAAAGGCCTAGATATGGCCCTCACAATACGGTGAAGGGCTTGGTGTAGGCGAGAGAAGTAATTAGACCCCAACCCTTTTTATCTTCTGACATCTCCTCTGTGTTGGGAACGTGGTACTCATCGAGATCCCTTACGGGAGCCCCAACTCTCTTCATGATCATGTTCTCTCCTAGGTATGATTACTTTCGGCACAATAAAACAAATAAGGTTACACCATCGAATATTCAACTTAAACGAATACAACTTCAACTTATGGGCAACACATTCGCTAGACATTTATATACTACTCTAGACAACCCCTAGGGCTTTCTTAGAACAAGATAAATCTAGGTTACGATACCACTAAATGTAACACCCTTAACCTGAATGTCACATTTGTGCCTCAAACCCAACATGGAACCATAAAATTTCAACTTAGTTTCGCCCAATTCACATTTCATTGTTCATAAAATCCATTGATTCAAATATTCCAAACGTAGATAAGTATTTAAAACGTTACATAAGAACTGCATTTGAAAATACATTTATAAAATCATCTGACTCACGGTTAAAATCCAAATATGAGTTACCTTACAAATATAGGGTCCTACAAATACATAGCCCAAATAAATCCAAGTATTGTACTCCTGATAAGTTGACGCTGAAGTCCTACTCCGATGGTGCTCTAACAATGCACGTGTCGACCTACTAACCTGTAAACAGAAACAAAAATTCCAAAAGATGAGCTAATGAAGCTTAGTGGATACATGTCCACTCAACCATACATCATACAAATCATAAATATGAGAATGTAGCTAAAGATGATATCGTGGCAATAAAATAACATAGGATGCTACCTCTAGCAGCCCTAACATATAGTAAACAACAAAAGATGTATTAATCTCACAAAACACATATACATCATACCAAACAAACCTAGAGTGAGGAAGGATGTCACACAACCTCGGGAACATACACTCTAAGTGAGGCCCGGTGTCACACAACCACATGAACGTGCACTAGTACTTGAAATCTCTCATCGATTATCTTCGGATGAGGCTCAGTGTCACATAGCCTCATTATGTATATCTGACATCTCTTAAGGTTGTTATTACAACAAGTCACCTAAGGATTTATTGAGTTATTACACATTATGCTCGTATATGAGGGTTAAGTCTCGAATTCTCAATTTTACAATTTATTTTACCATATTAGAAGCTCATTGGGCCATAGCCCTCGAATTATCAGCCCCAAGAACTCAAAATGTATTTTTCGGGCAGATTACCAAGTAGGTATCGGTACTGACCGTCGCGTACCGCTATGGAACCCCTTGGGTATCGGTACTCACAGCGTACCGGTACGAAATTAGATCACTAGAATTTCATCTAGCCTTTGCGTACCAGTACGGATCGACCCGTACCGATACCTCTTTACAAGGCGTACTGGTACTAGTTGAACATCGTACCGGTACCCCTTCATAGTTCATCTTAGTTAAATATTGTTCTTAAACCCAGAACACTAGGGTACCGGTACTGTCTCCCTGAGTACCGATACCAAAGCCCAAAAATGGCTTCCTAGGCTCAAGAAATCACTTTCCAAGCCCCCAAAACACAACCTTTAACCCCTTAAACCGATCCTACATATTATGTAAGTTATTAGGGTGGTTTGCTACCATTTTTACGAGTTATTAACATGAATCTTGGATTATGCCATTAAAGGTTCTCTAAACACCCACGCAACTAAAACATCAAATCAAGCAGCAAATCAATCAAATTTATGCTGCCCATGAAGGCGTAGGAGTTAGTAGTGTACTACCCTTGATTTCACAACTGGAATGAAGATCCAAGTCAAGCTCCTCAAGTCTTCTTCTTCTCAAGCTCTTTGGAAGATTCTCCCACTTTTTTCACTACAACCAAATGTTGTAAAACAAATTACAACATTGCTAGATGAAATAAGAGTGAAAAAGGAAGAATCTAACAGTTAGGAAGGAGATCAAATATCTCATTCCCATTCGTCTCCTCAATCCCCCACTAAAACCCATGTTTCGACAACTCTCCACCATTCTTGACCATTCTTACCTCTCCTTGTAGATCCTTGGATGTTGATCAATCTTTCCTCAAGAACAAACTCAAGATTCACACTAAAAAAGTTAAAGATTTCACCTTTTTTGTTTTCTTTTTGAGGAAAATGAGGAAAGGGATGAGGGGCAAACAAAGGATGAAGATGGTGATCTCATCCTTCAACTTTCTGTAGAGAAATTAAAGGGAAGCCTTTCTCTATTCCAAAATAAGGTAGTTTACTTTTTAACCTTCCCTCTCCTTTTCTCATGCCACAAACAAGACCAAGACTCAAGCCCAACAACAAAGAGGTTTCCCACTAAGGCTCCCTTGGGAACCCAAGTCCCATAACCTCGATCCGAAACACAAAATCCAAAGTTTGGGTCTACTTCGACCCACTAATTCTGAAATCATGTCGTTACATTACCCTTGAATATCCTTCGATGGCCATGAGACAAAGGTTGGCTACCTCATCATCAGTGGAGTCCTCTCTATTACTCTATGTAGCCAAAAACGTGTTCTTCTTATGTCTTGATCCCTTATTCTTCATCTTTGGATAATTGTACTTGACGTGTCCTGACTTCTTGCATTGGAACCATATGTTGTGATCACTTCTCTTCATTCTTGATTCATGTCTAGCTTTTTCTTTCTCGTACTTCAAGAATCTATTGAGCTTCTTGAAGAGTGTTGGACTCGTGTGAGTGCTTGGAAAAAGGGTGGAAATGTATTGGAAATGTATGTAAACAGTTCCAAGTAAGAGTCTTTTGCGTGCAAGTATACACGGTCTACAAGTAATATAGAAGTGAGTTAAGTATCGTCTCCACAAGGATTAGCCAAGAGTTTGAATGCTTTGCTCATTTACTTGTAAACGGAAAAGTGTTGTTTGATTTGGGTTTGTTTGAAAATGATTTAAAAGAAAATAAGTGTAAGGAAAACAACGTTGTCAAGGAGAGTTTTCCAATGGGTGATGAGCATTGGCAAGGGATGCTTGGTTTTACGCTATTCATGCCATGTCATCCTTTAATAATGTTTTGTCTTGGCATTAATTACCGAGTAGGTTAAAGGTTGGCATTGCCTCTGTCGATGACAATTCCCTAATTAACCATGTAAAAACCCCTATATGTTTATAGTAAAGTTTTTTTATAAATCAATTTGATTAAGTTCCAATCTTTATTCCTAAGGGGCAGACTCACTCCCGAAGTAAGTACATCTACTTGAACATCTTCTGTCGAAGCATCTCGCCTTAGTATCTAGCAACTGATCGTTGCCCCCTAAGTTTGTTAAGATATTAAGGTGCAATAAGAAAACAATGCCAGAGGTCACTTGGCACAGTATTTAGAAAACTTTAAAACATGCCAAATAGGAGAAATAATGCCACAACATTTTTAATTATTAAAAACTAAACATAAAAACAATGTTCTAACGCTAACATCCCCCACCAACTGTAAATTTAGTTCATGGTGAGGGTATCCATCCAAAAACCTTTATCGTTTCTCAACAACACCATCATTTAAAATAAAAATATCTAAACAAAGAGAATGGGATAGAAAAGGGTTGGTTGATGCAGCCCTTCACGGTCTAGGCTCTCGGTCAACCTTGGTCGAACCACGTCTCCTTGGTGCAGCCTCCTTAATCCGGTTGTCGATCCCTCCCTCAAGTGTTTGCTTGAGTTCTTTAAATAGGCATGCGTGACTGACCTAGGATAAGCCTTGAATTTAAATTTTGAATGCACAAGGGATAAGGGATGTGATCATCTTATACTATATTTGAATCCTAGGGCTGACGTGTACAAGGTCCAACATCTAATTGGCCGGACATCAAACTCCTCTTCTCTGCCAACCAGTGCTTCGATAATTTTTGGTCCATCGCTTCCAACAGAAAATCGGCATTCTCTCTAGCATTCCTTCCTTTTTGCGCTGCTTTGCTCTGCCAAGCCCTATCATGATCTGCCAAGCCTGCAATAATGCCAATAAAGCAACCCTCCACACTAGCATAATCACAATTATTAACTCCTTATGTAAATGCATGAATTTTAAGGCTAAATGTACTTAAAAGAAAGCAAAGGCAATGTTAAATATGCATAAAATTTAGTGCTTTTGAAGTGTTAACACTCCCCTAAACCTAGCTCATCGCTTGTCCTCAAGTAATGCAAGTAAACTAAAAAAACAAAATAAATTGTGAAAATAGTACCTCGGCAAAGTTTTGGTCGGAATGCCAACAAGTGTTGGCAAGCATAATTAAGCTCTAGCTCTGTCCTCAGTCATCTCAGTACAGTAATGCAAAGCATATAGTAAATTTAAATGCAACAATATAACTCTAGTCTAAGGGTATGGAAAGTGCATGATGTATGGCCTATATCCATCAAATATCCTTTTACTCCCTTGGTCAAATTCACTACCTAAACTCAGAAATTTTCTTTTATTCTTGCCAAGGGTTTTAGCTGGGAATATTTTAAGCTTGCTTCGTAATACTGTTTGGCGTGACAAAAAGAGGGAACATATCACGAACCCCCACATTAATCTAGACATTACTAGGCTTTCTCTTTAACTCATACCCTAAAGTTTTGAACTTGAGAACTAAGAGGGAGCAAACCATGAAGCCTCCAACTAACTTATTATCTCTAGGTAGAGGAGAGTTCAATTTTTTCTCTTGCCTTGGCAAAACATTTTTGCCTTATTCTTTTCTTTTTACCTTGGCATAAAAAATTTCCTTTTTTTTCTAAGCTTTGCTTCAAAAATTCTAAGTTTTCTTGGGAACTAGATGCATACTACGTGTTGAGTGAAAGTTCAATTCCCTAAACTAGAGATCAATTGTCAAGCAAATCTGGCATTACTATTCTACTGGCATAGGCAAACTAAAGATTAAAATTTCCCCATCGTACAACTTATTCTAAAACTTAATTAAACTTTCCTAACAAAGTGTTAACATTCTTCAAAATTTGGCCGAGTCAAAATTTTCTTTTTCTTTTTTTAGTGGTTCGGTGTGCATAGCTAAAACCTAATCTATATAGCATACATGACATGGCAACAGATATGTAAATATAAATGCATGGCATGGCATAAATGTGAGGCAACATACACCCCCAAACCCAAGATGTGCATTATCCTTAATGCATGAAAACAACACACATATATATACAAATAAAATACAAAAATAAAAATGCATGAATATGTAAATGCAATGAATTGAAATGCAAAGGAGTTTAGGAAGAGGAGGACTCCCCTTCGGATGGTTCTTCTCGTGTGACACGGGTCTTCCTCTTTACAAAGCTCCCAGGATCAAGGGCTTTGCGCTTTACTCTTGTCACGCTGGGCTTTGATGTAGCAGTAGAGGCTCCAACATCACGGAGGGCTTCTTCCAGAATTCGAACATACTCCGAAGCAACTTGTGCATCAGTGGCATCGGAGGAGACATGTACATCAGGTGTTGTGGTAGGATTTTCTTTGGTTTCTTTTGACTCAATCGGAGTGTTGGTACTAGCAGATTCAACTTGTACAGGGGACAATGGGACAATAGCATCATATGGGGTATGAACTGATCGGGGATTGGCTGGTATGGCATCATCACTGGAAAAGATTTATGTGGGGAAGTCTGGAAAGAAATTTGGAGACATCTTCTCAAGGGTTTCCTTAATGGCAACGCCCCTGGCATGACTATACTTCAAGAGCTTGACATTTCGCTCTTTGGCTTTCTCTAATTTAAAGAGAATAATCTCCTGGCGATGGTTGATCTGTGAAAGAAATGCCACTGCACTAGCTGGCATGGGAGCGTCAGATTCTGCCTTTGGCACTTTGGGCTTTGGATTTGGTGTGGTTGCATTTCCCTTTCCTTTATCCTTGGACTCGGTGGCAATGAGTTGCTTCCAAAGAGCCGGTGTGATTGTGGTGCCCTTAATTTCTTTCCATTTGTTTGAGTCGATCTTGGGCACATCATGTCTCATGAAAATGTTAGAAATTAATAAGGGAAAGAATAAACTATCATTAGGCTTACCAGCACATTTATATGTCTCATCGATGATGATCCAGTCGACATTGATATTTTATCCAACTATGATTGAGTGCAGTAGTGCCAGTCGTTCCTCTGACACCGTTTGTGGGTGGTTGGCATCAGGTTTGCCTTGAGAAAGTGGTTCCACCCCCCTCGAATGAGATTTCAAGGCCAGTCTCTTGACGGTTCAATGCCCCTTAGAAGACACAATCCACAACGTCACTGGTTCACACAGATCTGTCGGCAACTTCTTCCTCTTAACAACGATCATTGACTCAACATACTCTAGATTTCGTCCTCGGCATCCCCCAACTTGAACATGGTGTTGAGATAACCCTCGTCAAAATGTACGCATGTACCTCGAATCATCAAGAAATGGTTGCCTTTGGTGGTCAAGTGAGCATAAAATTCCCAAACAATATTGGCGTAGACCTCACCCTTTTGTTGGCAGAAAAGTTCCCACTTGTGCGTGGTTACCACCACCATGAAATCTGGAGGAAATCCCATGGTTGGCTCATCCTTGAAGTTGAAGTGCTTCTCATGGCAGAATGATCTTGAGGCAAAATTTTCCTCATGCTTTTTGCATATCTCCTCGTTGAAAAATATCTTGACCGGCGTGGATGAGGAAGCCATTGAAACGAGTTAGGAGCTTGAAGGATTTTTTTGAAAAGAAGAATAAGAAAAATGGATTCTTGGATTTCTTGCTTGATAAAGACACAAAGAGAGAAGTGAAGAGACTTAATCTTTGAAATGGCTAAAGGTAAAAAAGATGAAGTGAAAAGGTTTAGGTGATTAAAGAAGGAAAAGGTTGAGTGTTTTAATAGGGTAATTAAAGTGACCAATTTAATGGGGATAATGATGGCCTTTAGGCGTGTGTAAGGGAAAAGAAAAAAGGTTGATGTGATAAGGATGATGTGATAAGGGTTTAAGTGATAGGATAGGTTTTAAAGAGATAATGGTTTGAATTTAAATTTAAACTTATCCAATTGGGCGGCTAGGGTTATAAATTCAAAGTCAAATTTTCACTCTTCAATGGGCCAAATTTTATCAAGCTAGGGTAAATCCTTTTCTCTCAAAATTTCATCTGTCGTATGCTAAGCTTCTATCCCGGCATTCTGCATGGCACACTAAATCTGCACATACTCAAATGAAAACCTTTCAACGCAGTCAAGGAAATTAAAAACTAAAAGAAAAAAATCAAATAAAGAAAATGTTGAAAAGGAAAAACATCAAACCTAATATTTACAAAAATTCAGAACATGATGATGATGATGTTACGAAACCTCTACCAAGAGAATAACATCTTTGGCATTCTTCTGATCACCTTCCAAATAATGCTTCAATCGTTGGCCATTTACCTTAAAAATTTCACCCGACTTAAAATCTGTAATATCCACAGCTCCATGGACATACAACTTCTCGAATTAAAAAGGGTCTAACCATCTTTACTTGAGCTTGCCTGGAAAAAATTAATCCGTGAGTTAAATAACAAAACATGTTGACTTACCTCAAATTGTCTTGGCATTATCCTTCTGTCATGCAAACATTTTGTCCTCTCCTTGTACAGTCTGGCATTCTCATAGGCTTATGTTCTGAACTCTTCCAACTCATTTAAGTCTAGTAATCTCTTTTCTCCAGTAGCTCTCCATGCCATATCATGTGTTTTGATTGCCCAATATGCACGATGCTCCATCTCCACCGGTAGGTGGCATGCTTTTCCAAAAATGAGTCTAAATGGTGAAGTGCCCAAAGAAGTTTTAAAAAGTAGTCCTATTAGCCCACAAGGACTCATCTAGTCTCAAGGACCAGTCTTTCCTTGATGGATTTACAGTCTTCTCTAAAAAAATTTGATCTCTTTGTTTGAAATTTAGGCTTGCCCATTTGTTTGAGGATGGTATGTCGTGGCAATCCTCTACTGAATTCCATACATGCAAAAAGCTTTAGATATTATATTGCATTTAAAATAGGTACCCTTATCATGAGTAATCACTCTAGGGGCACCAAATCGAGTAAAATATGTGGGTGCAAAAACTTGGCAACAACCTTGGCATCATTCTCTGGCAGTGCAACAGCCTCAACCCATTTCGATATATAGTCAACGACCACAAGAATATATAGGTTACCAAATGATGGGGGAAAGTGACCCACAAAATCTATCCCTCAAACATCAAATAAGTTCACAGGCATAATGTTTTGGAGCGGCAGTTGGTGTCTGCCACAGATATTTCCTGTTCTTTGGCATCGATAACATGTCTTGGCATAATTGTGGGTATCTTTGTATAGTGTGGGCCAAAAGAATCCTGACTGCAACACCTTGGCAGCAGTTTTCATCCTGGCAAAGTGACCACCATATGGTGTGACATGGTATAGTTGCAATATATTGTGCTGCTCATCCTCTGGCACACACCGGCGAATCACTTGGTCGACACATGTAGAGCGTTTGGATGTACTCTATTTAGGAGCGCAAGTGCACACTCTTGTCAAGTTATAGTATATAAGATATTGTCTCCCACGAGGATTGGACAGCTTGGTTTGAATTGATTTTCCTGTACAAGTAAAGTAAATGCACAAGTAAGGTGATTGTTGAGAAGAAGAGTAAACAAAAAACACAAGTAATTAAGGAAATGATCAGGTTGATAGAGAGGGCAAGGTTATGTTGCTGCTTAGTGTGAAACTGCGTTGAATAGGTCAAGTTGTTTTGTGTTGCCACGATCTGTTGCCTCGGCGGGTAATGGCGGGTTGAGGCTGCGACAACTTTCGCTGCCACGGCGAAATTCTTCTCTTGAAACTCTCGTTGCTCGGCAAGTGGAATGGAGAGAAGTCCTGGCGAAAAGTCTTGCATATACTCCAAGTTTAGAAGAGCAATTCTGAAGTGATCCTTCCTATGTCTAGGCAAGGATTCTGTCACCATGTGATGTAGGCAATACCTAGAAATCTCAGTGTAAACCTAACACAGACAGTCGACGTTTGGTTGTTCCTTTTAGCCGCTGAAATTCTAACTTATGTCTAAGCCGAATTAGTAAACACCTCTACATGATGAGACTGTGCTTAATTCTTTCGTGAGTTTGACACTCTCGTGCCCGACAAATGGATTTCTTCAACTAGACTTTTGGAACTAATTGAAGAAGTGAAGAACGTGAATTAAGAAAACTTGGAATATTTTATTGCAAACAAACTTGAAACCTAAACAACCGTTATCACAACTAATTTATAACATAACCCCAATTTCAAGGGAAGTTTAGAACATGCTGGTGGCAGAAAACCTAAGTTATGCCTAAAGAAAACCTAAGATGTTTTGAATTAGAATTACAATGAGTATTTATAGACAATAGCTAGGTCCGGTCCTTCTTGAAGTAGAAGTCTTCAAAAGTAGCTTTCCATATTTAATGTGACTTCAAACTCTGACTTCTTTGAGTTTAATGTGGACTTTATCACGTTGCCTTGTCCCGCAAGCAATCTTGAGATTTCGCTTTGGCAGCTCTGCCCGCTGCTACAAATTTCGGAAAATCAAGTGGATGGCAGTGATAGATTCAGGGTTTTTTGCTCTTCAAATCGCACTCCGGTTCTCCAACTTCATAGTCTGCTGTCGTGGGCAGCAAGGTCGGCGGCGGCAGCTACTGGCTTTGGCTGGAATTGCTTCAGTACAACTCCATAGTTCGCTGCCTCAGCATCACATCCTCAGCTCCTCTTTCTCTATGTCAGCCTTTAGTACCAAAAATACACTAAAACAATACCTTTCTTCACCAATTAAAAGATAATCAATAAAAACATGGTAAAGCCAAGAAATACTGTAAAATGAAATGCATTGTCCTAATAATGCTTAAGATGTGCTTAAAAACAACAATAACATGAGATGGAATGTACATGAAATATAGGACTTGTGGACACTTTACACACCCCCAAACTCGAACTATTGCTTGTTCTCAAGCAATGCAACCTAAACATACTTGCTCTAATAATAATCAGAAAGAAAAACTTGTTTTTAACTTGATTTCATACCTCAAGGTTGTGGCACCTATATTAAATTAGTGCAGGGAAATTAGCAAGAAAATAACTCAGAATTAATTTTTAATGCAGCGCAGTGTGTTCAGGACTGTATACAGGCTGAATATGCTAAATAACTAAGTAAACAAAGATGATGTTATGATATATATAAGGTTGCTGCCGAGGTAGCACAATTAAGCATAATATTTTTTATCATGGAAATGAGGGCTTCAACTTATCACAACTACTCTTCTAGCTCTGAAATTAAGATAAGAGCAAACTTCAAAACCCCGAACTCGTGGAGTAGAGTCATCCCGTAAAGACTTTCATTCACTCATGCTAATTTGTCTGTCACTTCAAAATTTTCAGATTCATAGACTTTGCTAGCAGCGGAGTGTCCTCGCACATGATTCTTCCTAGAGCTTGTTGCGGGCACCTCTAGGGTAAATCAACAATGTTCTTTGTTTTTACTTCTGCTACCTTGGCAGTGCTGTATTTTTCTGTTTCTCTTGTCTGCCTCAGCAGCTACCTGCAACCATTGTTGGAACTTTGCAAAGAATTCTAAAATAAGCTGGCAGTGTTCATCAGAAATTCTAACAGATTCAGCAAGTAACAGAGGCGTTTGACAGTTTTGGCAAAAAGAAAAAAATCTTAGTCATTTTTCATGCTTTTCCCATAATAAGTTCAATTTTTTAATTTAGTGCAAAAATAAATTAATCGGCTATCCTATCATCGACACAAGTTATATAACATTTTTTCTTTTCTGATTATTACTAAGGCAAGTACAATGCAACCTATATGCTACTAAGTATGCCTAGACAAATGATGCGGGAGCTATCTCCCCCCCCCCCCCAAACTCGAGATGGGCATTGCCCTCAATGCACAAAATAAAATAGAAAAATAAAAATAAATACAGCAAAAGAAAAATAAAGAAAAGAGAAAGAAAAAGAATTAAAAATTGGTTGAGGGTTGAAAGGAGGCTTGAGTCTTTTCTGCTGAGGAGGAGGAAGAGGTATGGATGATGAAGCGGTGCCCGAAAGATGGCTTGGCGGCAGTTTTAGCAGGTGAGGTTTTTGCTTTCTGCGGTGGTTGTGCTCTCTTTGTCGTAGGATGAGGCTCTTCTTGAGGTTCGGCAGGGGGAGCGGCAGGAGGTGCTTCGCTCACTTCTGACTCTGTCTCGAAGTCCACAGACTCAGCAACTATGATGTGCTGCTTCCTCCTCCTAGTGCCTTTCTCCGTGGGTGCTTTCGGAGGGACAATTGCCATTGGGATGGCTGCTCATGCTGCTACCACTGGTGTTTCTGGTTCCGACGGCTGCTGCTAAGTCTCTTTTGATGAGGAGGTGTTCGCCACTGTCACTGCTGGGCAGGACGGTGAATGGTGCTGCTGATGCCTCTCAAGGGAGTGTCACTGTGTCGAATACGGTGGTGGCTGAGTAAGTTGGGTAGTGCGTCGGAGAGGGCACCTAACGGGTGGTATGGCGCGCAGCGACGGCAGATGGCGTTCCTTGTATTGGGGCTGTGCTGCAAGCTCTGAAGGATATGGTGGCAAGATGGGTTCGTCATCAGGGAAATTCTGCTAGAGATAAGCCACAAAGGCTTCTTGGACCTCCCCCACGAATTTCATGAAGGTCAACTGTTGTTGCTCGATGCGCTTTGTGTTGTCGATAAGGGTGTGCAACAGTGTGAGGTCTTCTTTGTCTGGGCCAGCTTCAGTACTGTTGAGGGTGGCTGGAGTGTCAGGATGAGTGGAAAAAGGTTGGCTGGGCGCTATGGGCTCTATCTTTGGGGCCTCCATCATTGTAGGGCGTGTAGGTGTTCCCTTTTTGTGAGAGCGCAAGTGCACACTCATGCCAAGTTATAATATAATAGATGTCAAATCCCAAGAGGATTGGACAACTTATCTCGTTCTGTAGTTCCTGCACAAGGTAAAGTAAAACACAAGTGAATAATTGGTTGAGATAGGAAAGTAAATAAAAACACAAGTAATAGATAAGAAGTGAATCAAGTTGATAAGGCATGCAGGGTTATGTTGCCACTTAGTGTGAAAACTGTTGTTGTAAAAGGTATGAGTTATTTTGTGCTGCCACGATATGCTGCCTCGGCGGGTATGGCGAGTGGCAAACTACGACCCTGTCACGCGGCCGCAGCAGGTCTCTACCACTGCATGGGTGTACTATCTCGGCATATGGAATGGAAGAAGTCCTAAAAGAAAGTCTGGCAGATACTCTAAGTTCGGCAGGATATTCGACAGTGATCCCTCCTATTTCTAGGTTAGGATGCTCGAGAGCTAACTTATGGACTAGTGTGGAACCAAGTTAGTCAACTCGGTTGGAAATCCCTTTTAGCCGCTGAAACTTGTGGACTGGTGTGGAACCAAGTTAGTCATGCCTCAGCACATTGTGACCGTACTTAACCCTTTCGTGAGCCTTGCACTTTCGTGTCCGACAAATAGATTCTCTCAAATGACTGGTGTAGAAAGATTGAAACAATAAAGAACAACGGCTTAATTAAACTCAAAATATTTTATTGAAAAATAACCCAAAACCCTAAAACAACTATTTGAAACTAGTTACAAAATAACCCTAACCCAAATAGAATTTAGAACATGGCAGCAGTGAAGAACACAAGAAAAGTCTATAGAAATCCTAGGATTATTTAAACTAGGAGTACAATGGATATTTATAGACTTAAGACTAGGTTAAGTCCTCCTTAAAGTAGAAGTCCTCAAAAGTAGCTTTCCATCTTTAATATAGCTTTAAATGCCGACTTCTTTGCTTGGAATATGGACTCTATCTCGTTTGCCTTGCTCCGCAAGTATGCTTTGAGAATTTCGCGTCGGCAGCCCTGGCCGCTGCTACAAACGTCGGAAAATCACATGAACATCGGCGATAAATTCAAGAGTTTTAGCTCTATAGGTCGCACTCCAATTCTCCCAACTTCTATAGTCAGCTGTCGTGTGCAGGAAGGTCAGCGACAACTCTGCTCAGTAGATATGTGGCAGCAACCTGTCTTCAGCTGGAACTGCTTCAGTACAGCTCCTAGGTAAGCTTGCTCAGCCTTGTGCCCTCAGCTCCTCGGTTCCCTCTTTCAGTTGTTAGTACCTACATACAAGAATACACTAAAGTAGTATCTTTTGTCCACCAAATAAATAATACTCATAAAAGTAAGGCAGAAACTAGAATTACTGTAAAATGTTATGCATGCACCTATTTATGTCTAAAATATGCTTAAAAACAATAATAATAAGAGCTGGAATGTGCATGAAATATAAGACTTTTGGACACTTTACAATCATCTGCAGGCGGACTTGACTAGTCCACCCTTCTTTGGCAGTCGTCCACTCATCTGTAAGGTTTGCCGGAACACCAAAGTTGGCGCAAAGGCCTATGATGAGGGACGGGAAGTACAACCTGCCCTTTGTCTTTCTGAAGCAATTATGGATTTCTGTGTATATGATTTCCCCAACATTTATTGGACGGTTCATCAAAATGCTACGAATGAGGGCGAGGCGTGGCCGATTGTCAGTAGAGTTGTGGGAGGTAGCCAGCAGGTGCATCTTTACAAATGTGTTCTACAGCATTGCCTCGGGAACTAGGTGGCGACGTTGGACAGATCCTACATGCTTGCCTGCTAACCACGGCGTGTTGGCCTGCAGAGTTTGGCCTTGATTTTCTCATAGTCGACAGCCGTTAGTGACTGCCTCCACTCCTCGTGAGGGTTTCGTGCATATCTAGGCCATAGTATTTGTTGATGACGGCTGCATTTAGCTTGACCGGCTCCCCGCAGACATAGACAAATGACTGCCCTGGGCGGGAATGGTGGGCATAAAACTCCCTAACCATGGTTAAGTTGGCTATCTCTAGTTGTCGTGCGAACATCACCCATCCCTTGTTGTGGATGGTCTCGAATAGGGCAGGCTCTAAGTCGAGATCGTTTGTCTCCCTTGTGTAGTGAAAGCCTTGCTCCTCCCATACGTTCTGCTTAGAGAACTGATCTTTGTATCTTTCCTTGTCTACCTTGGAGCAAAATCTTTTGTAAGTGGGTTTGGGCTGTGATGCGGATGCCATGTGAGACAGTTGTAGTAACTGAAACTTTGAAAGAAAAATAATTAGAGAGTAGTGGAAACAATAAGAAGATAACAATGATGTGAAAGTAAAATAAATGAATGGAGTGAGGGGGGGTTAAATAGAGGTTTCCGAGAGGTATAGTGGCGACATTAAATGTCCAACGGTCCAGTTGTCTTGTGCACATTACGATATTTATGTCCGTCATTTTCGGAGCCGTTGGAAACTAGCCGTTACGCGTTGCTGCGCTAGGCTGTCTCAGCGGCATGGTGAGCAGGCTCCTTGCTGGGCCTTCTTCTTGGTCCGGCTCTTTTATTTCCAAAACCTGAAATAGAAATAATTAAATAACTTCTGAAAAATAAAAATCTGAAAACTAATCTAACCCTAAAAATTAAACTCTAATCATAATGCATAAAAATAAAAATAAAGAAATTATAAAAATTAAGTTATGTTGAGAGTGCATTTGGGTGCAGCTCCCAGACATAACCACTTCCCGAGGTAATGCGGTCTGTTCTTCCCTCCTGGGGGGTCCTCTTGTTCCTTCAAGTGCTGTGCTATAAGGTCCTTCAACCTGCCCTTTGGTCTGTCGCGACAGCTGCTGCCCTGGCCTGTCTCTATGTTGGTTTTGGCAGCTTTTGCATATGGGTGTCATTCCTCTTATTTTCCTGAGGGTTGTAGCACATTTAAATTTATGCTCTGGTCGTCTACACTCATGGTTAGCTCCCCAAGCTCCACATCTATTAATGTTCTACTCGTGGCCAAGAATGGTCGCCCCAAGATTATAGGGGCTTTTTCTTCAGCCTTGCAGTCTAAGATGAGGAAATCAGCAGAAAGGATCAGGTTGCCCACTTTCGCTAGGATGTCTTCGATTTTACCCTCCGGTTGTACAAAAGAATGATCAGCAAGTTTTAGCATGACGGAGGTAGGTTTGGCATGCCCAATTCCTAGTTTATCGAAGACTGCCTTGGGCATAAGATTGATGATGGCTCCCTATTCGCACAGGGCTTTTGTTTGGTGTTTGCTGCCTATCCTGCATGGGATAACAAAGCTGCCCTGGTCTGTTTGCTTGGGCGGTAGCTTGTTGTGCAGCATTGTCATGCACTCTTCTGTGACAGCCACTATTTCGAATTCCCCAATCATCTTCTTTCTAGAAACCATGTCCCTAAGATATTTGGCATAGTTGGGCATATTTTGAATGGCTTCTATTAGAGGAATGTTTATGTACACCTGCTTTAGAATATCCAGGAATCTTCTGAATTGGTGCTCTTGCTTTTGTTGCTTAAGTCTCAGGGGGAAAGGTGCTGGCAGGCGGATGTCCTCTATGCGTTCCTTCTATTGGAACTTAATCTGGGGAGGATCATCTGCTTCAGGGCCCATGTCTTGTTCAGCTGCCGGGGCGGCGGGTGTTGGTGTTGTTGCGGCAGGTTGTTCTTTCTGGTCTGGCCGAGTTTCTTTTTGTTTCTCCACCCTAGGTTCATCCAACTGCTTCCCACTCCTGGTAGATATAGCTTTGAATTGTTTGTAAGTGGGTTTGGTTGCTGCCTCTAAGCTGCTAGATGCTGCTCCCATTGTTCGGCTGTTGTAGATCTCTGTGAACTGCCCAAATTGGGTCTCCAGGATTTTTATAGCAGCCTCCTGGTTGTTCATCCTTATCTTTGTCCTATCCATAAACGACTCAATTTTATCAATGAATTTATTGGTACAAATAATAAAATCACTAGTTCTAGACATAAAAGTATGAAGAGTTGCTTCTAGTGAATTATTGTTTTGCGGCTGCTGAGCCTGCTGTCTGGACTGGTTTTGTTGGTAGCCACCCTGTTACTGTTGTGGATTTGTTGTAGTCCTTAGGTTGCTCCAGGAGAAGTTGGGATGATTCTTCCATCAAGAGTTGTAAGTGTTCTGGGCAGGTCTGTTGTTCCTCTCATATCCTCCCATAAAATTAGCAGATGCAGTGCAGTTAGAGGAGTCATGGTTTCCCCCACACTCGCCACAGAACGGCTCCACAGCCTTTACCTCATAGGCCTTCCCAGCAGGTTTAACGATGCTCATAACCAGCTCTGTCAGCGTGTCAAGGTGGGCATTGACAATATCTGAGGCTGCTACTTTCTTCACAGCAGCTGGCTGCCTAACACCACCTCGGCGGGCTGTTGGATACTTGTAATCGTTTTTAGCGGCTTGGTTTAGAATCTGCAGTGCCTCCTCTGATGGTCTGTCAAGGATGATCCTATTGGCTGAGGCATCAATCATCATCCGTGTTGGGTAGTTCACCCCGTTTTAGAATATTGATACCTGAGTCCAAGCCGGAAGACCATGTAGCGGGCAGTTATTCAGCATATGTTGGTACTGCTCCCATGCTTCATACATCAGCTCGTCATCCCCTTGTCTGAAGGATGTTATCTCATTCCGCAGCCTGTCTGTGACATTGGACAGGCTGAAACGGTATAGGAAGTCCTTGCACAGTTCTGTCCCGGTGTTGAATGATCCTGCTAGCTGGTTGTTTAACCATTGTTTTGCCCTATCCCTCAGTGAATAAGGGAATAGACTCAGCCTCAGGACGTCTTGATGGACCCCGTGTATTTTGAATGCTCTGCATATGTCCAGGAATCCTCTCAAGTGCTATTGAGCATCTTTTGTAGCAATCCCTTCATATTGCCCTAATGTATTGATCATGTTAAACATGACGGGCTTTTAACTCGAAGTGGTCCACCTCGATCTCAGGTTCTGTCACTGTCGGATCGAACCCTCTGAAGTCATATTCTAGATAATCTCTAGTGGTTCGAACGTTTGGGACTGCCTGGACGGAATAGGGGGTCTTGCTTTGGTGGATCTTGCTGACCTCTAGGCGGCAAGTTTTGTTGCCCATCCCTACCGTTCGCGGCATTGTTGGCAGGGTTGTCGTTTTCCATGTTTACCTTTGCTTTTTCCTTTTCTTCCTTGTTTTTCCCTAGGGTTACTCTGATCTCCTTCTTGAGTTCTCTTGCTCTACGCTCGATATCCTCGTAGAAGAGAAGTTCTCCTTTTGGATTCGCCCTTGTCATACACTAGCAAAGGAAACTGTAATTTTTTTTCGATTAAAAATAAAAATAAAATAAAAAGTAACGAAAAGAAAAAGTGAAGAAATTAAAAATGAAATTCGTTGTTACCAACCCCAGCAACGGCGCCAAAAACTTGTAGAGCGTTTGGGTGTACTCTATTTAGGAGCGCAAGTGCACACTCTTGTCAAGTTATAGTATATAAGATATTGTCTCCCACGAGGATTGGACAGCTTGGTTCGAATTGTTTTTCCTGCACAAGTGAAGTAAATGCACAAGTAAGGTGATTGTTGAGAAGAAGAGTAAATTAAAAACACAAGTAATTAAGGAAGTGATCAGGTTGATAGAGAGGGCAGGGTTATGCACTGCTTAGTGTGAAACTGCGTTGAATAGGTCAAATTGTTTTGTGCTGCCATGATCTGCTCCCTCGGCGGGTAATGGTGGATTGAGGCTACGGCAACTTTCGCTACCACGACGGAATTCTGCTCTTTCAACTCTCGATGTCTCGGCAGGTGGAATGGAGAGAAGTCCTTGAGGCAAGTCTGGCAGATACTCCAAGTTCGGCAGAGCAATTCTGAAGTGATCCTTCCTATGTCTAGGAAAGTATTCTGTCACCACGTGATGTAGGCAATACCTAGCAATCTCAGCGTAAACCTAACACCAAAAGTCGACGTTTGGTTTCTTTTTTTAGCCGCTGAAATTCTAACGTATGCCTAAGCCGAATTAGTCAACACCTCGACATGATGAGACCATGCTTAATTCTTTCGTGAGTTTGACACTCTCGTGCCCGACAAATGGATTTCTTCAGCTGGACTTTTGGAACTAATTGAAGAGGTGAAGAACATGAATTAAGCAAACTTGGAATATTTTATTGCAAACAAACTTGAAACATAAACAACCATTCTCACAACAAATTTACAATATAATCCCAATCCCAAGAAAAGTTTAGAACATGCTGGTGGCAGAAAAGCTAAGCTATGCCTAAAGAAAACCTAAGATGTTTTGAATTAGAATTACAATGAGTATTTATAAACAATAGCTAGGTCTAGTCCTTCTTGAAGTAGAAGTCTTCAAAAGTAGCTTTCCACATTTAATGTGACTTTAAACTCTGACTTCTTTAAGTTGAATGTGGACTTTATCATGTTGCCTTACCCCGCAAGCAATCTTGAGATTTCTCTTTGGCAGCTCTGCCCGCTACTACAGATGTCGGAAAATAGAGTGGATGGCAGCGATAGACTCAGTGTTTTTAGCTCTTCAAATCGCACTTCAGTTCTCCAACTCCATAGTATGTTGTCGTGGGCAGCAAGATCGGCGGCGACAGCACTAGGCAGCTACTGGCTTCGACTGGAATTGCTTCAGTACAGCTCCATAGTTTGCTGCCTTCAGCATAACATCCTCAGCTCCTCTTTCCCTCTATCAGCCTTTAGTACCAAAAATACACTAAAACAATACCTTTCTTCACCAATTAAAAGATAATCAATAAAAACATGGTAAAGCCAAGAAATACTGTAAAATGCAATGCATGGTCCTAATTATGCCTAAGATGTGCTTAAAAACAACAATAACATGAGATTGAATGTGCGTGAAATATTGGACTTGTGGACACTTTACAACACATTGTTTGAACAATATTGGCTCGTCCCAATAATATTACTAAATATCTCACATAAAACGTTTCCTGGCATTATATGCCATGTTTGGTGGCAGAATATTGCTTACCAGGTAGTTAACTATGTCAGCGTACCATGGCATGGCATTAACTGTAAGCAAATACTCATCTGGGAATTCATCTCTTATGGCAGCGGTTTTACCATCTTCAAGGTGATGCTCTAAGCGTGATTGATGGTTAGGTACAAAATTTTCACTGCACTTCTTGTCTCAGGTCTCAAGGTCAAATTCTTGTAGAAGAAACGTCCATCGGATCAATCTGGGCTTTGCATCATTCTTTGCCAAGAGGTACTTTAGTGTCGAATGATCTGTATACACCACAACTTTGTTACCAACTAAATAAGATATGAATATATCAAAATCAAATACAACTACAAGAAATTCTTTCTCAGTTGTGGATTAATTTAGCTGAGCTCCATTTAAAGTCTGACTGGCATAGTAAATGGTATGAAAAACTTTGCCACGCCACTGCTCCAATGGCATAGTCGTTGGCATCACACATGAGCTCGAATGGCTCATTCCAATATTGTGCCACAACTATAGGGGCATTAATCAACTTCTTCTTAAGTTCCTAAAATGCTCTTAAACAAGAATCATCAAATGCAAAAGTGGCATTTTGTTCCAATAACAAGCATAAAGGTTTAGAAATTCTGGAAAAATCTTTAATGAAACATCGGTAAAAAATTGAATATCCTAAAAAACTTTTTATACCTTTTACACTCGTAGGAGGTGGCAATTTCTTGATTACCTCAACTTTTTCTTGGTCAACCTCTAATCCTCACTTGGTTACCTTGTGCCCGAGAACAATGCCCTCCTTCACCATAAAGTGGCATTTTCCCAATTCAAGACTAGGTTTGTCTCAATGCATCTCCTTAAAACTTGCTCCAAAATCTGTAGACATTCTTCAAATGTTTTGGCAAACACCAAGAAATCATCCATGAATACTTCCAAGTTATGTTCAATCATGTCAGAAAAAATGGCCATCATGCAACGTTGAAATGTTTTCGGGGCATTACACAACCCGAACATCATTCTTCTAAAGGCATGTGTCCTATATGGATATGTGAACGCGATCTTCTCTTGATCTTTAGGTGTGATGGCAATCTGGTTATAACTTGAATAACCATCCAAAAAACAATAGAAAGCTTTACCTGCCAACCTATCTAACATTTGGTCGATGAAAGGCAATGGGAAATGATCCTTCAACGTGGCATTGTTTAGCTTTTTGTAGTCCATGCACACTTTCTATCCTATGATAGTCCTAGAGCGAATCAATTCATCCTTGTTGTTTTGTACCACAATCATGTCATCCTTCTTTGGCACACATTGTATAGGGCTAACACACGAGCTATCGGAAATGAGATAAATTATCTCGGCATCAAGCCATTTGATAATCTCCTTCTTCACTACTTCTTTCATGCTCGAACTTAGCCTTCTCTGGCCTTCAACGGTCTTGCTGTGGAACTCCTCCAAGATAATCTTGTGCATGCAAATGGTTGGACTTATACCTCAGATATCGGCCAAGGTCTAACCCAAAGCTTGCTTATATTTGCTTAAAATTTCCAACAATCTTCCCTTCTGATCATTAGTGAGATCAGTAGCAATGATCATTGGCAAAGTTGAATTTTTACCTAGATATGCATACTTGAGGTGGTTTGGCAACGGTTTTAGCTCCAATTCTGGTGGCTCCTCAATTGATGGTTTTGGTGCCTTGATTTCTCTACCGACCAACTCCAGTTCTCTGGCTTCATAATCTGCGTCCTAGCACAACTATGCCACGTCAATGTGAAAATGGACTCCATCATCTCATCGGTTTGGCTTTCCTCAAGTCCGTCTGCGTATTTAAGAGCTCGAAAAACATTAAATGTAACATGTTGATCATTCATGCACATAGTAAGTTCACCCTTATAAACATCAATCAAAGCCCTACCCGTGGCAAGAAATGGTCTACCCAAAATAATTGGGACATCAATATCTGCCTCGTAATCTAAAATGATGAAATCAGCTGGAAAAATAAATTTGTCTACCTTTATCAACAAATCCTCAATCTTACCCTTAGGATGTGCAAAGGATCGGTCTTCCAGATGAAGTGTCACCGTGGTAGGTCTTTCTTCTATACCAAGTTTCCTAAAAACTGACATTGGCATCAGATTGATGCTAGCTCCTAGGTCACACGGTGCCTTGCCCAATAATCTATTGTCAATGGTGCAGGGAATAGTAAAACATCCCAGATCTTTCAGCTTTGGTGGTAATCGATTAAGGATCATGGCACTGCATCCTTCGGTGAGAGCTACAGTCTCAAAATCTCCCAACTTCCTCTTTTTGGACAAAATGTCCTTCATGAATTTAACATAGTTGGGCATTTAATCAAGAGCCTATACCAATGGTATGTTGATTTGCAATTGTTTAAGAACTTCCAAGAAGCGCTTAAATTTCTGGTCTTGCTTATGCTTTTGAAGCCTTGCTGGAAATGGCTGTGGTGGGTAAGCAAATGCTGGCTCCACTGGCTTTGCCAAGGTGGTATTGGCCTCTGGCTCATGTTTGGCATTGGTATGTTGTTTTACATCAGTTAGTGGTCTGGCATCATCAGCTTTTCTTTCTTTCTTCTCTGTTTCTTTGAGATCATCTGTTGGCATCAACTTTTTAGTTTGGCAATCACTTGGCTGCATGGCAGACATCTCTATCTCGCATTCCTTGCTGCTCCGAAGAGTTACAACTATGTATTGCTCATTGTCTTTATGTCGAGCATCCTCCATATCACTGGGCAAAGCTCCCTGGGGTCGATTGCTAAGTGCATTGGCAATCTGCCCAAGCTGAACCTTCAAGATTCTCATTGATGCTGCCAAACTCTAGATTGTTGCACCATTCCTCTCCATGTATTCCGTGAGGGTGTTTCCTTGATTATACCTCTGCCCTTGCTGAAATATGTTTTGGGCTCTTTGTGGTATGGCATTCTGATTATATGACAGCATGGCATTATTATTCTGCCTCTAGCATTATTGTTCTGACGATGGGCATTGTATTGGTTATCTCCTTGATTTCCTCAAGCTAAATTTGGGTGTTGTCTCCAATCTGCATTGTAAGAATTGGATTTAGAATTATAGTAACGACCAAAATTACCAACATAATTTACCGACTCAAGGTTGGTATGAAAATCATCCGTGTGATGATCTTCTCCACATATTGTGCAAAATGGTTCTAATGCCTTGACTTCTCGGGAATCATTACTTTTTTGCAAAGTTTTCACAATGCTAGTAAGATTGGAAATTTGAGCGTTGATGGATGTCAGTGCATCTAGCTCATATTTTCCAGCTGGTTTTGTGCCAGTCCCTAGTATGGTAGTGGGATACTCAAAATCGTTGGCAACAATCCTCTCAAGGATGCCAACTGCTTCTCTATAATTTTTGTCCAACAGTGAACCATTTGCAAAATAATAAACAACTTCCCTGGCATGAGTATTAAGTCCATTGTAGAAGGTCTCTATTCAAGTCCAATTGGGAAGCCCATGCATAGGACACCTCCTCAATAAGTCTTTGAATCTCTTCCAAGCATCATATAAGATGTCATCATCAACCTGCCTAAATGTCGTGATCTCGTTTCTCAGCCTGACATTAAGCTTAGGTGGTTGGTATTGCAATAAAAACTTATGGCATAGATCTGCCCATGTAGTCATTGATCCAGGTGGCAAAGAACTTAGCCACGTCTTAGCTCTATCTCTAAGGGATAATGTGAATAATTTCAGCTTCACTGTATCCTCTGAAACTCCACGTTGCAGAAATAGTTGGCAAACTTCCATGAATTTATTCAAGTGTTGCCTTGGATCTTCAGTGGGTGATGCATCGAACTAGCTTAAATTCAAAAGAGATTGAATCATTACCGGTTTAAGTTCAAAATTGGTAGCATTTACCTCTGTGCCAACTAGGCCTGGCATCAAATTGTCAATATTTGGTGCCAAGTGCTCTCTAATAGGTCTCTCTATGGCATCGTCTACTATGGGTGTGGTAGGGGCAGCCATTATCCCTCTGTGTATAAGTGGATCTACTTGATTGTGTGGGACACCATCTACTCATCCATTATCGTGCTGAGCCATCTCTCTAAGTTTTTTAGCCTGTGGTAGGTTCGTTCAATCTTAGGGTCGTATGGCCTATATTCCATCTCAGGGAAGTTCCTAGTCATACACCAAACAAAACAAATAAGTAAAATGAAACAAAACAATAAACTCTGTTGCAATCCCTGACAACGGCGCCAAAAACTTGTTGGAATCATGTGAGTGCTTGGCAAAAGGGTGGAAATGTATTGGAAATGTATGAAAACAGTGCCAAGTAAGAGTCTTTTGCGTGCAAGTATACATGGTCTACAAGCAATATAGTAGTAAGTTGAGTATCGTCTCTACAGGGATTGGCCAAGAGTTTGAGTGCTTTACTCATTTACTTGTCAAGGGAAAAGTTTTGTTTGATTTGGAGTTGTTTGAACATGATTTAAAAGAAAAGAAGTGTAAGGAAAACAATGTTGGCAATGAGAGTTTTCAAATGAGTACTGATGAGTGTTGGCAAGTGTAAAGTGTCCACAAGTTCTATATTTCATACACATTCCATCTCACTAAAAGGAGCAACCAAACGTTGACTGCCTGTGTTAGGTTTACGCTGAGATTGCTAGGTATTGCCTACATCATGTGGTGACAGAATCCTTGCCTGGATATAGGAAGGATCACTTCAGAATTACTCTGCCAAACTTGGTGTATATGCCAGACTTGTCGCCATGACTTCTCTCCATTCCATCTGTCGGGACAATGAAAGTTTCAAGAGCAGAATTCTGTCGTGGCAGCAAAAGTTGCCGTAGCCTCAATCCGCCATTACCCGCCGAGGCAGCGGATCGTGGCAGCGCAAAACAACTTGGTCTTTTCAACGCAGTTTCACACTAAGCAACAACATAACCCTACCCTCTCTATCAACCTGATTACTTCCTCTATTACTTGTGTTTTATTTTACTTTCTTCTCAAACAGTCTCCTTACTTGTGCAATTTACTTTTCCTTATGCAGGAACGACAATTCGAACCAAGCTGTCCAATCCTCGTGGGATTCGACATCTTTTATACTATAACTTGGCAGGAGTCTGTACTTGCACTCTTACAAAAAGGGGAACACCTACACGCCCTGCAAGTTTTTGGCTCCATTGACGGGGATTGGTAACAACGAATTTCTGTTTTAATCAGGAAAAAATTTACAGTGTCCTTTGCTAGTTTATGACCAGGGCAAACCCAAAAGGAGAACTCCTATTTTACAACGATATCGAGCGTCAATCAAGAGAACTTAAGAAGGTGATCAGGGTAGTCCTAGAGAAAAACAAAGAAAAAAGGGAAAAGCAAAAGTAAACATGGTAAACGATAACCCTGCCGGCGGTGCTGCGAATGGAAGGGATGGGCAGCAAGACCCACCAAGGCAGGATCCTCTATTCTGCCCAGGCAACCACAGCATGTTTGAACCACTAGAGACTGTCTGGAACATGACTTCAGAGGGTTTGATCCGACAGTGACAGAACCTGATATAGAGGTAGACCATTTTGAGCTAAAGCATGTCATGTTTAAAATGATAACACATTAGGGCACTTTGGAGGGACTACCACAGAAGATGCTCAGCAGCATCTCTAGAGCATTTAAAATACACGGGGTCCATCAAGACGTCCTGAGGCTAAGGTTATTTCCATATTCACTGAGGGATAGGGAAAAACAATGGTTGAACAATCAGCCGACAAGATCATTCAACACATGGACGAAACTATGCAAGGATTTCCTGGTCCGATTCAGCCCATCTAATGTCCCTGACAAACTGTGAAACGAGATAACAGCCTTCAGGCAAGGGGATGATGAGCCGATGTACGAAGCATGGGAGCGATACCAACAGATGCTAAATAACTGCCCGCTACATGGTCTTTCGGCTTGGACTCAGTATCAATATTCTACAACGGGGTGAACTACCCAACACGGATGATGATTGATGCCTCAGCCAATGGGATCATCCTTGACAGACCACCAGAGGAGGCACTACGGATTCTGAGCCAAGCCGCCAAGAACGACTACAAGTATCCAACAGCCCGCTGAGGCGGCATTAGGCGGCCAGCCACTGTGAACGAGGTAGAAGCCTCAGAATCAATCAATGCCTGCCTTGACACGCTGACAGATCTTGTCATGAAAATTGTTCAACCTGCTGGGAAAGTTTATGAGGCAAAGGCTGCGAAACCGTTCTGTGGCGAGTGTGGGGGCAACCATGATTCCTCTGACTGCACTACATCTGCAAACTTCATGGGAGGATATGAGAGGAACAACATACCTGCCCAGAATACCTACAACCCTGGATGGAAAAACCATCCAAACTTATCATGGAGCAACCCAAGGACTGCTGCAAACCCACCACAGTAACATAGAGATTATCAACAGAACCTGTCACGATAGCTGCCTCCAAAACAACAAAATACGAACACATCTTCCTTAGAATCTACCCTTCATACTTTCATATCTCGTACTAATGATTTTATTTCTAATACGAATAAATTTATTGATAAAAATGAATCCTTCATGTACAGGACGAAAAGCAGGATGAATAGCCAAGAGGCAGTGATAAAAAAAACCGGAGACTCAGTTCATCAAGTTTGCTCAGGTTATCAGTACTAGGCTCATGGGTGGATTACCTAGTGACACTGAAACAACGAAAGGGAAATCCCATGAACAGTGCAAAGTAGTAACAACCAGAAGCGGGATAACACTACAGAACCTAGCCATGCCTGCTGCAAGAGAAACAACACCTGTCAAACCAGTTCAAGCCGCCGGACAACCTGCCGCAGCAGAACCAAGCAAAAGAAACAAGGAACCAGAACATGAACTGGTGGATGATAGCATGAATGAACCGCCAGATTCTGAACCAGTTACCTCCTCCCAAGATAGGATACCCATCAAAGCAAAAATTGTCGGCCCTGCACCTCCACCACCATTTCTATAAAGATTGAAGAAACAGAAACAGGAGATGCGGTATGGGAAATTCCTGGACGTTCTAAAGCAAATCAAAATCAATCTTCCACTGATAGAGTTGATTGAACAAATGCCCAGCTATACCAAGTTCGTAAAAGATATGGTATCCAAGAGAATAATGATCGGGGAATTTGAAAAGGTGGCGTTGATGGAAGGATGCATGGCCATGCTGCACAATAAGGCACCGCCCAAACAGAAAGATCTGGGCAGCTTCACAATTCCCTACAAAATAGGCAGCAACCACTCCGTATGAGCACTATGTGACTTAGGGGCGAGCATCAACTTAATGCCCAAATATGTTTTCCAAAAACTTGGAAAAGGAGACGTCCACCCAACAATAGTAATGCTCTAGCTGGCTGACAGAACATACGTACAACCAGAAGGAAAATTGAGGACATCCTGGTAAAGGTGGAAAAATTTATTTTCTCTGTCGATATTTTGGTACTAGATTGTGAAGCAGATGAAAAGGTACCAATAATCCTGGGCTGGCCATTCCTTGTTACGGGCAAAACACTCATTGATGTGGAAAAAGGTGAACTCACGATGAGAGTAGACGTTCAGAAAGTAAAATTGAATGTCTTCCAACCCATGAGGCAAGCCGATGATCCAGAAGAATGCCAGCTAATGGAAGCCGTCTCAGAGTTCAACTTTGTAGACAACAAACCCTGCTTACAGCAAGACTGCCCGTGCAGCAACCTCGACAGCTATTTAGAAACCTACCCGGAAGATGAACAATGCAACGAGTGGATAGAGCAGGAATTGAAAAAACAAGAAGAGGCATATTGGATAACGAACAGGCCAGGTAAGTACTTTGAACCATTGAATTACATAGAGAAGGAGGGCAAAATGTTCAAACCATCCACTGAACAACCTCCCATGCTTGAGTTAAAAGCCTTACATGTACAACTTAAGTTTGTTTTCCTGGGACCTAATGATACACTGCCGGTAATAATTTCTTCCAAGTTGCAGCCTAGACAGGAACAACAACTGACAGCACTGTTGCGGCAACATAAGAAGGTAATAGGCTGGACCATTGTAGATATTAAGGGAATAAGCCCAGCCATCTGCATGCGCAAAATCCAGCTCGAGCAGGACCAAAATCCTACTGTAGATGCCCAGAGGAGATTAAATGAGGCTATGAGAGTAGTTGTCAAAAAGGAAATCATCAAGTGGTTAGACGCTAGCATCATATATCCTATCTCGGACAGCGAATGGGTAAGCCTGGTACAATGTGTGCCAAAGAAAGGAGGTATAACTATGGTAAGCAATGACAACAACGAGTCAATACCAACTAGAACAGTAACTGGTTGGAGAATATGCATGGATTACCGCAAGTTAAATAAACCAACAAAAAAGATCATTTTCCATTACCTTTTATTGATCAAATGCTTGACCGCCTTGCTGGCAAACCCTTCTATTGCATTTTGGATGGATATTCATCTTATAACCAAATATCCATCGCACCGGAGGACCAGGCCAAAACAACATTCACCTGCCCATATGGCATTTATGCTTTTCGAAGAATGCCATTCAGACTATGCAACGCCCCTGCCACATTCCAGCGATGCATGATGGCCATCTTCTCCGACATGATAGAAGACTTCATGGAAATATTCATGGATGACTTCTCTATCTTCGGTAACAGCTTCGACAGCTGCCTCAACAACCTTGAAAAGGTGCTCACTAGATACGAGGAAACAGACCTGGTACTTAACTAGGAGAAGTGCCATTTTATGGTCGACGAAGGCATAGCCCTGGGGCATAAAATTTCTGCACAGGGAATAGAGGTAGACAAAGAAAATATTGAAGTAATTGCCAACTTGCCACCGCCGACCGTTGTCAAGGGCATTCGGAGTTTCCTGGGACACGCATGTTTTTATCACAGATTTATTGAGAATTTTTCAAAAATCTCTAAATCATTATGTACTTTGCTGGAACAAGACAAATCGTTCAAATTCGATAAGGCATGCCAGGAGGCATTCAAAACCTTAAAGGAAAAGCTAGTGACAACACCTGTGGTAGTTCCCCCTGATTGGAGTCAACCCTTTGAGCTCATGTGTGATGCTAGTGATACTGCCGTCGGCGCCGCCCTAGGACAGCGCAGAGATAAAACCTTTCATGTAATCTACTATGCCAGCAAAACACTAAACCCTGTCCAAACCAACTACAACACTACAGAGAAGAAGTTGCTGCCAGTAGTGTTCGCATTCGATAATTTCTGGCCTTACCTTATTGGCACTAAGGTGATAGTCCACACAGACCATTCTTCCTTAAAATACATGTTCGCAAAGAAGGATCCAAAGCGCTACCCTATGAACTTAACTTTCAAGGAAAGAAACGATTCCAATATGATGCTAAGCATTATTTTTGGGACGAGCCTTTCTTGTTTAAAAACTGTGCAGACCAGGTTATCAGACGATGTGTCCTAGAGGATGAACAACAAGCCATACTCTCACAGTGCCATGCAGCACCATATGGAGCCATTTTGGAGGGCAACAAAAGTGCTTCAATCGGGTTTCTTTTGGCTGACACTGCATAAAGACGCTCAAGCATTCTACAAACAGTGTGACTGTTGCCAAAGAACATGAAACATATCAAGAAGAAATGAAATGCCCCTACAAACAATATTGGAGGTTGAGTTATTCGATGTTTGGGGGATAGATTTTATGGGACCATTCCCATCTTTGTGTGGAAATATGTACATCCTTCTAGCAGTAGATTATGTTTCCAAGTGGGTAGAATCCATTGTCACCCCCAAAATGATGCAAAGACCGAACATAGGTTCTCACGAAAGAACATATTCACAAGGTTCGGAGTTCCAAGAGCAATCATTAGTGATAAGGGCACCCATTTTGATAACAAACGGATTGCCAAGGTACTCAAGAAAGTTGGGGTCAAGCACAAAATTGTCGTGGCGTATCACCCACAAATAAATGGGCATGCAGAAATTTCATACTGGGAAGTCAAGACTGTCTTAGAGAAAGTTGTAAACCCAAGTAGGAAAGATTGGTCATTGAAATTAGACGACGCTCTTTGGGCATACCAGACAGCATACAAAACACCACTAGGGATGTCCCCATATCGTCTAGTATATGGAAAGGCCTACCACTTCCATGTCAAAATAGAACACAAGGCGTATTGAGCAGTCAAGGCAGTGAACATGGACTGGAAACAAGTTGGCGAAAAGAGACTATTGAATCTGACAAAAATGGAGGAATTCCGGCGGGAGGCATAAGAGAACGCCAAATTGTACAAGGAGAAAGTCAACAAAATGGCACGACAGCAAGATTTAGCAGCAAGAGTTCCTGCCCAAGCAGTAAGTGTTACTGTTCAATTCCCGCCTTAGGTTGTTTCTTGGGAAGTTAAAATCCAGATGGTCAAGGCTGTTCGAAGTAGTCCAAGCCTTCCCACACGATGCTGTGACAGTAAAACCAGTGAATGGAGGGACAGAATTCAAAGTTAACGAGCAGCGACTAAAGCACTATACAGGAGATTTTGTCCAAAAAGAACATTAAGAATTCACATTGGGTGATGTGTTGAGTGCATAAAAGTTCTATATTTTACCCCTCATTTACCTATATTTTTGCTGCACTCAAGCATGATTTATTGCATTTAGGATAGATTTTTCATACACATCACAATTAGATAAAATTGCACAGTTGCTGCTGAATTTGGTTACTTTTGTAGGCAGCTGCTGCGACAGACCCAGGGTAGCAAAGGAGTAGGGCGAATTGCAGAGCTGGAGTTGAGAAGCAAACGCTGTCGTGACATCTGCCGCGGCAGCCATGACGATAGAGGAATGCTAAGGTGGAAAAGTGAAGTGGAGCTCGACAGATAGAGGATTTCAAGCTTGTCTGTCGTGGACCACTCTCATATTTTTCTGAGCCCTGAAGCAGAATGAAGGCCAAGCCCAAAGTCGAAGGAAGAAACTCAAGGCAAGAAAAGAGGACGAATTCAAGGCATCTACTCAGAAGATTTAATCTTTAATAGAGTTGCACTTTAATTCAAAATTGTATTCTTGCCATATTAGAAAACTTAGACCCAAGACCTATATAAAGACATGTAATTCGACCTAGGGAGGGATATCTCATTCCTAGCCGTCTTCCCCCAAAACCCTTGTCGTTTTCCCTTCTCTACCATGTTCTAAACTCCCCCTAGGGCTAAGGGTTGATTTGTAAAGTCGTTGCAAGGATTGTATTGTTTTAGGAATTTTCTGTCAAGTAATAAAAACTTCAAGTTTATTTACTCTGGTTTTTCATATCTCATAAGAGCATCGAGAGAGTATTGTGAGGTTATCTATTTGTTTGATATCGGGAGAGTCAAGCATACGAAAGGAGTAAATACGTGTTTTCCAGTTTATGGTTAAACCATCTTGGCTTAAGGATAAGTTCAAGGTTAAGTGGCTAAGGAAGAATTCATAAACATTGGTGTTCACCCTTTGATTCACGCCGGGAGGTATCATCCTAGAAGTGTTCATTAACAGAACTTGGGCCTAGGGATAGGACAAGTCATAACAGGGATTCTTGCCAAGCTTTCAACAGACCTCTGCCGCGACAGGTGCTATCGCGATAGGAACGACGACAGAAAAGAGAAGTTCCTCTAACAGTGCAACACCTACACTACTGAGAAATTAAATACCAGCTTATTCTCTAAATCCGATTCCTTCATCTTTTACTATAATTTTTACTCAAGATTTTCTCCAACATTCAATTAAACTATTCCTTTATCTTGTGCATCAATTCAAGGATAAAGTTATTTCCAGTCCCTGTGGAGACGATATCCGATACTCTAGTATCACTTTACTACTTGCGTCGTGTACACTTGCACTATTTGCGATAGGACTCTTTTACACGCAACAAGATGCCCACCCCACTGTAACATAACGTTATATTTTCCATATTTTTACCGTTTTAGTAGGAGTAGTTTATAGGACTTGGTTTTATTCTTTTCATTTTCTTCGTCGTATTCACGTCTCACAATTAATTATGCACGTCCAAACCCTTGATCCAGACCGCTAAGCACAGACAAGGGCAGCAATGCTAAGCCGCTGCCGTGACCCGTCACTGACAGCGGACAATCCCTTGAAATCCTCTACACCATCTGACTAAGCCTAAGTCTTCTTTCCTTTTTCTTGTCTTAGTTTTCTTTTTTTTCTTTTTTCTATTTTTATTTTGTGCATTGAGGGCAATGCCCATCTCGAGTTTGGGGGGATAGCTCTCGCACCTTTTGTCTAGGCATACTTAGGAGCATATAGGTTGCATTGTACTTGCCTTAGTAATAATCGGAACAGAAAAATTTGTTATAACTTGTGCCTATGATAGAATAGCCGATTAATTTATTTTCGCACCAAATTAAAATTGAACTTAATATGGGAAAATCATGAAAATGACTTGGATTTTTTTTCTTTTTGCCAAAACTGTCAAACACCTCTGTTACTTGTTGAATGTGTTAGAATATCTGATGAACACTGCCTGTTTTTTAGAATTCTTTGCAAAATTCTAACAATGATTGCATGTAGCCGTCGAGGCAGGCAAAAGAAACAGAAAAATATAGCCCTATCACGACAGCGGAAGTAAAAACAAAGAACATTGATGTTTTACCCTAGAGGTGCCCGCAACAGGCTCTAGGAAGAATCATGTGCGAGGACACTCCGCTGCTATCAAAGTCCATGAATCTGAAAGCTTTGAAGTGATAGAAAAATTAGCATGAGTGAATGAAAGTCTTCACGGGATGACTCTACTCCAAGGGTTCGGGGTTCTGTAGTTTGCTCATATCTTAATCTCAGACCTAGAAGGGTAGTTATGATAAGCTGAAGCCCTCATTGCCATGATTAAAATATTGTGATTAACTGTGCTGCCTCGGCAACAACCTTATACATCGTAACATCATCTTTGTTTATTTATTTATTTTGCATATTCAGTCTGTATACAGTCTTGCACACACTGCACTGGCATGAGAAATTAATTCTGAGTTATTTTCTTGTTTTATTCCCTTCACTAATTTAATATAGGTGCCACGGCCTTGATGTATGAAACCAAGTTGAAATTTTGGTTTTTCTTTCTGATTATTATTAGTGCAAGTATGTCAGGTTGCGTTGCTTGAGGACAAGCAATAGTTCGAGTTAGGGGGTGTGTAAAGTGTCCACAAGTTCTATATTTCATACACATTCCATCTCACATTATTGCTATTTTTAAGCACATCTTAGACATAGGTCATAATTTCAGAAGCTAAAAGGAGCAACCAAACGTCGACTACCTGTGTTAGGTTTACGCCGAGATTGCTAGGTATTGCCTACATCACGTGGTGATAGAATCCTTGCCTAGACATAGGAAGGATCACTTCAGAATTGCTCTACCGAACTTGGAGTATCTGACAGACTTGCCGCCAGGACTTCTCTCCATTCCACCTGCCGTGACAGCGAAAGTTCCAAGAGCAGAATTCTGCCGTGGCAATGAAAGTTGCCGCAGCCTCAATCCGCCATTACCCGCCAAGGAGGCATATCATGGCAGCGCAAAACAACCTGGCAATTTCAACGTAGTTTCACACTAAGCAGCAGCATAAACCTGCCCTCTCTATCAACCTGATTACTTCCTCTATTACTTGTGTTTTATTTTACTTATTTCTCAAACAATCTCCTTACTTTTGCAATTTACTTTTCCTTATGCATGAACGACAATTCGAACCAAGCTGTCCAATCCTCGTGGGATTCGACATCTTTTATACTATAACTTGGCAGGAGTGTGCACTTGCACTCTTACAAAAAGGGGAACACCTACACGCCCTACAACAAGGGATGCATGGTTTTCACGCTATTCATGCCATGCCATCCTTTAATAATGTTGTTTATTGGCATTAATTATCGAGCAGATTAAAGGATGGCATTGCCTCTTTCGATGGCAATGCCCTAAATTAACCATGTAAAAACCCCTATTTGTATATAGTGAAGTTTTTCATGAATCAATTTGATTAATTTCCAATCTTTACTCCTAAGGGGTACACTCACACCCGAAGTAAGTTAGTTTACTTGAACATCTTCTGTCGAAACATCTCGCTTTAGTATCTAGCAACTAATTGTTGCCCCCTAAGTCTGTTAGGATATTAAGGTGTAATAAGAAAATAATGCCAGCGGTCGCTTGACACAGTATTTAGAAAACTATAAAACATGCCAGATAAGAGAAATAATACCATTGAATTTTTAATTATTAAAAACTAAACATAAAAACAGCGTTCTAACGCAAACATCCCCCACCAACTATAAATTTAGTTCATGGTGGGGGTATCCATCCAAAAACCTTCATCGTTTCTCAACAACATCATCATTTAAAAATAAAAATAACTAAACAAAGAGAATGGGCTAGAAGGGAGTCGGTCGATGCAACCTTTCACGGTCCAGGATTTCAGTTAAGCTTGGTTGATCCATGTCTCCTTGGTACACCCTCCTTAATCCTATTGTTGATCCCTCCCTCAAGTGCTTGCTTGAGTTCTTTAAATAGGCATACAAGGGATGAAGGATGTGATCATCTTCTCCTATATTTGAATCTTAGGGCTGACGTGTACAAGGTCCAACATCTACTTGGTCGGGCAACAAACTCCTCTTCTCTACCAACCGGTGCTTAGGCAATTTTTGGTCCATCGCTACCAACAGCAACCCGACATTCTCTCTGGCATTCCTTCCTTTATGCACTACTTTGCTCTACCAAGCCCTATCATGATCTGCCAAACCTGCAATAATACAACAAATCAACCCTTCACACTGGCATAAGCACAATTCCTAACTCCTTTCTTCTTCCCATTTGACATCATCATTTCTTCATCTTCATTATCCTCTCCACTTGAATCAACTAAATCAACTAAATGTAATTAAAAGCAAGCAAAGCCAATGTTAAATAGGCATAAAATTTAGTACTTTTGAATTGTTAACAAAGAGCTTGGCCATTTCTTCTTCTTCATTATCCTCTCCACTTGAATCTTCTTGTCGGTTTGTGGAGGATTAAAGAGAAACATTTATTTCTTCATTGTCCTCTTCTTCTTTCTTCTTCCCCTTTGGCATCATCATTTCATGGGTTAGCAAAGATCCCATTAGCTCGTTAAGGTTGAGCTCTCTTAAGTTCTTTGCATCAATGATTATGGTCTTCTTGGAATCCCATGAATCAAGAAGTGAATAAATGAACTTCCTCACAAGCGTGTCCTTCGGGATCATCTCTCAAAATCCTTTAAGTTCATTCACTATGACGGTGAATTGGTCGAACGTAGCTTTGATGTCATCTTTTGAATCCATCTTGATGTTCTCATATATAAGGTTGAGAAGTCCAATCTTTGTCTCCTTCACCTCGTTGGTTCCATCATATTTGACTTCAAGCTTGTCCCATATTTTCTAGGCATCTTCACAAGAGGAGACTTTGGAATACTCTTCCAGACTAAGAGCACATAAAAGAACATGCAAGGCCTTAGAGTTAAGTTGCAGTTGTAATCATTGGATTGCATGAAGATCATCATCCTATTCTTCCAATAAGAATATTTGGCACTATTGAAATAAGGAGGCTTGGTGATGGATTGAGCTATAAGCTCTAGTTGATGTAGAAAGGTTGAGCACTTCAAGGATCAAATCTAGGATGTTAATCGGATGTAGAGATGAAGCTTTGATACCAATTGTTAGGCTCGAACAATCAACCGAATTCACCAAGAGAGAGGGGTGAATTGGACTTTGAGTGAAATTGGTGGAAGCAAGAGATAGTTAAAAATGTACACAAGGATTTATAGTGGTTTGACTTCTAAACAAAGTCTACATCCACTAACTTAGCTTCCCCACTAAAGATTTTCCACAAATTCACTAATTTGTCTTTCTTTTTTCTAGGTTCAAGGAGATAACCTTTACAATCCTTAAAGCTTATACCCCAAAGCTTTGAAAACACTCTCACAAAGAGAATACAAACTTAGCGAACTAGGAAAACCTCACAAGGCAAAGAGTTTGCAAAATTTAGCTCTCACCCAAAACCTAACACTTGAGCAAATGTGACAATTTGGCTCACTAGTGTTTTCTACAAGAAATTTGACAATTTAAGCACTAAAACTATTTCTCTATACAAAGAATGTTGGCAATATATTTCTTGGTATTCCATGGATGCTTGAAGAGGTCTTTTAAACGCTCTAATGGCTTCATGACCATTTCTAGCCATTGACGGCTGATTAGAGCCGTCGGAGACTTTATTTCTAACATTAAATGCACTTCTGCATGTCGGTATCGGTACGCGTCTTTGGATATCGGTACTTGCCCCGAAATAGAAAGTTCTATTACAACATTTTTGCACTAGGTACCGGTACGATATACTTCCGTATTGGTAGAGTACCATGCGTATCGGTACGACCAAGCTTGTACCGGTAAAACATTTGGCTACTAGAAAGTTGGTTTCATTTTGAAACAAAGGGCATGTCGGTAGACAGGAGACCGTACCAATATGAGCTTTCTGGTATTGGTACGAGGAAGACCGTAAGGGTACTCAAAGTTTTTTTTTACACTTTCGCTATTTTGAAAGTATTTAAACATGTCAAAAACCCTTTAAAACCTTTCAAACAAAATTTTCAAGTTAATAGACTTTTGAAATATTTTTGCAAATTAGTTTAAGTCCAAAACCATTTTTTTCATTTTAAGTTATATCAAAATCAATATCTCAACAAATGCATTTCTCTATGCCCTTTTGGAGGGTTGCACATGAAAGCATGGGTACTTTGGACCCTAGAAGTAGTTTATTAGCCCATACCGAGGGTTACTCACGAAGGCATAGCAACTAACTCCCACTTAACTTGGATGAAGCCGGATATAAGGCTTAGGTTATGATGTTATAGTATAATAACACATAAACATATACATGCACACAAAAAAGCAAATGAACTACGAAACAAAATAACTCGTGATCAAGTAAACGTTGTACCTATTTTTAAAACAAGTTCCCAGCAGAGTCGCCAAGCTGTCAAAACCAAAAAAGGGAGTTCCGCCGATCTTTTTAATTAGGTAGATCGGAAACCTAACGGTAAACCAAAGAAAACTAAAATCTTGGGTTCGAGGGCATGGTTACTTGTAGGGGAAGGATTAGCACCACCACAACGATCACAAAGCGGCGGTTGCTTGACCACTAATATTTTGATATGTGGTACGTATGTATGCATGCACGGGATTAAGATAAAATATCTTAAAGTTTCAAAAATGACATCGAATTAGCTCACACTGAAAAAATCTCAGTCAAACCCAAACGAATTAAGAATTAAAATATTAATTAAATAAAATTCGAGAGCATAGTCTCTAATGGGAGTTTTTGAACATTTCCCCAACGGCTAGGAGAAAGTCATGAATTAACCCCACTCGAGAAAATTTCTCGTTTTCATGAATATGGTTAAAATTTCAAGCTATAGTCTCGTGTAGAATTATCTTAATATTATGCAATGGCTAGTGAAATAGAGAGAACCCCTTTTACACGAGAAAATATATTGATTCTTTATGATGCCATAAAGGAATTAAAATACATGTGAATTAAATTACAAATATTTAAAATAAATTCTATCAACCCCTAAAGTATAGGTTCTCTACTCTTAATGACAAGTGCTAAAAAGTTCTAATCAACCTAAAAGGATTTACTTAATAAAATATTAGCCATATTCATTAAAGATAGAATATTATAATTAAATATTATGGAACATATAATTAAAATATCTATATTAAACTAATAAGGTAATATTGTAACACCCTCTGTTGAGTGCATAAAAGTTCTATATTTTACCCCTCATTTACCCATATTTTTGCTGCACTCAAGCATGATTTATTGCATTTAGGATAGATTTTTGCATACACATCACAATTTGATAAAACTGCACAGATGCTGCTGAAATTGGTCACTTTTGCAGGTATCTGCCGCAGCAGCAAGGGAGTAGAAGCATGTTGCGGAGCTGGAGTTGAAGGATAAAGAGCATTGTATGTCGTGACTCCTGTCGTGGCAGCAATGATGACAGAGAGACACTTAGGTGGAAAAGTGAAGTAGAGCTCGACAGATAGAGGATTTCAAGTCGGTCTGTCGTGGATCACTCACATATTTTTCTAAGCCCTAAAGCAGAAGGAAGGCTAGGCCCAAAGTCCAAGGAAGAAAGTCAAAGCAAGAAAAGAGGACGAATTAAAGGCATCTACTCAGAAGATTTAGTCTTTAATAGAGTTGTACTTTAATTTAAACTTGTATTCTTGCCATATTAGAAAACTTGGACCCAAGGCCTATATAAAGGCATGTAATTTGACCTAGGAAAGGATATCTCACTCTTAGTCGTCTTCCCCCAAAATCCTAGTCGTTTCTCTCTCTTCACCATGTTCTAAACTTCCCTAAGGGCTAAGGGTTGATCTTGTAAAGTAGTTGCAAGGATTGTATTGTTCTTAGGATTTTTTCTGTTCAAGTAATAAAACTTCAAGTTTATTTACTCTGGTTTTCAACATCTCATAAGAGCATCGGGAGAGCATTGTGAGGTTATCCATTTGTTTAATATCGGTAGAGTTAAGCATTCGAAAGGAGTAAATACGTGTTTTCAAATTTATGGTTAAACCATTTTGGCTTAGGGATAAGTACAAGATTAAGTGGCTAAGGAAGAATTCACAAACATTGGTGTTCACCCTTTGATTCACGTCGGGAGGTATCATCCAAGATGTGTTCAACAACAGAACTTGAGCCTAGGGATAGGGCAAGTCACAACAGGGATTCTTGCCAAGCTTGAAGTACAGAGTTGTTGCTCGCTGCCGCGACACCAACGGACCTCTGCCGCGACAGGTGCTGCCGCGACAAGCACGACGACAGAACAACAAAAGTTCCTCTGAACAGTGAAAAAACCTGCACTACCGAGCAAATCAATACCGGCCTATTCTCTCAATATGTTTTCCTTATATTTTACTTTAGTTATTACTCAAGATTTCTCCAACAATCATTTAAACTATTTCCTTTTCTTGTGCAGCAATTCAATGATAGAGTTATTTCTAGTCCCTGTGGAGACGATATCCGATACTCTAGTATCACTTTACTACTTGCGTCGTGTACACTTGCACTATTTGCGATAGTCTTATTTACACACAACAAGTTCTTGGCGTCGTTTCCGGGGACTGGCAACATACCTTTACCTTTTTATTACTGCACTTTGTTTTTATTTTTATTTTTTGTTTTTAGTTGTTTTATTTTCCCTGTGCTTTTCACAAGGTTCTCTTATTGCTTATGCGTAGATCGAGACGTGGTAAGGAACCTGAGTACGAATTAGACCTAGAAATCGAACGCACATATCAACTCAGGAACCAAGCCCGACTCTTGATAGAAGGAAACAACTATCTTGAGGAGAGACTGGAACCAATGGTGAACGGAAGACAAGGCAATAGGGAAGATGACAACAATAACCCCAGGGGTAATGTGGATCCTCATAATGACCCCCGAAATGATTTGCCGCCACCCGCTGCCGTAGCAGTATGACAGACTTGTCAAGAATACATGAATAACAACCATGTTGAACTGGAAACAACGCTACCAGATATGGAAGCTGAACACTTCGAACTGAAACATGTAATGTTCAGCATGATAAATTCCGCTGGCCAATTTGGTGGTTCTGCTACTGAGGACGCACATGAACATCTAAAAACTTTCCAGGAGATCTGTGGATCGTTCAGACTGCCATGAATAAGTTCGGAAGTACTAAGGCTCCGGCTATTTCCTCAATCATTGAGGGATAGAGCAAAAACTTGGTGGAATAAATTAACGTCGGGTTCAATAAGAACTTGGGCAGATCCCATTCATGAATTTCTTTCTCGTTTTAACCCTTCTCAAGTATCTGAAAGATTGCGTAACGAGATTGCTACTTTTCAACAGGAAGATAACGAACCAATGCATGAGGCGTGGGACAGATTTACGACTCTCTTACGAAACTGCCTAATGCATGGATTCCCTTTATGGAATTAGGTTGTCAAATTCTACAATGCTGCCAATGCACACACTCGACTGAGGATAGATTCAGCAGCAAATGGGTTATTACTGGATAAAGAACCAGACGATGCAATGCTGGTGTTGAAAAAGTTAGCAAAGAACGATGAGCAGTTTCTGTTGAGTGGATCGCAAGATCGATATTGACCAAGAGGGGGTGAATTGGAAATTTAAAGTTTTGTGGTGGAAATTTGTAAATTAAAAGATGATGGACAAGAGATTTAGAGTGGTTCAAGTTCCAAATGAACTCTACATCCACTACCTTAGATTCACTAAGGATTTGCAACAATTCCACTAAATTGCTCTTCCCCTTTTCTAGGACAAGGAGGCAACCCTTTACAATTTCGGTTGATTTTTCTACCCAAAAATCAACCCAATCCTCACACAAGTAAACAAAGAAATTTGATGGCTAATAAGGTATCTCTCAATACAAATGATAGCCCCAATACAAGCACTCAACCCAATTTTACAAAGTATGAATGAAGATTACAATTGGGATTTCTAGACAAAATGGAATTTTGGTACAATTGCTTGGATTTGATGAATAAGTGTTTTCATGAAGATCAATAGTTGTTGCTGTAGCTTTTGGATGTGTCTTTTATACCTCTTCATTGATTTCTAGCCGTTTAGGTGGTTGGGAACATAAATGGAGCCGTTGGAACCCTCTCTTACCATCATAAATGCACTTCTACAGCTACCGGTATCGGTACGCGGGAAGGGGTATCAATACCTGTCTCAGAAAAGAAAGAGCCGTTGTGTGCATTTAATAAGGGGTATCGATACGCGCGTAAGCGTATCGGTACGGGGTATCGAAACGGCAAGGGCCATATCGGTACGGGGTATCGAAACGGCAAGGGTCGTATCGATACTATTTTCTGAACATAGCTCACTGTCCACAACCGTATCGGTACGAGGGTTTGGCGTATCGATACGGGTCAACGAACTTTTAAAGTTTGGTTACCAACCAATTGACACCAACGGTCATATTTTTAAACCGACTTAACTTTTAAAAATTATAAGGGTCGTATCGATACGAGGGTTTTCCGTATCGGTACGATATTCAAACTCTTTGAATTTTAACACAAGGCAGTATCGATACGAGGGTTTGGGGTATCGATATTGGTTCCGACAGTAACCAAGTTTGGTAAAATGGTATCGATACGCTTGGTGCTGTATCGATACGCCTGGACGATTTTCAATGGTTTTGCCTTGGAACACTTAGAAAATATTTTGAGTTTGAGTTTTATAAATCAGTTTCAAAGTGTTGGTGTTTTAAAACTTATTAAGGGACTTAAAAAATAATTTTAAGTTTTACAAAATGATCCTTAAGGATTTAATTATATCAAAATCAAACATAAGTTTTACAATCTCCCCCTTTTTTATATAACAAAACTAAAACTTAAAATTTTTGAAAAACCTTTATAAAGTTAACTCCCCCTTAATATAAGCTTGGTAACCTTTGAATCAAAATATTTTAAAGTGTGAGCTAGTTTCTTCTCCCCTTTTTTGTTAGATCAAAAAATCTTTGAGACAATTAAGTGCATAAAGAAATCAAAGGTATAATAAGCAACATAGATATTATTTATTAAAGCAACATACTTAAAATCCAAACAAAGGCAAAATAGAAATCAAAGCATAGGTTTTAATCCTAAAACAAACTTAATCCTAAGAACATAAAACATAGGTGCATAAAATAGAAAATCCTAGATGATATGAATGATATGCAAGAGGAAACGTCTAAGCATCGTCTTCTTCGTCTTCATCATCTTCATCATCATCTCCCAAAGGCTCATTAGTGCGCATACTATTACGCCACTCATCATGGAAAGCGGCAATGGAAATATACAAGGAATTGTGCCCACTTTCAAGAGATGTGAGGCGATTCTCCAAACCCGTCATCCTAGTGTCAAAAGTAGTTTCCATGGAAGTGAGACGAGTGTTCATGTCTGTGCGCAACCCGGTAAATTGCTCATTGAGATAGGTCATGAGAGCATCCATGTTGGGTTGTTGGACTTGAGGAGCTTGAGGAGCTTGAGCTTCTTCGAAAGCGGCAGCGGCTTCCGGTGGTAACTCGGCAACACGTATCCATTCACCATTAACATAAGAGAATTTTGCTCGAGCAAGAGATCGCTCATCAATGGGATCGGTGAGAGGAGTTGGAATGTCATAGGAGCAATCAATATCTTTTTTAGCAAAGAAATAGCTCAAAGCCGAACCGTATGTGAAGGAGGTGACATGAGGAGTGTTACGATTTTGAACGAGGTAGACGATCTCCGCGAACATGAGTCGAGCTAGATTTGGTCGCTTGGCTTCACGGAAGCACCAAATCCAAAAATCATCCACTTGACGGATGGTGGAATATTTTCCTCCGGAAGGACGAAACCACCACGACACCATCAAATGTAGAATTCGGTCGTGAGCATTAAGGGCGGTGACGGATCCACTAAGAACATGCCCCATACCATGCTCATCATCGAGGCCTTCATCATCCAACTTAAAAACCTCACAAATAGACTCGACATCAAGGATTATTTTCTTTCCCATAAGATAAGAGCTAATTGCAACAACTTCCCCATTACGACTAATACATCTTGCATTAGCATAGAAAATCAAAACCAAGAGGCGATAGAAAAAACCGGGAATAGAGATAAAATTCATGAAATTCCAACGATGAAGCAAGGGGAGGTATTCAAACTTGAAACGCTCCGAATTTAGAAAAGGGATGGATATTACCCTTTCGGCACGGATCTTGTAATTCTCATATTGACGAAAGTGATTTAGACCCGAATTGCCTTCAAAGGATTGCTCATAGATGGTTGAGTAGTTAGGACGAGCAATCGCTCCAAGGTTGGAGGATTCACCGGCTTGATTAGCCCTAAGTCGCTTCCTCGATGGTTCTTTGGTGCCATGATCTAAAACAAAAATTAAGCAAGGGAGATTTCTTCAATTTGAGTAAAAATCAAGGTAAAAGGAATTTAAAAGAAATTTTTTTAAGAGAAATTTTGAAAAGAAAATTTTAAAAGAAAATTTCAAGAAAAAGTTTGAAGAAAAACAAAGTTTAAAAAAAATCAAAACAGCAAAAAAATGGAAAAGAGAAAGAGGGAGATTACCTTGATAGAAACTTGAAGATTTGAAGAGAACAAGCACAAAGATGAAAAAGAGAGCACAAAGCCTTGCTTGATTCAAAAACTCTTTTAGGTTTGAGTTGAGATGTGAAAAATATGAAGGAGGAAGTGCCTTTTTATAGGCAAAAACGGCTAGGGTTAATTAGGTTTTGAAAAGTTTGAATTTGGGTAAAAGTTGAACTCATTAAAAGCTAATTAAAGCCATCAGCGCAGTCGAGTATCGATACGCCCGTTGGGGTATCGATACGGGGATATAGATGTCTTTTCGCAAATATACCCGTTGGAAAAGTCGTATCGAAACGGAGGGGTCCGTATCGAAACGACCCGTATCGATACGGGATGAATCGTATCGATACGCGTGAAGCGAAGAAAATTCTGGGAAACGAAATGAAGAATAGGTATCGATACGCGTACAATAGTATCGATACTGTATGCCCAGAATTGCATATTTGGTTCAAAGAACAACCAAAGGCTCGAACTTAACAACTCCTATGAGTATGCAAATGATGTATGAACAGTTCTAAGCATATTTTAACAGAATCATACTCCCCCTAACTATAGGCATGGAAGAAATTGGGAGTTTAAACATATAAACATGGCATTTCACAAAATCAAGCATATTTAAGCACAAAAGAGGTCCTAAAAGGTCAAGATAGGCTAGCTAGACCTAACTCTCTCCTAAGGGACCAAAAACGCTCTTTGTCTAAGGGTTTTGTAAATATGTCCGCTAATTGATTCAAGGTGTCTACATACTCTATAACCACATCTTCTTTAAGGACATGATCTCTAATGAAATGATGCCTTATTTCTATGTGTTTGGTTCTAGAGTGTTTGATGGGATTTTTAGTTAAACATATTGCACTAGTGTTGTCACATTTTAGGGGTATGGTTTCAACTTTAATTCCATAATCTAAGAGTTGTTGCTTCATCCAAAGGACTTGAGCACAACAACTCCCTAAGGATATGTACTCGGCTTCGGTGGTAGATAAGGCTACACTATTTTGTTTCTTAGAGAACCAAGATATGAGCATACTACCTAAGAATTGGCAAGTTCCCGAAGTACTTTTCCTATCAATTTTGCAACCCCCATAATCCGCATCCGAGTAAGCATGAAGGTTGAAGGTAGAGTCTCTAGGATACCAAAGACCTAAACAAGGAGTGTCTCTAAGGTATCTAAAGATTCTCTTAACGGCTATAAGGTGAGACTCTCTAGGACTAGCTTGAAACCTAGCACACAAGCAAACACTAAACAAGATATCTGGTCTACTTGCGGTAAGGTAAAGCAAAGATCCAATCATAGAACGATAAAGTTTAGAGTCAACACACTTACCTCCTTCATCTTTGTCAAGCTTTGTAGATGAGCTCATAGGAGTGGCTTGAGGCTTTGCATTCTCCAAGCCAAACTTCTTGAGCATATCCTTTATGTATTTTGCTTGGTTGATGAAGGTGCCATCCTTCTTTTGCTTGATTTGGAGTCCCAAAAAGAATGAGAGCTCCCCCATCATGCTCATCTCAAATTCACCTTGCATTAACTTAGCAAACTCTTGACAATGACATTCATTAGTAGAACCAAAAATAATATCATCAACATAAATTTGAACTACTAAGATGTCATTTTTATACATTTTTATAAAAAGTGTAGTGTCCACCTTACCTTTTTCAAATCCTTTTTCAATCAAAAAATTTGAAAGTCTTTCATACCAAGCTCTAGGAGCTTGTTTTAAACCATAAAGAGCTTTGGTAAGTTTGAAAACATGATTTGGAAATTTTGAATCTTCAAAACCCGGTGGTTGTTCCACATACACTTCTTCATTTATAAAACCATTTAAAAATGTGCTTTTAACATCCATTTGAAAAAGCTTGAAATTATGATAACATGCATATGCAAGCAACATCCTAATGGCTTCCATTCTAGCTACGGGTGCATAGGTTTCATCAAAATCTATTCCCTCTTCTTGAGTGTAACCTTGTGCTACAAGTCTAGCTTTATTTCTCACAATGTTACCACTCTCATCTAGTTTGTTCCTAAAGAACCATTTAGTTCCTATTGTAGATTGATTACTAGGCCTATCAACTAATGTCCATACATTACTTCTCTCAAATTGATTTAACTCTTCTTGCATAGCCATAATCCAAAAATCATCTTTTAATGCTTCTTTTATATTTTTAGGCTCTATGCATGAGATAAATGCAACATGGTTCATTAATCTAAGAGAAGAACGAGTGGTTACCCCCTTGGATGGATCACCCAAGATTTCACCATCTTTGACATAGTTCAACTCCCTTGGGTAGCTCACTTCCTTTTCCTCAATAGCCAAGTCCTTCAAGGCTTCAAGAGGTGGATCTTGTGTATCTTCTTCTTTTGTTGGAATCTCATCCTCCTTTGAAGTTTGACCTCCATCAAAGGCATTTATGATTCCTACATCATCATCATCACAAGAATCCTTCCTAGGAAGGAGGTTATCATCGAATACAACATGAATAGATTCTTTTACTACTAAAGTTCTTTTGTTAAATACTCGATAGGCTTTAGAGGTTAAAGAGTAACCTATAAAAATGGCTTCATCACTTTTTGCATCAAATTTACCTAAGTTGTCTTTTCCATTATTTAAAACAAAACACTTGCACCCAAAAGGGTGGAAATAGCTAATGTTAGGCTTTTTGGATTTTAAAATCTCATAAGGTGTTTTCTTTAAAATTGGCCTAATCATTACTCGATTTATAATATAACAAGCGGTGTTTGTGGCTTCCGCCCAAAAATATTTAGGTAAATTGTTTTCACAAAGCATAGTTCTAGCCATTTCTTGTAAAGTTCTATTTTTCCTCTCAACTACCCCATTTTGTTGAGGAGTTCGAGGAGCCGAAAAATTGTGGCTAATACCATTTTCATTTAAAAATTCTTCAAACCCTAAATTTTGAAACTCGGTTCCATGATCACTTCTAATATGTGAAATTCTAAGTTCAAGATCATTTTGGGTTAACTTTGAAAATGTGATGAATTTTTCCAAAGCCTCATTTTTAGTACTTAAAAAGAGAACCCAAGTAAATATAGAAAAATCATCAACTAGCACAAAAGCATAAGACTTAACACCCAAGCTCATAGTCCTAATTGGCCCAAATAAATCCATGTGAATTAATTGTAAGCATCTACTAGTAGAAACATCATTAATGGATTTAAAGGAAGACCTATATTGTTTACCCTTTGAGCATGCATCACAAATTTTATCATTTGAAAATTTTATTTTGGGTAAACCTCTAACTAGATTTAGAGAGACTGGTTTTTCTAAAACACTTATGCTAGCATGTCCTAGCTTCCTATGCCACAACCATGCATCATTTTCATTTTGAGCAACTAAGCATGCATGAGATGTATGTATGTCATCTAAATGCACCATGTATATGTTTCCTATGCGATGACCTATGAGCATAATATTATTAGATTTAATGTCTACAATTTTGCATCCATTTTTATCAAATAAAACATTAAATCCTTCATCACACAATTGACTTATGCTCAATAAATTGTGTTTAAGACCATCGACATATAAGACATTTTCAATGAGAATGGTAGAGTGATTACCTATGGAGCCAATACCTTTAATGTGGCCTTTGGAGTTGTCACCAAATGTTACTACTCCTCCACTTTTTGGCTTTAGATCCATGAATCGACTCTTGTCTCCGGTCATGTGCCTCGAGCATCCACTATCAAGGTACCATGAGTTTTGACTTTGTGCCTTGGCCTTGTAGCAACGCTCCCCCTACAAACAAAGATATTAAACTTTGGTTTTTGGTACCCAAATCATTTTGGGTCCATGAGTGTTAGCTCCCAAAATCTTGGTTCCCTTAGGAATCCAAGATGACATAGCAATAATATTATTAGATTTAACAAGTTCCTTAGGAACCCATACACTTCTAATTCTTTTAGTTCTACTATGTCTAGGATAGCTACCTTGTTTGTAGTAGTTAGTCCTTTTCTTAGGTTGGTGTGTTCTAGATGATTCTCCTACTTCAAGCTTGACACTACCAACATTTTTTAAAGACTTCTTGAGCTCATTTAGCTCACCCAACACCTTTTGGTGTTCACAATTACATTGAGACAAAAGATTATTAAGATCAACATTTTCATCTTGAAAAAATTTAAGTTCATCTTTTAATCCTAAAATCTTTTTCTCAAATTTAGAATTAGCTTGAGTAAGTGAGTCATTTTTCTCATTTAGTTCTAGAATAATCTTTTTATTCCTAATGACCGACTCCTTATACTTCTCAACTAATTCATCATATACCTCTTGTAACTCATCATATGCATCATTTAATTCTTCATATGAAAAATCTAAAGTAGATGAGTTAGCCACTTCTTGTTCATCATCCTCCGATGACTCCTCATCACTCCAAGTAGCAAGTTTGGCTTTGAGTCTCTTCTTCTTCTCAAAGCCCTTCTTCTTGAGTTGAGGGCACTCCGAACGGATGTGGCCGGGTTGTTTGCACTCAAAGCAAATGATAGGATCCTTTCCTTCTTCTTTGTTCTTCCCTTTGAAGTCCATCTTTCTTTGGATTTTTCTTCCCCGGTTGGACCTCATGAAGCGTGAGAACCGTTTGGCTATCATAGTCAATTCTTCAAGTTCATCCTCCTCACAAGATGAGCTCTCATCATGTTGTGAAGCTTTAGCCTTGAGAGTTATTCCCATCTTCTTCTTCTTCTCAACCTCAAGCTTCTCTACCCTTTTTTCTTCTTTCTTCTTCTCATCTTCCCTTCCTTGCTTCATGATCTCATGAGTAAGGAGAGAACCCACAAGCTCATCAAGTTTCAATGTCTTTAAGTTCTTTGCTTCGATGATAGCGGTTCTCTTCCCATCCCAAGACTCGGGAAGTGAATAGAGTAGCTTCCGGACAAGCTTGTCTTCCGGTATGATCTCTCCAAAGCCCTTTAGACCATTGACAATCGTGGAGAATCGATCAAACATCTTTGACACTGTCTCATCGGGCTCCATCTTGAAATTTTCATAACTAAGATTGAGAATTCCAATCTTAGTTTCTTTAACATCATTGGTGCCTTCATAAGTGGTCTCAAGAGTGTCCCACACTTCTTTGGCACTTTCAATTGATGAGACCTTTGAGTAGATGTCCGGACCGAAAGCACAAAATAGCATGTGGAGAGCTTTATCATTTACTTGAATCTTTTTCCTCTCCTCTTCACTCATTTCTACTTTCTTTTTCAACACCATCTTGCCTTCACCGTCTTGCTTCAATGGAATGTATGGCCCATCCTCAATGACATACCACACAAGATAGTCATTTGACTTGATGAATAGACGCATTCTATTCTTCCAAAAAGAATAGTTATCACCGTTGAAGAAGGGAGGCTTTGTGGTCGATTGTGACTCGTACATGCCGGAACCGGAGGTTGAAGCCATCTCTTGATATTTTGATGATCACACTCTTCCAAGGATCTCCTCTTATGGTTGCTAATCCTCAAAGAGTTAAGCTCTGATACCAATTGTTGAGTGGATCGCAAGATCGATATTGACCAAGAGAAGGGGGTGAATTGGAAATTTAAAGTTTTGTGGTTGAAATTTGCAAATTAAAAGATGATGGACAAGAGATTTAGAGTGGTTCAAGTTCCAAATGAACTCTACATCCACTACCTTAGATTCACTAAGGATTTGCAACAATTCCACTAAATTGCTCTTCCCCTTTTCTAGGACAAGGAGGCAACCCTTTACAATTTCGGTTGATTTTTCTACCCAAAAATCAACCCAATCCTCACACAAGTAAACAAAGAAATTTGATGGCTAATAAGGTATCTCTCAATACAAATGATAGCCCCAATACAAGCACTCAACCCAATTTTACAAAGTATGAATGAAGATTACAATTGGGAATTCTAGACAAAATGGAATTTTGGTACAATTGCTTGGATTTGATGAATAAGTGTTTTCTTGAAGATCAATAGTTGTTGCTGTAGCTTTTGGATGTGTCTTTTATACCTCTTCATTGATTTCTAGCCGTTTGGGTGGTTGGGAACATAAATGGAGCCGTTGGAACCCTCTCTTACCACCATAAATGCACTTCTGCAGCTACCGGTATCGGTACGCGGGAAGGGGTATCGGTACCTGTCTCAGAAAAGAAAGAGTTGTTGTGTGCATTTAATAAGGGGTATCGATACGCGCGTAAGCGTATCGGTACGGGGTATCGAAACGGCAAGGGCCGTATCGATACTATTTTCTGAACTTAGCTCACTGTCCACAATTGTATCGGTACGAGGGTTTGGCGTATCGATACGTGTCAACGAACTTTTAAAGTTTGGTTACCAACCAACTGACACCAACAGTCATATTTTTAAACCGACTTAACTTTTAAAAATTATAAGGGTCGTATCGATACGAGGGTTTTCCGTATCGGTACGATATTCAAACTCTTTGAATTTTAACACAGGGCAGTATCGATACGAGGGTTTGGGGTATCGATACTGGTTCCGACAGTAACCAAGTTTGGTAAAATGGTATCGATACGCTTGGTGCTGTATCGATACGCCTTGACGATTTTCAATGGTTTTGCCTTGGAACACTTAGAAAATATTTTGAGTTTGAGTTTTATAAATCAGTTTCAAAGTGTTGGTGTTTTAAAACTTATTAAGGGACTTAAAAAATAATTTTAAGTTTTACAAAATGATCCTTAAGGATTTAATTATATCAAAATCAAACATAGATTTTACAGTTTCCTACAGCTCGAAGAGGAGGTAAATGAGGAATATCTGTAAAGGAATACGAAGCTGACAACTCGGTCAAAACTCAGATTGCATACCTCACTAAGATAGTTGAAAATTTACAGCGAAAATATTCTAAAGTTGTATTTTCTACCGAAGAGGTGTGTGAAACTTGTATCAGAAACCATAGTACAGAAGAGTGACCATTACAGCTGGAAGAAGGGATGTACGTTGGAAACTATAACAGGAATAAAACCTACGACTCCAACAACTACAATCCAAACTGGAGGAAGGATCTCAAATTTTCATGGAGTAACCCCAACAATGCACTGAACCCTCCAGTCCAGAACAACCAGAATCAAGGAGGTCCTAGGATTCTGTTATGACAGCAACCACAACAGCAGCCACAACAGCAACCAGCAGCCACAAAAAGCATACTAGAGCAGACCCTGGCCACATTCATGTCTCAAACAGGAGCATATATGGAAAACATTGATCACTTTGTCAAGAAAATTGAATCCTTCATGGACAAGACAGAGATGAGAATGACAAACCATGAGGCTACCCTAAAATCCTTAGAGACACAGATGGGCCAGGTTTCACAGTTCATAAACCCAAGGCAGAATGGAGGATTCCCTAGTGATACTGAGGTCACTAGAAAAGCCACACATGAGCAGTGCAAGGCTATTACAACGAGGAGTGGTAAACAACTACAAGGGTCGATAATAAAAGAAACACCGAGTAAGGAACCGACCCTACAGACACCTACCGTGAACACAGCCCCGGCAGAAGAAAAATAGTTTGTTGTCGTCACACCTGCCACGACAGCTGAAGAAACGGAGGAGCAGAAAGAAACTGAAGATCTTGAGCCTCATCAGATCCGACTACCATGTGAAGGACGCCTTGAAGATTACCGTCCTCCACCCTTTTTTTCCATAGCGGTTAAAGAAACATAAACATGAGTATCAGCTTAAGAAAATCTATGATGTCTTTAAGCAAGTACACATCAACATTCCGCTGTTAGAAGCCATTAAGCAGATAACTGGTTATGCAAAGTTTCTGAAGGATGCAATATCCAAGAGGTCCAGACTTGGGGAATTTGAAACAGTGATGATGACGGAAGGATGCATGGCAATTCTATATAAGCGACCACCCTCAAAGAAGAAGGATCATGGCAGCTTCATCATACCATGCATAATTGGTGACAAGTTTGTGGGTAAGGCACTTTGTGATCTTGGTGCTAGCATTAATCTAATGCCCAAATCTGTATTTCAGAAACTAGGTATTGGACAAGCAAGGCCCACGATAGTCATGCTACAATTGGTAGGTCGCTCTAATGTACAACCAGAATGAAAGATTGAAGATATCTTGGTAAGAACGGATAAGTTTATTTTTCCTGCTGACTTTCTTGTTTTAAACTGTGAAGCAGATGAAAATGCACCGATCATCCTGGGGTGACCCTTCCTAGCCACAGGCAGAACAGTGATCAATGTAAAGAAAGGAGAACTGACTATGAGAGTCAATGACCAACAAATAAAGCTCAATGTTCTCCAAGCAATGAAACAAGTTGATGCAGAGGAAGAGTGCAAGACAACTTCAGAAGTAGTCCTAGACCAACCCTGCATCAAGTTAAACTATCACGACAGGAAATTTAGTCACTGCCACTACAGTCACCTTGAAGACTGTCACGACAGTATCGACGACAGTGACCCCTCAGACACAGACGCATCCGATACTGAAGGTCCTGAGGAGGTAAATTGGATAGGCACACGTCCAAGTAAGTTCTTCGAGCCTTTGAATTATACCTCGAATGAACATGTAATCCAAAAACCTTTCATTGAACAGCCACCTATTTTAGACCGTAAACCCCTACCAGGACAACTTAAATACATTTTTCTCGGTTTAAATGATACGTTGCCCGTAATTATCTCTTCTAAGTTAATGCAGGAACAGGAACAACAGCTGATCAAAATGCTACAGCAGCATAAGAAGGCAATTGGATGGACCATTGTTGATATCCAAGGCATCAGTCCGGCGTTATGCATGCATAAGATCCTCTTGGAGGATGACCATAAGCCGACAATTGATGCCCAAAAATGACTGAATGAAGCTATGTGAGAGGTGGTACGAAAAGAAATCATCAAATGGCTTGATGCTAGAATAATATACGCCATCTCGGATAGCAAGTGGGTGAGCCCGGTGCAATGTGTACGCAAAAATGGAGGCATAATCGTAGTAACAAACAAGGATAACGAGCTAATCCCAACCAGGACTGTGACCGGTTGGAGGGTTTGTATAGATTATCGGAAGCTTAATAAAGCTACCCGGAAGGATCACTTCTCTTTACCCTTTATTGACCAAATGTTGGATAGATTAGCGGGGAAACCTTACTATTGTTTTCTTGATGGTTACTCAGGTTATAACCAAATAGCAATCGCACCGGAGGACCAAGAGAAAACAACATTCACATGCCCATACGGCACATATGCCTTTCGAAGAATGCCATTTGGGTTTTGCAATGCACCAGCAACCTTTTAACGGTGCATGATGGCAATATTCTCCGACATGGTGGAGGATTTCCTAGAGATTTTCATGGATGACTTTTCCGTCTTTGGAGACAATTTCGACGGTCTCTTAGGCAATTTACAAAAGGTTCTTGAAAGATGTGAAGAGTCAAACCTTGTTTTAAACTGGGAAAATGCCACTTTATGGTGGACGAGGGCATAATGTTGGGCCACAAGGTTAGCTGTCGCGACATAGAGGTAGACAGAGCCAAAATCGAGGTTATTGAAAAACTGCCACCACCCACCACGGTCAAGGGAATAAGAAGTTTCTTAGGGCATGCATGGTTTTATCGAAGATTCATTGCCCTCGAAAATTACTAAACCTCTGTGTCCCCTGTTGGAACAGAATCATGCCTTTGACTTTAACACTGAATGTACTGAAGCATTCAGAATACTGAAGGAAAAGCTGGTAACAGCCCCAATAGTGCAGCCACTAGACTCGAGCCTACCATTCGAGATAATGTGTGACGCCAGTTATTATGTTGTCGGGGAAGCACTAGGGCAGAGGAAGGAGAAACTCTTCCATGTGATCTACTATGCTAGCAAAACCCTAAATGATGCCCCAGATAAATTACACCACAACAGAGAAGGAGTTACTCGTAGTGGTGTTTGCAATTGAAAAGTTCTGACCTTATATACTTGGAACAAAAGTGGTGGTCCATACAGATCACTCAGCACTTAAATATTTGTTCACCAAGAAGGATGTCGAACCAAGATTGATACGTTGGATTCTGCTGCTGCAAGAATTTGACATTGACATCAAGGACAAAAGGGGGACAGAAAACCAAGTAGAAGATCACTTGTCAAGACTGGAGATGGGAAGGGATCAAGAGAAAGACAAGACCAACATACTGGAAACCTTCCCAGATGAGCAGTTGTTCGCTGCCACCAGCACTGTCGCGACAGCCATGACGGCAGGTAAGCTTTCTAAAAACCCTTGCTATGCTGACATTGTCAATTACATTGTAAGTGGTTTACTACCTCCTGAACTTAATTATCAAGCTAGGAAGAGGTTCCAAAATGATGTGAAACATTATTATTGGGACGAACCTCTTCTCTTTAAGCATTGTGCAGATCAGATCATCAAGAGATGCATACCACATGAGGAACAAAAAGAAGTGATTCGCCACTGCCATGCTGCCCCTTATGGAGGACACTTGGGAGGAAATAAAATTGCTGCCAAGTGTTGAGTGTGTAAAAGTTCTATCATTTACACCTTTTTAAACCCATATTTCTGCTGCATTCAAGCATCATTGCATTGCATTTAGGTTAGTTTTCAATAAAACATCACACTTATATAAAAGGCACGGATTCTACTGAAAGATGGTTATTTTTGCAGGTATCTGTCATAGTAGATGTCGAAGGCAGGCGCAGGGCAGATAAGCAGGAAAGCTAAACTGGACAAGCAGCTGAAGAAGACAAACCTGTCACGGACCTGTCGTGACAGCATGATGACAGCAGATTCAAGAAGAGAAAAAATGAAGTGGACCTCGATAGATAGAGAAAAATCTGCTCGTCTGTCGTGTGGCAGCCAAATAATTTTCCAAAGCCCCGGATTAAAAGATATGTCAAGCCAAAGCTCAAAGGAGAGGAAATCCCTAAAAGCAAGGAGGCGGCTAGCAAGTAGGATACTTTAGAGATTTAATCTTTATTAGAATCTTACTTTTAATTAAAGTTGTAATCCTTGTTACCTTAGATAACTTGAGCCCAAAGCTTATATAAAGGGCATAGATTAAACCTAGGGCATAGCCGACTACCCCAGAACCGAAACCAAAAAAACCTGTCGATTACCTGTCACCGACATGTTCTAAATTCCCCCTAGGGCTACGGGTTGTGTTGTAAAGTAGTTGCAAGGGTTGCTTTGTTTTAGGATTTTTCAAGTTCAATAAAATAAACTTCAAGTTCTTTTATCTTGGTTTTAATATCTTGCAAGAGCATCGGGAGAGCATTGTGAGGTTATCCATTTACTTAGCATCGGGAGAGTTAAGTATACGAAAAAGATAAAAGCGCGTTCTCTAGTTTATAGTTGAACCATCTCGTGCTTAGGGATAAGGCGAGGTTAAGTGGCTAAGGAAGAATTCATATACATCGGTGTTCATCCTTCGATTCACGCCGGGAGGTATCATCAAAGACGTGATCATCGACAGACTTGTGCCTAGGGATAGGGCAAGGCAGATCTGGGATTCTTGCCAAGCTTGAAGTACGGAGTTAGTGTTCGCTGCCGCGACAACTAACGGACAGACGCCACGACAGGTGCTGTCGGCGACGGGTGCGACGACAGAACTGAAGATCCTAAGCAATTCAATACCTACACTACTGAGCAACTCAATACCAGCCCATTCTCTCTATCTTGATATCTCAATTCCTTTAGCTTACGTTTTTACTTTATTATTCGTGACAATTCTCTCAAACTATTTCTTTTACTCCGTGCAGTGAAATTAGGTGAAGCTATTAGCCCAATCCCTGTGGAGACGATATCTGATACTTTGTATCACTTTACTACTTACGTCGTGTATACTTGCACTACAATTGCGATAGACTATTTTACACGCAACAAGTTTTTGGCGCCGCTGCCGGGGATTGGCAACATAACTACACCTTTCTTTCCTTGCACCTTTTTGTTTTTATTTTCGTTTTTGTTTTTCTTTATTTATTTTTATTTTTATTTTCTTTCGCGTTTTAAACTCTTGCTTTTCACAAGGTTTTCTTGTTTATGCGCAGATCGAAAAGAGGTGAAGATCCTGAGTATAAATTAGATCCAGAGATCGAACGTTCCTTCAATCTCAAGAAACAGATTCGCCACCTCTTAGACCGAAACGAACACCTTGAAGAACAGCTAGAGCAGATGGCCCGTAATCAGCCTGCCGGTGAAGAAATACCGCCTGTCGGTGACCCGCCTGCGGCAGGTGTACGACGGTCATGTCGTGACTACATGCTGAACGATCATGTAGAGTTGGAAACCACGCTGCCGGATATCGACGTTGACAACTTCGAGCTTAAACCTGTCATGTTTAGTATGATCAACAACGCCGGACAGTTTGGTGGTTCTGCGACAGAAGATGCCAGGGAGCATCTCAAAACATTCCAGGAGATCTGTGGTTCGTTTAGACTGCCAGGAGTTAGTCCGGAGATACTGAGGCTTCGGTTATTCCCCCATTCATTGAGGGACAGAGCTAAAACTTGGTGGAATAAACTTACACCGGGTTCTATTATGACTTGGGCAGATCTAACTCGTGAATTTTTGTCTCGTTTTAATCCTTCACATTTAGCTGAGCGATTACGTAATGAAATTGCTACTTTTCAACAGGAAGATGACGAGCCAATGCACGAGGCCTGGGACAGATTCACAACTCTTCTACGGAACTGCCCAATGCATGGATTCCCCGTCTGGAATCAGGTAACTAAGTTTTATAATGCTGCTAACTTACAAACTCGCATTCGAATTGATTCTGCAGCGAATGGATTATTATTGGACAAAGATCCAGACGAGGCTCTGCAAGTTCTGAAACATCTGGCTAAGAATGAGGAGCAGTTTCCAACCGCTAGAAGAGGGGGTAAACGGGTACTTGCTGTCAAGGATTATGAGGCCGACAGCACTATGAAATCACAGGTAGCATTCCTCACTAAAGCCATGAAACACTTATTAAGTGAAGAGGAAGTACGAGGGTTTGCTGTCGAGGAAGTTTGTGTTACATGTGGAGGAAATCATAGTAGGGATGAGTGCCCTATAAATATAGAAGAAGGAAAATATGTTGGAAATTACAAGCCAAACTACAATTCCAACAATTACAATCCTAATTGGAGGAAAGACCCAAAATTTTCCTGGAGTAACCCCAACAATGCCTTAAATCCGCAAACTTATAATCAGAATCAAGGGGGTCCTAGATTGTTGACGCGACAGCAGCCACAGCCGCAAAACCTGCCGCAGAACCTGCCGCCTCAACAACAACAGCAGCCACCACCTGCCACGAGTAGTATATTTGAGCAGACTCTGGCTACCTTTATGTCTCAGACTGGCACGTATATGGATAACATCAATAAGTTTGTCAGAAAAACAGAGGACTTTATGGATGAAACTAAGATGAGAATGACAAACCATGAGGCCACCTTGAAATCTCTAGAGACACAAATGGGTCAGGTGTCGCAGCATATTAAGCCACGGCAGAATGGAGGTTTCCCTAGCAATACTGAAAATGCTAGAACGCCCCCTCATGAGCAATGTAAGGCGATTACTACTAGGAGTGGGAAAGAGTTACCAGGTCCGGAAAAAGAAGCTGAAAAAGAAAAAGAACCCGCCTTGGATACACCTGCCGAGGAAGCTGCCCCGACAGATGACAACCAGACTGCTGCCGATGAGCCTGTCACGACAGCAGAAGCGACAGAGGAGAAAAAGGAAGATTATCGTCCTCAGATTCGCATGCAGTGGGAAGGGCGCATTGCTGATTACCGTCCTCCACCACCTTTTCCGCAACGAATACAGCAAGCTAAGCATGAATCTCAACTTAAAAAGATTTATGATATTTTTAAACAGGTTCATATTAACATTCCGTTGCTAGATGCTGTTAGGGAAATGCCCGGTTATGCTAAATTTCTCAAGGATGTCATGTCTAAAAAATCTAAACTTGGGGAATTTGAAACGGTAAGGATGCAAGAAGGTTGCATGAGTATTCTTCATCGACAACCACCTCAGAAAAAGAAGGATCCAGGGAGCTTCCTCATACCTTGCGTAATCGGAGATAAATTTGTGGGTAAGGCATTATGTGATCTTGGTGCTAGTGTTAATCTAATGCCCAAATCTGTTTTTCAGAAACTAGTTATTGGCAAGGCGCGGCCCACGACAGTTACCTTACAGTTAGCCGACCGCTCTTACGTTCACCCCGAGGGAAAAATTGAAGACATCTTGGTAAGAGTGGATAAACTTATTTTTCCTGCTGACTTTCTTATTTTAGATTGTGAGGCAGATTAGAACGCACCAGTCATCCTAGGGCGACCCTTCTTAGCCACGGGAAGATCACTGATTGATGTGGAGAAAGGAGAACTCACCATGCGTGTGAACGATCAAGAAATTAAGTTGAATGTTCTCCAAGCAATGAAACATGCTGATGTGGATGAAGAATGTAAGGCCATCATTGAGGTGACCTTTGATCAACCCTGCATCAGGTCGGGCTGCCAGGATATAAAATTTGGTCACTGCTGCGACAGCCATTTACAAGCCTGTCACGACAGCAACGACGACAGCACCGACGACAGCGACTCCTCTGAATCCAATTCATCTGATAATGAAGGTCAAGAGGAGGTAGATTGGCTAGACCATCGCCCAGGTAAGTTATTCGAACCCTTAAATTACACTTCGGATAACCATTTAATTCAAAAGCCATCTACTGTCGAACCACCTGTCTTAGAACTTAAGCCCCTGCCAGGGCAGCTTAAATATGCTTATCTTGGTTGTGATAAAACACTACCCGTAATCATCTCTGCTAAGCTGCTACAGGAACAGGAACGACAGCTGATCGACATGTTGAGGCAGCACAAAAGGGCGATCGGATGGACAATAGCAGACATTCAGGGCATTAGTCCGGCAATCTGTATGCACAAAATCCTCTTAGAGGAAGATCATAAGCCGACTATTGATGCCCAAAGGCGGTTAAACCTTGCAATGAAAGAGGTAGTGCGTAAAGAAATAATTAAATGGTTAGACGCTGGTATCATCTACGCCATCTCTGATAGCAAATGGGTAAGCCCGGTGCAATGTGTTCCCAAGAAAGGAGGCATGACTGTGATAACCAATGAAAACAACGAGTTAATCCCAACCAGGACTGTGACCGGTTGGAGGGTTTGTATGGACTATCGGAAGCTTAACAAAGCTACCCGAAAAGACCACTTTCCTTTACCCTTCATTGATCAAATGCTTGATAGATTAGCGGGTAAATCTTACTATTGTTTTCTTGATGGTTATTCAGGGTATAATCAAATTGCTATTGCACCGGAGGACCAAGAGAAAACGACTTTCACCTGCCCTTATGGAACATACGCATTTAGGAGGATGCCTTTTGGACTCTGTAACGCACCTGCCACCTTCCAAAGGTGCATGATGGCTATATTCTCCGACATGGTAGAGGACTTCCTTGAGATCTTCATGGATGATTTTTCAGTCTTTGGAGACGATTTTGAGAGCTGCCTTGGCAACCTTCAAAAGGTACTTGAAAGATGTGAAAAAGCTAATCTTGTTCTTAATTGGGAAAAATGCCATTTTATGGTAGATGAGGGAATAGTTTTAGGCCATAAGATTAGCTGCCGTGGGATAGAAGTCGACAGGGCAAAGATTGAAGTCATAGAGAAGCTGCCGCCACCAACCACAGTCAAGGGCATTAGAAGTTTCCTAGGGCATGCTGGTTTTTATAGGAGATTTATCGCAAATTTCTCAAAAATCACGAAGCCCTTATGTCATCTCTTAGAGCAGAACCGACCCTTTGACTTTAATGAAGAATGTACTGAAGCATTCAAGGTTCTGAAGGAAAAACTAGTGACAGCCCCCATAGTACAGCCACCAGACTGGACGCAGCCATTTGAAATTATGTGTGATGCTAGTGACTATGCTGTCGGGGCAGCACTTGGGCAGCGCAAGGACAGGTTGTTTCATGTCATATATTATGCCAGTAAAACATTGAATGATGCCCAAGTGAATTATACCACCACAGAAAAGGAGCTGTTAGCTGTGGTGTTTTCCATCGACAAGTTTCGTTCTTACATACTTGGGACGAAAGTAATAGTACACACCGATCATTCTGCCCTTAAGTACTTGTTCGCAAAGAAGGATGCAAAGCCTAGGTTGATAAGATGGATTTTGCTATTACAAGAGTTCGACCTTGAAATCAAAGACAAAAAGGGAACAGAAAATCAGGTGGCAGATCACTTGTCGAGGTTGGAGTTGGGACAGAGTCTACCTCTAGATGAGACACACATTCTAGAGACCTTCCCAGATGAACAGCTCTTTGCTGCCGCAATAGCTGTCGCGACAGCCATGGCGGCAGGTAAGTCTTCTAACCTTCCCTGGTATGCTGATTTCGTTAATTTTATAGTTAGCGGAATATTACCTTCTGATCTCACTTATCAAGCCAGGAAGAGGTTTCAAAATGATGTTAAACATTATTATTGGGATGAACCTCTTCTTTTCAAGATGTGCGCAGATCAGGTTATAAGGAGATGTGTACCACAAGAAGAACAGGAAGACATTCTCCATCACTGTCATGCTTCACAATATGGAGGACACTTAGGAGGCAACAAAACTGCTGCCAAGGTGCTGCAGTCAGGTTTCTACTGGCCGACATTGTATAAGGACACACAGGAATTTTACAAACATTGTGACAGGTGCCAGCGGACAGGTAACATCTCAAGAAGAAACGAGATGCCACTGCAGAATATCCTAGAAGTCGAGATCTTCGACGTATGGGGGATTGATTTTATGGGACCATTTCCATCCTCATGTGGAAATCTTTACATCCTCCTAGCAGTAGATTATGTCTCCAAGTGGGTAGAAGCAATCGCAACTCAAAAGAATGATGCCAAAACAGTCCAAAAGTTTCTGCACAAAAACATTTTTTCTAGATTTGGCATCCCTAGGGCGATTATCAGTGATGAAGGGAGACATTTTGATAACAGGGTAATTGCTGCCGCTCTAAGAAAATATGGTGTCAAGCACAAGATCGCGACAGCATACCACCCACAGACCAATGGACAGGCTGAGATTTCCAACAGGGAAGTAAAGAACATTCTTGATAAAATGGTCAAACCAACTAGGAAAGATTGGTCTTTACTTCTGAATGATGCATTATGGGCATATAGGACAGCTTTCAAGACTCCATTGGGCATGTCTCCATTTTGATTGATCTATGGGAAAACCTGTCACCTGCCTGTCGAGATAGAGCACAAGGCATATTGGGCAATCAAGGCAGTGAACATGGACTTGGACAAGGCAGGTCAGAAAAGGCTGTTAGATTTGAATGAAATCGAGGAAATACGAACAATGGCCTACGACAACGCAAGAATATACAAGGAGAAAACAAAGAAGTGGCATGACAAGAAGTTGCTGCCGCGACAGTTCTGCCCAGGACAGCTTGTGTTGTTGTTTAATTCGAGGTTGAAACTCTTTCCAGGGAAACTCAAATCTAGATGGTCTGGACCATTTCAAGTAATTCAAGTTTTCCCCCATGGTGCCATTACGATTCAATCATTAAAAGACGGGCACCAATTCAAAGTCAATGGACAACGCCTCAAGCACTATCAAGGGACTGAAGCCCCAGGAATACAGGAAGTGGTTACTTTAGGTGATGCCCCACAAGGCATCCCTAATTTAACCTAATTCCTCTATTTTTATTTCTATTATTAATATTATTTATTAGGAATTAGATTTATTTTAATAATGCCTTGTTTTTAATTTCAGTTTTTAGGAAATAAAGGAGGCAAGTGAGAAAGAAGAAGTGGCCCAAGCCCACCGCCCATCCATCAGCCCAAATAAAGTCCATTTATAATAACCTGTCGTTTCGGCTGCCGGCGCAGACGGAGTTGACAGGCTGTCAACAGACGCACAGCAGACGAAGAATCGTGCGGCAGACGCAGCATTAATGTCCGTCAGACATGTCAGACGCAACATCCAATCTGCCGCTCCGTTATTCCCGCCTGCCGTTGCGGCATTAAATGGGCAGCCCCCGACAGCTATATAAACCCCTTCCCCTTTTCATTTTTTCCTCACTTCAGATTTTCTCTCTTGCTATTCTCTTCTAGTTTAATCTCTTTTCTTTCATTTTCAGCCCTTGCAACCAAACATGTCTTCACGACAAACCCGACAGAACGCTGCCGCCGCTTCCTCTTCCGCAGCGGCATCTCCGTTCGCCAACAAAGAACTTTGGGAGGAACGAAGCTTCATTTACAACAGAGATGCCCCTCTGTTTGGACTCCGGCCATTCATCATGCAGGCCATAAGCGCTCAATTATGGGAAGATTTCGCCGAGCAGCCGGCAGAACTTAATGACACCCTTGTAAGGGAATTCTATGAGGCGATCGAGAGCAAGTCGGCGACATCTGTCGTCGTACGAGGAGTGACAGTTCCCTTCACCGCCAGCATCATCAACCATGTCTTTGGCCTCTTCTTTGGCCCTAATGACGACGCCCATCAACAGTTTTGGGACTCCCTCGACGCTGTCGGCCACGATGCTGTCATGAGGGAATTGACAGAAAGGGGCACAACATGGAGCACCAGCAAAAAGAATCCCAACTCCGTCAACCGTGCACAGCTGCTCCCCGAGGCTAAACTATGGAACGCTTTTATTAAAAAGCGTATCCTGCCCTCCTCCCACCACACGACAGTCAACAGGCAGCGGCTTGCCCTCATTCACTCTATCATGCATGCCAGGCCGATCAACGTGGGCAGGTACATGCGAGAAAGCATTCTCGATTGTGCTTTCAGAACGGACTCACGTTTATGCCTGCCCTTCACCATCACGGCCCTCTGCCGATGCGCTGCCGTACCGGAGGTCCCTTCAGACAAAATTAAGAAGGGCAGCGGCTGGACCGACAGCAACATCTCCAGCCTTATGGAGGTTATCGTCGTAACGCCCCTCAACGCCTTCGATCCGAACGCCTCACCTGCTGAATCTGATGATGAGCCTGCCGCCGAGCCTGTCAACGAACCTGCCCCAGAAGCTGCCACCAACAACGCACCGGCAGATCAGAACGCCCACATCCTTGCCGCCGTCCTGCGAATCGAGGAACGACAGATGGGCCTAATGACATTCATCCGAGACTTCTCCAATGCCACGGTAAACTTTATTACCAATACTTTGAATTTTTCGGATGTCTCTTTCCCCACCTTCCCCGCCCATTACTTCAATATCCCGTCCCCTACTCCCACACCACCTGTCTTCCCCCATGGGGAATCTGCCTCTTCCACTCCTTCCCCGACGGCAGCCGGCAGCCCACTAGCAGACACCTCCCCTCAAGGAACAAAGCGAGCTGCCACTGACGACAGCCCCCTTGTCCGGAGGAACTTGGACAGCGCTTTCACACGGGTGAAGCGTATCAAGCACGTGGCCAACAAGAGGAAGCTGTCCAAGGCCATCACGAGTAACAGCTGGGATAGCAGCGGCAGTTCTGACATTCGACTAGTGGAGCCACCTGCCCTTCAGCCTGCTGACGACCCTGTCCATCAACCGGAGGAAGAATCTGCACCTCAACAGGCCGAGGAACCTGTTGATCCACCTGCCCAGGAACCTGCCCAGCCACCTCCCCAACGCAGACGCTACCATCAGATCCGCGTCAGCAGCAGTGATGAGGACAGCACTTAAAATTTAAGTTTTTATTTCTTTTTCCTCTCTTATTTGCTGCCTGCCTTTATATATTTGTGATGTACTTTTCTTTTTTTTTCTATGTTTTTTTTTTCTTTAATTGTTTTTAGTGTCATCTTGCATTGAGGGCAATGCAACCCTCGAGTTTGGGGGTGGCAGTCCTCCATATTTAATGAAGTCCTTAGCACAACTTTTGTTTAAGTGTTATGTCTATTTAGTCTGTTATTTTTCAAGTTCTTTTAAAAAAAAAAAAATTCAGAAAACTAAGAAAATTTAAACTGTTGGCTTAAAACTGTGAAATTAACTTACCTGTCATGACGGCTCTGTCGTGGCAGCATCTTTAGGACAGGTTAAGGAAAAGTTTAGAGCCTTTCTATAGTTCTGAAAACTTAAACACTTTTGTGACTGTTATCTTGCTTAGACTTATTTTAGCCAAACTAGAATAGGAAGCTTAGAACTTGGATAGCCCCTAGAGGTGCCTAACACTGGCTCTAGGAAAGAAGTTTAGCAAAAATTAAAAATAAACCTAGAGGTGCCCGAAACCGGCTCTAGGAAGCTAACTAGAGGTGCCCAAAACTGGCTCTAGAAAAACTTAGCTTGAAAAAAGAAGAAAAAGCATGAAAATGTGCCTTCTAAAAAAAAAAGTAAACTTTGGCATAAAATTCAAGTTAAGGAGTTGAATATTCTAGTGAAGCTAAGAGGGTCTTAGCATACAACTGTTCACAAGCATGCACACACTGCACGAGAGCTATAGGGAGATTCCGGACAGATCCTGACCCCTCCGACAGGGTGCTGCCGCCATAGAGAATGAGCGACAGGTGAGGGACAGTTCACAGTTTGAAGGCCAACACAAAAATTTTCAGTTTTCTTTTAAGTCTTCATTGCTTGAGGGCAAGCAAAAACTTGAGTTTGGGGGTGTGTTGAGTGTGTAAAAGTTCTATCATTTACACCTTTTTAAACCCATATTTCTGCTGCATTCAAGCATCATTGCATTGCATTTAGGTTAGTTTTCAATAAAACATCACACTTATATAAAAGGCACGGATTCTACTGAAAGATGGTTATTTTTGCAGGTATCTGTCATAGTAGATGTCGAAGGCAGGCGCAGGGCAGATAAGCAGGAAAGCTAAACTGGACAAGCAGCTGAAGAAGACAAACCTGTCACGGACCTGTCGTGACAGCATGATGACAGCAGATTCAAGAAGAGAAAAAATGAAGTGGACCTCGATAGATAGAGAAAAATCTGCTCGTCTGTCGTGTGGCAGCCAAATAATTTTCCAAAGCCCCGGATTAAAAGATATGTCAAGCCAAAGCTCAAAGGAGAGGAAATCCCTAAAAGCAAGGAGGCGGCTAGCAAGTAGGATACTTTAGAGATTTAATCTTTATTAGAATCTTACTTTTAATTAAAGTTGTAATCCTTGTTACCTTAGATAACTTGAGCCCAAAGCTTATATAAAGGGCATAGATTAAACCTAGGGCATAGCCGACTACCCCAGAACCGAAACCAAAAAAACCTGCCGATTACCTGTCACCGACATGTTCTAAATTCCCCCTAGGGCTACGGGTTGTGTTGTAAAGTAGTTGCAAGGGTTGCTTTGTTTTAGGATTTTTCAAGTTCAATAAAATAAACTTCAAGTTCTTTTATCTTGGTTTTAATATCTTGCAAGAGCATCGGGAGAGCATTGTGAGGTTATCCATTTACTTAGCATCGGGAGAGTTAAGTATACGAAAAAGATAAAAGCGCGTTCTCTAGTTTATAGTTGAACCATCTCGTGCTTAGGGATAAGGCGAGGTTAAGTGGCTAAGGAAGAATTCATATACATCGGTGTTCATCCTTCGATTCACGCCGGGAGGTATCATCAAAGACGTGATCATCGACAGACTTGTGCCTAGGGATAGGGCAAGGCAGATCTGGGATTCTTGCCAAGCTTGAAGTACGGAGTTAGTGTTCGCTGCCGCGACAACTAACGGACAGACGCCACGACAGGTGCTGTCAGCGACGGGTGCGACGACAGAACTGAAGATCCTAAGCAATTCAATACCTACACTACTGAGCAACTCAATACCAGCCCATTCTCTCTATCTTGATATCTCAATTCCTTTAACTTACGTTTTTACTTTATTATTCGTGACAATTCTCTCAAACTATTTCTTTTACTCCGTGCAGTGAAATTAGGTGAAGCTATTAGCCCAATCCCTGTGGAGACAATATCTGATACTTTGTATCACTTTACTACTTACGTCGTGTATACTTGCACTACAATTGCGATAGACTATTTTACACGCAACACCAAGGTTCTACAATCTGGTTTCTATTGGCCTACATTGTTCAATGATGCACAAGCTTTTTACAAGAGCTGTGATAAATGCCAAAGGACTAGAAACATATCTAGAAGGCATGATATGTCACTACAAAACATACTTGAGGTCGAAATCTTTGATGTTTGGGGAATCGACTTCATGGGGCCATTCCCAGCCTCCTATAGGAATCTATACATACTGTTGGCTGTAGACTATGTGTCTAAGTGGGTAGAAGCTATCGCCACTCAAAAGAACGATGCCAAGACTGTGCAAAGATTTCTTCACAAGCACATCTTCTCAAGGTTTGGCATCCCAAGGGCGATCATTAGCGATGAGGGGAGCCATTTCGAAAATAGGGTAATTGCTGGTGCACTAAAGAATACAGAGTAAAGCATCGAATTGCAACAGCATATCACCCTCAAACCAATGGGCAAGCTGAAATCTCAAATCGAGAAGTGAAGAACTTCCTAGAGAAGATGGTAAAACCAACTCGAAAGGACTGGTCTCTTCACCTAAATGATGCACTCTGGGCCTAAAGGACTGCATTTAAAACGCCATTGGGAATGTTACCCTACCGCCTCATTTACAGAAAAACTTGCCATTTACCTATCGAGATAGAACACAAAGCATATTGGGCTGTCAAGACAGTTAATATGGATTGGGACAAGGCAAGGCAGAAAAGGCTACTGGACTTGAATGAAATTGAAGAAATTTGAGCAATGGCCTACGACAACGCCAAGATCTACAAGGACAAAACAAAGAAGTGGCACGATAGAAAATTTCTGCCACGACAGTTCTGCCCAGAGCAGCAGGTGTTGTTGTTTAACTCTAGGTTGAAGCTCTTCCCAGGAAAGCTTAAATCTAGGTGGTCTGGCCCCTTTCCAAGTAGTCCAAGTTTTCCCCCATGGTGTCATTACAATCAGATCAATCAAGGATGGGCATCAATTCAAAGTCAATAGACAAAGGCTAAAGCATTATCAGGGGACTAAAGCCCCAAAGATGCAAAAAGTAGTTACTTTAGGAGATGCCCCTCAAGGCATTCCTAATTTAACTTAGTTTTATTTTATTTTATTTCCTTTAGTTTATTTATTTATTTAATTATTTTTAGGAAATAAGATTTTAATTTATTGTTTATTTTAGTTTTCAAGAAATAAAGGAAGCAAAGCAAAGAGGAGGAATGAACCAGTCCACCACATTCACAACAGCCCATAAAGCCCAATGGAACATACCTGTCGTGACAGCTTGTTACCAGCTATTGCGGCAGACGCAAAAAATACAGCCTGTCACGGAGTTGTCACGACAAACACGAAAACGCGTAACAGACGCGTAGCAGACACGGAAACGCGTGATAGACGCATCAGGAAATCGTGTGACAGTTGGCCCCATTATTCGCGCCGGCTGTTATAGTTCCAACGGGCAAAAAATCTCGTTCTATATAAACCTCTACTCCCATTTCATTTTTCACCTCATTCCCATTCTCTCTACTTTGCTTTCCAGAATTTAGCTCTCAGAAATTTTCTTTTACTTTTTTACAGTTTTCCTCGCAATGACTACTAGATCAACCCGAAAGAGTGCTGCCTCTACCTCTGCCGCGACAGTGTCCACACCCAGCCACAGCAGAATCCCCAGACGATTTGCATCGGTAGACTCGGAGAAGAGATACTATGGCTCGTTCCAGAAACGAGAAATGTGAGAAGAGAGAGGGTTCACATACACCACAAAGACGGGAGACCTAGGGCTCAAAGGTTTCATCTCCAAGAAAATTATTGCCCTCAAATGGCAGATGTTCGTCGTCCAGCCAGAGGAGATGAATGTCACTTTGGTCCGAGACTTCTATGCTGCCATCCCCTCCAAAGATGCCAGGACAGTAACTGTCAAGGGTAAGGAAATCTCCCTTGAACCGGCCTACATCAACACATTGTACGGAATTTATGTGGGCAGAAAGGAAGATGCACATAGGAGGTTCGTTAACAGTCTGTCGCTGGCAGACTGTGATGTTGTCATGGCAAAACTGACGGAAGAAGGCACCCGGTGGTACGATGATCCCAAGCACAGATGGACAGTGCGTAGGACCCATCTCACATCGAAAGCAAAACTTTGGAACCATTTCGTGAAGAAACGCCTCATGCCTACATCGCACAACACCACAGTGGACCGGCAGAGACTAGACCTCGTGCACTCAATCATCAACGAGAGGCAGATCAACGTCGGCAGATATATCCTTGAAGGCATTTTCGAGTGTGCACTCAGACCCATGGGCCCCTTTTTTCTTCCCTTACCTCGTCACCTCTCTCTGCCGGGCAAATAAGGTTCCAGAAATTGATGAAGATGTTAGAGTACAAGGAAAGGGATCGACGCAACAAAACATATACAGTTTGATGGAGCTGAAGCCTGCCACTCCCCTGGCGTATATGGACCTCACTTTCGCGACAGAACCAACAATAGACCCTGAATCCACTAAACATGTCACGGCAAAACCTGAGCAGACCACGGCCACACAACCAACAGACACCTCCAACCAAATCTTGCACATGCTGAAGAAGATGGAGGAACGACAGCTAGGCTTTATGGGATTTATGAGGGATTTCACTACTGCCACGGTAAATTTCATTAAGGTTGATTTAAATTTTCCCAACGTGCAGTTTCCCTCTTTCCCAGAAACTCTTTTTGTCACCCCCACACCTGCTGCTAGCCTCAGAACGCCCACTGCTGCCTCCACCTCACCACCTGCCACGACCGGAGATGGCGACAGGAGATCTGCCACTCCCCGAGGAGAAAAACGGAAGGAACCACTACTGGAGATCGACCCAAAGTACTTTGAAGGGTTCTCCTCCTCCTCTGTCTGGCAGGATGATTCTGACTCGGAGCCATCTGTCGTCCGAGAAATATCCATAGACTTCCCTACGATGAAGAAGAAGAAGCTGAATGAAACTGTTGAGGGACCCTGCCATGACAGATCGGACGGCAGCAGCAGCAGCAGCAGTGATGACGACCTCGAGGTCCTGGACAAGGCCCTAAAGATCTCACCTACCCGAGTCCAGCCACCTCGAGAGGCCAAAAAGAAGATAGCCTCACCATCTCCCAGCCCCAAGCCAACCTCTGCCATCAAGGTAACTGCCCGCTGGCAGCTCCAAATTAGCAGCAGCAGCGATGACAGTTCATCAACTTAAGTGCTTTTCTATTATGCTTGTTGTTTCTACTGTTTATTTTATCTATTTGTGATGTTTTCTTGTTTTTATTATGTTGTCATGCATTGAGGACAATACAACCCTTGCGTTTGGGGGTAGGCAGTCCTCTGTTATTTAATGAACTTTTTTAATTTGTGTCTTTAAATTGTGTCTCAACTTAGTTATTTTTATATAAAAAAATTTGGCTTAAGTCTTTGAACTACACTTACCTACCGCGACAATCTCTATCGTGACAAGTGCCTTTAGGATGTTTTAGGAATTATTTAGATCCTTGCTATAGTTCTGAACTTCAAAAACACTTTTGTGACTTATATGATGTCTAGATTTCTGTTAGAAAACTAGAGTAGAAAAGCTTAATCACTTGAGTTACCCCTAGAGGTGCCTAACACTGGCTCTAGGAAAAGAATAAAAGAAAAGAAAAACTTAGACTCAATACCCCTAGAGGTGTCTAACATCGGCTCTAGAAAGATAGCTAGAGGTGCCCAAAACAGGCTCTAGTAAAAACAAAATAAGAAAACACTTGAGTCTAAATTCGAAAAAAAAAACTAAAGGAGCCTAAGAATTGCTTCCAAGAAAAAAAATCAGTTTGCCATATAAATCAAGTGAGTAGCATAACTATTCTAGTTGCTAAAAGAGTCTATGCACATATTTGTTCACAAAACCTGCACACACTTACACAAGAATTATAGCATTGTTCCGGATGAATTCATAAACAACCAAAAGGGTACTGCTCTTGATAGTGAAGGGGCTGTAGGTAACGCTAGTTCACTGAATTAAGCCATGCCAAAAAGTTTTCATTCTTAGTTAGGTTGCATCTACTTGATGACAAGCATCAACTTGAGTTTGGGGGTGTGTTGAGTGCATAAAAGTTCTATATTTTACCCCTCATTTACCCATATTTTTGCTGCACTCAAGCATGATTTATTGCATTTAGGATAGATTTTTGTATACACATCACAATTTGATAAAACTGCACAGATGTTGCTGAAATTGGTCACTTTTGCAGGTAACTACCGCGGCAGCAATCCAGGGCAACAAGGGAGCAGAGGTATGTTGCGGAGCTGGAATTGAAGGACAAAGAGCACTATCTGTCGTGACTCCTGCCGTGGAAGCAATGACGACAGAGAGACACTTAGGTGGAAAAGTGAAGTGGAGCTCGACAGATAGAGGATTTCAAGTCGGTCTGTCGTGGATCACTCACATATTTTTCTAAGCCTTGAAGCAGAAGGAAGGTCAGGCCCAAAGTCCAAGGAAGAAAGTCAAAGCAAGAAAAGAGGACGAATTAAAGGCATCTACTCAGAATATTTAGCCTTTAATAGAGTTGTACTTTAATTTAAACTTGTATTCTTTCCATATTAGAAAACTTGGACCCAATGCCTATATAAAGGCATGTAATTCGACCTAGGAAAGGATATCTCACTCCTAGTCGTCTTCCCCCAAAACCCTAGTCGTTTCTCTCTCTTCACCATGTTCTAAACTTCCCCAAGGGCTAAGGGTTGATCTTGTAAAGTAGTTGCAAGGATTGTATTGTTCTTAGGATTTTTTCTGTTCAAGTAATAAAACTTCAAGTTTATTTACTCTGGTTTTCAACATCTCATAAGAGGATCAAGAGAGCATTGTGAGGTTATCCATTTGTTTAATATCGGCAGAGTTAAGCATTCGAAAGGAGTAAATACGTGTTTTCCAGTTTATGGTTAAACCATTTTGGCTTAGGGATAAGTACAAGGTTAAGTAGCTAAGGAAGAATTCACAAACATTGGTGTTCACCCTTTGATTCACGCCAGGAGGTATCATCCAAGACGTGTTCATCAATAGAACTTGAGCCTAGGGATAGGGTAAGTTACAACAGGGATTCTTGCCAAGCTTGAAGTACAGAGTTGTTGCTCGCTGCTGGGACACCAACGGACCTCTATCGCGACAGGTGCTGCTGCGACAAGCACGACGACAGAACAATAGAAGTTCCTCTGAACATTGCAAAAACCTGCACTACCGAGCAAATCAATATCGGCCTATTCTCTCAATCTGTTTAACTTATATTTTACTTTAGTTATTACTCAAGATTTCTCCAAACAATCATTTAAACTATTTCCTTTTCTTGTACAGCAATTCAAGGATAGAGTTATTTCAAGTCCTTTTGGAGACGATATCTGATACTCTAGTATCATTTTACTACTTGCGTCGTGTACACTTGCACTATTTGCGATAGTCTTATTTACACACAACACTCTCAACCCAGATGTCACATTTGGGCCTTAAGCCTTGTACAAATTGTCCATCTTTAGTTCCGTTTTCAGCCAATTCTTCCAAGGAAAAAAATCAACTCTCTTGACAGATCTCGGTAATCGATTCGAGCGTGCTTCAAGTCTAACACTATTACAACCACAATTGCACTCACAATCTTTATGTTTTCAGAATTACTTGCAACGATATAAGAATACAACTAAATACATTTTCTTATAGGATTAATATCTAACATAATATACTTGTTAACTATACTTGCATCAGTAGTGTACACTTTCATATTCGTGTGACACTTATTCACTGATCATCATCCCGATGATAGCCTTATAGGTCATCTTCCCAATATCACAGTGGTGACCGGTCATGATGGAGTATAGCAGCAACATCCACTTCCCAAAGATTGTTGAATGGTGTCTCGTTGGCATTAAGCACATGTTCATAGAGTGAATCCAAAATTTGGGGTCTGGCTTCAACTACAACCTCTTCACCGCCCTGGAATTGGGTGACTTCATCGTCCATCGCATTCCAGGAACACAGAGGTCTTAGAGCACCTCATCATATGTTGTAACGGTGGCCGCGAAGGAAAAATTATTGTGCTCATCCGCCATGGGTTCAAACCCAAAGTGGGCGTAAAACTCTTTAACCTGGGTAACATGGGTGTAAAACTCTCTAACTTGCAAAACATTGATGGAACATGACTGTTGAACAAACTCCTCTCAGTCACGTGCAACTATGATGACAAGGGTTTCGGTGTCAATCTAGAGGCGATACTCGCTAGAGAACTATAACCCTTCTTCCGGTGTGAGTTGTCGAACTTGGAAAAGAGCATAGCGTTCCTTGGTTTCCTCGTTGTGAAAGCGTCTGAATAGGTTGATTTCCTTCGATGATTTAGGAGAGAGTGAAGAAGAAGAGGAGACATGTGATACGATTAGGGACGGCGATGGAGTCGGTGATAAATGTGGTGATGGATGGGTTGGAACGGAAGGAATGCGTGAAGAGCCGTGAGTTACTTTTTGTGTGCTCACCATAGTTCTAGCTTGAATGAGGAAGACGATGAGCATAAAGAAGAGCAGGGGTTTGGAAGAAGACATAAATAGCACAATGCGATTCTAAAAAATATCTCTCTTTTACTTATGGTTTAATAAGGGATGACGAGTTATGGGAAGAGAAGGAAGATGGAAAGGTTTTTATTATAAAATGCGAAAAGATCAAAAGGTTTTAGGGGAAATGGTAGCCTTTATGAGAGGTATATGGGAAAGTGGAGTTAGTGGGGATATGTGGTAGGTGTAAGGGGAAAAGACATGTGGTTGTTTAGGGTGTTTGGGGAAGCGGGAAAGTAAGAGAGATAAGGTAGAGTTTTAATGATTAGAGAAAGGGGAACACATTGTAAAAAATTACACAAATATCCTTTCCCCTTTTTGTCTTTAGTCGTCGAATCCTTTGGATATATTAGAATCATATCTGCCAAAAGTCCACAATTCAAAGATCAAGAGAAATCTCTTCCTCGTACTTGCTTCATATCTGCCAAAGTAAAAAAGAAAAATCAAATTGAACTGGATGCCATAGCATCAAAAGCAAAAATTGAAATAAAAAAAAATTAAATGTAGAAAAAATAAAAGAAAAGAAAATAATGCAGAAAGTAAAAAGGAGGTGAACTGGATGCTTAAGCATCCTGTAGCGTGATAGAATTTTTTCATGATGGATTGGTGCACCACAATAAGCCTTAAGTCGTTGACCGTTGACTTTGAAGATCAGGTCATTTTTGAGATCCTTTATATCTATAGCACCATGTGGTTAGACTTTGACCACCTCGAATGGACCGAACCAACGTGATTTCAACTTGGCTGAGAAGAGTTTGAGGCGAGAGTTGTAGAGGAGGACTAGTTGGCCTTTAACAAAATGTTGAGGAATTAGTTTCGCATCATGCCACTTCTTGGTTTTCTCCTTGTAGATCTTGACATTCTCGTAAGCATCAAGTCGATGCTCTTCCAACTCATTCAATTCGAGCAATCTTCTCTCTCCAGCCAATTGGCAATCCATGTTGATCTTTTTGATAGCCTAAAAGGCTTTGTGCTCAAGCTCGAATGGTAGGTGGCACGCCTTGACATAGACAAGTCGATAAGGCGACATGCCTAAGGTTGTTTTAAATGCGATGTTATATGACCATAGGGCCTCATCGAGCTTTAGAGACTAATCCTTACGGTTGGGTTTGACCACTTTCTTAAGGATTTGCTTGATTTCTCGGTTGGATACTTCATCTTGCCCATTGGTTTGCAGATGATATACTGTAGAAATCTTGTGATGAACTCCATATCTTTGCAGTGCTTTAACAATCAGTTTGTTGTTGAAGTGAGAGCTCGTATTACTAAAGGTAGCGCGGGGTACTCCAAACCGAGTGAAAATATGTTTGTGCAAAAACATCAGGAATGTTTTCGCATCATTCTTTGTCGTAGCAATGTCTTCAACCCACTTGGACACGTAATCAACTATTAGCAATATGTATAAGTGTCCACAACATAAGAGAAAGGGTCTCATAAAATAGATGCCCCATACGTCAAATAGTTCAACTTCGAGGATAACTTGCATGGGCAACTCGTTCCTTCTAGAGATGTTTTCTGTGCGTTGGCATCTATCGCAAGTTTTGTATAATGCCTGGGCATCCTTGAATAAGGTGGGCCAATAAAAACCAGACTGTAGGACTTTTGCCGTTGTTCGATGCCCTCCAAAATGCCCTCCGTGCGGAGTTGAATGGCAATGGAAAATGATGTCCTCTTTTTCATCTTCGAGTACACATCTCCGAATCATTTGATCAGCACCTTGTTTGAAAAGGTAGGGCTCGTCCGAATAGTAATAACGTGCATCATGTAAGAATTTCTTCCTTCCCTGGCTATTTAATTTACAAGGAAAAATTTCACTAACAAGAAAGTTAACAACATCGTCATAACAAGGCAATGTTGTAACATTCAATAATTTCTCATAAGGAAATTCTTCTTTAATATCAAGTGTACCATTATCATGCTCACATATATTTTCTAGCCTAGAGAGGTGATCGACTACTTGATTTTCAGTGTCTTTCCTATCCACTACTTCAATGTCAAATTCTTGCAACAAGAATATCCACATAATAAGTCTAGGTTTAGCATCCTTTTTAGTCACTAAATATTTAATGGCCGAGTGATCGTTGTGTACAATGACTTTAGTTCCTATAAGGTATGCTCTAAACTTATCGAATGTGAATATTACAACAACAAGTTCTTTTTCAGTGGTGGTATAGTTCAATTGTGCTTCATATAAGGTGCGGCTAGCATAGTATATAACATGAAATATCTTACTCCAAAGTTGGCCAAGGACGACACCGACAACATAGTCACTAACATCGCACATCAACTCAAAGGGTAGTATTACAAAATTTGTTAACTAATGTCTATTTCCTATTTCAGAGTAAATAATATTAAGATCGCCATCTATTAAAAAAAATAAGATCATCATAAAATCTTTTGTTTTTAGACATTAATAAAATAGTACCACATAATAAGATTTTCAAGGTATACAAATATGAGTAAAGTATATAAATGGTTAAACTTATCAAATGTTACCACTATTTTATAACATATATCGACCATTTTGTAACTTCTGAAACTTATCGATAAGTTTAATAATTATTTTGTAACTTCTGAAACTTCAGTGGCTACAAGATTATTTTAACATAATTTAGTTTTTTAGTAAATTTTAACATAATTTAATGGCAACGTGTGTACTTTTCCCTAAAAACATTACTATACACTCATCGTGTTAATAATAATAATATCATCTATAACACCCTTAACCCGGTTTAGAAGAAAACTGAAATCGAGCATGTTACTGCAAACAAAACATAGAAATCAAAAGTTTCACTTTTGATTAATTCAGGAGGCTTACAGAACTTCCTCATAACCACTTATAAGTTCATACTTAGTTCATACTTAATTTATAAGGATTACGTCACATCTTCAACTTTCAATGGTAATTGATTCAAGCCTGATCTAATTTCAATAATGTTCAAATACATTATACCAAGGTTACCATTTTATTCAAACAAACATTTACATTGCCAAATAACACGATCATGTCATAACAAATTTTAAATTTGTTTATCATCTTTGAGTTCATGATTGAGACGTAGTTTAGTTTCACTTATTTATCAAGTAAGAGATCTTTATCTTAAGAGTTTAGAAAATGTAGTTCAATTGTATCATAAGCAAAGTTGTTACATACTTCTAGGTTATATTTTGGGTATTACATCATCTCTAACTCATTTTAATTTCAATTAAGTTACTTCAAAATAAATATTTATAATTTAATTTTTATTTTATTAAACTTTGTTTTAAATACATTATTGAAAATAAACTATGTTAGTGTTTTTCCCGCAAACAAAGGAATAGAAATTCTCTACCGATTTTTAGTACTCTTATTTGTGCCCCACATTAAAAATTTAGGTTTAGGGTCAATGTTAAGGTTTTGAGTTAGAATTTAGGATTAGGGTTTGGAGAATTTGGAGTAAAATGTATATTTGAGGTTTAGGGTTTAAGATTCTGAATTTAAGGTTATGAGTAAGAATTAATTTTTTTAGTGTTAGAGGCATAGAAAGAAGTACCAAAAAGGTAGAAGATTTTTGTTCAAAAGAAGTGGCAGCAAAGCTTCTTTGATTCAATACGGCCAGTGGCATATCTACTTAAGAGCTGGGGTGGGTTCAGGCTCACCCTGTACTTTTGAAAGTTTATACATTTGGCTTTAATTTTTATTAATTTTATTAAATTAGTCCTTAATTTTTGAAATTGTGCCCGCCCTGAAATTTTAAAATTTGTATGATTTGTGTCCACTCTAAAAAATATTTTAACTTGTGCACAACCTAAAAATAATTTCTGGATCCGCCACTAAATACGGCAAAATGTTTCGAGGGAGAGAGCGTTAGGCTCTATGTTCGTGGAACCATTTTGAGTTACCAAAGGAGGAAATCGAACATGTATCCCAAAAATTAAGAAGAAAGAAACTATCTTATCCAAGTCTGATATTTGATTTCAAAGATGGAAGAATCTGAAAACAATATAAACGACTAAAATTTGATAAACAATAAAAAAAATTATTAAATATTACCTACTATAATGAGTCTAGTATAATGAGGTGTTGGATCTCTTAAGTAAGGTCAGATGTTCACATCATGACATTGTGAATGAAATAGTGGATTGGGATGGTTGCCCACATTGAGACTCTCAATATCAGATTTAGATTAGTTGATTAACGGATCGAATGCTGATGATTATACAAAAATATTAAATAAATATTTAAAGTTAAATTCAGTTAAGAGTTAGTATTAGGTATGTACGAGTTCATGATAATGTATTCACGTCTTTAAACTAGCATAATACTAGTGATTATTCTCGATCTTGCATAATATTATTGTCGATACAATATACATAAGAACACGAAATGAATATACTTAAGCATTTAACGTAAAAAATGGATCTAGATAATATAGAAATTGTAGTTAAAAAATCTCATAAATTTTCAAGTTTTCTAAGAGATTTCAAGAGTTTTAATTTTAATAAAATTATAAATTACTTCTAAAAATTCTAATTGTATCTAATTTAAAAGTAGGTTTAATATTAAAATAAGTGTTCAAACTACCCCGTTTTTCTTTTTAGGTGCTTAATTTTTTTTACTCTTTTTAAGTGTCCAAACTATCATTGCATGGAAATTATGTCATGCAGCTTTTGTTACGGGCAGCAAACTCCTTGCGGCTGGTTACAGTGATGGATGATGCAAACTATGTGGACAGGAAATCGAAACTGTCTTGCACGTGTTTAGAGACTGTAGGTTAACAAAGGACGTGCTGGAGTTAAGTGGCATCCCTCTGCAAGTGAGACAAGGTACACAGCAAACAACCAAGGAATGGATCGTGGATGCTAACGACTGAACGGTTTACGGGGTTCATAGTAATACTTTGGAATGAATGGTACCAACGCAACAAGATGGTCCACGATAATGTGCTGCGACAGCCACCAAGATGGAGGAAGCCCCCTGAAGGTTATATTAAAGTAAACGTTGGTGGTGCATTTACATTTTACAAGGACCACTGGGAGAGCAGCTATTGGCATCATAGCACGAGACCACGATGGTTTTGTTCATGCAGGTTTAGCTCGTCGACTGGAGGGCCCCAACACAGCGGAAGCAATGGCCTTTCATGCAGGAATCCAGCTAGCTATCGACCGAGGATGGCAACAAGTGATGATCGAGGGGGATGCGATAAATGTTGTGAACCGGCTGGCAAATCCTATCATGGATCTTTCAACACTAGGAGTTCAATTACACCAAACAAGACAGCTTTTAAATTCGGTTTTAGGTACTAGATTTTTATTCAGATACACAGCTCGAGAAACAAATACAGTGGCCCATAAGTTGGCACAATTAGCTATTGATAGTGTTGCATTGGTTAACTTTGATATGGATCATCCGGAATGTATTGGATGAAAATCTTCTCCCTCTTTTCGGTGCTCCTACATATGCCCCACGATCAAAATTAATTTTAGGGTTTATGGTTTAGGATTTTAGGTTAGGGTTATGGTTAGGGTTTAAAAATTTTAGGGTATGGTGTATTTTGTAGGGTATAAGGTGTAGGGATTATGATTTAAAATTTAGGGTTAGGGCTTAAAATTTAATATTGTAGTGTTTTTTAGTGTTGGGACATATTTAGGGGCACCGAAAAAGGGCAGACGAATTTTATCTGAATGTATTACAGTCAATGTAATGTCTGACACTATTCATGATTAATGAAGTTAGTTATTTTTTTTTCCTAAAAGAAACTATCATTTTTTTGGGTCAAAATAGGTGCCTCAAATAAACTGGGAAAATGATAGTTTAGACACTTAAAATGAGCAAAAAAAAAAAGTTTAGGCACCTAAAATGAAAAATGAGATAGTTTGGGGGACTTATTTTAATATTAAGCCTTAAAATAATTCCCCAAGAGATATTTTTAGGGTTAATTAACTCGTTGTTACATGAACTATACCAAATTCTCAGTTTTATATATAATATTTTAAATTTCTCAGGTTTTTCTCCGTTAATGGGTATATCCACTTCCGTTACGGAAGCTGACGTGGACCCCTTGAGCCAGCCAAAAAATAACATGTGTCATTTATTTTAATTTTTAATAATTCTCCATTTACTTAAGGATTAATAACAAGATCAGTCCTTATTGTTTTGTTGATTTTTTAAGTTTACACTTAAAGATTAAAATTTAAAATTAAATATATAATTAAAAATTATAAAAAAATATTTTGACCAACCCATGTTTAACATGTGATACATAGTTAATTAAAAAATTCAACTTCAATTTCTTAATTCAAAATAAAATTAACCATAATTTTATATTTTTTTAATTAATCCTCAATGAAATTCTGTATTAACTTTTTTCATTTTCGAGTAAAAATCTTCTGCCCCTAACCATGCCTCTTTATATGCTCCCTACTAAAAAATACTTAAAAATTAAATTCTAAGCCATAACCCTAATTTCTATATCCTAAACCCTAAAAAATACACAATACTCCTAATTCCCTACACCTTAACCATAAGCCTCAACCTTAAATCCCAAACCCTAAACCCGCTATTTTAAAATGAAGGCACCAATGAGGGCATAGTTAAGGGTAGACAATTTTCATCCTTCATTTTTCTCCGCTTCCTACTCTTTCTTTTTTACACCCACTACAGCAAAACAAGTTTTTAGCGGCGTTTTTTTTAGTCTTATAGCGGCATCTTTTAGTGCCGCGAAAAATATTTCCGGCGCTTAAAAAAACGCAACGAGAAGTGCTGCTTAAACCGACACCGTCAAAGCTGGACTTTTGAAAGCTGTGTGTGTCCCAGAAGTGGATGGTAATATGGATTTAAGGATCTCCAGAGTTTATCACAAATCATGATACTCTAGTTAGCAAGTGTTTGCAAACTAATTTTTTACATTGCAATGAATGGATTGGAATGTGGTGTTTGAGCGTGTTGTGCAGCAGCCACCAAGTTGAGGTTCAATCCTTAATTTCACGTCAAAATATTCAATCCCCCTTCTCTGGCGATGAATCCAATCCCGCACTTATCCATATCCTCAAAACCCACAATTTTCATCCCATTCACATTTTTAAAAGCCCCAAAATTTTCATTCCAATGCTGGTTTTATAAGCTCGGGGCGAAATTTGGAATAAAAGTTTGAGGGGATCAACTTAAAATTTTAAAAAACTTTGGAAGCTTGAATGAAATTTTTAAAAAAAATGATGGTTTAACTAAATTTTTTTAATAATTTTAAGAGATTTAAGGAAAAGTTTAAAAACATTGAGAGGAAATTTAATAAAAAATATTGGGAAAACTACACCGGTGGTCCCCTAACTATTACCGTCTTCCTATTTTGGTCCCAAAACTATGTTTTTTGGCAAAATCGTCCCTCCTGTTACATAGTTCTCTTATATATGTATTATTTAAATTTTTTATTCAGACTAACGTGTCACCACCATAACAAAACAAATAAATTGAAAATAAAGGGGAGAGCTGGGATTTAAACCCGCGCCCACATCATCCCAAGCCAATAGGTTAACCATTAGGCTAAACTCCAATTATTGATGTGTTTTAGCACAAATTACATTTAAAACAATCAAATGAACCACAAAAACTATGTCCAGCCTCTACGCAGTTGGATGCTTCTCTTTCGGAGATCGGTTATGATGTCTAACCATTATCAGGGTCACAGAATCGTGAATGAGTTTGAAAGGGGATTTGATGTTGATCTTGATTTTGTGTTTTGATTTGGACAGCTTGGGCTGATTGGAGTCCAAGATTTGCATGAATTCCTCCTGTGGAGCTGCTATCACCCATGAATGGACCAAGGGTTGGCCTCTGCGATCTGGTGGTTATGCTCTTCTCTGCTACCCCTGCGGGTACTCCAATCCTCCTTCACATTTTATCAATTCCACATTTTGGGTTTTGGGTTTTACTTGCTACTGCTACTACTACTACTTGGATTTATTTTATCACCATTGTTGCTTTACGTTCTTCAGTTTTCTCTAAAATTGAGATTTTGGCTTCCACCTACGTTTCCCCCACTCACAATTTTTCTTTTTAGACTTTCTTCTTCCATAAATTTATCCAAAAGGTATAAACTTTATAGATCCTATAAGTAGTATTGAGAAATTTTGTGCTCAACAACATGTATGTCATTTAACTATTCAAAACTGCATTGCGTTGATCTTCTAAATTTCGAGTTATTATTGCAAGAAGTTGTAGAATACACAGCGTCAATGTACCCAACTTAAGTGTTGCATGGAATTTAAATAAACAATCAAATTAAACCCTGATAATGGCTAACCCATTGGCTTGATGTATTGTTTTTGGGGTTCATTTGATTGTTTTAAATGTAATTTGTGCTAAAACACATCAATAATTGGAGTTTAGCCTAATTGTTAACCCATTGGCTTGGGATGCTGTGGGCGCGGGTTTGAATCCTAGCTCTCCCTTTTATTTTCAATTTATTTGTTTTGTTATGGTGGTGACACGTGTCACCACCACATTAGTCTGAATAAAAAATTTAAATAATACATATATAGGAGAGAGAAAATAAATAAAAAAATAAAAAAAATTCTACGTCAGCAATTCCGTTAGTTTTTAACGGCGGGGACCAAAACAGGAGAACTATGTAACAGAAGGGACGATTTTGCCAAAAAACATAGTTTTGGGACCAAAATAGAAAGACGGTAATAGTTAGGGGACCACCGGTGTAGTTTTCTCAAAAATATTTAAAAATTTAAAGTTTAATTTAAAATTTTAAAACTTTTGAAAGAACCAAATTAAATTTTTTAAAAATTTTAGAGACAAAATTTGAATTTTTCAAAAATTTGGGGAGTCGTGGCCCCACCGATTCGGTGATCCCTTAAAGGATCTGCCCCTGCTCAAAGACATGGGCAAACCCAAAACCACTGGAAAAACACAACAATCATCAAAATCCAAGCAACAACCTCACCATTTAATCCTAGAAAATCTTATCATTTCACTAAGGAGCTTGTTCTAGTCCATGAATTCTACTTTTCGCCTGACCCACCGAGGAAATCTTCCAAAACATGATACTATTCTAGGAGAAGGAACTTCAGGTCGCCCTCGTCGTCCACTGGTTGCAACTTAACCCATTGATAATTTAAAGTCGGTGTGGAGAGGTAGTGGAGGCAGCAGGTGAGCAAACGAACGGCGATGGTAACCACGCTAGGGAATGGGTGTTGGAGAAGACGAGTTTCAAAAGTGTGTACTTTAAATAAAAATAAAAAGTACTTTAAATATTTTTAATATGGTGCCACGTGTCAATCTTTGGTTGGTCTATTTTTTTATAATCTTTTGAAATAAATATTTTATTTTAAGAAAATAATTCTGAAAGATTAAATTATAATATCAATAAAATAGTAATTATTAATCTTATTATTAATCCTTAAGTAAACAATACAAGTAAAAGTGTGAGTCAAACTATACCGATTAAGGAGAATAAGAGAATTGAAGGTGTGATTGATACACATAAATGGAAGATCCTTCAGAATTGTGTCATAGGCTTTTGTCGTAGTCCATGTCGAATTTCATAAATGCTGAAGGATTTGCGTAATGCAAATATTACAGAATTATCGGTAATGAGGGTTGCGAGATCGTTAATTTTAATTATGTTTGAAAACATGGATGCCCGTCGATCAGTCTTGGAGTCGGGATGTTTGGATAAATGGTTCGAAAACATAGTGGACTGGTCACCTGAGATGAAGATTCCAAATAGAAGAGTTTGGCTATCGATGAGTGAAATTTCGATCCATGCATGGTCGGAGGAAATTTTTAGAAATATTGTTGCAAGTTAGGGGGAATTAGTGAAGTTGGATATTGAGACGATGACGACATCAAGTTTCGAGAGAAATAGATTTTTGATTGAGGCAGATTGGGTCTTTTATATTGATGAGATGATTGACAAATGAAATAGACGTGAGGCAAATGGAATAGCCGATACATTAGCTAAGGGTGGAGTGGACCGACGTGTATGGATGCGTGTGGGTCTCTAGCCTTGAGGACGGTGCTGGGGGTGTGCGGGCTGGCAGTGCTTGGGGCGAGCTGGGGTGGATCGATCGGATGACTTGGGGCGTGCTGCTTTGGTCGGTTGTGACCTGGGGGGATCGAGCTTTTGGGGTTCGGATGGGTGGGGTTGTGTTATGTACGGGTTGGTGTTTAGTTCTCGTCTGTCCTTATCGGGTACTCTTTTCCTCCATTTAGGTGTAGGGGTGGATCGATCGAATGACTTGGGGGCGTGCTGCTTTGGTCGGTTGTGACCTAAGGGGATCGAGCTTTTGGGGTTCGGATGGGTGGGGTTGTGCTATGTACGGGTTGGTGTTTGGTTATCGTCTGTCCTTATCGGGTACTCTTTTCCTCTATTTAAGTGTATGGAGATTTTTAATAAGGCCCGATTTTAGATGCTTTGTATGATTTTCGTATTAATAAAATCATACTTATTGAACAATTTTTTTTTTGTTTTGAAGTAACTTAATTGAAATTAAAATGAGTTTGAGATGTTCATTAAAAAAATAATTAAATATGATATTATTATTAACTATGGATGAGTGTATAGTAATGTTTTTAGGGAAAAGTACACATAATTCCACTAAACTATGTTAAATTTTACTAAAAAAATTAAACTATGATAAAATAATTTTGTAGCCACTGATATTTCCAAAGTTACAAAATAGTCGATATATGTTATAAAATAGTGGTAATATTTGATAAGTTTAACCATTTATATACTTTAACCCTATTTGTATACCTTGAAAATCTGATTATGTGGTACTATTTTATTAATTTTTAAAAACAAAAATTTATGACGATCATAATATTTTTTTGAATAGATGATGATCTTAATATTAGTTATTCCTTAATAGGAAATAGACATTAGTTAACAAATTTTGTAAATATACTCTTAAATCTTAATATAATTATGATGTCTTGCATGAGGCATACAAATGTAGCTTAAAATGTATTATTTCGGGAATTAATTTTATTTCTTTTGTTAAGATAGTATAAAATCTTCAAAAAAAAAAATTAAAAAGAAAAGTAAAGCAAGCAAAATTGTACCCTAATTTTTAATGGTAAAATGACCTCTTAGGTCCTAAAAACGAAGATTAATTTAATACTGATCAAATTTAAAAGTGAGTAATTGAGGACAATTAATTTGTGGTTTTAATATTATTAGTCCATTTTACATAAATTTGATTGATGCAATAACAAATTTTGCCATCAATTTTACACATTATGCAAAATTTGTTGAAAATTTTAAAATTAGGATCGAATTAAGATCCCTCCTTAGCAAACAATATAAATACAGATGTACTATAAACTTAATCGCAAGGATTAGGGGTTATGTAGAGTCGTGATGGTGCATATTGGCTCAATGATGACTGCTATTAGAAAATAGCTAAAAGCATTGGAAAAATAACAATGTCTTGAAAGCATGGAGGGACTGGTCCAGCATGAAAATCATAGAAGATTGTTAATAAATGAGAATTTGACGAAAGTTTTTAAAAAAAAATAAAAAACAAACAAAAATTAGTTGTCCTCTCGATTTTTTAGCTCTTTGTCCTGACTAACTAGATCAGCCCACATCGCACATTTAACTTCAGTAAGTGAGTCTTTCATTGAAAATTTTTTGTATACACTTTGAGACTTACTTAAGCGATAACAAACTGCTTACCACTTGGATCAACCATGTCGATAAAGTCTTAAAATATATTAAATGACAAGTTTAATGTAATTAGCGGTTGTAATTAACTTTAAATATAAGTCTACCGTATAATGTTTAAAAGTTTTGATTGACATTGGATTATTAATCGATTCCAATTAATAGCAGCAACCTCCTTTTTTTTATTTTTTTTTCTCTGTACCATTTCCTGTGCCGTAATTTCCTTTCTTTTATTTTTTTAATAGGTGATCGGCAACCAGTTTTAATATTGGTTATCATGTCTATAAATTTTTTATTATTTTATATATTTTTAATAAGAATTTTTGTCTTTGTAGCATATTTTTTTTATTTTTGTGGTTTCGTTTCATCTGTAGTTTTGACATGATTTCAACATACTTTAGTGTCGTTTAGTGCTCGTACAAAAATTTTCATGCCGCTAGTTGTTGATTATGGTTCTGTCGGTGGTCATAAAAAGATAGGTTCCCACTCGATTGATAGTTGTTTGCCGATGTAATCAATCCTGGGTAGCGGAGCAATCTGCCTGATAGTTTGGCTCGCTCACCACTCTTTTTTCACCCCGTAATGCGTCTCATTTGGATAGAGACAATGATATTTAGAAAAGCTTTTGAATTTTGACGGTATGCTAATCTCTATGAAAGTATTTACTTTTTTTTGTACTTTTGAGTTTTTGTATGAGATTTTGGTAGACTAATCCCTATTATTCTCCCTTTTAGATGTGTTGTATTTGTGGCCTAACAAAATTTAATTGTCATTGCAAAAAAATATTAATAAATTTCGAACAAAATTTCCTGCTACTTGTAAATAAAATCTAATATTCGAAATTGAGGCGTTTCTTTTGCAGTGATTGGAGGTTAATAATAACATGCATGAATTACAAGGACCCACTTTTGGTTGGCAATTTGGCATGGCCAAGACTTATTGCCATTCATTGCAGAGACTAAGAATTGGTATTGCATCACACTATTCGTAATTGTTATTGTGTTTTGACCCCACACAGTAGGAAAAGGAATTTGGAAAACAATGTAGTCTTTGCGGCCAACACACCATTTCACCCAACCATAAAACTATCCACCACTCTCTCAGCTAAAGGGATCAATGGAGCACTTTTGGTTTCTTTTGTCCTTTATTGTCTGTGAAAGTTGCAATCATTTTTAGAAACAAAAACTTAAAAGCTCATGGCCATCTCTTTTTGACTGATAAACAACAGAAGAACCCTTCCCAATTTGAAATGAACAATCCCCAATCTGGTTAACATGTTGTTATGAAGTAGGAAATTCTCAAACATAGAGAAGAAAGTATTCACTATTCAGTTTGCTATTGTACTTTGAAAATTAATTAAATTGCATGAATATCCCTTTGGTAAGAATTGTAAGAAAAAAAAACAGATGGGTTGTCCTTTTCCTAGACAATGATGTGAAGTGAACCAACATCTCCTTGAAAAACAGAGTTGTTCTGTTCCAAGATGTTGAACATAAGAATCGTCGCTTGGATTTGTTTTCTATTTCAAAGACAAATAGAGCTAACCTTGAGAAAAGAATGATCATATTCATACATAAGAAAGAAAAGAAAACAACTCATGGCTACCATTTCAAGATCATGTCAGGTTGCGGGCGATGTTCGAGCCCTTATATGTCCAACCATGGAAACCTGAAGTGCCTCCTCTTCATATGCTCTCCTCACCAACTCCTCCATTCTTGCTTTCTTTTTCACTTTTACGAACATTGCCACTAAAAGCAACCCCAAAAGGAAAGCCCCCAATGCAGCTCCGACCGAGCATCCGACCACCAGTTTCCATTTACTAATCTTCTTCCTCACAGGCAACGCCGGCGGTGACTTGACCACCAAACCAAAATGCCCATGCCTGCTTGCCACACAAACGTTGGGTGATACTTGGTTCTTCAATGTTACTCCGCCATTTCCTTCAAAACTAGCGCACAATGGCACGACTCCCGTGATGTTGGATGCCTTTGTAACGTTGCCGAAATCTATTTTAATAGGTTTTTCACTCGCAAGAATCCCGAGCTCGAAAGGGCTACCGAAACTCAGATCACTGTCGGCATTATAAGCGAGGAGGCCTAATATGGGTGACACGAGTCGGTAACCTGATAGATCAAAGTTAGCATAATATATGGATGACCAATTATAACCCAAGTTTTGTCTAACTAGCATCACTCTCTCTGCACAAGGCTGCACAATCACACCGCTTCCTAGATGAAATTCCTTAACCTGTGCACCATATCTGTGGAGACTTCCACATCTGAACCTTACCGTATCGACTTTGATGCCGGAGAAGTTTGTGGGTAAGTTTACAGTGTGTACAATACCTGTTCTTAGGTCCCTGTCAAAGGACTTCATCGTGTAGTCCCTAATGAGAAGATCGAGAAGGCGAGCTGACTTGATCCCTTGGGCTTCGGCTTCGGCCTTCATCGAGACCAATGACGCCCAGGAAAGTATTATCAATGTGAGAGAGTAGAGATCAAAGCCCATGAGATAGGACAGGTTCTGAAGTTTTCTAGTGTTTAGAGCTGATAGAGGCTTTGAATTGAAGAGAAAAGGTAAGGAAGTCAAGTAGTAGTGGGAACAGAGAAAAGAGAGCTATTGTTTTCTTTTGCAATATATGGTGTCCAAGGTAGAATCTGAGTGAGATAGCTTTAGCATTGCAGCATTGACTCTTTTGGATGATGTGGGGGCAAGGCCACAGGCATTTTATCTGCACTTTCTCCAATGGTTCAATCCAAGAACAGTGACACTTATTTTCACTTCATTTTTGTAACAACTGGATTCTCCTTTCTTTTTTTCCTTGCCATAGAAAATATATGATATTTTAAGAGGGTTTTTGAGTTTATAACAAGCAACAGGCAGCACTACGTAATGTGCTTTTAGACTGGCAACTTAGTAAACAATAATAAATTAAATATCCTTTTTAGCTTTGTGGCATGGGAAAGAAACTTTGGAGGAGGCAGGGAAAAAGGGAGAAATGATTTGGGGGGTGGCTAGGCTATATGATGACCCCTCGTATCAAAAAGGAAGGTGGCGTGCTGACTGCTGAGTGATTGAAATGAGGGCAGATTTCTCTCTTTGGGCCTCACTACTCAAATTGTGTGTTTTAACATGTTCCCCACTCTTAATGAATTCCTGGCTCTCATTCTTAGCTATCCGTGTGGCATCATCCCATCACAATTCTTTTTACCTCTCACTCTGATGAGGTCCCCAGACACACATGCTTTCATTAGTTTGCCTCTTTATTCTTGGTTAATTTAGGTTTCTAGCTAAGCCCCAACACATGAATTATATAGGCATAATATTAAAAATGCCCCCGACGTTTAACTGAATAGTCATTTTGACCCTTATCTTGGTGGTTATTTGCACTTGCAACTTTTCTCCTTCCAAAATCAATGTTTTTTTTCTGATGGTGTGACAAACTGCAAACACCAACATTTAAGAAGCTATAGATAATTGGTTCATATTTCAAGACTCTTACACAGATCTTGGTCAAGCAATTAATTGTGAGGGCTTTTAGACTTTCTAGAGAAAGAGAACTCCAAGGATAAGGAAAAGCAAAAAAACCAAAAGGAAAAGAGAAGGAAAAGGCAAAAACAATATTGAAGATGATAATTCTCCTAGCCATTGCCAAAAAAATAGTGAATTAATGGAAGTTGACATCAGTGGTGTAAGTGGATCCTACATTCCAATTTGCAGGTGCAACATCCCACGCAATGATAGTCTCCTTGGAAGTGTATGAAGTGAGCTTAAAGGAAAGGGATTGGCCTCCAAGACTTGCGAATGCCTGGTACGTTGCTCCCCAGTTATGGCTCATGCTAATCCACCTTGTTTTGCTTCCTTTAACCCACATTTGGGCAATGTCGCCGCCGCCTCCGACATTCATCACGTACACCAACAGCCAGTACCCATTTCCTTGGAAATAAAATCGAATCCCCCCTGGTGTTACACATGGAACCCTGCACATATACGAAACAAGTTGATCATGGTTCATAACATCCTCCTATATATGCAAAATCATGATGAATGATCAATCTGAAAATTTTAAACTATTAAGTGATTTTGAGCATGTTGTACACCTTCTGTACATGACGGGAACAATGCCGGCTTTCCATTGAGCGATCTTCATGAAAGCGGGCTTGGACATGTCGAAGTGGACTCGAGGAGGGTTGCACCAGCCACCGTTGTTGGAGTCTTGAGCCCAATTGGGAGGGCAAATGTTGGTGGCAGTCACTGTGGTATATGGAACCCCAGGGTAGCACCAAGGTGACTGATCACACTTTATCTGGTAACATGTCCCGCAAGCATAGCCATCGTTGAACAATGTTGTACTCAGAGCAGCTGTGTCCGTACCATAACCATTGTTAAACAAATTCCCATAACCACACGCTCCTCCTGTCAGGGAAACACATCAATTGTCTATCCTGATGAACTGTACAAAGGTTTTAAAACAATGACTAGCTAGCTATATGAAGAACATACCCATAGTCTCGGAGGCAGTTTCGTCGCCATAAAAGGTGGCATGTGCAGGGGACCAAGGGCTTGATCGGAACACGGCAGGTAATGGATCAGCGACCGAAAATTTGCCGATGGTCATGGCCAACGTTATAAGTGCCATTGGAAAGAAGTTGAAGCTCCTTGAATCAAAAGAAGAAGCCATGGTTTACTCTTCCCTTTGAGATTTGTTCTAAGACAAATTGGATGTATGCCTGTTGAGTGTTGTACATGTAACGTTTCATTTATATATTGTTTGGATCAAAAACAAAATTTATGCCTTCGTGACACTCACGAAGACAAGTTCTGTCAAGTCAAACTCGAATTCTTTCTTGGAAATGGTTCGGATGTAATGTTTCTTCCTTCATTTCTTATAGTTAGTCATGCATATATATTTTAATAATCTTCAACGTGCGTGCAGCTTTCTATTTGTGCTCTTTAGTTTTGTTAATTAGTTTTTTTTAAAAGATCAAAGGAAAGTTGACTGTTGGGTAAATATTCATACAGAAACTAAAAAGTTTCCACATGTGATTAGTTTTAGGGTTTATATATTTAGTTTATAGGGTATGATTTAGGGGTAGTAGTCAGAATTTAGGGTTTGTAGGTTAAAACTTAAATCTCTCATCATATTACCCTAAAAATACTCTAACATTTAAACCTTAAATTTTAACCATTATCCCTAAATTCTAACTCCCTAAACCCTACACCCCTAAACTAAATTTTTAAACCCTAAAACTAAACACTTGTGAAAACTAAAACCATTGTTTTATTTGTTCTATTATTATTATTATATTAAAAAAAAATTATCAATATGTTTGGTGAGAATTTCTTTTCTAATATTAAGGGTAATTACGTGTCATTTTCCAACAAATTGAGGAAAATAAAGTATTTCTGTTAATTTTATGAACTTGAAAGTTATACCACAATGAACAGTTTGGTGAAAATGAAATCAAAAGAAAGCTTGAAGCCATACAAGTATAGTTTTATGAACTAAAGCTCATTCACAGCATTGCATTTAGAGTATGGTTTTCATAGAATTGATGATTTTTGCAACAACTTTGCTCTCTTCTCTTGTTGTCAACATGTCTGTTTAGGTATAAATATATTACATGTCTAATTACAAATACAGTGCTCCACATATAACACAACAGATACATGTTTTACAATGCAGCACATATCAAAATTTCCTACTGTGCTGCACACAATGACCCACCAGGATTGAAAACATATGACACTCTTCACTCCAACTTTATCAGTTAGTACGTAGCATCTTGATGTCGATCTCTGAAAGTAATTTCTCCTGCAACCATGACCATTTATGTCAAAACTCCGGGATAAAACTCCTCGAGAAAAGAGATGTGTAGTATGATGTTAGTATCATTTTCATGTCTGAAAGTATAACTCAAGTACAGGGCGATGCAAGGGCCTGCACTCCAACTTTGGAGCACGGGAGACTCGAATTAAACAAGAACTTCAATTGCAATCAAGGGTAGACATAAAAAAGTTTGATACGGATTGGTATGTTTTCCTTTTCCCTTCTTGTTAAACAACAAAATTGGCTTATAATTAACTTAGTTGCGATTTGTGAAACACATAGCAAGTGCAAGTATTTCTAAGTTCTGAGAACCTTATTAGGTGGATTATTGATATTTGCATAGTTATTTGAGGAAGGATACTAGGGTAAGTATGGTATGTACCTCCAATCATGCTTGGCTTCCTTCCGGCAACGTAATCAACCTCGTTTTTGAATTATACTCCAATGTGGTTCCACAACTGAAGTGAAAGAAGAGTTGGGAACTTAAGAATTTGCAGCAACGTGAAGGCAACTTAAAGTTTATGGTTGATTTGTTTTTGTTCCGTTTGAAGAAAAAAAAATTATCAGACTTACTTTGAACATTTAAGAGTATTGGTGGTTCCACCGTTGGAAATCGATAGTATGACGCCAAAGAAGGACACATTCTCAGTACCACAGTTTGGGCAGGGGCCCTAGAAGGCAATGTTACAAATCAGTTTCGATGGTTTGTAGAACCTTATGAGGTGGTTCATGATGGAGAAGGATGAAAAACAGGTTTTACCTTTAGGATCAGAGAGTCCTTCACCACCACTTTTGTAAGGGATGTAGCTAAATAAACTATCAAGGGCACGGCAGCGAACCAAGTGAAAATGAAACTGAATGGTTCCGGGAGCTGCAATCCAACAATTTCACCAAAAAGTTCAAGTACAAATATAAATGTAGGGAAAACATTTTCGAGGGGAATGAACAAAGTAATATATCAGCCATTGCATGCATCAGTTAAAGCAGCGAAACAGAGGTAATAAGGTTTACCTCCAAAAGGTATGTGATTTCGAATCCGGTGAGATCATCTAGGAAGAAAAACCTGGAAAGATCACAACATAGATTGATTGATTTATCAGGGGTAAATCACATCTTAACTACAGATGAAAAAACATACCGAACTAGCTAGCCTTCAGGATAACAAGCTTGGAATTCAGATAAAAACACAAGTACTGAGAAATAAGTGGGAAAAAGAAACTTACAGTCCTAGTGCGACCACAGTCGCTGGAACGTTTAAGAGTAACATCTTCAAATAGTCAACAGATAGGTCACTGTAAACCTATGAGAATAAAGATGATCGGATAAGTTTGAATTGAACCATACCATAGGCTTACAAAAGGGAAATTCGTTGTGCATTGGAAGTTGAAAGAAATATATTGCAGAACTGCTCACCTATGAACCATGCTTAGTTCAGAATTATTCATGGTCATTCAAAGTACACTAACAGCAGATAATAGTGGAAGACTATACCTTTCTACTTCGGAGACTGCATCGAGGACCCTCAACCACGATCTCACTTCCTTCCATCTAGACAATAATTATGCAGAAAAAAATAGACAATATTAAAAGAAAATGTTGCATTCCTAATTTAAGCATTGAAACCAGAAGCCCTATGTTTCATCATTCAAACCAATATCGAAGAGGATATTGTATTCACTAGGACAAGTAAATAGAGGTTAGGTCATGAAGCAATGAATACTCCGCCAGTTAAAATATCATTTCCGAGATTGAGATGTAAAGATCATTTTAAGTCATCTTAAAAATAGAGAAATGCGGCACAAACCTTTAGCCTCAGCTTTAACTCGTCAAATTCTTTGTCATTCATGATTGGATTCCCAGATACATAAGCCATTGATGCTTCCAGAAATTTCTGCTCATCAGAACCTGCAAATAGTGGAAAACAAGAAAGTTATGGCATCTGCAATTAGACTAATGTCAAGATTCATGACCTTATGGGTTGAACAATGGCTTGATAGGACTTTGGACTGTACTTAGCATGACAACACTACTGCCTTCCCACATTAGTTCTTCCTTGAGATTATCGAATTCCTCGTTCGACATGATTGCTTTCCCCTCATAATAGAATGCCTGCAGGAAACGAGTGGAAGCAAGTTTTTCGTCATCCATACTCAACAGCCATGTTGAATTCAAGTATGTATCCAACATAATTGAACTCTTATTTTTCGATATATTAGGAGTTAGGACTTAGGAGGATCATATATAGTCATACCGGTATCTTAATATGTAGTAGGAGTAAGTGATAAGTGTCAAACACAAATACTTAGAATTGATGTGTTAAATTTCTGATGAGGGAAACAGAATTGAGCTTGCTTACTTGTAGCGCTTGAAGAAACTCTTGCTCCATTTCACCCAAAGACTTCTTCTCTTTCTTGTCTATACTGCAGTAGGGCAGAATTTTACTATCAACAACTTCATCTTCTTCGACCTGACCTGCAAATAATGTTAGAATCACCTAGGATTCTCCGACGACAAGTCCAAATGGAAAACGAGCCCTACTTACATAGTGCTCAAATTGCTCCCTAGAAGTAAATAAACATAAAAAAAAGAGGTTTTGGCCATGAAAAGATTATTGAAACCTTGTTGATCAGCAGTAGCCTTGATAGGTAGTAAGAAGAATCTGCGTCGAACACATAGCTGCTTTCCGTTGGATTGAACCCTGGTAGACGAAGACGAAGAAGAAGAGAAACAAAGCAAGGGTTTTTGAATAGTGGCAGTGAAGAAACGAGGAGGAAGCAAAGAGAAGGCCAATTTGGTAGCCATTGATGTTGATGATGAATAAGGCATAAGCAAGAGGTCGAATATTTTGGGTTTTTGGTGGTTCCAGGTGGGGTGAGATATTTGAGTACGGTTTTTGTTGGAGGGAAGGAGAGACAGCTCAAAGATAAGGCAACGAGGAACGTGTGGAGGGAAATGCAACGGTTTTTGCTCAATTCTCTTGCCTTCAAAGGATAACCGATTTTTGATCCTACAAAATCTGCCACGTCACCTGCGATGCTCGTTTTCTAGGACATATTGGTCCACCTCACTCTTATGGGTTTTCATTTTGGTCGCTCTGGGCTATGCTTTGGGTTTCTCCTGCTCTTTTCCAGCCCGGTTTAACTATACGAATAATCACTTAATTATACTAAAGTTTTAATTTGGCATAATGAGAAAAAAATGTCAAATAACATTTGGTTGAATAATTTTTTAAGTATTTTAACTCTCAACGTTTTATATTGAGTTAAAATAACTCTTTTGTTGATGAAAATTATTAGTCAACTGACACTAAATAACTTAAAATGACGTTACAAACTTATATAACAGTGCATCAATTTGATTCCTTTAAGCTGTGCATTAATTTGGCTTAACAAAATTAAGTAATCCAAAGATGAGTTAGATGAAACGTGCAACTCCTGTCTTAGTAGTTAGAGATACATAAATTGTTACAACTATGTATCATTTTAGTCTTTTAGATACACACATAAATTGTTATCTATGATTGTGTACATACATTTTGGATACATTCTTAAAATGTTGCAATGTAATAAATTTTTCATGTATCTACAATAAAATATTTAGTGAGTAATCGTTTTGAAACTTAAACTTTAAAATTTCTCTTTCTATGTTTGGTGTTCTCATTGAGTGGAACCATTAATAAAAATGATTATCTAAGCATGATGACCCAAAAAATATTCCTTATAATAATAAGAATAAAAGTTCTTTGACCTTCTACAATGCCTTATTTATTTCCCACACTAAAAATTTAAGTTTAAGATTTGGAGTTAAGGTTTATAACTTAAGGGTGAGAAAAATTCAACTCGACTCGAAAAAATTGAATTTTTCAACTTGACTCGAGGTAAAAAAACTTGACTAGTTTTGACTCGACTCAAAATTTCATAAACTCGTATCCATTCGTAAAAAAATTCAAATAAAGTTTAAGTTGTAAAATGGAAATTCGAATAACCCGAAAATTTTTAAAACTAGTAGATTTATTTTTAAGTTTGAGTCGAGTGCCTCTTTTTTCCTAATATATATATACCGATATAAAAAAATATGAACAAATATATACCACATATGAAAAAATATAAATAAATATATATATGCATTTCTTATATGATTAAAGAAAGTTGTTTAAATTTGAATCAAACTGCACTATAACATGATAAATAATTACAATTAAATTTATATAGGAACTCAAAAACTCGACTCGACTCGAATCGAAAAAATTTCAAATAAAGTTTGAGCTGTAAAATATGACGCGTCAACTCGAATAACTCGAAATTTTTTTACTCGACTCGATTGAACGCTCACCCCTAAAGGTTTATAATTAGAGTTTAGAGAATTTGGAATATTATGTATTTTTTTAAGTTTTCGCTTTTAGAATTTATGTTAGAGCTTAAATTTGATTTTTTAGAGTTGTTCATAGAAAGAGACGCCGGAAAGGGTCATATGATTTTTTTCATATTAATAATAAATTCAAATATAGAATTCTGAATAATAATCCTATGTCCTTTTTGGTGCTCCTATAATATCGCTACATTAAAAATTAAGTTTAGAGCCTATAATTATAATTTAAGAAATTATAAGTATGAAGTCTTTTTAAGATTTAGAGTTTAAAATTTAGGTACATTAATTTTTTTTTGTCTCTCGTTAGGACATAGAACGGAATACTAAAAATGGACAACTGATTTTTGTTCTAGAATTTTAGTTAATATATGAGAGTCATGAAGCTTTAACTCTTTATTAGGAAAAATTATTGCATAGTCCCGAACCACCACGTCATCCATGTCCCTCCCATTAAAAATCAGCCACATAATTTATTTTTTTCCATGTTAGTTTTTTCCAATGATGAATCTTCACCTTTTTAAGCCATGTAAATAAAGAGTGGGTGGTTACATAGAAATTGATTATAAATAAAATAATAATATAGAAAAAAGAAAATTATGTGACTTATTTTTAATGGATAGAGACCATGAATGACGTGGTGGTTCGGGACCATGTAATAATTTCTCCTTCGTTACGTTAGTGAATTAAGTCTGATCTCCTATCTTCCGGTCAACTCATTTAGACCCCATGGCTACTCACTCACGTGCATATCTTACCACTATTTTTCTCTACCCTCAACTCATTGCTTAATTTTCCATTGTTTTATTCGTATTTCTTCCGCAGCAGCCCTATATAAAGCCCTGTAATAGAGCGTATTTCTGATATATACTGCAATACGCAAAAAGTTTTCTTTAGACATCTGGAAATGATGACTTCAGTGGCACCCAGAGTTGAGAGCTTGGCAAGCAGTGGGATTCAATCAATCCCAAAGGAGTATATTAGGCCTCATGAAGAGCTTACAAGCATAGGTAACGTATTCGAAGAAGTGCAAAAGGAGGAAGGGCCTCAGGTTCCGACCATCGATTTAAAGGAAATCGAGTCGGAGAACAAGGAGGTGCGCGAGAGGTGTCGGCTGGAGTTGAAGAAAGCTGCCATGGATTGGGGCGTGATGCACCTTGTTAACCATGGAATCTCCGAGGAGCTCATGGATCGTGTCAGGGAAGTTGGGCAGAAATTCTTTCAACTCCCTATCGAGGAGAAAGAGAAGTATGCCAACGACCAGGGTTCCGGGATGATTCAGGGCTACGGCAGCAAGCTTGCTAACAATGCTAGTGGGCAGCTTGAATGGGAAGATTACTTCTTCCACCTTGTTTATCCTGAGGATAAGCGAGACTTGTCAATCTGGCCTAAAACCCCAACCGACTACACGTAAGTTTAGCTTGTTTACATTGTAAAATTGAACAATGATTCATCGTTAAGTTTGATGTTAATTGGTGAATGCATATGCAGTGAAGTTACAAGTGCATATGCACGGCAACTGAGAGGCCTAGCCAGCAAAATACTTTCGGCACTATCACTCTGCTTGGGATTGGAACAAGGAAGGCTAGAGAAGGAAGTTGGTGGCTTGGAACAGCTCCTCCTTCAAATGAAGATCAATTACTACCCCAAATGCCCTCAACCGGAACTCGCCCTCGGTGTCGAAGCTCACACGGATGTAAGTGCACTCACCTTCATTCTCCACAACATGGTTCCTGGCCTGCAACTCTTCTACCAAGGCAAGTGGGTGACCGCTAAATGTGTTCCCAACTCCATCATCATGCACATTGGAGACACCATTGAGATCCTCAGCAATGGCAAGTTCAAGAGCATTCTCCATAGGGGTCTGGTTAATAAGGAGAAGGTTAGGATCTCATGGGCAGTTTTCTGTGAACCTCCCAAGGATAAGATCATCCTCAAGCCACTCCCGGAGACGGTGTCCGAAACCGAGCCTCCATTGTTCCCTCCACGTACCTTTGCTCAGCATATCGAGCACAAGCTGTTCAGGAAGACCCAGGATGCTCTGTCTAAATGAGACCAATGTTTTATTTGCATTGTCGTGATATGCTGTTTCTAAATTCTGCTGATTTTCAGTCCTTGGCTTCTCCTTACCTGCTTTATTTGAATATGTTCAGCTCATGTTTGGGAAAATTTCTTTTATTAAAAATGGAAAGATTGAATTGAATACAAAGCTTCATCACCTTTATTAATAGCAGAGGTTGGTTACTGACAGATTAACCACCTTCGAATTACTTCTAAGTTCTAACTACTATTCAACTATCCCGATAGTATAGCCTATATAGGTATTAGGTACGTTCACGCATCCAATACACTTCCTTGTACTTTCTCTTCCAAAAAAGCTTTAGTTTGATGTCTGGAACATGGCTGAATTGTACTCAGCCATACACAACTTTTTTTCCGAACAAAATATAGATGGAGGTACACGGGATAGAAGTCATCTGCCCTTTTTCGGTGCCCCTATTTATGCCCTTACGCTCAAAATTAGGTTTAGGGTTTCTTGTTAGGGTTTAGGGAATTTAGAGTAGGGTGTATTTTTTAGGGTATAGAGTGTAGGGTTTAAGATTTTGAATTTAAGGTTAAGGCTTGAAATTTAATTTTGTAGTATTTTTTTAGTGTTGGGGCATAAGTAGGGGCACCGAAAAGGGGCAGAGGATTTTTATCTGAGGTAGACGTGCTTCATTTTTATATGGTGATACGCAAGATCAAATGTAACACCCCTTCCCAGTTTGGTTGAGAACCGGGTTGGATGGTGATACCGATGATCATTATAGTGATCTGTGCAATAAAATTTCATTTTTATACTCAACAATTAAAACAATAATATACAATAACCCATTACCATAATGCATCTTAGTCTAATTAATCCTTATGAAGCAATAATTAATCAAATAGGACTAATTCTTAACTATTATAAGTTTTAGAGATCAAACTGTAAATTTGATAAATTAAGGGTCCTTCGACGCAATTGATCATACTACATTGAAATTTACTACAATATTAATAAGCCTGTAAGATTTCATACAACCTAGAGTTCATTTACTCATTCAATTTAATCTTTCAAAATTCAATGACCAAATTGTGAACATTACAATTGTCAAATTATGCCTTTAACTAACTTAACTAACCCTGTATCGAAACACCTTAGGGCTGAAACGGGTGTACGATGGTCAAGCCATGTTGACTTTGCCCTTTAGACGTATCTATAGGGCAAGCCCTGTATTGGTACGAGTTGACTTCCTTTGACTTTGACCCATTTCGATACGCTATAGACCCGTATCGAAACAATGGATTCCAGTATCAAAATGTTCCAATACGACCTCAAACCGTATCGATACGCCCTGTTCTTAGAGTTCAATTTTGCTTAACAGTATCGATACACCATCACTCGTATCGATACAGTTTGACCTATAATGACAAATTTTTGCTAGTTTTTAATCGAATTGACCTACCAAACAATGTTCAAACGCAATGAAACTTTACAGACAACATTTCAATGATATAAACTACTAGCATGCCAACTTTCATGACCATACAAATATGTTTACTATGTTTTGACCTTTATGAGCTATATATGCAACTTTAGACCACTTTAAGCTAAAACAAAAGGCCATTTAGGGCCATCAACCACATTACACATAGGCATCTCACAAACATATCAAAATAGGCATAAAACAACTAGTTCGACTACTTTGTCACCTTCCTAGGACTTCATAAGGTCAAAATATATTACTCTAGGGCTTGTAGTGACTTGTCCTACCTTGACTAATCGATCTTCAACCACACGATCTTTCAATCTGAAATAGATGAGATGAGATACGTTAGGCATACATTGTCTAATGAGGTAGTCATAAACAATGTAAACAACAATGTAGTAAGTATTATATATGTGTTCTCATGCTCATCAATGTCAATACTATGCATCAATACACAATGTTTAACATATTAATTTCATCATTAACCCTTGGATTGAATCAAGATAGTGGATATGTGAATCTCTACGCCTCGCCAATATGACCAGTATCAATACACATCCCTTCACCTCGCCAAATCAATATAGGTCGTAGCCTTAGGACCATAGTCCACCCGTACACTAAGCTCATGAATTCTATGGCATGCCAATTGTATCCATTGTCCGTTCAAATCCAAGGTTTCAATGTCCGTATCCATATTCAGTGTTCAATGAGAATTTTGATGACCAATGACTTCAATATTATCAATAACAACCATGTTTCATTAACAATATGTCATGTTTCAATGTCCATGTCAATATCAATATCCAATGATTTCTTTACAATATTTCAATAACACTAATTATATCGATGACAATGCATAATAGCGATGGCAATAACTATGTCTGATATTCAATAACAACTTACTGACACTTACCAATGAATCCGACTAACAATCCAATGCAACTTCTTCAATAGTATTGTTAGCGATATGGTCGAAAATAACAACAAAAGATTCGGGAAGGCTCTTCGCCTAATCCCGAGACTCCGACTACACTCACCTTATTAATCCGATGCTCCTACGGCTCTCGAATGACAACTCCCTTGTTCCTAGCCCTTGGTGAATTTGATGGATGTTTCTTTTTGTTGTCTTGAGCCAGGAAATTAATAGGGAGATTGTTAGGATCGATAATACAATGTCAAAATCAATACAACAATATCAAAATCGATATTCGATTTCAATATAGAGAACAACGATGAAATATCCATGGATATCAAAAGCCTAGCTTAAGATTTAGTTCAACTCATCCATGGAATCTAAAAACCGATTGAGGAATATAGCTTACCCAATCGATAGCAATGATTCGATATCAATAAAACGAAGGAAAAATAAGGCTTAAAACCATCTCTAATGGAGGTGTATGCTTCAAGGAAGGAGATGATGAAGAAGGAGGTGTTTGCTTTCAATATTCTCAGGTAAGTCTCTTATTCCCTTTTGCATATCTATGATTTTCTTTTTATTAACCGATTACTTTTCTTCCCTTGAAGGAAAGCTCACAAATTTATTGAAGAAATGGCCATGCTGGTAGAATATTCACACCCGGGCCAACAAGGCCGGTTTCAGAATGGAGATGTAGGTTCTGCTATTTCACTTTTAACATTTATTGAAGAAAAACAGAAGGTGGTACAGTGAAGTTGTCGTATGAAAAGTTGGCCTTGCTTCAGTTTCTCGTTGCTGCTCGAACTATTCTCTTATTCAAATATGGCAACAATGGGGCTTGTAACCTCGTGTTGAACAGAAACCCACTTGAGAAGTCCTTGGGAAAATAGTATGCCGCTGGTGTTGTTTTGTCTGCCAAATGTAACCGAGTAAGTTTGCTTCTGGTTCACCTCTGTAAAAACAATCTTTTTGGGTCTAACCCTAACATCCACCCCCGTTGGCGCTAGGACTTGATAGGTGTAAGTTGAGCTTGCTGGCCCAACATTTGTCACCGTTCTCGTGTATATCTGATAACCACCAGAGTCCGCTAATGTTATAGAAAATGAAGGATAGTTTAGCTCAGCTTCAGCTATTTTCGGTTCATTGGAGCAGTTCACCGTTCGTTGAACAATGGTTCCTACCTCCTCGTCGGTGTAATTCAAGCCACATAAATAAGGGATGTAATCATCTGGTTTAATATCGTAGATGAGGCCGGGGTCGTTCGCTTTCGATGGGTTAACATGACCTGCACCAGTGCCAAAGATGTCCGCGGTAGTGTTTGTTTGGTCAACAATAGGGTTCCCTCCGAGGTTAACCAAGCTAGCTGTGGTCATTATTGCAGATTTGATAGCAGCTGGAGACCATTCTGGATGGGAGCCTTTGAGTAAAGCTGCAATTCCACTGAGATGTGGGCAGGACATTGAAGTGCCAGATATCATGTTAAATGTTGAGTTGGTATTTGTTTTGTTTTCCACTGAAACTGGCCATGCAGCTAAAATGCTCACACCAGGGCCAATGATATCTGGTTTCAAGATCCCAGAGCTCTGCATATTTGGGCCTCTTGAGGAGAAAGAAGTGACTTCAGGAGCCGATAGCCTTCCAAGTACTGTACCTTTGAACATGATAGTAGCAGTTGGGTTTGTTGTTGAGTTTATGTACTCTTGGATGCTCAAACCCGCCTTGTAACTCACATGGGTTGCCGGAAGTACGTGAGGATCCGCTAGGGTACTGAAGCCATTAAGTTCGTCGTTCATGAGGATCATGGCAGCTCCACCATTGTCTTTCACTTCTTGGCCTTTGTCAATTCTTGCTATATCACCACCTCGTTCACACAAAACCACTTTTCCTTTGACATCAACATCTTTCAATGATCCAGGGGCGCAAAATGCCGACGATGCATCGCCGTTTGCTCCTGAATACACAAGAGGCAGTAACGTTGAAGGGAAATCATTAGGCTGATAAAGGGATTCACCGTCGAAAGTTAAGCCATTCCCCAGCTTTGCTACTGCTGCTATGCTCCTATCAATGGTGCTTGCTCCGACGGTAAGAATCCATGGAGCCTCGTTTGATAAGGAACCATAGGAAGGGCCGCCATTTCCAGCGGAACAGCTCACAAATATACCCTTCTGAACAGCTGTAAATGCACCCAAAGCGATCGAGTCCATATAGAAGGGAACTGAACCACCACCTAGTGAGAGTGAGAGGACATCCACTCCATCCTCAACAGCAGCGTCCATTGCAGCCAATATTGCACTTTCAGAACACTCTGCTGCACATACTCTGTACATTGCCAAGTGAGCTAAAGGTGCCATGCCAACAGCTGTGCCATTGGCATTTCCAAAAACATTTGCACCATTCACAAAATTTCCACCAGCTGTGCTTGATGTGTGAGTGCCGTGACCATCCTCATCGGCCGGTTTCCCTATCTCACCTTCCACAAAACTTCTTGCACCAATCAGCTTGTTATTGCACCCCCCTGCAAATTCACATTTCCCCTTCCATCTCGCTGGCGGCGGTGGCATTCCTTCGTCACTGAATGAAGGGTGACCAGGGGTTACTCCGGTGTCTAAAACCCCAATTATGACTCCCTTACCATAGCTTGATTGGTTCCAAATTCCAAGATTCTGTTGCAACCCCAGAAAATCAGGACTGTGTGTTGTTTGTAAAAAATATACTCTTTCATACCTGACGGATATGACCCCATCCTTTCTTTTAATTGCTTCTGCTTCCTCAGTTGTTAGCTTTGCAGAAAATCCTGTAACCACATTTCGATACGAATGAACCATCCGTGTTTGCTGACCGGAGACAGTGACCGGAAGGAATGATTTATACCAACCATCATAGTCCATTGCTTGTGCAAATACTCCATCCGGTTTCCTAAGATGAACAATGTATGTTGACAAGCTAACTTCCCCTTCCTCAGCAACAGTTGAAGGAACAATAAACATGAAAACAAGAGTAACTAAACAAAAACAAATGACATCTATTTTTGGCAGCTGCTTAATACTTCTCTTCATATTGGTCAAAGGAATGGAGAATAATACTAATGTTTTGAATTACTTTTCTGCACGCATATCCTTATATAGATAGTTCCTCTAAACTATTTCTTCAGATTATCGAGTTCGGGAACTTGGTATTCGCCGCTGCTGTATCCAGTTGAAAACAAAGTATTGATGCAGCTTATGTATGACAGATATGTTTGTAACTTTGGGAACTGCTCCGGAAAATTCGGGTCACAATCTCCGACATAATTCTTTGAGGATGGATTGCTCGATGAAACTGAAAAAGCATGATCATGGCAAACGATGAAAGACATTGACTTCAGACAAGGAGCAGATTGACAATGTCTAAGGAGTTGATTTCGATAAAATATTTACATTTACTATGATCTAGGATGTATACATTATATGATTTGCATGTAAATTATCGCCAAGTATTAAAATAAAATTCCGACTTATGAGATACAAAGGAGAATTATGAAGATTTTTCTAAATATCTGCATAACCAAGTAAGGGGGAAAAATTCTATATTCCTCTTTGGCGTCTCTACTTGTGTCTAATACTAAATAATGAAATTTTGAACTATAACTTTAAACTCTATACCTTTAAAATACACTAAACCCAATACTCTAAACCTTAAGCCCTAACTTTAAATCTTAATATTACACTCTAAACTTATTTTTTAATAATAGAAAATAAATAGGAAACTTTCAGTGAGAAAATTACTAGTGGTTACAGTGAGGATGATGAAACAAGAAACCAAAACTTCTGTTGATTTTTGTTTCATTTTCAGTTTCTCGCATGATTGTTGCAAGTAATGATTGAACATACATATAGGAAAAAGATTTTTTTTAAATGCAAAATGATTACACTCCAATACAAATAAATCAAATATTATACGGGAAAATATCAAATGTAGTGGCTGTAAAAATGAAAAATTGTCGCAAGTGGTTTAATATTAGGGTTTATGAATTTAATTATATATGTTTAAAATTTAAGAGTTATTATTAGAATTTATAGTTTAGGGTTAGAATTTAGAGTTTATAAGTTAGGTTTTAGGTTTAGGGTAATATGGTTAGGTATTAAGTTTAACCTATAGACCCTAAATTTTAACTCTAAAACTTAAATTCTAACCACACCCCTAAGTTCAAAACTTACACTTAAACCCCTAAAGATTAGACCCTAAACAAAATCCTAAAACCCTAAAACTAAGGTACTTGTACAAACCAAGTTTCCACAAGCGCTTGTGCATGAAATTTTTAAATAAAATTAAAGAAAAAACATTCGACTCACGATTTAAAATCCAAAATGGAGTTACAATACAAACATAGGGTCCTACGAATACATAGCTCAATATAATCTAAGTATTGTACTCGACTCAAGTCGATGCTGAAATCCTACTTCGATGGTGCTCCAACAATGCACGCCAACTACTAATCTACGAACGGAAACAATAATTCCGAATGTTGAGCTAACGAAGCTCAGTGGATACACTAGCACTCAACCATACTTCATGCAAATCATAAATATGAGCCTGTAGCTAAAGATGATATCATGACAATACAATAACATAGGGCGTTACCCCTAGCCACCTAAACACATAAAAACAACAAGGATGCATTAATCTCACAAAACACATATGCATCATACGAAACAAACCTGGAGTGAGGCTCGGTGTCACACAACCTCGAAAACGTACACTTCTACTTAGAATCTCTCATCGGGTATCTTCGGATGAGGCCCGATGTCACACAACCTTAGGAACATACATCCGAAATCTCATCTCTTGGTGTTGCAACACGCTCTCTGGGTATCCGGAACCTATCAACCAAGGTGACTCTACCACACAGGTGCCCTTACGTGGCACACAACATTATTTGATCCACCAAGGATCCTTTTTGTTGCTATTACAATCAAGTCACCCAACTTTTACCAAGTTATTATATATTATGCTCATATATGTAGACCTGGCAAACTTGACCCGAGACCCGAAACCCGAACCGAATTACCCGAACCGAAACCCGATTTTGACCCGAACATGATGATCCGAAGTTGACCCGAAACCCGAAATAAACCGAACCGAAATTTTTTGTTGAACCGAAATGGACCCGAACCGAAATGGACCCGAACCGAATGGACCCGAACCGATTTGACCCGAACCGAAAGCTGAACCGAAAGCTGAACCGAATATCGACTCGATTTTAACCCGATTTTAACCCGAATATCTATTTTAACAATATAATAAATAATAAAAAGAAGTATGTTCTATTATCTTTTTATACTATATCATGGAAGAGATTGTTCCTCTTGTCAAAGTTGTGGTATAATAACATTTTATGTTATTTTACGTTTCAATATTAATTAAATAAACTAATTTTTAAATTTAGAGCTTCAATGTACTATTTTCCTCCGAATATCGATTTTAACCCGAACCGTGGGAATACTTGTGACTAAATTAAATTAAACTAAAACTTAAAGTTGACTAAAATGTAACATTTTAAATACAATGTGACCTAAAAAGTGATTAATCTCTAGCTTAAAAAATTGGTGGCTTATTTCCCTCCAAAATTTTGTCTTTTCTCTCTCTATTTTTTCTAATTGTCTTTTTCTTTTTTTTTTCAATCTAGCTTAAAAAATTGGTGGCTTATTTCCCTACAAATTTTTGTCTTCTTCCCTCTTTATTTTTACCAATTGTCTTTCTCTTTTTTCTTTTTTTTTAAATTTAATTGAGTTTTAATTTAGATTAATTTAATTGAAGTTTCACATTTAGTTTTAGAATTATTTTAATTATGTCCGTAATTTATGCTTTTAGATTTTAGTTAGATCAATTAGATCCTAAGTTTAATAAATTAATTCATTTCAGAAATTATTATTATTATTATTATTATTATTATTATTATTATTATTATTATTATTATTATTATTATTATTATTATTATTATTATTATTATTATTATTATTATTATTATTATTATTATTATTATTATTACATATAATAAACTTTGATTTAATATAATTATACAAAAAAATTTGATATGGATACATGAAGCTTTGATTTAAATATTTAATCAAATTCAAATGCATAGATTAACAAGTTGAATCAGAATTAATCTCATACATCAATAACTCTAAACTAAACCATAAATACTAAACCTCAAACCTTTAACCCAACTCAAATCGAATTGACTAGAAAATTTAAATGTTGAGCCGACCCGAAAGCGACCCGAACGACCCGATTTTGACCCGAACCGAAAGCGACCGATCCGATATTGACCCGACCCGAAAACAACCGATCTGATTTTGACCCGATCCAATACCTGAACCGAATCCGACTCAACACAAACCCGAATTAGACACGAACCCGAACCGAACTGACCCGAACCGAATCTAAACCGATTCTAGATAGATCCGAAATGACCCGAACCGAACCCGAACCGAATGACCCGATTGCCACCTCTACATATATGTGAGGTTTAAATCTCAGTTTCTCAGTTTTATTATTTGTTTTATTAAATTAGGAGCCCATTGGGCCATAGTCCTCGAATTTTAGGCCCCTCAAACTCAAAACGTATATTTCGGGCAGATTGCCCAATGGGTACCGGTATGGGCCCTCGCATACCGGTACGGTACCCCATTGGGTACCGGTACACACATGCGTACCGATACGAGTTGAGCTCACTAGAATTTCTTCCAGCCTACGTGTATCGATACGAGTCGACTTATATTGATATCTCTTTAAAAGGCGTATCGGTACATGTTGAACATCGTACTAGTATCCCCTTCATAGTTCATATTAATGGAACAGTGTTCTTAAACCAAAAACACTAGGGTATCGGTACTGCCTCCTCGCGTACCGATATTGAAGCCCATAAATGGCGTCCTAAGCTCGAGAAATTACTTCCCAAGCAACCAAAACACAACCCATTAGCCACATAACTCGATCCTACATCTTATGGGAGTGTTTAAGTTGGTTTGCTACCATTTTTACAAGTTATTAACATAAAATTTGAGTTTTACCATTAATGAGGTTCTTAAGCATTCAAACACCCAAAAAACAACCAATCACGCCAACTCAAGCAAACAAAGCATCATCCTTAGGATGTGCATGAAATAAAGGAGTTGGTAGTGTACTAACCTTCTACCAAATCTGGAAATAAAGTCCTCAAGCTCAAACTTCAAGCTTTCTCCTTTCCTTACTCTTTAAAAGGTCCTTCAAACTCTTTCACTACACAAGGAGTTGCAAATTCGGATTACAACCTTGAAGGAGATAAGGAACCAACTAAAACTTACACTTAGGGCTATGAAACGAGATTAAAACTACCATTAACCCATTTCTCCCAACCCCCCCCCCCCCACTAAACCCAATAACACATTTCTCCACCATTTCTAAATATCCTTACCTTGATTCGTAGATCCTCAAACGATGGTTACAACTCTCTTAACAACAAATTCAGGATTTTAACTTAAAATGATAAAGATCCCACCTTTAACTTTGAGCTCTCAAGGAAAGATGAAGGAAAAAGGTGAAGAGAATGAAGAGAAGACAAGGGTGATATCATCCTTTTACAATTTTGCAGTCACCATAAAACCTAATCCTTTTTCCTTTCAAAGCTGGGGTAATTTATCCATTTACCCTTCTATCACCAACCTAACTCACTTGATAGCCCAAATATCCAAGCTCAATACCAAAGAAGGTCCAAATAGGCTCCAAAACTTTGGCCCAATGCCCAATCCGACATGCTCGGGCGAAACGACTCACTAATCTCAAAATCCGGGTCATTAAAACTCTCCCCTTTAAAGAAAATTTCATCCTCGAAATTTACCTAATGGAAAAAGATGAGGGTAAAGCAACCTCATGTCCTCCTCGGTCTCCCACGTAGCCTCCTCGACTCTGTGGTTCCTCCACAACTTATTTACTAAAGGTATACACTTGTTGCACAACTCCTTGACTTCTTTAGCCAAAACTATTACAAGCTATTTCTCATAAGTTAAATCGTTATTGATCATAATCTTGTCAAGCGGGATAACATGCGAAGGATCGGAACGATAGCATCTCAACATAGACACATGAAACACATTATGAATGTGTGCCATCTATGGAGGCAAGGCTAACCGATAAGCCACGAGCCCAACTCTCTCTAGGATCTCATATGGTCCAGTAAACTTCGGGCTCAACTTGCCCTTCCGCCCAAAGCGGATTATTCTTTTCCACGGTGACACCTTAAGGAACACCTTGTCGCCAACCTCATACTCGATGTACTTACGCTTTCGATCCGCATAAGCTTTTTGACGATCAAAGGTCGATTGCAATCTTTCCTTGATGATCTGAACCTTCTCCTCGATTTGCCTAATCAAATCTGACCCCACAATTCTTCTCTCATTGAGCTCGGACCAACACAAGGGTGTTCTACACTTAAGTCCATACACGGCCTCAAAAGGAGTCATCTTGATGCTCGATTGGAATCTGTTGTTATAGGCAAAATCAACAAGCGACAGTTGCTCTTCCCAACTTTTCTCGAAATCAATGATACTACACCAAATCATGTCCTCCAAAATTCGAATGACTCATTCAGACTAACCATTAGTTTGAGGATGAAAAGTAGTGCTGAAATGTAACTTGGTATCCAAAGCCTCGTGCATCTTCTTTCACAACCTTGTCATGAATCATGAATCTCTATCTAATATGATCGATGATGGCACTCCATGTAAACTCACAATCTCTTGGATGTACAACCTCGCTAAACCTCTCAAGGGTGAAATCCATCCTCACAGGTAAGAAATGAGCAAATTTGGTCAACTGATCTACTATCACCCATATAGTATCATGCTTCCTTTGAGTCAATGGCAAACCCGTCACAAAATCCATGGTCACATGATCTGACTTCCATTATGGAATCTAGATAGGTTGAAGCAAGCCCCAAGGAACTTGTTGTTCGGCCTTAACTTGCTGACAAGCTAATCATATAGTCACAAACTCGGATACATCTATTTTCATACTAGGTCACCAACTCTTCGTCTAACACTTGTATTCTTTTGATCTCTTGCACTAAGGTAGGATCCACACAAAGCTCGACTAACAAGCCACCATCCTCGGTTATCCTAAACCGGGCAAATATAACCTTTAAGTTCGACATAGACTTTTGAATCAAAACATCAACCACTATATTAGCTTTACCAGGATTGTAGAACTAATGTTTTGATATAATAATTGAAAAATGTTTTGGACTGATTTAAAAAGTATTTAAAACATTCACAAAGTCCAAACAACTTGAAATAATGTCTAAGATGATACTCTATGATACAATCATAATCTTTTAGCAGCTAAATCCATCGTCTTTACCTCAAATTCAACTCCTTCTGGGTGAGAAGATACTTCAAAATCTTATGATCGGTGTAGATATAACACTTTTCTCCATACAAATAGTGCCTCCAAATCTTCAATGCAAAGATGACCGCGACAAGTAGGGGTGAGCAATGAAACCGAGAAAATCGAAAATCCGATTTGAATAGAGCTATGCGGTTTAGTTTAGTTCGAATTTGCATTTTTCAGTTCGATTTAAAAATCAAGTTTCTTAATTCGTTTCGGTTTTGGGTTTTCAATATGGAACCCGTTTATTCCATATCAACCCGAATTAAAAAACATTATACCAAATCAAATATATTTTAATGATAGTCTCTTAAATATTTGGATTTGTTTTTAAGATAGTTTCGTGAAATATTTAGAAATGTTTTTATAATATTAAGTTTGAATACAATATTTCAAATTGGAATATATTTTTATAATATTTATTATTCATGTTTTTTATGATGTTGAATATTTGAGTTTGAGTTTAATCAAACAATATATTAGATTGAATATTTGTGTTCTAAGTTGGTTGATCGGTGTGAAAACATCACATTATTAGTGCAAGCTACACTATCGATGCAAGAATAGAAACAAGGAAATCTTGTTTGAATATCAATCCCATGAAGATGGTGTATTACGCTTATACTTATGTAACTACAATACAATACTGTAAGAGTGGTAGTTGTGGGTGCAATGGTGGTTGCAATAACATGATAAATAGATGAATAAATGATTAATTGTGGTAGCAATAATAGAGTATACTAAAAGATATAGAAGTATGAGAATAAAGCTTGGATCTCCCTGGTTCAGCCCGACAAAAAGATCAAGAACACTTCGAAGGAAAATATGATTTTATCATTGATAAGGTGGTCAGCTTGAGTATTAGCTTCCATTTAACCTTCAACCATAGACTTAGGGATGTAGATCGGCTTCAACTTTCATCGTAAGTCGACACAATAGCCTTTCGATCAAGTGTACCAACTTTCGTTATAAAACTCATTAATTTGACTTGTCACTACATCCCTCGATGTTAGTGGCTAGTTTAACACTATCATGCAAAACGTAAATTATATCCAATAATTAAAGCTTAAAAAAAACTAACACAAAAATATATTAAACTGAAGAAACAATTTAAACCAACTCATAAAGCTCTAGAAAATTAAACCATTGTCAAGATGAGCACAAAATACAAAGAAAATTTAAAAAAAATCAAAATATATAAGAGTTTAAGAAGATAATAATATATTTCCTCGATTAAGCACTTGAATCCTCATTTCCTTGGATAGATATGTCTAACTTCACCTCGAATCTCCAAAAATAAGCTTAAGCCGCCATGGGTGGAGAGAGAAAGCTCGAAGGTTGAAGATAAAATGAAAAATAGAAATAGTGTGACTCTCTCTCTTCTCTAAAATAGTCCTTTTATAGGCCACTCAAGAAAGGACACATGTCCTGTAGGTTATTTGCGTGCCCAGAGCCGTACAAAATTTGTTATAACAAATCGGACAGCTAGAAGAATCATCCTTATCCTTAAGCAGACTAGACAGCTAGCAGATGTAGTGTCGAACTGGCTGAAGTGGTGAAAACTTCCTATGCATGAACATTAATAATGTAGCGACAATGAGGCAAAATAGACAAAAATATACAAAACATGAGCCACTAGAACTATGTTGGGAAAAATGCAGAAATAGACATGAAAATGCAGAAATAGTTGAACACTAATGTGGGGACAATTAGACCTATAAATCCAAAGAAAATATAAGCTCTTTAAAGAGCTATCATTGGTGATATGGAATCATTGTATGGATATTAATTAAATGAATATTTTTTGTGATTTAATTTTTAAATATGTTGTCTATTTTGTAATCAGTGTTATTTTTTAATTCATTCTTATTTAAAATCTTAGATTTCTCAATGACTCAAGACTTATATTTTTTTTTGTTCTTAATGACACATTAATTGAATGAACACATTAAAACTGCGATTTTTAACCGTACTGAACCACGACTATCATGAGTCACTTAATTGATGAGATCTGGACGCCCGAGACGTGTTACAACACCATGCTATGCAATGAACTCCTAGATGTTGTGTGACCCAGGCCACAATCGAAGAGACTTGTAGAGGGATTCTGAGTATGAATGTATGTCTTGATGTTGTGTGACCCATGCCTTACTCAAGATTTGTGGATTAGTTGTTATGATGTGATTGATGATGGCATGATATGTTTGGTTGATGTAAGCATGTGTTTAGGCCACTAGAGTAACGCCATGTATTTTTATATTTTCATGTCATCTTCTCTAACTATATGCTTATGTTTATGATATGCACGAAGCATAGTAGAGTAGAGGTGTATCCATTGAGCTTTATAAGCTCAGCGTTCGAAATTGTTGTTTCTATTCTGCAGGATTCCAGATTGTTACGTTGAATTAAAGGAGCCCCATCGAAGTAGGACTTCAGCTCATCGACGTGTTCAATAATACAATACATAGATATGTCGGGCAATGTATTCATAAGACCCTTGATTTTATGTCTGTAACTCTTATTTTGAATTTGATTGATCATGTCGAATGTTTTAATTACCTTGTAAACGATTTAACTATTTCTTATCGTTTAATTTGAAACGTTTGAATGGATTTTATGGAAACTGTAATACTCGAATTTTACCCGGTATACCCATATATATATATAATATTTTCACTGAAAATAAAACAAAAATATATAAAAATAAATAATAAGCCCATATTATATATCCAATAAAATTTATCATTCTTTTATTATTAATTTTAATTTTAATTTTTTTAAAAAAATATTTTTATAATTTGAAAAATAAATCTTAATTTCCATATATTTTTAGATTTTTCAAAACTTAACTTAAAAATATTAAAAAATTATCAAAAATAAAATTTTAATGTGAAGGACCAAATGCACCAATATTTTTAATTTAATGTCTCTTTTTTAAGGGTAAATATCACCACTAGTCACTAAACTATTCTCACTTCCTTGTTTTGGTCATCAAATTATTATTTTTGGCAAAATTGTCACTAATGTTACGTTTTTTTCTATTCAGATCACATGCCGTTAAAAAAACTCACGGATAAACAGAAAAACGAGAATAGTTTAGTGACCAAAATAGAAAAGAAACAACAGATTAGTGACCAAAATAGAAAAAAAAGTAACATTACTACATTAGTGATTAAAATAAAAAAAATATAACGTTAATGATATTTTGTATAAAATAATAGTCTGATGACTAAAACAAGAAAGCGATAATTGTTTAATGACCATGGTGATGTTTACTTTTTTTGAAATCGAAGTTAAAGGGTTTAAGGTGGCTAACGACTTATTGATCAATTTATAATAAAATTAAAAGTTTAATAATTAATTTGTTATTATCGATAGTTTGGTGGTAAAATGTTTTAATATAATTCAGAATACTTTTTATCCAATTAGGTATTAAAACTAGTGAAGGAGAGACCCCCAAAAAAACTAGGGAAAATTAAAAACGCGGCCAGAAGCGGTGCTTCCCAGTCGTCAGCTCTTTCTTTGGTTTGCAGAGAATTTCTCTTGTCGCTCAAGCATTTCTTTGTTTGCAATTCAGGTAAGAATTATTCTTTATTATTTAGCTTTATGTGTATTTCATTAAATTGTGAGCAAAGATCAGTTTTTTGTGCTCCTCACTGTTGCTTTGTGCTCTGGGTATTTCTTTTTAATGAAATTTTTGATAGAAATGTTCTATAAGATAGGAATTGAGCTTCTTGACAGAAAATAAGACCAGTTTTGTCCTCTTAGAATAATTCAATGGGTATAAGTTGTTTTGGGGTTTTCCAGTTGGAATTGGTAATGATTTGGTTGCTTAATTTGGAGTTATTGAGGATAGATGATTGATGTTTCTGCAGCAAAATGATGGGTTTTTTGTTGTCGACACAAATTGGTGGTGCTGTTGATTTTTGGGATAAGGAAGCATTGCTTGCATGTTGCATTGTGAGATATCGAGTCTTTACTTCATCAAAAATGAGTGTTTCTAAGAAGTACTCCTGGTTTTGACTATATCGTTGTATGTATAATTCGTATTGGCCAAGTTCTATGTAGATTTTTTAGCTATACATTCTTCAACTTTAGAGGTATTAAAGCATTCATGGCTGAAATTTCATGTTAAAATGTTGTTTGAGCAATTCTATTTCTCTTTTGATGCTCACAATTCATATGTCCTGTTGTCTTATTATCTTAGATTGTTTTAGAAGTTCTTGTTTTTTCGAAATTTTTGTTGGAATTTGAAGATTCTTGTGATTGTGAGACAATTCTTATTTTAGTTACAGAGAAATGGATGATAAATTTGCTCAAGAGCTCTATTCAGAAAGTTTGCAGCTATCCAACTTACAACTAGGCCATTCTTCAACTACCTATGGTAATTAGTTAATCCTACCAATTCCGTGGGTACCAAAAGTTTTACGTTATTTAGCATTACTGTGTTTTTCTTTTTATGTTTTCAGGTTTCAACGAGACGGACATTCAGGCTGATGATGGATCTTTATGGGGTGATGGTTCTGATGACGAATTGGATAAAAGATCTGATTTAGATCGCGAATGGCAGAGAAGGCGTGACCAATTCCACACGGTACCTGGCAAATTTTGATTTTCCTTTTTAAGTTCATTTGTTTAGTAATTGATGTCAGTTTTCTGTTGAGAATTTGTAGATTGGTTATCGTGATGGCCTGATAGCAGGGAAAGAAGCTTCTGCACAAGAAGGTTTTAATATTGGCTTTAAGCAATCAATTCCCGTAGGGTACAACTGGGGCATTACAAGAGGTGTTACCAGGTACAATGAAGAAGAGAATTTCTTTTCTTTTCTTTTCTTTTTGCATGTCTACAACCCATTGCTTATACATTTTCTGCACGACGTTATTTTTCTGTACGCGTGTTCTTGCCTTTAAAAGTGCACTGGCTTGTGTTCCGGACGAGTTGAGGGAGAGATTGATTGAAACACAAGAACAAAGAGATAAATTCCGGGAGTTATATGGATCTGTGAATTCACTTTCTGCTTCAGATGCGCTTAAGTTGTTCCATGATGATATTTTGACAAAGGAAGCTCAAGCTGCGGAACAAAGCAAGTCTGAAGAGGCTACTGTTAGTGTAGGTGGTGCGCAAGAGCAAAGCTCAAATTCTGCTAGTTTGGGAACTTACACTGCAAAGCTCCAATCACTTATTCTTGACACACCCGAAATCCAAGTTCAATTCTTTCATCAAGAAGTTTCAAGTCCTTATCTTTGTTGAAAGCTGAATGCGCCGCAAAACTCAAAACTAGAACAAGTAGAGTGTTAATTAGTTAAGTGTTTAGTACTTTGTTACTTGTATAGTAACATATAGGTGAGGTTGACAATTTATGGCCCATGCAGTTGCTAATAGATCTGTACAAATATAAAAGATCAAAGTTTCACCTCAGTTGGACACATTTTACTGTTTTTCTCTTAATAAGATGATAATCCTGGACCCAAGGAAAATGATATAGCTGATAATGATTATATAATGGAACCTTCCTTGTTGCTTATTAATGTTCAAATACTCTGTAAAAAGTGAAAATCCACGTTCCTTCTCTTGTTTGTGAATCCTAATAAATTATTGTACGGCTGTAGTAGCGCAACACCATTTGAAACAATAATGAAAAACATTTGATGGTAATGAAATCACAATTTAGAAGAGAAAAGTGTCAAATGAGAGCTTTTAACCATACGTTTTAAAGTTTATTGACACAAATTCTAATAGTTGAATTAGACACTCATCGCTCTGACGTATAATTAAGGGGAAATTGCAAAAGGAATTAACCTGGAATACAAAAACTATCAATTACAAGTTTGAATGGGTCGTCCATAAGTTAAATTGGATGAAGTTTTACGCTATATAAATGATCTTTTAACTCCTTTTATATAGAGATTATATTTTGATACACAAGTTGTTATACAACCCTTCATATATAAGCTATAAAATTTAAAACCTAAATCTCTAATCCTAACACCCTAAAACATAAACCTTAAACTTTAAATTTTAACCATAAACCTTAAATTCTACACACTAAATCATAAACTCTAATCTAAATCCCTAAACCCTAAATTTGAAAGACTTGTATAAACTAAAATTTACACAAACTTGTGCATCAAAGTATTTTCATTTAAATAAACCTTCTCTTTTCCTTTAGTCTTAGAGGACTCTCCAAGCTCTCTTAATTCTTAAACTAAATAAAAAAAAGGGTAAACTACACTGGTAGTCACCGAACTTTTAGGGTGCTTTCAATAAGGTCATTGAACTTTTAAAACTTTCATTATAGTCACCAAACTTTTAATTCGCTTTCAATGTAACACCCCGGTTTAGGGGTCGGGTGAAAATAATATTAAAATATTGTTTCGGGTTTCGGTTTTAAAAGTTAAAATAATAAAATATTATTTTGAGCTTTAGATATTCGAATCAAAAATTTTATGTTTGATCAAAATTGTTTTGGGAATTAAATCCCATGGATTTTATGATAAAGGAGAATTTGCCATCTTATTAATGGAAAGATGGTAATTATGAGAGCCTTCAAATATAAAATCCCTTTATGTTAAAATAAGCCTTGTCATCTTCTTCTCCACCCTTGTTTTCCCCATTTCCACCACAAGAAGAGAGTTTCTCTTCATTTCACCATTTCAACTCTTTCAACTTCATCTTTGGAGCTTTTTAAAAGGTAATTGTGTTTTTGACTTAGCCTTGTCTTCCTCTTCATGTTGGTACCAATATTTCTCATTATTGTTCATGATTTTGAAATTGGAAGTTTTAGGGTTTTGTTTAAAAATGAGAACTTTATGGTCTTTAACATAAGCTATTGATTTATTATTGTTATATATGTTGATTACTACCCATAAGGTCCAACATAGTTAATTTTTACATGGTTTTAAGTGGAATCCCGAATTTAGGTTTTAATGGGTTTTTTGGAGGGTTTTGGGTGAGTTTTGGGGGTTGTTTTAGGTGGGAATTGATAGACCAATGGTAGTACTATGGTTAGGGGTTGATTTGGGATCAATTGTGGGTGCAATGTATATTGGAAACATGGTTTTTGGACATGGTTTTGGGGCTGCCTGAGTTGGCTAAAAATGGGACTTGTTCATAGCTTGCAACATGGTAAATTGAAATTGAATTGTGTTCTGGGTTGGTCTTTTGATGTTGGGCTGATTTGGAATTGTTTGAAATGTGTTTGAGGTTGTTTAGAAGCGGGAATTTGTGTTGGAGAAGCTTCGGGAAGAAATCCGGGATTTGTGAGAGTGGTTGCTTGCTTGGCTTGGAGCTTGGAAGCTTAGGTGAGTGGTTAAAATGTTTTAAATGGCTTTGATCAATTGGTTCAAGCATATGAATGTGGAAATGTTTTCAAGAATCGTTTTGGTTCAAGGTTAGTTTTGAAAGAGTTTAGTTGGGCTTGAAAAAGTCAATTTTAAATTCAAGAGTAAGTTGATGAGAATCGCCTCTTTAATTTCCCCTTTTTCCGTTTGTTTTCATTACTTGTGATGATGGTTTGTTAAGCATGAAATTTAAATACTTTGAGTAGAAGCATGTTGCTTATTACTATATCGTTAATGATGTATGATGGTAATAATGGTGACGTTGTTATACCTTGTAAGATGTGTGTAAGTTGGTGCAGGTTGTGCACGAAAATGGTGAGTAAGACCATTTGCGATTGGTAAGATTGTAAGTAGTAAGTGATGCCTAATTGTGGATATTGTTACATCTTGTTTTGGTTGTGCATGATATAGTGAGTACATGTCGCATGATAGTGATTGTATATCGTGTTGCATGGTTGGTGTCGAACCTCACGTGATGGTTGTCGTTGCTCCGGTGATGTGTAGTCCCGCCGGTAGCGAGTGGTATAAGACTTCGGTGATGTGTAGTCTCGCCGGTAGTGACTAGTAGAAGAGTACTTTGATGTGTAGTCCCATTGAAAAACTACTAGTCGAAACGGTGATGTGTAGTCCCACCGTGTGTGTTTTGGTTATGCTCGTGCATGCCATGTGTTGCTCATGTTGTATCTCACTATATCATTCCTTTTTATGATTTTGCTTTAATTTATGATCATGCATTTATGTATACCATGAAGTGTAATGCCACGATAAATGCCTATATTGTTGACCTTTGGTTGAACTTGTATGTTAGTAAAAGGATTAGGTCGTTGGATGATTTGTATGCGTTGACCTTTATTTTAAAGAAAGCTTTGAACCCTGCATTGTCGTAGTTATGTTTTAGAGCTCCGCTCACTAAGCTTCATGCTTACGCTCTCCCTTTTCCGACAATGCAGATCTTTAGCTTGGAGTTAGCAAAGAGCAAGAAAAGGGCGTCCAAGCGTGTGGTAGTTTGCTCAAGTATGGTTTATTAAATAATGTAGTAGTCTAGCAATGGGAAATGCTACGTGTTTTAGGAGCTTGTATCTAGACTCCTTTGTGTTGGCTTTAGGTTGTTAATGCCTTATGTTGATGGATTTGTAAACCATGTTTATGTTGATGCCTAAGTGTTTGTTTGGGAGGCTTATAGTCATGTCTTTTGGATGCTTGTGTTGCTTTGGTATGGGATGTCATGCTTGGCTTGTAAAATCATGCTTAGATTGCCCTATATGAATGTTTTGTGTTTGGTTGCTAAGGCACGAATCTCATGTATGCTTGTATGCCTTCTTTGCATGAAATATTTGAATTGCATGGTCCTTGTTAGATTCAATGTCTCGTATGCTAATCCTTGGCTGTATCTTCGATGTATGAATGTTGTATGAGCTTAGGGAAGTCCACAAATGCATCTAGAGTCTTGTTTGAGGTCACCAAGTTGGAATTGGTGGAATTGCAGCGCAGGGCGTATCGATACGCCTGAGGGCCGTATCGATACGGCCTTGCCCAAAGGCCACGAATTTTGCCTGGCGTACCGATACCCTAAGGGTATCGATACCCTCCAAAGTTACTGGAATTTGGAGAAGTTGGAACGAGTAGTGCGTACCGATACGGGGTTCCCGAGTATCGATACGGGTCTACTCCGTTGACCAAGAAGGTTTGACCGAGAAGGACGTATCGATACGCTCAAGGGTTGTATCGATACGGTCTTCCCGGAGTCGACTCTTTGGGTTGACCTGGTCAGGGCGTATCGATACCCCTAGTTAGGGTACCGATACGGTTTGCCCTGTAAGCTTAAAAATGGACTAGTATGTATGGTCGGGGTTCGAATGTGATCTTTCTTTGGATGCTTTCCGCTGTTGTGAATCACTTATGACTTAATGTTCCTCTAGACAAGATTAAATTAAAAAGAAAAAAAAATAGGGTTGCTAACCGAGGGGAACCTTAACGGGCTTCACTCGGTTTTCCCCGTGTGGCCCACTCGGATCGGTCATCCAGCCAGACCGGGACGAGGGGGTTACATTCAATAAGGTCACTGCCGTCAACCACTGTTAAAGAAGCTGACATGACATGTTAAATTTAAGGGTAAAATACATTGTTAGTCACTAAACTTTTAAGAGGCTTTCAATATGGTCACCAAACTTTTAAAACTTTCATTACCATCACTCAACTTTTAATTCGCTTTCATTACCGTTAAAAAAGTTGATGTGACACGTTAAGTTTAAAAATAAACTTTTTCCCACTCTATTTTATCCTCATGTCTTATTTTCTTCCATCCAAACATGTCTATCTTTTAGATACATTAATATTTTTTTTGAACTCCTCATTATCAAGTGCATGACTCAGTAAATGTCGGGCCTGAAGCATAAAGAGGATTTTTATGAGCAAAATTTTAGTTATTTCTTTATCATTCCATCATCGGATGTCTCCCAATATTTTTCTTGTTCTCACACATGTCGCATGCATGTCTAGATACATTAATATTTTCCTTGATGTGTTACTAGAGAAGTAACGACCTTCACCAAAAAATTACAATTTGATTCATATGGAAGAAAGAGACATGCTTGGATGGAAGAAAATAAGAGGGGAGAGAAAATATGGTGGGAAAACGTTTATTTTTATACTTAACGTGTCACATCAGCTTTTTTTTAACGGTAATGAAAGCGAATTAAAAGTTGAGTGATAGTAATGAAAGTTTTAAAAGTTCGGTGACCATATTGAAAGCCTCTTAAAAGTTCAGTGACTAACAATGTATTTTACCCTTAAATTTAACATGCCGCGTCAATTTTTTAACGGTGGTTGACGGCAGTGACCTTATTGAAAGCGAATTAAAAGTTGGGTGATTGTAATGAAAGTTTTAAAAGTTCGGTGACCTTATTGAAAGCGCCCTAAAAGTTCAGTGACTACCAGTGTAGTTTACCCTAAAAAAATATTTAAAATGCTTTCCCGAGGATTATAATGCAAAAAATGAATTTAGAAATAGAAAGAGAATGAGAAATGGATTGAAAAAGATCTTCCTTTCTTAAACCCACAAACCCTGTTTTGCTAAAATCCCCATGTGTTTGGTTAGTTGGATCCATATGGTACACTAGCATAAATAAATTTAAATAAATATTATACATATATATATTAAAAAAATCTAAGTATTTATCAATATGAATTGCACAATTTATTTGCCTTTGTGATAACCGAATGGAATTGATGAAGTTTCAATTACAAAGTTTTAACAAATTAATTCTTAATTCTTAATGCTTGATGCTATTATGATTTCAAATGAATGTTTTAAGTTAACTTGTACCGTATAGTATTATGTTTACGAACATAGTAGCATGAAATAAGTTAGCACGGTGCTTAATAAAACTTGATGATAGAATTCCTTAAAATCAATTTGTTAGTCGTTTATGACATCAAACTCTTTTGTAATCCAATTGTAACATTGCTCGGAGGGAGAACAAAACTCGTCTCGATTCGAAAAAAATCAAATTTTTTTACTCAACTCAAAATTTTTACACCACACCAGACTTGTTCTATGGCGGCGCTATTCGTGGCGTTTTCGAAACAAACGCCACCAAATTTTCACTTATAACGGCGTTTTTGAAACAAACGCCACAAAATGGGAACAATGGCGGCGTTTTTATAACAAACGCCGCAATAGGGGACATATAGTGGCGTTTTTTAAAATAAACGTCGCAATAAGTTTCATGTTAGTGGCGTTTTCTGCCGTAAACGCCGGTAAAAGTTTCATGTTAGTGGCGTTCATAAATAAACGCCGCAATAGGTGTATGATTAGTGGCGTCTGTTAGAATAAACGCCGCAATAGGTGTATGAGTAGTGGCGTTTGTTAGAATAAACGCCGCCATAGGTGGATGGTTAGTGGCGTTCGTTAGAATAAACGCCGCCTTAGATTCTTAAACCGACAATAATTTTCAGTCGCATAACGGATGTAATCGCGGATAAATAACTAATGAGATTAAAGGTTCAATATAGGTATTTGTATTTTCGGTCGCATAACGGATGTAATCACGACCATTGTAAGTATTACGATCGTGAATTTTTAAAAAAAACAAAAATATCATAATTTTAGAGTGACAAAACTTCTATATAACAACTGTTATAACAAACGTAGACTGTTATTTAAATTATCACATTTATAAAAATTAATTCAGATTAGCTGATCAAATTATCAATAGGTCAAATATCATATAAAAATATTAAAATTTAAATTTTGATTTGAAATTTAGTTTATTTTGCATATCAATCATGTGGAAATATATAAACAGTCATTAGGGTTTGTGGCGTTTGTTATACAAACGCCGCAATAGGTTAGGGTTTGTGGCATTTTTTATTACAAACGCCGCCATAGGGTAGAGTTTGTGGCGTTTTTTATTACAAACGCCGCCATAGGTTAGGGTTCGTGGCGTTTTTAATTAAAAACGCTGCCACAGGTTAGGGTTAGTGGCGTTTTTTATTAAAAACGCCGTCATAGTTAAACACACCGTTTTAATCAGATATACCCCCATCTCAGACTTCTATCCAATATCGTAAAAAATCCCCAAATTAATCTAGCCCTAGCCGCTCCTGCTCCTCTTGCTGTGTCGCTCGTGGTCGCTCCTCGCTCCTCGCCGTCACTCCTCGCTCCTCGCCTTCGACCGTCGGCCAATAGGTTAGTGATCTCTCGTTTCCTTTTGAGAGTTCAACTTATGCAGAATACTCTTCTTAATTTTACTGTCGGCCAAGAGGATTATGAAACTAGATTGGCGTTTTTATTTTTTAAGATGAATGAATGCTGGTTGTCTTGGTGATTGAAATGTATGATTATGATTTTCATATGTTCTTAGGATTTTGTTAATGTATTATATCAACCCATCCAAAACTGCATGTTTCAACCCATTAAAAGATTAAAAAAATAAATAAACAAGAACCTATGAGTAAATTATTCATTTTAGAGAATGCAAGGATTTGTATACGGGTCACTATTAACAAAGATGTTGGGGGGGGGGGGGGGGGGGGGAGTTGTAGATGGATAAGCTGAAGTGGTGATTGTCTGAACTATATTTAGGTGAGACAATTAATTGTAATTTAAGCTGAAGTGGTGGTTGTGTTTTTTGAGAAAGAAAGGGGCTGTGTTGAAAATAAATAAACTTTGCAGAATGAACCAGTTCTGGATAAGCAAAGGATTATAGATAAAGACAAACTGTTGAGGAAGACTAATTAGACTACAAGTTTGGTAAGCCACGTTGTAGACAAGTTACGGGGGTAACAATTTACTGCTTTTTTATTTACTTCCAGCCTGGAAATTTATTTCATTCCATTTCTTCCTCGGGTGCAATTTGTTTTTCACAACCAATAAAACTATACACTGCTTTTTTTATTTTTATATAAAAAACCTTGTATTGTAAGTAGCACCTCCAAAATAAATAGAAAATCATTAGTTGGAAAAGTTAATAATTTATAAGTATACGGTGGTTAAAACAAAATTTAAATAACCCTGTTTTTATTTGGATAATATTTTGAAACTTAATCCATATATGTAATCAAATTTAAATTAGTTTTTACAATAATTAAACTTACATGTAAAAAGTGGATGAGATTCACCTTAGAGATCACATTCAAGTAGTTTTTGTATGTAAAGTGTGTACATTATTAAATGGATAATGGATTGTTTCAGAGAATGGTGTTTCAGAATTAGTTGATTAAGTCTATCTTGATGTGATTTATTTTTTTAGTGATTTGGGTTTGAGTAATGATGAATATAGTTTTGTTGTTTACTATGGTAGTTGCTTCTTAAGAATATGAGTAATATTTCTATTAAATAGTTATTTAATTTGATGTCATTCTCCTAATAATGTGAATATTTATGCATATGTTTTTGTTGCCACTTTGGTAATGCTTATCATTATTTTTTCTTAACAGCTCATTTACATCTCTTAATAGTTTGGCAATTCTTGTCTCAACTTTTCTTGAAGTAAACTAAAGAAGATATCTTTCCCCAACAGGTAATAGTTACATCTCTTTTCATCCTTCAAGTATTACTAATAGGTAGTTTATGTATTTGACTTATTTTTGACTTAATTGGTAATATAATAGTTACATCTCTTTTCATCCTTCAAGTATGACTGATAGGTAGTTTATATCTTTAATTTGGATATGACAGAAATTGAAAATGGATAGGAGTTGAATGAATTTGCCAAGGGTAAACGCTGACTATCGAAATGGGGTAGAATATTTTCTGAATTTAACTTTTGCAAATGCAAGCCAAGAAAATATGATTCTTTGTCACTGTAAGAAGTGTGGTAACGTTAATTGGCACATTCGTGAAGTTGTGCACGAATATCTAGTTATTTTTGGCTTTGTTCCGGGTTATAGAAAATGGACATTCCATGGAGAGTTGACATCTCGTACATCTTCTTCCACGAGCAATCTACCTTTTCATCATAATTCTCATCGTGGATCTCTTAGAGAAGATGACATGGAGGGCATGTTGCGAGATGCATTTAATATGCACGATTATCATCAGTCTGTTAGAGAAGATTGTGATATTGGTGTTACTGATTTCACCGAGATGAGAAGAAGTGGATGTGATGAAGAGCCAAATGGAGAAGCGTCAAAGTTTTACAATTTGCTTAATGAAATGAATGAACCACTTTATGAGGGATCAAAGTATTCAAAGCTCTCCTTTTGCATTCGCCTTTTCCATTTAAAATGCTTGGGAGGGTGGACCGGTAACTCTTTTACACAATTATTAGAGTTGTTGACTGAAATTTTTCCTTTTGCAAAAATTCCTCAATCTGGCAAAGATATGAAAAAAATGATAAACGATTTGGGGCTTGGTTATGAGAAAATTCATAGTTGTCCGAATGATTGCATGTTGTATTGGGGTGATAGAAAAAACCAAGAGTCCTGCCATGTATGCGGTAAAACTCGGTGGACGAATGGGGACACAGAAAATGTGTGTGAAGACGAAGTTGCAACACGAGCAAGAAAGAAGCCAATAAAGATTCTGCGATATTTTCCTCTAATACCCAGACTTCAAAGACTTTTTATGTCTTCAAAGACTGCTGAGTCTATGAGGTGGCATCACGATGGACGAACAGATGATGGATTACTAAGGCATCCTGCAGATTCTTTAGCTTGGAAGACATTTGATCAAAAATTTCCAAGTTTTGCAGGAGATCCTCGCAATGTTAGGCTCGGTCTTGCATCTGATGGGTTTAATCCTTTTAAAATCATGAGTACTTCATACAGTACTTGGCCTGTTATACTTGTTCCTTACAATTTGCCTCCATGGATTTGCATGAAACAATCATCATTTATTTTATCCATGATAATCCCAGGTGAGAAAGGTCCAGGGAATGATATTGACATCTACATGCAACCTCTTATTGAAGAGCTGAAACAATTATGGGTGGGTGTCGAAACATATGATGTGTTGAAGAAAGAGAACTTTAATTTGCGTGCAGCTTTATTGTGGACTATTAATGATTTTCCCGCTTATGCAAATTTATCTGGGTTGAGTACCAAAGGCCGTTATGCTTGTCCTTGTTGCGCTGCACAGACATGCTCGAAGTGGTTGTATAATGGAAAGAAGTTCTCTTAAATGGGACACCGTCGGTGGTTAGATGAAAATCATAGATTTAGATATGAAAAAAATTTGTTTGATGGTACTGAAGAGTTCAGAAAAGCTCCTGAGCAAACAATCGGGTCTGATATCTTGTCGATGTTGAAACACATCAAGTTCACTTATGGAAAAACGACCCAACCACCAAACCCACGATCAAAGAAGAAGACAAAAGAGGTGTATGATCGTGAGCTTGAGCAGCTTAGTGATGATGACTCTGATGAAGAGAATGATCCAAATGAGGCGGAGTTGTGGAAAAAGAGAAGTATTTTCTTCAAATTGCCTTACTGGAAGCATAACATTTTGAGACATAATCTTGATGTAATGCACATTGAGAAGAATGTTTGTGAGAACATTATTGGGACCATTCTCAATGTCGATGGAAAATCTAAAGACAATCTAAAGAGTCGACTTGACTTAGTTGACATGGGAATTCGGCATGATCTTCATCATCAAGAACTTCGTAATGGAAAATTTTCTTTACCGCCTTCTATCTTTACGATGTCGAAGAAAGAAAAAGAAGTATTTTGCACGGTGTTGAAAGATATAAAGGTCCCAGATGGGTATGCATCAAATATATCTCGATGTGTCAGTGTTAAAGATCGAAGACTTTATTCTCTAAAGTCACATGATTATCACATATTGATGCAAGATTTAATGCCAGTTGCATTACGCGGTTGTATGTCAACGGAGGTGACATCTTGTATTATTGAACTTTCTAATGTAATGAAAGCTATTTGTGGGAAAGTTTTGATGGTTGAAGAACTTGACAAATTACAAGATCGAGTCGCGTTGACTTTATGCAACATGGAGAAGATATTCCCACCTTCATTTTTTACAATTATGGTGCATTTGTAGATTCATCTCTCTCACGAAGCTAAAGTTGGTGGACCTGTTTTCTATCGGTGGATGTATCCTATTGAGAGGTACAAATTGTTTAACATATAATCATACCATTTAAAAATTCATTTAATTACAACTACTTATATAATGTTTTGTTTATTACGGTCTAGGTTCTTGAGCAAGTTGAAGTCTTACTGTCGTAATAAGCGTTATCTAGAAGGATCAATTGCTGAAGGGTATTTAGCAGAGGAATGTTTGACTTTTTGCTCTAGATATTTGGAAGATGTTGAAACGAGATTCAATAGACCACATAGAAATGAAGTGTGCATCAATAGTAACTTAGCTGAGACTTATTTGTTTCAAAGTTTTGGTGAACCACTCGGCAAAGTTGAAATTGCACAGTTAGATGACGAGTCTTGGGTACAAGCACATCGATATGTTCTCTTCCATCATGACTCAACAGAGCTCTTACAGACGTAAGTTTATATAAATTCTAATGTATTCACTTCATCTTTTATATTACCCCCATTTTTTAACCACTTAGCTTACTTTGTAGTGAATTTAAAGAAGAGCTACAATCTCAAGTACACTCCCGAAGATTACATCAAAGAGAAATTCATAAGTTGTTCATAGAAAATTGCCATGATTGGTTAGCGAAGATGGTAAGCAATTGAATCTTTGTACTACACGTACTTAATAACTTTTCTTCCTTTGCTACATCAATATAAATGATAACTTATTCACCTTTTATGTGTAATAGGTTTGGTGTGGGAGAGAAGTTAGTGAAGAGGTTAAGTGGCTTTCTCAAGGTCCAAATAGAATTGTTAAAAGATATAATGCTTTTCTCATTAACGGGTTTAGGTTCCACACGAAATCTCGAGAAAAATTAAGGAGGACACAAAATTATGGAGTAGTTGTAACTTCTTCAACTACAAGTTATGCTAGTGCTAGGGACAATCATCCTGTGATGGGAGATGTAGAATATTATGGAATTCTTACGGATATTATTGAGTTGGATTATTATGGCAAACAGAAAGTTGTGTTATTTCGTTGTGACTGGGCCGATGTAAATACGGCTCGAGGCATTAGAAGAGATCAATTTGGTTTTACAATGGTGAACTTCTCTCGGTTAATTCACACAGGTCACCAATTGATTGACGAACCATATGTATTTCCTTCTCAAGTCAAACAAGTTTTCTATTGCCCTGATCCAACAAAAGAGGGTTGGTATGTTGTACTCCGTAACACTCCTAGAGACTTGATAGACATCGGTGAAGGAAATAGAGATGACATTGAAATAAGATCAGAAACTCTACCTTTTGCAGCGCAAACCTAGATAGAACAATCCCTAGTTCTAGTTCACAATTCCAATGGGTTCGAGAGGACATGGATGAAGATTTTAATGAAAACTAATTGCATAACAATGTAGTAAGTTTTATATCTTAACTTATTAATTTATAATAGTATTGTTGTCTCTAGTTACTAAAATGTCTTTTGTTTATTGTAGATACTATGCCTAGGAGGAAATTAAGTGATCTGCGGATAGTTCAAGTACCGAGAGAGGGGGAAGAAACAAATGATGATGATTTGTCTGGTGTTGGATCCTCGCAAGTTTCGGAGACAGTTGAAAATATAGAGATTGATGGTAATGTTTAACATTTTATTTAAATGCTAGTTGTTTGTTATTATTGACTTTATTTTAAAAATTGAATATAAACAATTATTTCTTATATAGGTGGAAATGGTCGAACTCGTAAGAGTAGAGGGCGCACGACGTTGAATGAATTATACAATCTTCCCGCTGGTGAACGCGTGAAAGTTTCAAGAAACGATGTCGGCCAACCCATTGGGGCAGAAGCAGGTGTTCTGGGCAGTTACTTAGGCATTGTTGCACGCAATCATGCGATTTTGCCGATTAATTATGAGTCATGGCGTCAGATGCCGAATGGTAACAAAAATCAAGCTCTGGAACTTGTGAAGGTAATAATGTCATTGTAATAATAATCTATTACAATTCAAAATAATATTTATATTTACTTTGATTGTATCATTTGTAGGATAAATTTTCTTTAGAAGTCTCAGATGATTATCTGAAGCATGCATTAGGGAAAAAATGGAGAGACAGTAAGAGTTTCTTGAAGAAGACATATTTCAAGAAGGATCTCACTCTTCAAGAGAAGCTGCAAAATATCCCGCCGGGAATTCTCCGACATCAATGGGAAGATGCAGTCAGGTTTTGGAGTTCAACGAAAGGAGAGGTATGATCGATGCACTTTAAAAAATTGTCATTATAATATTGACTTTATATATAATGCAAATTTTAAATTGTAGGATCGAGAGCGCGTTGGAGTTACTAGCAGACAAAAACAGAAGTTTACTCACACCGCTGGATCGAAGAGTTTTGCTCGTTTAGCTAATAAGGAGGTATTATTATTTTTAATTATTGATTAATTTTTAATGAATTACTTTATTGGTTTAGTATTTATTTTTATTATACGTTGTAGCAAATTACAACTGGCACTAGCATTGGACGGATAAAGCTCTTCGACATTATGCATACAAAAAAGGATGGCTCTCCTATAACTCCCGAAGCTGCAGAAATTATGGTATGTTAATTGGACAGAAAATTTTGATTATGTTATAATTAATACCAATTGTATAAAATTTTGATTTGATTGTCAGGAGAAATTGAGGGAAAAGAAGACCGAGTATGAAGCTACAGCTTCAACTAATGGTTCTGTTAATATGGAAGAGATCGAGAATCAAGTTATTGTTGACGTCTTGGGTCCTGAAAGATATGGTCAGGTTCGCTGTCAAGGATCATTCGTTACCCCGACAAAATATTTTGGGGCTAACTCGTCTCAGTACATGCCATCACAGAGCCAATCTTCTCAAGCAGAAGTTTATCGGTTAAAACAACAGTTATCTCAATTTCAAGCCGAGGTAGCAGCGAGAAAAGCTGAAAGAGAAAGAAAAGAAGCTGAGAGAGAAGCTGAAAGAGAAAGGAAAGAAGCTGAGAGAGATCCTGAGATAGCAAGAAAGGAAGCCGAGAGAGAAGCAAGAGAAGCTGAGAGAGAAGCAAGAGAAGCTGAGAGAGAAGCAGCACACCAAAAGCTTCAAGAAAAATTTGAAGAAATGATGGCGATGTTAAGGCAGAAGAATCCGCCATCTTAGTTCATTTATGTGTGAATTTAAATGAAAATGTTGGACTACATTTTATTTCATCGTTTGAACTATATTTCACTTTAATGCTGTAGACTTTGAATTTGTTATTGTTGTGTTTACTTAATTGTTGGAGTTTTATGGATTTGATGCTGTAGACTTTGAATTTGATGTTATTATGGATTTATTTTACAGGTTATTTGGGTATTTTACATTTTTAAAATTTATTTTTATAGAAGCAGTGAGTTTAGCGGCGTTTTCAAGGAATAAACGCTGCTAAAAATCCATAACGTATTGTGGCGTTTCCAAAAAAAACGCCTCCATAGAGCAGCCAATGCCGACGTTTATGAACACAAACGCCGCTACTGACGCATCAGTCCCGGCGTTTTATTTTACAAATGTCGCTATAGACCATTCACCTTTTGCGGCGTTTGTATATTTAAACGCCGCTATAGAATACCATTACCGGCGTTTTGATATACAAACGCCACTAAAGAACATTGACTTTTGCGGCGTTTGTATATACAAATGCCGCGATAGATCAAAACCTTTAGCGGCGTTTATATCTCATAAACGCCGCTACCTAGTGCGACGCTACTTCTTGCGGCGTTTTTGGCGGCGTTTTTCTTAACGCCGGGAGTGTTTTTACGGCGCTAAAAAACGCCGCTATAGGGTTATAAAAACGCCGCGAAAAGCCTGTTTTGCTGTAGTGTTAATAAGTAATGAATTGATTTCTAAATTCGAGTCGAGTCTCAATCTTTTTAATATATATATATATATATATATATAAGAAATATATGCTACATATAAAAATCTATATATATATACATATCTTATATGATTAAAGAAAGTCGTTTAAATTGGTCGTACTATAACATGATAAATAATTACAATTAAATTTGTGTAGGAACTCGAAAAATCGACTCGAAAATTTTTCAAATAAAGTTTAAATTTTAAAATATTACGCGTCAACTCAAATAACTCAAAATTCTTTCACTCGACTTGATCGAACACTCATCTCTAATTGCTTGTACGATCAAAAGTTCGAAACTATTTGTATGCAAGAGGAAGAGTGGATCTACAAGTACTATGCGAAAACCGGGACATTGTTAACCAAACCTATGGTTTAGGAGAGGGGGATTCCAATTACAAAGTGGTAAGTTTTGTGTTCTTCATGTTATCAATTCCTTTTTTTTGAAGTTACAACAATCGAGAATGTAAAACCCAACGAGTGGTTTCAGTAGAAAAGAAGATGTTATTTATCCTAAGAGACTCGAGTTCAATTTATTTTATCAGCAAGATGTGTGGCGCATCAAAGAATTAATAAAAATATGAACATATATTATTTTGTAATCATCTTTATACTATTTAAATAAACAATTGAGAATGTAAAAGAGTTTACGTTGAGCTAATTGGGTCTCTTGAAACATACAAAATAATAAAAAATAAGGTAAGGCAAATAGGGACAAATATGAAGAAAAAAAATTGCATTACTTGTATCTAATGCAATGACCATTAGAGGTGTAAAAATATCCAATCTAATTATTCGTTGATCCGATCTAAAATTTTAGATATGCGATTTAGTTTTTATTTTTGGATCGGATATATGATTCGATTTTTAATTTTTTAGATCGAATACGGAACGTAATATTTTCAGTTTCAGATTATCCGAAAATCTGAAAATCCAAGATTTCATGAATATTAATCTTGTTATATTTAACAAGTTGATGCTTGTTATATTTGAAAATTCAAAAAATCAAAACTTTCGTAGATGCGAATCTTGTTATATTTAGCAATTTGTTGCTTGTTATATTCTAAATTCCGAAATTTTCATAAATACGATCGTGGAATCCGAAAAAAACACTTAAATCAAATTATATATTTAGATAATCAAATACTGAAATATTTAATTTTTTTCCGAACCAGATACAAATCGTAATTTTACTGATTAGATCCGATATCCGAAAATTGATACCCCTAATGACTACTTGTTTTAGCACAAGGAGATTTATAGTAACATGTGACCTTTGTCAACACTAAATTTTGTCTAGATCGGGCCCAATTATTCAGCCCGAACCCAATTAATTAACCCAAAACCCATTAAACCCGTTAAGCACAAACTAACCTCTACCCAAATCATTTTATGACCCAAGAATTAAAACATGACCCTTCAAACAATCGTCCACTACTACTAATTGTCCCTTAGGGATCAAGCATTTCCATTGGTTATAAACTGTATGGGAAATAGATCGAAAGGCTACGGTTGGAAATCATTTTTTATATAATTTGTATATAAAAAATTAAAAAATTGACCCGATATCCGATTTTACCCGACCTGAAATGAATCTGACCTGAAATGGACTCGACCTGAAATGGACCCGACCTGCTTTAAACCCGACCTGTTAAGTGACCCGACCTGTTGTTGACCTGAGCTGAAATTAACTCGAAATCTATGACATGATGAATTAAAAAATTTTAGAAATTGATATACCATATACATATATAATGTATTATACACCTACATATATTGATGTAGGTGATGTATATGCGCATATATATATATATATATATATATATATATATATATTAAGTACTAAAGTTGAAAAAAGAATAAGTAATTGATAATTTATGAACTACAAAAATTAAATAAAGAGTTGTTTTTAATTTTTAAGTTTACTCATTAACTTGAATAAAAGTGTAGACTTACAAATTATAAAAAAATAAATAACAGTTGTATAAGTCTTTACCGTTAATTTATGAACTACAAAAATTTACTAAAGTTGTATATGCATTTGTAGTTCATAAAATTTACTAAAGTTATAAAAAAATTTGTAAGTCTACAATTTTATTTTTTATACTTAACAGATTCAAGTTATAAAATTTAGTAAAGTTATAAAAAAAAATTTGTAAGTCTACAAATTTTATGAACTACAAATGTTATACATAAGTTATAACAGATTCAAGTTTAAAATTGTAGACTTAAGTAAATTAACGTTAAAAAGAAAAAGAGTAATTTTTTGTAGTTCAAAAATTTTCGTACAAGTCTTACTACAATTTTTGTAGTTCGAAAATGATTAAGTTATAAACTGGATGATTTTACTTAAGTTAGAACAGATTAATTAATTGTTGTCTTAAGTTACAAATTAGAAAGAATAAACTAACGTTATAACAATAAAATTCATTTGAAAACTTAAGTTAAGATATAAAATAGAATTAATACACTTAAGTTAAAAAATTAACTGTTATAACATAAAAATAACTAGAATTCAAGAATATGAATACTTGATAACTTAAAAAAATGTCAATACAGAATGTAAAAAAAATACAAGTTAGAATAGTTTACACTTAAAATCTTACAAACTGAAACTCATAAAATACAAGAAATTTGTTTGTAATGAAGTTAGCTTTCAGATCTTATAGCAAAGACAAAAGCTAAAAGCACTTTGCTACCAGATAATTCTTCATCAAGCTATCTCATCTAAAGGCTACCAACAAAGTTAATTATGGGTAACTTATATTGGTAAGAAACCAACATAATTTAAACCAGGGCAACACTTAGATAAGAGAGAAACAGCAAGCTACCAGTAACCAGCAGCAACACCAAGCCATTAACAGCAGCAGCATTTAGCATCACCAACTCACAAACAGCAACAACATTCAGCAAAACCAAGACAAACAACAGCAGCAGTAACACTACATCATAAAGATAAGCAACAATAAGAAGTAAGCAAGAGCAGCCACAATAAGTAATTAACTAAGTCTTTACATAATAACAAACAGAAGCATTAGCATGATCTAAGTCATTAAAGAACAAAAACACTAGCATGCTCTAAGTCATTAACAAATAATAAACATAAGCAACAACATAAAAAAATAAGAACCCTAAGGGAATACCTCACTTAAACAGAAGCAACATTCAGCAAAACCAAATAACAACAACATCACTAAGTCAATTAAAAAACAGTAAAGGGAAATACCTCACTTAACATCAGAAGCAACATAGTTGACCCCTGAGCACTAAAGTGCTTCCTGCTTGCTGTGAAAGAATCTTACAAAAGAAAAGAAAGTCAGAAATTATATAGAAAAACAAAATAAGAATTAAAAAAACAGTAAAGGGATATACCTTAATAATGAAGTGGATCTTCAACAGACACATCAGAGATTAAGGCATCTTTCCCAACAGCAAGAAATTCTTCATCCCTTTCCTCAGGCTCAAAACCATACAACCAATTTCTGGTTGTTACAAATACTTTTACATTTTTAGGCGAAAGTCTAGCCCTCAACTTGTTCAAAATTCGACCCCATGCTAAATGAAGATTCAGAAGCAACTGAGGTGATTGGAATGGCTAACACATCTCTAGCCATGAGTGAAAATATTAGAAAAGACACAGATTGTGTTTTCCAATACTCTAAGATATCAAACTCGGCATCTTAAGTGCGAGGGAGAAGGGGAAAAGAAATGTAGGAGTCAACATCGGACTTACCACTCCTAGAAGCTGCCAAATTGGCATCAAAGTTCTGACATTAAAATAAAAAAAGATTAGTAAACTGTAATTGAAAAAAAAATTAAATATAAAAACAGAAGCAAAAAGAAGAACTGACCTGAAAGAGATTTGATTTTTTGAAGGTCTTAGGGCGACCAGAACTTGACAGACTTGAACTTTGAGAAGAGTTACTTTGGACAGAAGAATTAGAAGAAGAAGAACGTGCAGATCTTGAATAATAAATATACATACTTACAAACTCATTATAAACAACACTTACCCTCCTTTCAACCTCATCCTCAACATAGAGGACACCATACAACTCCTTCAGAAGTTGTAATTTATACCGAGGATCAAGTAAAACAGCAAAAGACATAATAGTTGAATGATCAGACCAATATTTCTCATACAATTCAAGCATAGGTCCTGCCATTGCAGAGATGCCCTCACATGGATCATTGTGAGCATCACACAAAAGCTTCTCAATGGCAACAACATTAGCCAAGTATAAGTTAGCAGTAGGATACTTGGATCCTGAGAACAGAGTAGAAATTTCAAAGAAGGGATCAAGGAAATCACAAATTAATTGAGCAGTTTCCCACTCAACATCAGAGATTATATCCAAACCATTTTCCCTATTAGCAAACAAGTTAATAGCATGTTTAGCTTCAAGTGCCCTACGAAGCATCAGGTAAGTAGAGTTCCATCGAGTAGGAACATCCAAGACCAACTTATTAGAAAAATCAGAACCACAATCATTAATAGCAGAATCAAAGCAACAAAGTCTAGAATCAGAAGAATCTATAAATTTAACAATCTCACGCAATTTAATAACAGAGGAGTCGATTACCTTCAAACCCCTTTGAACTATCAAGTTCAGGATATGGGCAGCACACCTTATATGAAAAAACTTACCATTGTATGGCAGGGGAGAAATTGCATGCAAATCATCTTTCAGACGCCTCACCATTCTTTCATTTGCAGAAGCATTATCAAGAGTAATTGTAAAAGCTCTCTTCTCAAGACCCCACTCAGTTAACATATTTTTAACAAACTTATAAATAGACTCACCATCATGGGGAGGGGGGAAACGATGAAAATTTAAAATTTTAGACTGAAGTTTCCAGTTATTATCAACATAATGTGCAGTCAGTACAAAATAAGAACGTGAAATGCAAGCAGACCATCCATCACATGTAAAACAGATACGATTCACAACAGATTGCATTGAATCATGAAGCAATTTTTTATGCATCTCGTGCTTTAACATGCAAGCCTTAGTAATAGAATATCTTGAAATATCTTTCACATTAGGATTTAAATAATTATGCAAAACCCTAAGTTTATCATGCTCAACAACACTCAAAGCATAACCATGACACAGAATTGCTTTAGCAAATAACTAACAATATCTTTTCTGATCAAAAGAAGTTTCTGAACTACTATTGGGATTAGTAGCAAGAAATTCTTTATAAGATTCACATTTTTCAGTATGCCTTTTAAGATTAGAAGTACCAATATAAGAATCAGCTTTATACCTTTTTGTTTTGCAGTACTTACATTCAGCAAAAAGACCTTCTGGAAGCTTGATGAAGGTGTAATGATCCCAAACAGGAGATGCTCTTCTCCCAATGTCCCCTCCAGTTGAAGCTGTAGACTTCCTCTTGGAGGTACGAACTGTCTCAGACAGTTGATCATTTACATCCCCTTCAAGCATTCAAAAAAAATAATCAGAAATAAACATAAGTTAAAAAAAATCATAATGAAAAAGGATTAATAAACCACCTTGAGACAGTATAAATTGGTCATTTAAATTTCTTTCACCAGGAAAGTCCAACTCATAAGAGAAAGAATCCATAGCTGTCAAAAAACTGAAAAAGTCCAAATTAGAGAACCAGACATACAAAATATACAAAATCATATATACAGACTGACATAAACAAAATATACAAAATTATCTAATGGTTTCAGTTTAACCCTTGTACGTGGCGTTGTTACACCTGTCCACAGGGACCATTAAAATCCCCCTTTGGCACCAGTAGCCCCGCAGGACGGGTAGTCCAGCTTATATACTCGGGTTAAACCAAGGAAACCCTAAAGACTCAGACCATACATATACATACATGCATAAAAACAAAACCATAGAAATTGACATGCATAAATACAAACTGACAGAAACCATGAATACATACAGAAATATACAAACTGACAGAAACATACAACCTTCTAGAATCGAACAGAAAGAAACATATAGAAACATGCATAAAGACAAACAGAAATTAAACGAACAAAAAGAAACATACAACCTTTCAGAATCGAACAGAAAGAAACATACAGAAACATGCATAAAAACAAACGGAAATGAAAGAACATATATAACATGCAAAAAGAAACATACAACCTTCCAGAATCAAACAGAAAGAAGCAAACAGAAACATGCATAAAAAGAAACAACCAGAAACAAACAGAAACATGCATAAAAGAAACATGCAAAAAGAAACATACAACCTTTCAGAGATACAAACCCACATGGAAGATGAATAGACTGACAGAAGCCAGAAACGATCCTGAGAAACAAAGGTAAATAGTTAGAAAAATAGTAATCGAACCAAAAAAATAAATAAATAAGAGAAAATAGAAGATATAACTTACCGAAACTGGAAACTAGAAAGGCTGAGAAGATCAGCTCTCGGAAAATGAAAAGGCAGGGAAGAACAACTCTCAGAATCTGAAGAGGTAAGATGAGAATATGAAATGATTTTGGGATTACATGTTAGGGTTTGAGGATTAGATGTTAAGGGTTAGGGTTTTTGGGATTTAGGGTTCAGTGATTAAGGGTTTAGAGGTTAGGGGTTTTAGATTTAGGGTTATGGTTAAGAATAAATTAGAGTTTAGGGTAAAATAGAACTGAGTTTAGGTTTAGGGTTTAGAAGGATTGAAGATAGGAATTCTCAAGAACACGAGGCTGTTCTTGAGAAAAGTTAGGGTTTTGATCGAAGAAAAACAGGTTTGAGGAGGGTAATTGTGTTTGTAGAGGATCTGGGAAGAAAGTTTGGAAGAACAGGGAAGAACTTGGTTGAAAACCAAGATTTTGATCGAAAGAAATGAAGAAAATCTGGGAATTTGGTATTTGTGGATGAGAGAGAAATTGAGAGGATATTTCGGTAGAGTAACAGTAGGGAGAAAATGAGCAATTTTGGCTGAGGGGTGAGGCTCTATTTATAGGCCTCGAGCCGGGTCAGAAGATCCGCGCTATTTGAAACGGGTTATTCGGGTTTTGCTCCGCAAGCACTCCTACTTTGCTTTCTTTCAATTTCGTCCTTTTTGTGAAATTGAGCTTAAAGCTTTGTTTTTTTTCAATTGCGTCCTTAATTCAGTTTTAATGTTTAGGGTTGTGGTTTTAATTTAGGGATTGTGGTTTTAATTTAGGGTTTTGGTTTTTAATTTAGGGTATAAATTAAGGGTTTAGTGATTTGTTTATGGCTAATATATTTTATTTAGTTATTTGTTTAAGGTTAATATGTTTTAGGGTTTAGGGTTTTTCATTTAATGTTAATGGGGTTTAGGGTTTATGACTTTCAATTAGGGTTTTAATTTAAAGGTTTAGGGTTAAAGGGTTTTAGTGTTTAGTATCTAATTTTTAGGTTTAATAGTTTTAGGGTTTTGATTTAGGGTTTAGGGTTTCATGAAGTAATGCAGTTCGAGTGTTTAGTTTTAAGGTTTAGGGTTTAATGTTAGGGTTTAGGGTATAATGCGTAGGGTTTGGGGTTTATGGTATAGGGTTATCATTAGGGATTCGTGTTTTTTTATTTTAGAATTTATATTACCATATATGTTTATATAAAAGTGGATACCCTAAACCCTAAACCATAAACTCTAAAACCAACTACCCTAAGCACTAAACACTAAACCCTAAACCCTTAGATCCTAATCATAAACCCTAAGCCCTAAACTATGTAAGTATTTATGCATTTAAGGTTTATGGTAGTATAATGAACTAAGATTAGTTCGAGTGATTAGTTTGTAAGGTTTAGGGTTTAGTGTTAGGGTCTAGGGTATAGTGCTTAAAGTTTAATGTTACGATAACATGTGACTTAGGGTTTTGATTTTATGGGTTTCAATTTAGGGTTTAAGTTTAAGTTTAGGGTATAGGGTTATCATTAGGGTTTCATGTTTTTTTTATTTTAGAATTTATATTACAATATATGTATATATAAAAGTGGATACCCTAAACCCTAAACCCTAAACTCTAAAACCAACTACCCTAAGCACTAAACACTAAACCCTTATATCCTAATCCTAAACCCTAAGCCCTAAAGTATGTAAGTATTTATGCATTTAGGGTTTAAGGTAGTATAATGAACTAAGGTTAGTTGGAGTGATTAGTTTGTAAGGTTTAGGGTTTAGTGTTAGGGTCTAGGGTATAATGCTTAGGGTTTAATGTTACGATAACATGTGACTAAGGGTTTTAATTTTATGGGTTTCAATTTAGGGTTTAAGTTTAGGGTATAGGGTTATCATTAAGGTTTCATGTTTTTTATTTTAGAATTTATATTGCAATATATGTATATATAAAAGTGGATACCCTAAACCCTAATCTCTAAACCCTAAACCCTAAACACTAAACACTAAACCCCAAACCATAAACACTAAAACCTAACCCCTAATTTATGTAAGTATGTACATATTAATGCATAAACCTTAAACTCTAAACCCTAAACCCTAAACATTAATGATAGCCCTAAACTCTAAACCATAATCCTTAAACCCTAAACCTTATACACTAAAACCCAACCCCTAATAGATGTAAGTATGCGCGTGTGTACATATTAAACCCTAAACCCTAAACCTTAAACCTTAAACATTAAAACTCAACCCCTAATGTATGTAAGTATGTATATGTACATATTAATGCATGAACCCTCAACCCTAAACCATAAACCCTAAACCCTAAACCATAATCAATAAACCTTAAACCTTAAACACTAAAACTCAACCCCTAATGTATGTAAGTATGTGCATGTGTACATATTAATGCATTAACACTAAACCCTAAACCCTAAACCTTAAACCCTACACCCTAAACACTAAAACCCAACCCCTAATATATGTAAGTATGTACATGTGTACATATTAATGCATGAACCCTAAACCCTAAACACTAAAACCTAACCCATAATGTATATAAGTATGTGCATGTGTACATATTAATGCATTAACCATAAACCCTAAACCCTAAATCATAAATCCTAATCATAAATCCTAGTCCCTAAACCCTAAACCTTAAACACTAAAACCCAACCCCTAATGTATGTAAGTGTGTACGTGTGTACATATTAATGTATGAACCCTCAACCCTAAACCTTAATCCCTAAATCATAATCCCTAACCCCTAATCCTTAAACCATAAACCTTAAACACTAAAACCTAACCCCTAATGCATGTAAGTACATGCGTGTGTACATATTAATGCATGAACCTTTTAACTTTATTTTAATTTCATATTGACCTTATATATATTTTAATTCATCATGTTTTATAGTTTTAATTTTAAATTTTGTTCATTCTAGACACTAAAACTTTATTTTTATTCTAAATTGATCTATACTTATTGTTTATTTTAATTACTCTAATTTTTATACTTTTAATTTGATATTTTTGTTCATTATAGTCCCCAAAACTTTATTTTTATTCCAAAATACTCATTTTCCTTGTTTTCTTTTAAATTTGTCTAATGTTTTATAATTTTAATTTGATATTTATGTTCATTATAATCCCTGAAATTTTATTTGTAATCCAAATTGACCCATTTTCAGTCCAAATCGACCCATTTTCATTATTTTTTTAATTACTCTAATGTTTTATAATTTTAATTTGATATGACTTTAAATAATTAACTCAAAATTAATGACGATTGACGAAGGTCAACCTAAAGTCTATCAACTACTTATACGGTTGTACGGCCGAACTCAAACTGAATACGAATTTCAATCCCAAAAATACCCCGACCTGAATTACCCGACCTGAAACTACCCGACATGAAATTACCCGACCTGAAATACACCCGACCTGAAATGCAACCGACCTGAAATGAACCCGACCTGAAATGAACCCGACCTGAAATAGACCCGACCTGAAACGGACCCGACCTGAAATGGACCCGACCTGAAACGAACCCGACCTGAAATGAACCCGAACTGAAATGGACCCGACCTGAAGTGTATCCGAACCCGAATTAACCTGCCAATTATCTGCTTCGGACCCGACCCATTCTAACCCGACCTAAAATGGACCCGACCTGAAATGGACCCAACCTGAAATGGACCCGCACCCGACCCGAGTCGAGTCAAAATTTTTTTTTTACCTGAAATGACCTGTATCCGATTTACCCGACCTGACAGAACCTTTTTACATCCCTAGCTCCAAGGCCTAACCAGCCACTGCTCAACTCGCACCCTTACTATAATCTCTTGCCAGCACGAGCCTCTCACACCATTGCCCTCATCCCTACCACCTAAACCTGCTGCTCACCTAACCATCGCCACCTATCATCGGCTAACCCGATACCCACGCTTTCATCGGCCCAACCCATAAATTGCTCCTCATTAACCCAATATGACCTTTGGGATTCGATCATATCATCTAGACCGGGTCTAATGATTACATCTCATAGGCTATCGCATCATTAGTTTTTTTTATATATAAATAATATCATTTTTAATGAATTTATCAATACATCTAATATAGATATATACACAATTTTATATTCTCATAAGTTAAATTTATTTATAGTAAATTTATATACTTTCAATGAATCAAATCAAGTCGTTTTATGAAAATTAATAATTTTCTTTATCTTTTACTCCCTCCGTCCCACAAATTTTATCCCTTATTGACTTTTTTTGGGTCAATATTTTTTAACTTTGACTCATAATTATTTAAAATGTATCATTGATAAAAATATGAAAAAATATATTTTAAAAACCTCTAATCGACTAGTTTTCAAATATATATTTTATAAAAAATAATTATTTAAAATATTCAATATAATAATAGTCAAAGTTTAAAAATTTTAACTTTCAAAATGTCAATAAGGGACATTTTTTATGGGACGGAGGGAATAATACTTTTAGTTATTTGGACAAAAATGCATATTTAACCTTAATTTGAAAAAGAGGTTAAGAAAACATCGAAATACTGGCACCAACATCCTCTTTTCGTGATTTTTTAAGTAATTTGGTGGACAGAAAAATTCACGTTATTTTGTACCAAATGTTGTTCTTTCAATGACAAATAAAATGTTAGAATTTTCAATGATCTTGAAAATAGTTCTTATTTGTGGGGTCGATTTAACATTGAGTATGAATATTTTGAAGTGAGAAAAATCATAAGATGTGTTTGATAAAACATTGAAAGGATTCAATGGTGAAGGAATTTCAGAAAATTGTGGTGGACAGAGCCAACTTCACATCGCTCTATGCCTCTTTATCAATATAGAAAAGGGTGGAACCAAGAAACATAATAATGGAATCGGATTCAAAGATTTCTATGAAATGATATGAAAAAGGAAAGACAAAAAAAAACCTCCAAAGCTATTCTTGAGATTTGATAATCTAAATGTTTCTGGCCCTATTTACCCAACAGTTTTTGACCTAAAATTAGAGGTTCGAATCATTATAAGAGGTTTGATCAGTTAAATCCTCTAATTTAGATGTTTGGTAAATAGAGGATTGTAATAACAGATTGAGATAAAATTTCTTAATTTCAAAAGACTTTTTATGAGCTTTGTGAGTTAGATGTTTAGATAGAAGAATTGTGAAGATTTCTTTTGTCCTTAACAATTATAAAACTTTCTCTAAATAACATAAATTTAAATAACTAATAAAATTAAAAACTTAATTTTATAAATAAAAATTAATGTATACATCTAAATTTAACCATTTAAAAAGTTATATTCAAAATATATTTCATAAATAAAAAATTAATATATAAGTCTAAATTTAATAATTATTAAAAATATATTAAAAATATAATTTGAAAAATAAAAAATTAATATATATACATCATTCATATATGCTTAGCAATGATATTTAAAATATTAATTTTTCTAATCTAATTAATATTAACAAATATAAAATATTACCCATTTATCCCACTTAATATGTCTAGTATTTACTTTTAAAAGTCAATTTTTAAGACCATAATTATTTTTAATATTTTAATTAATTAAATTTTATAATATATATTTTTAAACTACTTGATTGAAAGTTTCTAAAATATTTTTTCATATATATTTTTAACTTATATATAAATTTAATTGTAATTATTTATCATGTTATAGTATAATTTGATTCTAATTTAAAAGACTTTCTCTAATCATATATATGTATATAGGGTTAGGATCAACTTACACAGTGTAAAACTCTTTAAGTTTTACACGTTTTTTGGATCATTGGATGGGGAAAATAGATGGCTGAGATTAACTCCTTACTTTTTTTCCCAAGCGATAATCTTCACATATTCTACTGTTAATCTCATCCATCCGTTTCACTCATCCAACGATCCAAAAAAACGTGTAAAATTCTTTAAGTTTTACATTGTGTAAATGGATCCTATGATCCTATATATATATATATATATATATATATATATATATATATATATAATTTCTTCATATATTACATATATATTTTTTATATTGGTATATATAAACCAGGAAAAATTGGGGAATTCGACTCGAACTTAAAAATCAATCCACTAATTACTAAAAATTCGAGTTGTCCGAATTTCTATTTAAAACTCAAATTTTATTTGAAATTTTTTTTCGAGTCGAGTTTATCCACCCCTATTTTTATACACATCACTTACCGTCCAGTTGTACTTAACGTTTCAAACAGTTTTCCTCTTGAAAAACACGTCAATTGTAATTGGAGTTCGCATGCATGGAAGTATACAAAAATTATATATTAGCTATTAATATATAGATGTAACATATCAAATAAAGTAATATGAGAAATAAAATTATAAAAACAAATTATTAGTGAACCCAACAAGTGTTTCAGTGAAAAAACGGATGATATTTATTTGAGGAGACACGTGTTCAAATCACTTTGTCTATAAAGTATATGTGCATTGTCAAAGGGTTAAGAATATATCTGAACAGATATTACCTTGCAAATTACTTTTAAACCATTAAAAAAACAAATCAATAGTATTAACGGTGACAGTTCAATTTCATTTATTTTAAAAGTAATAGGGGCTTATAGATGTAACATATCAAATAAAAATTATTGACTTTAAAACTAATAAAAACCTAACAAATAATAAAACCAAGAAAAGTTAAGGGTTCAGACTTAATTTCATTGAGTTTAAAACTAATGGAATCTAAAGAATATAGAAACCAAAAAATAGGGGCTTAAACCGCCCTAACTATACATTTTTTTAAAGATAGGTGCTTAAATTTTGTTTTAGACCAATTAGGTGCCTAACATTTTCTTCCGTGATCCAAATATGTGCCTTATCGTAACAGACGTTAGTTTTCCGCCGCCATCCAATGAAAATCGTACATGTGGCAATATTAAACATTTTTTGAATTTTATTTTTAAAAAAAATCAAAATTTTTAAAATATCCTAAAATTTTCAAATAATCCTAAAATAGTCCCCAAATCCCTAAACCCACAAAATTTGACTACTCTCGCCGGCGTTGGTCGCGTTTTCGGCGACGGAATGAAGCGCCCCCCTCGCCGAATGATCCACATACCGTACATCGTTTGTTATGTCGTCGTTCGTCACGAATCATTCAAATGAACCATTCGACGATTTCGGCGTTTCACACGACGTTAGTCGATTTTCGGCGACGAGGTGGCGGGGTAAATGATCGTGATGGTTTGGCGACATATGTGATGGGCGACGGCGTGGCAATCAGCAGCGAAATCGGGTCAAATCGAGATTTGTGTTTTGAGGTGTTAGGGATTTCAAATTTTGAGGCTATTTTGTGAAATGTGTGGTTGTTTTGTTTTATTAATTTTTATTTATTTTTAAATATAACTTTAGAAATTTAAGAAGATGACATGTGTCAGCTAACGGAAGTTAACGATGAAAGTTGTAACGCCCCGGTTTAGGGACCGGGAGTTTATCGGTTATAATCTAGGATTAGTCCGGGTTAAAATTAGATTTAAAATGATGATTTTATAAAAGTTGCATTTATTTACGAAAATACCATTAATGAAAAATTGAAAAGGGTTTTATCTTGTTTCTTTTCAAAATCAAAAGGAAGAAAAGCTATCATCTTCTTAAAAGCTCCATTTTCCTCCAAAAACCCATTCTTAAACCCTAAATTCACTATTCTATTGCTCAAATCACTCATCCAAGCAAGATTTTTGAAGGTAATCTCTTCCTTGTTCCAGTTTTTACATTATTTAGCTTGTGTTCTTTGAAAACCCTCTTTTAAAAGCCATTAAAATGTATTTTGATTTGGTGATGGGTTTGAGAAAATGTGTATTTCTATGGTTTTTCGTGTGGGTTTCTAATGTAACGTTTGAGGGTATTTTTGATTATACTTGGGTGTTTTAAAAAAATGTTAAAAAGATGGCAAATGTTGGGAATCCCGAAATGGGTATTGGTGGGTGAGTTTAGAGGTGAAAATCTTGAGTTTTAGAGGTAGTTATGTGAGGGAAAGTTGGGCTGATGGTATGGTTACACTTGGGGGTTGTTTTGAACATGTTTAGTGATGATTTGGATGATGAAATTGATGGGTAACTGTTGGGTTGTGTCCGGATCCAAAAATGAAGAGTTTGGGTTAGTTCTTAGTTTGGAAATGTAGCGAAATTGTCTTGGGTTGTAATCTGATTTGTGGCAGCGATTTTGTGGATGTTTGGATGTGTAATGTACTGTTTTTGGTTGATTAGAAGCAAGGGAAAACGTTGGAGAAGCTTCGGGCTCAATTTCGGGGAACTTGGAGGCTTTATCGACATTTCGGCTTGAGTTGGGTTTCATCGGTGAGTGGATATTGTTCTGGAATTCTATTTGCGTTCAATGAAGGTTTTTGGGTTTGGGTGGAGTCTTAAAGACTAACCTAGACCCAAGAGTAAGTTCATCTAATCTCGTTTGTTTGGTTGATTATCGGCTTTTGCGAGCATGTGTGTTGTGGTGATGTTTTTGGATTGTTTTTATTCTTCGTTAATGTTGTTATGTAATCGTTGTTGGTGTCGATCCTCACGTGATGGTTGTCATTACTACGGTGATGTGTAGTCCCACCGGTAGTGACTAGTAGAAGAGTATGGTGATGTGTAGTCCCATCAGAAAACTACTAGTTGAACGGTGATGTGTAGTCCCACCGGGTTTTGGTTATGCATGTGCATACCATGTATTGTGATGATTGTGTTTCATTACGTCTTTCCTTAAATGGTTTTGCTTTAAATCTAAGTTTTATGTTTTAAAACGGCATTGTTGTTGTGTTTTAGAGCTCCGCTCACTAAGCTTTAAGCTTACGCTCTCTCCTTTTCCAACAACGCAGATCGCTTGAGGTTCAGGAAGCAAGTGGGCAAGGAAGGGTTTCTCGGAGGTCTTGGTTGGCTCAAGTATGGTTTATGTTTTTTAATAACACTTAGACAATGAGATTGCTAGAATTTGTATGTTAAGGAGTTGGTGTTCAAACTCCTATACTTGTTGTTTATGTCTCGAGCATGTTTTAAGTGGTGATACTATGTTATGTTGAGACTTAATATGGCCATGTATGAATTGATTTGTGACTTAACGTGTTTGTGCTTTTGTATCTAAGTGTTCATGTGAGCTTAGAGCTTGAGATCCGATTTGGTGCGTAAATGCATGTCTAATGTTGTGATTAGGATATTTTGCATCTAGAATGTATGTATGATATGTTGCCAAATGGTTTTTGATGATTCGGGACACGTTTGAGAACATTTGGAGTTGTCAAAGTATGATTTCGGGCCAATTTGTGTGCAGCTGTTTCGAAACGCTCGATAGGGTTTTGGAACGGTTGTAGCTCCAGGGATACTCGTATCGGAACGAGGGTAGTGCTGTTTCGATACGATTTGACATTGTGAGCCACCGTTTCAGAATTCGTTTTGATACATTTCGACACGGTGAGCCCCCGTTTCGGAACCTGTTCCGATACGTTTTGTCACTGGAAGCCTCCGTTCCGAAACAATGTGGGACCGTTTTGGAACGGCCAGGTCTCACGTTTAAAATAGAGCCCACGTTTCGGAACGGGCAAGCCTATTTTGAAACGCATGCAGTTAAAACACTTGAATGGCACCTTTGAAAGTTTCTGAACGTTGCATTCTAGTCTCTAAAGCTTGCATGTTTCCTTGTTGAGTTCATATGTGTCCTTTATGATGATTTTGCCCCGTGTGCTTGGAATTTGATCAATTAAGTTACTTGGGAAATTTAAGTTGTCGTAGGTTCTTCTTGGAATGCTTTCGTTTTTGCTTATACGCTGTTGTTTACTCACCTAGGGTAAATTGTGATATTTAGACAAGATAATAAATGAAAAAATAGGGTTGCTAATCAGAGTGAAGCCTTAGCGGGTTTCGCTTCGGTTTTCCCCGTGTAACCCGCTCAGTCCGGTTTGTTGGCTCGGTCGGGACGAGGGGGTTACATTTGGTGGTATCAGAGCCTCGATTACGAGGTCTTCTTGGAAAGGTAAGTCAGGTAATTTGGTTTGTTTGGTTGTCTGCAATTGCACGGTGTATGAAAGCATGCTTTAGTATTCTTGTTGTTGGTTGAAGTCTAGTCAAGTGTTCCAATTGATATGTGTTGTTATTGGAAAAAGATTTTTAGTTTAAAGAGCTGAGAACTTGGATCCTTGCCCTTGCTAACCTAATGTCTTATTGTGTGTGATGTGTTTGTTGTTTAGATTCTATCTCGTTATGGTAAGACCGATAGGACGGCCTAGAGCGGGTGACCAGGCACCCAGGGATGAGCTCTCTGCTCCTCCTGCTCCCGATGGTATTGGAGCGGGTGGCGAGGGTAATCTGCCTCAGGCTGGTGCGCAAGTCGGAGGTGATGGTAATGGACCTCAGGCCAGTGCGAATGTTGGGGGTAATGGAGCCCAGACGGGTCAGGGTCAGGTAGGTGCGAACATGACTCAGTTGATTCAGACCATTGTCAGAGATTTTCAGACAGCTTTGGCCGGTATGCAAGCTGCAGCACCACCCCAGGGTGCGGGGACTGGTTTACCCCTTGAGAGGCTCCGTAGTTTGGGCGGGGTTGAGTTCCTTAGTTTGACACCCGAGGGTTCGGAGGCTTGGCTTGAGAGTACTACACGCATCTTGGGTCAGATGGAGTGCTCAGACACTCACAAGTTGGGTTGCGTTGTCTCCTTGCTTCAGGGAGATGCATATACTTGGTGGACCATTATTACTTCGGGTATGGCCGAAGCGGATGTCACTTGGGAATTCTTCAGAAATGCCTTTAAGATGAAATATCTCGGAGTCTGATATCTGGATGAGAAGAAGAGAGAGTTTATGGCCTTGGTTCAGGGTAGCAAGACGGTGTCCGAGTATGAGGTTCAGTTTGTGAGGTTAAGCCAGTATGCTCCCGAGTTGGTTCCCAATGAGAGGGAACAGTGTGAGCGGTTCCGATATGGATTGACTAGAGACGTAAAGACTTATATGCTTGCCTCTGACTACACCGAGTTTGATGTTTTGGTCTCTAGGGCCAAGGATATTGAGCAGAACTTAGGCTCCAGTGCTCGTGCTAGTGGGTCCGATTCCGGGAAGAGACACGCGAATTGGGACAGAGATCATGCCAAAAGGCATAGAGATATGAAGGTATGGCCCGATTTGAGGCATAGGGGTGGTAACTATGGACGGGGCTATCAGGGCCAAGGAGTTGTTGTACACACTCCGGAGTACACTAGGTGCGGGAGACGCCATCAGGGCGAGTGTATGGGTACCTTTGGGATATGTTGGAACTGTGGTTCCTGAGAACATTTGAGGCGTAACTGTCCACACCCGGCTAGGGGCGGACCGTCTCCAGCTAGGAGTTTTGAGCATCAGAGAGGCCATGGGCGCGACCGTGGTAACTTTCAGCCGAGGAACGATGGTCAGAGGAACTTAGCTCATGTGGTAGCAGTTCAGCCTGAGGGTGGAGGACTGGCTAGGGTGTATGCTCAGAGAGAGGCTGGGAATGACACAAATGTCATTGCAGGTAATTTCTCGTTACAGTCCTTGACTTTGCTTTCTTTGATAGATTCGGGTTCGACACATTCGTATATATTGGGTGAGCACGCAAGGTCTCTAGGTTTACCGTATAAGTGGTTAGAGGTAGGTGTAAATGTTACCAGTTCTTTCGGTGATACCGTGGTAGTTAGGAAAATGTATAGAAGGTGTCCCTTGATGATTCAGGGCCACGTGTTTCCGGTTGACATGATGGAGTTGCCGTTCTATGGTTTTGATGTGTTTTTGGGCATGGATTGGCTCGTAAAGTATAGAGCTAGGGTCGACTTTGAGACCAAGAGAGTCTCCTTGAGGCTTACAGATGATCTTGAGGTTGTGGTAGTTGGCGAGAACGTTATGTTCTTGTCCAATGTTGTTTCTGCGTTAGAAGCTCAGAGGTTGATGGATTCGGGTTGTCAGGCTTACTTGGCTTATGTGATGAATCCGAATATGAGTGAGGTTAGACCGCAAGACATCAAGACAATTTGTGATTTTTCAAGTGTTTTTCCAGAAGAGTTATCGGGTTTGCCTCCAGATAGAGAAGTCGAGTTTGCTATTAAGACATATTCTAATTTTTCACCCGTGTCTATTGCTCCGTATAGAATGGCGTCGAAAGAGTTGAAAAAGTTTAAGACAAAGCTTCAGGCGTTGTCAGATAGAGGTTTCATTAGGCCTAGTATTTCTCCGTGGGGTGCTCTGGTCTTGTTTGTGAAGAAAAAGGACGGTAGTATGAGGATGTGTATAGATTATAGGCAGTTGAACAAGGTAACAATGAAGAACAAGTATCCTTTGCCTCAGATAGATGACTTGATTGATCAGTTGAGAGGGGCTTCAGTGTTTTCGAAGATTGATTTGAGATCCGATTACTATCAGCTGAAGGTGAAAGATGTGGACATACCGAAGACAGCTTTCCGTACACGTTATGAGCACTATGAGTTCTTGGTAATGCCTTTCGGTTTGACTAATACTCCAGTTACTTTTATGGATATGATGAACCGAGTGTTCCATGAGTTTTTGGATAGGTTTGTGGTAGTGTTTGTAGATGATATCTTAGTGTACTCTAGAACCGAGGAAGAGCATGATGAGCATATGCGGCTAGTACTTCAGACTTTGCTTGAGAACCAGTTGTATGCCAAGTTAAGTAAATGCGAGTTTGGGATTAGGGAGGTATTCTTCCTAGGTCATGTGATCTCGGCCAATGGGATTAGTGTGGATCCCAAGAAGATAGAAGCCATAGTGAGTTGAAAGCAACCGAAGTCAGTGACAAAAATTCGTAGTTTCCTAGGCTTGGCGGGGTATTATCGAAGATTTGTCGAAGGATTTTCAAAGATTGCGGCACCCTTAACTAAATTGCTCCAGAAGAATGTCCCGTATGAGTGGTCAGATGCAAGACAACAAACGTTCGAGAAGTTGAAGAAAGCTTTGACCGAAGCTCATATCTTGATTCAGCCTGAACCGGAAAAAGAGTTTGTGATTTACAGTGATGCTTCGTATGTAGGTTTAGGTTGTGTGCTTGTGCAAGAAGGTAAGGTTGTAGCTTATGCTTCGAGATAGTTGTAGGTTCACGAGAAGAACTATCCCACTCATGATATTGAGTTAGCCGCAATAGTGTTTGCTTTGAAGGTTTGGAGACACCACCTTTTATGGTGAGAAGTGCACCGTTTATACCGACCACAAGAGTTTGAAGTACTTGATGTCTCAAAGAGTTGAATCTTAGACAACGTAGGTGGATAGAGCTTCTTAAGGACTACGATCTTACGATAGAGTACCATCCGGGTAAGGCAAACGTAGTGGACGGTGCTTTGAGTAGAAAAGTGGCAGTTGAGTTGCGGGTTGAGTGTGTCCAATGATGGAGGTTTGATAGCCGAGTTGCAAGTTAAATCGTCGTTGGCTCAGTTCATTCGAGAGAGACAGTTGCAAGATGAGTCTTTGGCACCTCACGTGCAAGATATAACCGAGGATAGACCCACAGATTTTTGTTTTGATGAGAATGGGATCATATGTTACAAGGATAGGATAGTTGTTCCGGAAGATTCCAAGTTGAGACGTATTATCTTGAATGAAGCACATAACAGTCCTTTTGCTATGCATCTAGGTAGTACGAAGATGTACCGTGGTTTAAAAGAAGAGTATTACTAGGTTGGGTTGAAGAAGGATGTGGCCGAGTTTGTGAGTAAGTGCATGGTACGTCAGAGAGTTAAAGCCGAGCATCAATTTCCTTCAAGTTTGTTACAGCCGTTGAAGGTTCCGGAATGGAAGTGAGAACATATTACCATGGACTTTGTGTCGGGTTTACCGTTGATTTCTTCGAAGAAAAATTCAGTGTGGGTGATAGTCGATAGATTTACTAAGTGTGCTCACTTCATACCTGTTCATACTACCTACACCTTAGATAAGTTGGCCGATCTGTATATCAGTGAGATAGTAAGGTTGCATGGAGTATCGAAATCGATTATATCAAACCGAGATCTGAGGTTTACAGCTAGTTTTTGGGAGTGTTTGCATCGTGCCTTGGGTACTTGGTTGAACTTCAGCACTTCGTATCACCCGCAGTCAGATGGTCAGTCAGAGAGAGTTATCCATGTGTTGGAAGACAAGTTGAGGTGTTGTATCATCGACTTTCAGGGCTCTTGGGAGAAGCACCTACCGTTAGTAGAGTTTGCATACAACAGTTATCAGGCTAGTATTCAGATGGCACCGTATGAAGCTCTGTATGGTAGGAGGTGTAGAACACCTATTTTTTGGGCCGAGGTCGGACAAAAGCTTATACCGATGCCCGATTTTCTTAAGGGCACTACCAAGAAGGTAAAGTTGATCTGTGATCGCTTGAAGGCAGCTTCAGACCGACAGAAATCGTATGTCAATTTGAAAAGAAAGGAGATAGAGTATGTCATGGGCGAGAAAGTGTTTTTGAAAGTCTCACATTGGAAAAAGGTGATGAGGTTTGGTAGGAAAGGTAAGTTGAGTCCGAGATTCATTGGACCTTACGAGGTAGTTGAGAGGATCGGTCACGTTGCCTATAGGTTGAGACTCCCGACCGAGTTAGAGAAGATTCACGACGTGTTCCATGTTTCTATGCTACGGAAGTATAGATCGGATCTGTCTCACGTAATGCCAGTGGAAGAAATTGAGCTGAACCCCGACTTGTCGTATGATGAAGAGCCAGTTGAGATTCTTGCTACAGACAAGAAAGTGTTGCGTGGAAGGTCTATCGAGCTAGTTAAGGTTTTGCGGAGACACCGATGTGTGGAAGAGGATACTTGGGAGAGGAAAGAGGACATGGAAAGACAGTTTCCGTATCTTTTTCCGTCAGGTAATTTCAGGGACAAAATTTCTTAAGTGGGGGAAAGTTGTAACGCCCCAATTTAGGGCCCAAGAGTTTATCGGTTATAATCTAGGATTAGTTCGGGTTAAAATTAGATTTAAAATGACGATTTTATAAAATTTTCCTTTATTTACGAAAATGCCCTTAATGAAAATTTGAAAAGGGTTTTATCTTGTTTCTTTTTAAAATCAAAAGGAAGAAAAGCTATCATCTTCTTAAAAGCTCCCTTTCCTCCAAAACCCCTTCTTAAACCCTAAAGTCACTATTCCATTGCTCAAATCAGTCATCCAAGCAAGATTTTTGAAGGTAATCTCTTCCTTGTTCCAGTTTTTACAGTATCTAGCTCGTGTTCTTTGAAAACCCTCTTTTAAAAGCCATTAAAATGTATTTTGATTTGGTGATGGGTTTGAGAAAATGGGTATTTCTATGGGTTTTTCGTGTGGGTTTCTAATGTAATGTTTAAGGGTGTTTTTGATTATACTTAGGTGTTTTAAAAAATGTTAAAAAGATGGCAAATGTTGGGAATCCCGAAATGGGTATTGGTGGGTGAGTTTAGAGGTGAAAATCTTGAGTTTTGTAGGTAGTTATGTGAGGGAAAGTTGGGCTGATGGTATGGTTACACTTGGGGGCTATTTTGAACATGTTTAGTGATGATTTGGATGATGAAATTGATGGGTAACTGCTGGGTTGTGTCCGAGTCCGAAAATGAAGAGTTTGGGTTAGTTCTTAGTTTGGAAATGTAGCGAAATTGTCTTGGGTTGTAATTTGATTTGTGGCAGTGATTTTGTGGATGTTTGGATGTGTAATGTACTGTTTTGGTTGATTAGAAGCAAGGGAAAACGTTGGAGAAGCTTCGGGCTCAATTCCGGGGAACTTGGAGGCTTGATCAACATTTCGGCTTGATTTGGGTTTCATCGGTGAGTGGATACTGTTTTGGAATTCTATTTGCGTTCAATGAAGGTTTTGGGGTTTGGGTGGAGTCTTAGAGACTAACCTAGACCCAATAGTAAGTTCATCTAATCTCGTTTGTTTGGTTGATTATCGGCTTTCGCGAGCATGCGTGTTGTGGTGATGTTTTTGGATTGTTTTTACTCTTCGTTAATGTTGTTGTGTAGTCGTTGTTGGTGTCGATCCTCACGTGATTGTTGTCATTACTACGGGGATGTGTAGTCCCACCGGTAGTGACTAGTAGAAGAGTACGGTGATGTGTAGTCCCATCGAAAAACTACTAGTTGAATGGTGATGTGTAGTCCCACCGGGTTTTGGTTATGCATGTGCATACCATGTATTGCGATGATTGTGTTTCATTACATCTTTCCTTAAATGGTTTTGCTTTAAATCTAAGTTTTATGTTTTAAAACTGCATTGTTGGTGTGTTTTAAAGCTCCGCTCACTAAGCTTTAAGCTTACGCTCTCTCCTTTTCCAACAATGCAGATCGTTAGAGGTTCGGGAAGCAAGTGGGCAAGGAAGGGTTTCTCGGAGTTCTTGGTTGGCTCAAGTATGGTTTATGTTTTGTAATAACACTTAGACAATGGGATTGTTAGAATTTGTATGTTAAGGAGTTGGTGTTCAAACTCCTATACTTGTTGTTTATGTCTCGAACATGTTTTAAGTGGTGATATTATGTTATGTTGAGACTTAATATGGCCATGTTTGAATTGCTTTGTGACTTGACGTGTTTGTGCTTTTGTATTTAAGTGTTCATGTGAGCTTAGAGCTTGAAATCTGATTTGGTGCTTAAATGCATGTCTAATGTTGTGATTGGGATATTTTGGATCTAGAATGTATGTATGATATGTTGCCATATGGTTTTTGATGATTCGAGACACGTTTGAGAACATTTGGAGGTGTCAAAGTATGATTTCGGGCCAATCTGTGTGCAGGTGTTTCGAACACGCTCGACAGGATTTTGGAACGGTTGTAGCTCTAGGGATACTTGTATCGGAACAAGGGTGGTGTCGTTTCGATACGATTTGACACTGTGAGCCCCCGTTTCGGAACTCGTTTCGACACCGTGAGCCCCCGTTTCGGAACCTGTTTCGATATGTTTTGTCACTGGAAGCCTCCATTCCGAAACAAGGTGGGACCGTTTCGGAACGGCCTGGTCTCACGTTTAAAATAGAGCCCGCGTTTCAGAACGGGCAAGCCTGTTTCGAAACGCATGCAGTTAAAACACTTGAATGGCACCTTTGAAGGTTTTCGAACGTTGCGTTCTAGTCTCTAAAGCTTGCATGTTTCCTTGTTGAGTTCATATGTGTCCTTTATTTTGATTTTGCCCCGTGTGCTTGGAATTTGATCAATTAAGTTACTTGATAAATTTAAGTTGTCGTAGGTTCTGCTTGGAATGCTTTCGTTTTCGCTTATCCGCTGTTGTTTACTCACCTAGGGTAAATTGTGATATTTAGACAAGATAATAAATGAAAAAATAGGGTTGCTAATCGGAGTGAAGCCTTAGCGGGTTTCGCTTCGGTTTTTCCCGTGTAACCCGTTCGGTCTGGTCTGTTGGCTAGGCCGGGATGAGGGGGTTACAAAGTTAACGAACAGTAACGGCGAAGCACCTATTTGAGTAATGTTAAAAATGTTAGGTACTTATTTGGCCCAAAACAAAGTTTAGGCACCTATTTAAAAAAAGAGTATGATTTGAGCACTTATTTGAATGTTAAGCAAAAATGGGGTGCCATGGCCCCTCCAAACATCAACATTGCTTCGCCCTTGGGCGGATTTTTCGTTTCTGTTGGTGGTTTTAATCAATCTTCAATGTCCTTAATTGTTTTTTAAATATTAATTAAAAACATATAATTGTGTATTAAAATCGTTTGTCGGTTTGGCTATGTTTGGTTTTAGTTCGGGTCTATGGTGGTTCATGTCATATCGAGTCGGTTGATTTTCGAGTAGGTTAATATCAGGTCTGATATTTTTGGTTCGTTTGATTTCGGTTATGGTCAGTTTCGGGTCAATGGAAGATTTGTCAGTTTTAATCGGGTTTTTAGGTCGAGTCAATTTTTTACACGCTATATATGGCGTTATAAAGCCAATATATTTGACTTTTTAGTGAGTTGTGCGACAGTTCACATCTCATCTTTTTTTTTAATTTCTTTTAATATATTTTCTTTATTTCGAGTTATTTTTTGTTCGGGTCTATCCGGTTCGGTTAAAAATCGATTTAGACCTATTTTGGTTCAACTAAAATTCAGATAGTTTTTTTTGTTTCAAATCATCCTGTTTGGGTCTATATTAGATCTCAAGTTGAATAATTCGGTTTGGGTCTTGGGTGATGTTTGCCAGGTAGGTCTGCCTCTTAAATATATTAATCCTCATAATGGATAAATGTAACTATTTATTGGCATCTCAATGTTATTACCTAGAACAAAGGATTAAATTTAGCTGTTTCTTGTCTATTTTTTTGGCCTCCCTTTGTTTTCTTGCTCCGGGTCTCCTTTTGACTGGCTGTTTAGCTGGGGGTTTTTTTTCGTCTCTTCTCATAACATGAGTTTTAAGAGAGGGAGAAAGAAAAACAAAATATGGAATTTATATTTATTTGAATAAGTCAAATTAGATGTATATGTAATTAGGGTAAACTACAACATATGTTACTTAATTATAGATAAAGTTATATTTAGGTTACCCAATTATTAAAAATTACACTTAGTGACACAACTAATAGATATGTTGTTATGAATAGAAATCCTCTCCCCTTTTGTGTCCCTTTCTATGCAACACACTAAAAAAATAAGTTTAAGGTTAGAGTTTGGGCTTATGGTTTAGGAAATTATGAGTATTGTGTATTTTTAGGGTTTACAGTTTATGATTTAAATTTAAGGTTATGATTTAGAATTTAACTTTTTAGTCTTGTGACATAAAAAGGGAGCACCGTAAAGTGACAGAGGGTTTGTCTCGTTGATGTTGTTAGGGGTGAGCGCTCGAGCGAGGCGAGTCAACAAATTTCGAGTTATTCGAGTTGACGCGTCATATTTTACGACTTGAACTTAATTTGAAATTTTTTCGATTCAAGTCGAGTTTATGAAATTCGAGTCGAGTTTTCGAGTTCCTATACAAATTTAATTGTAATTTTTTACCATGTTTTAGAACGATTTAATTCCAATTTAAACGTCTTTCTCTAATCATATAAGATATGCATATATATATATATATATATATATATATATATATATATATATATATATATATATATATATATATATATTTCTTCATATTATTTTTCACATGCATAAGTAAGATTTGTAATGTTATTTAATAAAAAATATCATCTAAACTTCTAATATATACTCCCTCCGTCCCACTAAAACTTTCACATGTTGACTTTTTTTGGTCAAAATTTTTCAACTTTGACTATAATTTCTTTAAATATTTTAATTAATTAAAAATTATAAAAAATATATTTAAAAACTAGTTGATTCAAAGTTTTTAAAATATATTTTTTCATATTTTTATCAATAATAAATTTTAAATTATAAGAGGTCAAAGTTGAAAAAGTTTGACCTAAAAAAGTCAACATGTGACAGTTTTAGTGGGACAGAGGGAGTATATGATATTATTTTTAAATAAAGAACTTTTGGGGATAAAGTATTGATGAGGGTATAAATGAGTCAATGAATTGATGTAAAGAAAAAAGTTACAAAAAATTCAGTTGAATGATCAAATTGAATAAAATATAAAGTTAAAGGGCTAAATTGAAAAAAGAATATATTTTTTAAAAATATGAATTGAAGTTATATAGATATTATATAGTGTTAGTGAATCATGTGGTTTAATTTTGGTCAAAAACAGACTTAAAACGAAAGAGGAATTGAAGAAATGGGAAACATTCAAAGTTAAGGGGCTAAATTACAAAAGCAGGAAATTTAATTTAAAAATATGAATTGAAGCTAAATAAGTATTCTAGTTTCTACATTGGTTTAGGAGCATGTGGTTCAAATTTGGTCAAAATTGACTTAAAAACGAAGGAGATATTGAAGAAATGAGGAAATCATACAAAGTTAAGGGGCTAAATTGAAAAAATATGAAATTTATTTTCAAAAATATAAATTGAAGATAAATACGTATTCTACGGTTTGGGAATAAATGGTTCAAATTTGATAAAAATGGACTTAAAATGAAGGAGAAATTGAAGAAAAATGAAATCGGGGACTAAATTGCAAAACTGTAAAATTCAGTTTTTCGGGTTTTCGAGTTGGGAAAATTTCAAACAAACTCGAAATTGAAATTTTTTCGAGTTAATAGAATTGACTCGAATAACTTGAAATTAAAAAAATATCGATTTTTTTCAAGTCGAGTCGAGTTTTGCTCACCCCTAGATGTTTTTATTACTTAGTTTAGGTGCCCAAATCAATAACAATAGAGATTACGTTGGATTATACACAAAAGGCATGATGTTAAATACGGAAATGGAGAAGAAAATTTGGGAATATATTGTACTAATAGTTGGCATTGTTATGGAACTGAAATCATACGACTTATGTTCTCACATGAACACTGAAAGGTAATTTAGGATTCAGCTATGATAAGCTTTTTCTTTCATAAATTTTGTGGAGCAACATTCCATTAAACTTTGGATGATCGCCGGTGTTTTAGACACTTGCCTGTGTATCAGAATCTAAGGCCGTCTCCGTTTGAAGGGCTTGTTGGTTTCTCTTGGATTCCTTAATCTCACCGTAGAAGTAAGAAAGGAAGCCCCAAAGTGAGAGTGCAAGAGCCACTCCCTTCTCGGCGTGGAAACTTTCGTTGTAGAAAATGACAGCCAAAATCTCGGTTACGGGTAATAAAACAGCAATTATAATGCCCGATAGCAAAGACGAGGCACAAAAGATTACTCCTATGGCTCCCAAGAAGAAACACTGCCATATTATTGCACTACAAATCACAATAATGTAATACTTTGTTTCCCCAAGCTTGTATTCCCTTGCTTCCCTTGGAATTACCTGCAGAATAGAACTCATTATTCTATATCATTTCAAGTTTCATTCGATGAAAATGGAATATGCTTTATCCGACAAGAAAAAGTAACCTTGAAATCGTCGTTAACCAGCATGCCAATGGTGCAAGCACCAGTAGCAAACAAACACATCACCATTTGAATCTCCATCACAAGAGCGTAGCTGATTTCTTGTTTTGCTTTCTTGTAAGTTAACTCCACCAAAGGCAGAATAAAGCCATACAAAGCCGCCGCCCCGAGGGTCATTAGAAACCCCATAACGTATTCCCCGTTGGATTCATTCGCGGGACGGTCGCCGCTCGTGTGCATGGCTAGAACGCCGGCTCCTATCGTTAACAAAAACACGGCGTTTATGGAATAAGAAGTGAACTTTTGCTTCACCAGAACAAAAGCAAACCCCGCAGTGAAAGCCAACTGCGAGGCAATGATTATAGACGAAGTCGAAACCGGAAGACGAGCGACCCCATATGCGTAGAGGTAGTCGTCAAGGCCAGTGAGGATTCCAATGACGGCGGCAGCAAGGAACAAGTGCGGTTTCATGAAGAAAAGCTTGTTCTGGGAACCGGGTTGGGTCCTGGAACGATAAAAGTAAGCACATCCGATTGGGACAAGGATGATGGGCCAAGCACCAGTCTCGAGCCAGCTAGAGAACCAGACTCGTTTCCCACCATGGATGAAGTAGAGTCGCATCATAAGTGGACCCGCACAGTTACCTATAGAAAGGATGATGCAGTTTATTATTAGCAGAGCTTTTCTCATGGAGGCAGTGTTTGATTCAGGTTCCTTGCCGACCTCCATGGATTAATTACAGAGAAAAAATGGAGCTTCTCTTTTGTGTGTGTCCAAAGTTCAGACTATGGTTATAGTAGTAGGGAAGCTGATTTGGATCGAAGTGTGTGACAAAAGCAAAGCTAAATTATTTGTAGGATGTGAAAACATTCCTATTCTTATAGCCTGGTCCATAGAATTCTATTCACTTTAATTTTCCACTTAAGTATGAAGAAAATCATAATTATCTGATACATTGGTTTTATAATTCTTTTAATTATGTCTAATTGATTTCCCTAACAATATTTTAAAAATCTAGTTTTTTATTTATAGCCGCATCAAGTTATTTTTTTATTTTTTATTCAACCGGCGGCAGCAACCAGTCTTAGTACTAATTGTCGACCATCAATATTCATTATTTTTCTCGTAAGCTTTTCTTATCTTCTTTTTGTTTAACCGGCGGCAGCAACCAATATTAGAATTGGTTGTCGGCCACCGATATTCACTATTTTTCTTGTTCTTTCATGTTTTGTTTTCTCATTTTTAATAAAAAAATTTACTCTTGTGGCACGGGTTTTCTCTGCCTTTGTGGCACGCTTTTCATTCGTTTTTGTGGTTAGTTTCATATGTCGTTTGACATGATTTCATCATACTGTAGCGGGCGTTTAATGCTCGTATAGAGATCCTCACGACGCTAGCTTTCTAATTTAATTCTGTCGGTGGTCATAGAAAAGATTGATCCCCACTCGTTTGATGGTTTGTTAGCTGATGTAATTAGAATTCAGAACCGTGTAGCGAAGCAATCTGCCAGATAGTTTAGTTTGCTCACTACACCTTTTTCATCCCTTAAAGCGTCTCGTTTGATTAGAGACAATGAGATTCATGAAGTTTTTTGGGTTTCGATGGTATGCTAATTTCCATGGAAGAGTTTTTTTCTTTGCACCTTTTTATGAGATTTTTAGTGGACTAGTCTTTTTTTTTTCTTTTTTTATGCATTGTATCTATAATATCTTTCATGGTGATTAATAAATTCAGATGCCATTGCTCAAAAAAATTCTTTTCTTTGCTAACAATGTTAATCTATCATCACGTTTTAAATTCTTTATTCGAATATCATTAAAAATAATATTCCGGGTGGTCATAATTGAAAAGAAAATTTGTTATTATATTTAGTAAATTCAGATTCGAACAGTTTATCTGCATGATACGTGTACATTATGAAAATGCTAAAGAATTGAACAAATACTATTATAAGATCACAATATATGCTAGAAAAATATCACTTAACAATACATGACAGTGAATTAAAGAATTTATGAAGAAAATTTTGCAAACATTATATCAATAATAATCTATCATAAAATGAAAATAAGGGTAAAGTTCATAAATGGTCACTAAACTATGGTAAAAATATTTATTTTGATAATTCAACTTTTAAATGTTAAAAAATAGTTATTAGGGGCAATTTTCTTTTTCTCCTCCCTTTAGGTAGGAATTGTTCAAAAAACTTTCGAATATTATAAAATGGTTATGAAACTTAAATTTTTATAACAAATGGTCACTTGATCTTTAACTGTCATTAATTGGATGATATGAAAGTTAAGAAAATTTGTATAATAGTAAATTTAATTGTCCATATTTATACATCCAATCAATATAATCCTAATTTGAATTAAATTAATAAACTTAGCGCTCATTATTTACACATTCTATCAATTTGAAATAGGAAAATTGCTTAATAAGTCATGTATAGTAGGAATAGAGGTAAACTCTAAAAATATGGAGTTGCTAACCTCTTATTGTGGCTGTCAAATAGGGAAGTTACCCTTTAATTACTTAGGCATTCCTCTTGGGGCTGATCCTCGTAGAGTCATAACCTGAAAACCGGTGCTGAACAGATTTCAATCTAAGCTTGCTGCTGGAAGTGCTAGACATTATCTTTTGTGGGAAGAGTGGTCTTAATTAATGCAATATTATCATCCTTTCTTTTATATTATATGTCATTGTTTGAGATTCCAAAAATAATTATTAAAAAGATTGAGAATATAAGAAGAAGTTTTTTGTGGGGAGTCAAAGATGGAAAAAAGAAATAACGAGAGTAAACTGGGGAAAAGTCTGTCTTTCTCGTAAAAAGGTGGTGCAGGTGTGATAAATTTGAAAGCTAAAAATAAAGCATTACTCGCAAAGTGAGGATGGAGATTTGCGACAGAAAAGAATACATTGTGGAATAAAGTAATTCGTGCGAAGTATGTCATAATGAATCATTATTGGTTCATGGACTTGAATTATACAAAGAATGCGCCAATTATCTGGAGGGGGATAGTTTGGAACTGGAAGAATGACTCAATAAGGTCCTGGATGAGCTTTGAAGATTTTAGGTAGGTCATTGGAGATGGTAAATCAACAATATTTTGGGAAGATATATGAATTGGAGACAAAGCTTTGAGGGATATTTACCCGAGACTCTATCATATTTTTTCAAGAAAAAGAGAGCCAATTGCAAATGTGCCGGTTGCTGGTTCTTTTGCTGGAATCAATTGGGAAGAATAGTTTGTCAGACCTTTACTTGATCGCGAAAAGAGACAGGTGCAAGAAATTGAAGGGACGTTTCAAAGTGTGAAGCTGAAATTAGGTGTAGTAGACAGAATTGTTTGGAATCATGAGAAAAACGGAACATTTTCAGTAAAGAGATTGACGATTTTGTTGGCTGATTCGAAAGTGCCGAATCCAGAATTTAACTTTGATAAATTATGAAAATTGAAAGTGCCACCGAAGGTAAGGAGCTTCCTATGAATGCTGAAATTGGAAAGGATTCGTACGAAGATCTTTTTGCGAGATAAATGGATAAGTTTAGAAGAATCTCATTGTGTTTGTGTATTCTGTCATGAGAAATTAGAAGATGCTAATCATTTATTTCTTAACTGTAGTTTTTCAGTTCTTTTTTGGAAAGAAATTTGTAGGTGGTGGGGGATTATTTGGCAAGGATGTAGTAATATCGAATTGATGTTTAATTTATGCTTTTTGGTGCCCTTCACTGGAAGTTAGAAATTAGTCTGGTTAAGTGCTTGTGCTTTGTGGCTGGCCAGAAATGATACCGTGTTCAATGAAAAAATTACGAGTGTTCATAATCTTGTTTTCTATGTAAAACTTAGAGCACATACTTGAATTAAATCTTCGAAAGTGAGTGTAAATTTGGATGTGACTCGATGGTGAGATAGCCTTTGGCTTTGCTTGTCAACTAGTTTGACAAAAAGAACGATCTTAAAGGATCAGGCTGACTCATGTTTGGGAAGGGTTAAGTTCTCAGTCATTGGAAGTAATTGGGAAGGAAGGGCTGGAGTAGGAGGAGTGTTGAGCACTAAAACTAGCATCATCTGAGGTCTGTTCTATGGTTCGATAGATAATTAGGGAACATATTTTATAACGGTGACAATGATTAAAATAACTTTAAAAATGTGTGTTCAAGCTAAAGGGTGGGGATCGTCTGGAATGGTGATAGAGTTAGCGTTCCGCTCGGTGCTGCATTGGATGCTTAATCCTTTAAGCCGTCCATGGTGTTGGTGGCCAGATTTTTTGGAGGTAGATCGAATGTCAAGTGAGTTTGTTTCTCTTAAGTTTCAACACTCGCCGGCAGTTTGGGAAGGATTGGCTGTAGGCCTTGCGAAGTCGGGATCAACTAAATCGAAAATGTTCAAAGCATGATGGTGACCTCTGTTTGTTTTATTTGGAATAAATTAGGTCGAATGAGAGTCTCTTTATAGTTTAGTTCTGTGTTGATGTGGAATTAGAAAATAAGTCAGCCATATGATTGTTTGATTGTAACCCCCTCGTCCCGGTCTGGCCGGACGACCGGTCCGAGTGGGTCACACGGGGAAAACCGAAGCGAAACCCGTTAAGGTTTCCCCTCGGTTAACGACCCAGAAAATTTCTTTTATCACTAGCCTTATCTAGATGCATATTTAATTCCTATGTGGAGCACAACAGCGGAAGATACAAGCAACGAAACATTCACCGACCAACAAAAAGGTAAACAGTCCATTTTACTTCATTACAGCAGGCCGTTTCGAAACACCTATAGGGTGTTCCGAAACGCCTTGACCTAGTCAACGGCCTGGGTCAACCACAAGGTGACCGTTCCGAAACAGGGGAGACCTGTATCGGAACGCCCTTGACGGTCAATATCTCGTGGTCAACGAGATTGGACCGTTTCGGAACCTCAGAGGCCCGTTTCGGAACGGCTTCATCTCGCCAATTTCTCAAAATTCCAGTAGCGAAAACGTTCCGGAACGACCCTCATCCGTTTCGAAACGGCAGACCATTTACACAGGGACCATTCCGGAACAGGGGGACCCGTTCCGAAACACCCCCTGTCTGCAGACTCGTCTGGGTTGTTTTGAGACACAAGGGTGCCCCAAAACACCACCAAAACACCATATAACAGCAAAACGATTAAACCCAAGGTATACCAACAATGCCATCATGCTTTAACAAGGTTTAGACATGTCTAATACTAAGGCAACATCCCCCAAACATGCATTCATTCAAACATCCTTCAAACACATATATAAGCCCTTAAGGCAATAAGACTAACGTTCAAAAGAGCAACTTAGGCATGAGTTAACATTCATCACACAAGCATATGACAAGATACATCATGCTTACAAATCAAGTCAACCATAGACATACATCAAACTCAAACCAACAACACCTATCCCATTGCTTTACTATTACAATCTTTAAATTTAAACATCATACTTGAGCTAACCGTAAGCAACACTTGGAGGCCTTTCCTTGCCCTTGCCACCCACAAGCCAATGATCTGCATTGTCGAACAATAGAGAGCGTAAGCATAAAAGCTTAGTGAGGGTAAGCTCATAAATCAAACCTTCGACAATGCAGGGTCCAAGCACGAACCACAACCCAGTTAAAATGCATGATCTTGCCTCCGATCCACATTAGCCATAAATATAGATGATGCATGAACATATATTCAATATCATGTCATGCTCAACATGTTTAAATCCACAACACATGAAATCACATATATTAAACCATGTTAGCAACACATCCCAAATCACATTGGCTCACAATTAACCACATATTGGCAACAAAAGCTACAATCTGTATTGGCACCTAGCTATGACTCGAATACGCGGATAACCGTTGGAACTCACATCCAACAACTCAACCATTACCTGACGGTGGGATTCCACTCATCACCGTTCACGCGGAGGGGATTCCACTCATCCTCACGCCTCATTTCACGCGGAGGGGATTCCACTCATCCTCACGCCCCGTCGATGGGATTCCACTCATCACCGACTAATATAAATAAAATTTCCGGGTGAACCCGTACTCCTCCTTGGTGACTCAACGCCACCAAGGCCACGCGCGACTTTTGACTCATGTGTACACACTAACATCCTAATGATCGATCATTTGTACCCAAGCATACTAGTGCCAATACTACACATTTCATTAATCATTCATAATATCAATTCATAACACTTCCGTGCTTAGCACGTATTCACCATGACTTACCGTCATGTACAAACCACATTTCCATGTCTAGCATGTACTCACCATGATCCTCGGATCATGAAACCACCTCATAATATCATTACACATGTCAACACTACATGCATCTCAACAACACAATTATTACATCATATTTCATACCTATGCATATCTCTCTCACATTTATCATCAACATGCATGTAACAATGCATTAAGCTATACCTCTACATACATGTATAACAACATATACATAATCAACATCATCATAGTTTAATACGAGGCATATACAACCGATAAAAAGTGCAACCAAAGTCTCTAATCAAAGCTTGGGGTTAGGCTACCACTCTAATCCCAACTCTAGGTGGGTTTACCAAGCCCATCCTAGGTTCACATGCTTGAACCAAATACTCAAAACCATTTTGAAAATATTTAACCACTCACCTAAACATCCAAGCTCCAAGCCAAGCTAGCAACCTCCCTCAAATTTCCGGATTTCTTCCCGAAGCTTTTCCAACACGAATTTCCAGCTTCCAAACAACCTCAAACACATTTCAAACAATTCCAAATCAGCCCAACATCAAAAGACCAACCCGGAACACAATTCAAATACAATTCACAATGTTGCAAGCCATGACTAAACCCCATTTTTAGCAAATTCGGGCAGCCCCCAAACCATGTCCAAAAATCATGTTTCCAACATCCATAGCACCCACAAACAATCCCAAATCAACCCCTAACCATAGTACTACCATTGGGCTATCAATTCCCACCTAAACCAACCCCCAAAAATCACCCAAAACCCTCCAAAAACCCATTTTCACCCAATTTCGGTAATCCTTATAAAACACTTCAAAAATTATATATGTTGGTCCCTTTAGTTCATAAACACCATATCTAACAATATTACATCAAAATCTTAAGTTAAAAACAATAAAGATATCATTTTTATCCAAATCTTTCAAAAACCCAAATTCTAAAACATTGATGAAAATGAAATATATTTGTACTTCCAAGTAGAGGAAGATGAGAGCAAGTCAGAAATGTAATTACCTTTCAAAAATCACCAACGAAGGCCAAGGAGATGATGAAATAAAGATTTGGAGAGGAAGAGCATTTTTTTAACGTGGAAGAAGAAAATGAAGAAGATGAAGAAGAGATAAAGTTGTCTTCTAAAATAAAGGAGGGGTTTTTATTTAAAAGTTCACATATTTACCAAAACGCCATTAATGAGATGGCAATATCATTTACTTTAAAATTCATGAATTTGAATTTCAATCCAATTTGGTCCAACACAATTGTTTGTTTTGAAAAGAATACGAAAACCAAAATAATACATTATTATTTTAATTATAAAGCTGAAACCCGAAATAATATTAAAATATTATTTTCACCCGACCCCTAAACCCGGGTGTTACAACTCTTCCCCACTTAAGGAAATTTCGTCCCCGAAATTTATCGAACAGGAACCCACTTTCCTTCACACCACAACACTCTAATCAATCTCGGTGGACTTACCACACATCAATAGGTATCTGATGCTAAGATCTCAACTGATTCTTCGTTGCACGCGATTTCGAACTCAACTCAATCTCTTCAACAAACATAGCACGACACAGATTCGACTCACATTCCTGAATCATGGATACACGGAACACATCTCAAATCCCTTTCTAACTCTGGTGGTAACCGCAACAGATAACAACAGAACTAGCCCGATTCACAAACTCATACAATACTGTTCAAAAATTGACCGAGGACTTTCTCTGACTGATCATCTGACTTCATTAATTAACCAAACACTACGCAGGCGTCTTCAAAAACAATCTAGCAGAAATTTCGAATCTCTATTACCCACTTCCGTTATGAACCTTCCACGGATGTAACAACTAAAAGAAAACTGAAGCTCGGTCTTGACACGCTGGCAATTTACACACTTACTCTCATATTGCACCACATTATTCATCCACTCAATCCAGAAGTACTCATTTTCAACCCACAATACGTCTTCATACAACTCAGATGCAAATAAATCAAACTGCTGTGTGCTTCGGCCAACACAATACGTCTCAAAACACTAGGTCAATCGGTACAACTGTTCTGTCTCTGAAATGCAAAACTCTATCATCTCTGAAACTGTATTCTGAAGGTCTTCTTTCTACTATGCCTCGCACGTGAGGTGCCAAGAATCTGTCTTGCAACCGTTTCTCTTCAAACATTCTGACTCAATATAGGTTCAACATGAGACTCGGCCACAAGATCACTATCACTTGGTGACTGAATCTGGCAAACACAGCTCGCAACTCTACTATTAATCTAACAACAACATAACTCAGAACATCGGTTACTACGTAGACTCTCTTCAGATAGTACTCAATCTCGAGGTCACAATCTTCAAGCAATTCTATCTACTCATGTTGTTCAAGTTCCAACCATTCCTAAGTTGTCTAACAACTCAAGTTCTGATAATATGTACGTACACACTGTGCATTTCTTACTCTACAAGCTTTGTCTCTAAGTCTTCGAAGCAAATACAACTGTAATTAACTCTATGTCTCATATCGAATAACTCTTCTCACGATCTTCCAACTATCTTGATGAACAAGCCACAATCTTCTGTCTTGCATAAGCACACAACCTAACTCTACATGTAATGCATCACTGTGGTTCACAACTCTTTCTCTGACATAAGTTGATTCAAGGTCGAAGCTCTCTTCAAAGTCTCTTTAAGTTTCTCAAGGGCTCATTGTCTCGCATCTAACCACACAACTGAACATTCTTCTGTGGCAATCTATCACTGGAGCAACTATCTTCAAAAGACTATTTACAATTCTCTGAAAGTAACCATGCTAGACCTAGGAACTATAGATACCTGTCACAGTCTTCAATTTCTCTCAACTCATGTCTTCTTTTGCCTACTTGGGATTTACTCTAATACACTCGGATGATCTGCACGTTCTAGGAGGACATCTTCATTAACTCAAAGTTCACGTTGCACAACTTGGTATACAGTTGATTCTCTAATAGAATCTACAATACTAACTCTAAAGCCTGTCATGGTCTTCTTCGGTACTTGAATATGCTCATGCGTCAACTATGAGAACTACTATAACTGATCAAGGAACTCAGAAGTTATTCTGCTCAACATCTCTATGAAGGTAACTAATACACTAGTTAAACAAAACGACATAACTCAGAGCTCAAGGTGATCACATCCTTCCCTTAAAGCTGTCTTCGGTACTTTAACTTTTCTCACGTTCAACTGGTGGTAAACGGATCTCAAGCTAATCTTCAAATAGACTGAAGCACACACTAACTGATCAACAATTCACTGACACTCGGAAACGGATACTATTTATTCACTGACACTCGTTTCAACTGTCTGAAATCTCGACACATTCTCGTACTGTCACTCTTTCTTCTTCACAATTTACACTGTAGAACTCTGAGATGATGCACTAGGCCTAATGAATCTAAGGTCTAACAAGTCTCAAACCTAATTCTTCAACACTCTCAATTCTGTCAGAAACCATAAGATACAGAGCAAACTAAAACACGAGCAAACTCGGAGACGACATCAATAATAAACTCTTCTTCAATGTTAGGAGACAAACTGGGCGTTTCTTCTAAACACTTCTAGGAAGATTCACAAACTATTCTAGCATTTTGCGGTCCAATCTTCGTTCAAAATCAAATTCATCACACTTGCTAAGCAAGCCTACCAACTAAACTCAATCAACCTTTGACCTCTAAACTGGATCAACATTCAACAAGGAGTTCACATCCTCACTTACCACTACAGTCTCACAAAAATCTGTGTCTTCAAAGCAACTCTCTCTTTGTCTCAACGTATACACTAATTCTGTGCTCTTCAAGCCAAACCTTGACAAAAGGTACATCAAAACCGTAGGAAGACGATCACTTCACATCTACTAGAAACTAGTAACTCTGAACCACCAACGAACATCTTCTGTACATCTTTCTGATCACTATTATCTCCCAAGGGCTAGTCACATGTGTCCCTACTTCTAAAGTCTCAGCAAGGATATCTAATTTCTTACATGCTCACACAAAAGAAGGTATTCGCAGAAATTGCAACTTCACATGTACACAACTGATAGTCTTCGGTCCTCTTATTTTCAGACTGGTTCTTCAACAGAATCTGACTCTTCTAAACTGTTCTTAGAGCTTCTCGTAACTTCAAGACTCAATTCTGATCGCACACAAACAGTCTTGCTGGACTTGTTCTACCCCTACCAAACAATCCTGAAGTCAAAGCTCAAGGCTCCCTTCTCGGCTCAACTATATCGGAAGTGACTTCATCTCTTCCGCTTGCTGGAAAACAACTCAACGTACACTGACCCAATCACACATCTAGCTCCCACTCACGGACACTGACCGGCTGTCTTGCATTAAAGTCATAGGCCAACCCCAACGGTCACCAACTAACACCTCACCAGGCATGTTCAACTTGCATACTTGCTAACAATGTACAGAGATACGGATTCAGAATCAACTGGAGGAAACAACTTGATACTGTATCAAGGGCTCATTCGATAAAACATCGAAACTACTCTGACCCCACTCATAGGCCTTCGCTTCTTTTCACCAACTAATACCAGAATCGGTCAAATCGTCCCTTCACCAACAAGAATCAACTCACATACACACAGACTCGAGCAAACAAATTGTACCTCAACTCCGGTACAACCATACTCCCCTAACTATAGCAAAGAACTTCCTCCACATCACCCACATTTTCAAAACCACAACTTCCACTTACCGATTCACGGCCCACACACTGGCCCTAAGCTTACTAAAAGCAATAAATCAATCAACAATTTTAACATACAAGTTGGGTTAGCAAAGGAAAGGTCCAAGTGGCTCAAGTATAATTTCTCTCACTTAAAATCCTTTTTCCGATGTAATAGAAGCAATGGGACTCTACTAAACATGTTTCAAACAAATCAACACACATACATGCTTAACCAAGCATATAACAAGGATTACTTGCTAAACAAGCAACACACGCGTACGATCAAACAACATGCATTCTCAATCAAACAATCACACATCACAGCTTACACGGGTAACGAGCAACATGCTTTTAAACAAACAGTCAACATACTTGTCATACAAGCAATCATACTTACAAAACAAGCAAACACCGTGCGCATCAATTCAAAACTTAAACTTACCTCACTTACCTGCCCAAGGTCTCGGTAACCTTAGGCTCTGATACCAACAAATGTAACCCCCTCGTCCCGGTCTGGCCGGACGACCGGTCCGAGTGGGTCACACGGGGAAAACCGAAGCGAAACCCGTTAAGGTTTCCCCTCGGTTAACGACCCAGAAAATTTCTTTTATCACTAGCCTTATCTAGATGCATATTTAATTCCTATGTGGAGCACAACAGCGGAAGATACAAGCAACGAAACATTCACCGACCAACAAAAAGGTAAACAGTCCATTTTACTTCATTACAACAGGCCGTTTCGAAACACCTATAGGGTGTTCCGAAACGCCTTGACCTAGTTAACGGCCTGGGTCAACCACAAGGTGACCGTTCCGAAACAGGGGAGACCCGTATCGGAACGCCCTTGACGGTCAATATCTCGTGGTCAACGAGATTGGACCGTTTCGGAACCTCAGAGGCCCGTTTCGGAACGGCTTCATCTCGCCAATTTCTCAAAATTCCAGTAGCGAAAACGTTCCGGAACGACCCTCATCCGTTTCGAAACGGTAGACCATTTACACAGGGACCGTTCTGGAACAGGGGGACCCGTTCCGAAACACCCCCTGTCTGCAGACTCGTCTGGGCTGTTTTGAGACACAAGGGTGCCCCAAAACACCACCAAAACACCATATAACAGCAAAACGATTAAACCCAAGGTATACCAACAATGCCATCATGCTTTAACAAGGTTTAGACATGTCTAATACTAAGGCAACATCCCCCAAACATTCATTCATTCAAACATCCTTCAAACACATATATAAGCCCTTAAGGCAATAAGACTAATGTTCAAAAGAGCAACTTAGGCATGAGTTAACATTCATCACACAAGCATATGGCAAGATACATCATGCTTACAAATCAAGTCAACCATAGACATACATCAAACTCAAACCAACAACACCTATCCCATTGCTTTACTATTACAATCTTTAAATTTAAACATCATACTTGAGCTAACCGTAAGCAACACTTGGAGGCCTTTCCTTGCCCTTGCCACCCACAAGCCAATGATCTGCATTGTCGAACAATAGAGAGCGTAAGCATAAAAGCTTAGTGAGGGTAAGCTCGTAAATCAAACCTTCGACAATGCAGGGTCCAAGCACGAACCACAACCCAGTTAAAATGCATGATCTTGCCTCCGATCCACATTAGCCATAAATATAGATGATGCATGAACATATATTCAATATCATGTCATGCTCAACATGTTTAAATCCACAACACATGAAATCACATATATTAAACCATGTTAGCAACACATCCCAAATCACATTGGCTCACAATTAACCACATATTGGCAACAAAAGCTACAATCTGTATTGGCACCTAGCTATGACTCGAATACGCGGATAACCGTTGGAACTCACATCCAACAACTCAACCATTACCTGACGGTGGGATTCCACTCATCACCGTTCACGCGGAGGGGATTCCACTCATCCTCACGCCTCATTTCACGCGGAGGGGATTCCACTCATCCTCACGCCCCGTCGATGGGATTCCACTCATCACCGACTAATATAAATAAAATTTCCGGGCGAACCCGTACTCCTCCTTGGTGACTCAACGCCACCAAGGCCATGCGCGACTTTTGACTCATGTGTACACACTAACATCCTAATGATCGATCATTTGTACCCAAGCATACTAGTGCCAATACTACACATTTCATTAATCATTCATAATATCAATTCATAACACTTCCGTGCTTAGCACGTATTCACCATGACTTACCGTCATGTACAAACCACATTTCCATGTCTAGCATGTACTCACCATGATCCTCGGATCATGAAACCACCTCATAATATCATTACACATGTCAACACTACATGCATCTCAACAACACAATTATTACATCATATTTCATACCTATGCATATCTCTCTCACATTTATCATCAACATGCATGTAACAATGCATTAAGCTATACCTCTACATACATGTATAACAACATATACATAATCAACACCATCATAATTTAATACGAGGCATATACAACCGATAAAAAGTGCAACCAAAGTCTCTAATCAAAGCTTGGGGTTAGGCTACCACTCTAATCCCAACTCTAGGTGGGTTTACCAAGCCCATCCTAGGTTCACATGCTTGAACCAAATACTCAAAACCATTTTGAAAATATTTAACCACTCACCTAAACATCCAAGCTCCAAGCCAAGCTAGCAACCTCCCTCAAATTTCCGGATTTCTTCCCGAAGCTTTTCCAACACGAATTTCCCGCTTCCAAACAACCTCAAACACATTTCAAACAATTCCAAATCAGCCCAACATCAAAAGACCAACCCGGAACACAATTCAAATACAATTCACAATGTTGCAAGCCATGACCAAACCCCATTTTTAGCAAATTCGGGCAGCCCCCAAACCATGTCCAAAAACCATGTTTCCAACATCCATAGCACCCACAAACAATTTCAAATCAACCCCTAACCATAGTACTACCATTGGGCTATCAATTCCCACCTAAATCAACCCCCAAAAATCACCCAAAACCCTCCAAAAAACCCATTTTCACCCAATTTCGGGAATCCTTATAAAACACCTCAAAAATTATATATGTTGGTCCCTTTAGTTCATAAACACCATATCTAACAATATTACATCAAAATCTTAAGTTAAAAACAATAAAGATATCATTTTTATCCAAATCTTTCAAAAACCCAAATTCTAAAACATTGATGAAAATGAAATATATTTGTACTTCCAAGTAGAGGAAGATGAGAGCAAGTCAGAAATGTAATTACCTTTCAAAAATCACCAACGAAGGCCAAAGAGATGATGAAATAAAGATTTGGAGAGGAAGAGCATTTTTTTAACGTGGAAGAAGAAAATAAAGAAGATGAAGAAGAGATAAAGTTGTCTTCTAAAATAAAGGAGGGGTTTTTATTTAAAAGTTCACATATTTACCAAAACGCCATTAATGAGATGACAATATCATTTACTTTAAAATCCATGAATTTGAGTTTCAATCCAATTTGGTCCAACACAATTGTTTGTTTTGAAAAGAATACGAAGACCAAAATAATACATTATTATTTTAATTATAAAGCTGAAACCCGAAATAATATCAAAATATTATTTTCATCCGACCCCTAAACCCGGGTGTTACATTGATAGCTTAGGTTTTGGTGATATTTTCATGGGAGATAGAGGTTAAGTGCATGAAGGTGAATTGTTGTAATGTTGTACTTGGGAGTCATTCTTTGGGTCTGGCATTTTTTGAATTTTGTATTTCTTAGTTGTTAAGCGCTCTTTTCCCTATTTTGGTTTAGAGAGATTTTTAATAAGGCTTGCAACTAGGTAGATGTAAATGATTCGATTAATAAAAATCATTTTATGCGGAGCAAAAAAAATATTCTATCAATTTGGTCCTATTTTTAACTATAAATAATATCAAACAAAATTAAATGCTAAGTAATATTAAATATTTTTAAATAGTTCTATTATTAAATTTTCTTAACTTCTTCGTCATCCCCTTAACGACGATTAATGATAAGTGATCATTTTGTAATAAAAATTAAAATTTAATGATTATTTTAAAATATTTAAAATTTGGTTGATAAATGGAACATTTTGCCATAATTTAGTGACCATTTTGTAAATTATATCTTAAAAATAATTAAGAAAAACACTTTGTAAAAAACAAAAGCCCGAGCATAATTAAAAGTAGGGTTGGGCGTTTGATCGAGTCGACACACACATATATTTCTTCATATATATTTCTATATAAATATACGTAGCAGTGCACATATATATTTCTATATACATATACTTAGGGCTGATAGGTGTATATGTTGATTCTAATTTTAACGGTTTTCTATATGCATATAAGATATATATATATATATATATATATATATATATATATATATATATATATATATATATATATATATATATATATATATATATATATCTTCATATTTTCGCATGTGATATACATATACCATGCAAAATTTATAGACTCGACTCGAATATGGAAATTGATAAACTAATTACTAAATATCTCGAGTTATTCGAATTTCCATTTCATAACTTAAACTTTATTTGAATTTTTTTTCAAGTTGAGTCTATGACATTATAAGTCAAGTCAAAACGAGTCGGTTTTTTTGCCTCGGTTCGAATAATTTAATTTTTTCGAGTCGAGTTTTGCCCACCCCTAAAAGTTCAAAAGATCTATTTTATTGGTTTTAAAATGATTATAGGTAATAATTGTTCATACCATATAGTATTTAATAACCCTTTGATAAGTCACACGCACCTTGTAGACAAATCTATTCAAATTTGAGTCTCCTAAAATGAATATCATATTTTTTTCCATCGAAACTCGTTGGGTCCAATTGTATAATTCTTAAAATATTAATTTTTATTGCAATTCCTCAAATATTTTAGAAGAAATCATAGATTACATTTTACAATATGTTAATATTAATGAAATTTCAAAATGAAACAAGAATAACTTGTGAATATTTAATGAATAAATTTGCAGGCCCGAATATTTACAAAGATGAAAAATTTTCATTCTTTTTTTTTTCTTCTTTTAAGTTAGTCTTTTTTTCTCTCTTTTTTATGGGATTCTTTTAAAAGTTGAGATAATTCATGGTTTTGAAGAGAAAAGTTTGAAACTTTGAATTGGGGTTATTTAAGGATTGAAATTTGATATGAGAATTGATTGATTAGGGTTTATAAAACCTACAGAGACTTGGGGTTTTAAATTTTCTTTTCCATTGTTAGAGGAAGAAGAAAGAGGATGAGAAATTTTGGGTTTAACCCAAATATTTAAAATGACGATTAAATGAATAAAATGTATAAATTTTGGGACTAAAACATTTATTATACCATGCCACCTCACCATCTCCATTAATTTTTAATGGTCAGGGTACCATACTAGAATAAAAACGTAACATTAAATATTATTTTATAAAAAAAAAGTGGGTACAAAAACATAAACATAATAATAGGTTGAGTACTAAATATGTAATTTACCCTAAATTGTAAATATAGAAAATATATTAATATATATAATAATATGAATATGTAAATAATAAATTGCATAAAACTATAAACAAAGTAGTAAATTAATTATGCAATTGCTCGTGCGGTCGTGGATTCTGATTTTGAGATTCATTTGGTGGATACCCTTTCAGCTTGTGGAGGGCTGATCGCTCTATTGCTATGGGTATTACGTAGGCTTATGGCGTTTGTTTATGTTGTTTGTGGTTATTTTTATATGGTATGTTGGATCTTTTTCCGGTTTCATATGTTTAAGATTTTGTAATTAATTATTATTATATGTGTTCTATTCTTCTATTTAAGTTTATAAAAGATTTTAACGAGACATAGAATAATTATTTTTATAAAAAATAAAAAATTAATTTAAAAATATCAAAACATAAAATAAATACAATAAAAAGTAAAACGAGATGTGACTTCCGCTGCATATTTTATACTTTTCCTAAAAAAAAGTTTGTAATACGTAATTTCATCCACTACTCGCTTAATAAAAAATATGAGTTAGTTACACTTAGTACACTAAAATCCGATTTGATTTATATCAAACCCTAGGATGAGTATTGCGATTCCTCCGGCTTCTCCGGAACTTGACGGCGGCAAGGCGGCACGGCTTTTCAATGATTCCAGTGGACAGCCTTCGGGAACGGTTGCTGATGTTCCTGGTCCGGTGGTGTTGGAACAGCAGGAATCCCCGATGGTGGTGGAAACCCAGCCGGTTCTGCAGGAAACGTGCGACAATGCTGAGGTGCAGGGTGTGATCGACATTGATATGGTGGGCGATGGGGGTGCGCAACCGGTAGCGACAGGTCTGGAACCTGATCATGATGGAGGTGACAGTGCGAAGAAGACTTATGCGTCTATGGTGGCGGCATCATCGGCGAAGGGGGGTAGTGCCAACGTTGGTGTAGCCGATGAGGGTCTTGAAGTCCTGTATACGGATTTTGTCGTGGATCGTAGTGGTCTTTTCCCTCGCATCTCTTTTTCGGAACGAATCCATGCACGAATTGTTGACAGTATGCAAACAACCATTATTCTTCGGTCTCTGGGAAGGGTGATAGGGTTTCGGACTTTGGTTAATCGGGTGCACGCAATTTGGAAAACTGAGAAGAATTTTCAGGTTATCGACCTGGATAACAATTACTTCCTGGTGAAGTTTGAATCAATTGAGGATTATACGAAGGTTCTAACGGGAGGTCCATGGACTTTGTTTGGATGCTATTTGACAGTACAACCTTGGTGCAGGAATTTTTCGACCGCAGAAAAACATCCATCTCAAGTCGTAGTTTGGATACGCTTACTAGGGGTGAGCAAAACTCGACTCGACTCGAAAAAATCGATATTTTTTTTTTCAATTTCGAGTTATTCGAGTCGAGTTATTCGAGTTGTTCGAGTCAACTCGATTAACTCGAAAAAATTTCGATTTCGAGTCGGTTTGGAATTTGCCCAACTCGAAAAATTGAAAAATCGAAAAACCGAATTTTACAGTTTTACAATTTAGTCACTGATTTCATTTTTCTTCAATTCCTCTTTCATTTTAAGTCCATTTTTGATTAAATTTGAACCACATATTCCTAAACCAGCGTAGAATACATATTTATCTTCAATTTATATTTTTAAAATAAATTTCATATTTTTTCAATTCAGCCCCTTAACTTTGTATGATTTCCTCATTTCTTCAATATCTCCTTCGTTTTAAGTCAATTTTGACCAAAATTGAACCACATGCTCATAAACCAATGTAGAAACTAGAATAACTATTTAGCTTCAATTCATATTTTTAAATTAAATTTTCTACTTTTGTAATTTAGCCCCTCAACTTTGAATGTTTCCCATTTCTTTAATTTCTCTTTCGTTTTAAGTCTATTTTTTTTACCAAAATTAAACCATGTGATTCACTAACACTATATAATATCTATATAACTTCAATTCATATTTTTAACAAATTTATTCTTTTTTTAATTTAGCCCTTTAACTTTATATTTATTCAATTTGATCATTCAACCGATTTTTTTGTAATTTTTTTCTTTACATCAATTCATTGACTCATTTAAACCCCCAGCAGTACTTTATCCTTAAAAGTTCCTTATTTAAAAATAATATTATAAATATATTTTAGAAGTTTAGATGATATTTTTTTTATTAAATAACATTACAAATCTTACTTATGCATGTGAAAAATAATATGAAGATATATATATATATATATATATAAATATGCATATCTTATATGAATAGAGAAAGTCGTTTAAATTAAAATCAAATCGTACTATAACATGGTAAATAATTACAATTAAATTTGTATAGAAACTCGAAAACTCGACAATATAATTCGGAACTCAAAAAAAGTTTGTTGCAATTCTCTTTTTTGAACTACTCTTATGTTTTTGTTTTTATTGGTTTGTATCTTTTGACATGTGATGTTGGATTTTCTAAACTCTACTGTGTTATTTGCTTTAGTTATTAATATATTTTAGGGTACTCTTTTCCTCCTTCCGCTATCTTTGGTCTCGTCTTGGCGTTACCTAGATAAGAAGGAGGTTTTTAACGAGGCCCGTAGTTTATAATGGAAGGTTGAGTTTTCTTTTTGTTGGTTTGATTGTTACAATTGAAATTTGGACAGGTTTACCTTGTTTGATGAAAAATGTGTTCTTATTTTTGTGCTTTTAGAATCATTGTATTGTTTAGTCATAAGTCAATTTATATGTATGTAGATATAATTCAAAATCTTTTTTTACACATGTGAAAAATAATATGAAGAAATATATATGTAGATATAAATAGAAAAATGTTTAAATTAAAACCAAACTCAAAAAATCGAATCGACTCGAACTCGCTAAAATCGACTCGAATCGAAAAAAATTCAATTTAAGTTCAAGTTGTAAAATATGACGATTGAACTCGAATAACTCGAATATTTTTGACTCGACTCGACTCGACTCGCTCGAACGCTCACCCCTAACGCTTACCGGGTCTTCCGTATAGATATTATACGAAAGCTTTGTTTAGAAGAATTGCGGAAGTGATTGGCCGGGTTATTAAAATAGATTATAGTACGGCTTTGGGCGAACGGGGCCGATTTGCTAGGTTGGCGGTGGTTGTTGATCTTAATAAGTCGTCATTGTCATGTATTGGGATCGATGGTTTTGTTCAGAAACTAGAGTATGGGGGGCTTCATTTAATTTGTTTTAAATGCGGAAAATATGGACATTCAATGGATTTATGTGCGGGCGATCATAATGATAGTACCGTGGATGGGGAGCAATGTTCGGATAGTGCTAATATGGTGCAACAATCCACGGTTGAGGTATCGTGGGAGGAGTTGTTTGGCCCATGGTGGTTGTGGAGAGGAACCGGCGGCGGGCACCTAGGGCGGTTGGAAATAAAGGAGATGGGAGCCGTGTGGATGGTGGAGGTTCTAGGTTTGGGGTTCTACAAGAGGTCCATGAGGAACCTGTGGAGAGTGATCCTACACCGGGTGAATCGAGAGGAAACGTGCAGCATGAGAATATTGATGTGCAAGGTACTGCACGTGGAGGGTGTTAAGGGGGTGCAGCACAGCTCGGCAGCTGCTGCTGGGGTTAAGTCTAAGGCTACGCCTAAGGATCGTCCATCGGGCAGTGGGGTGCGCAAAGAGGGGAGTGAGGCGTTTGGCAGTAAGGTAGGGCATGTTGTTGGACGGGTGAATGTGCCTATCACTACTCGCGATGGGGACAAGGGGAAAGGCGTCGCTATGGAGGTGACTACGGTTGGTACACAGCAGCAAGTGCTACAAGGGGATATAAATGGAGCGGTTGGTACACAGCAGCAGCGGATGCCGGTAATGTTTCCGTCCGTCGTGGGTGTTGAGGCCCAAGCGATACCACATACACCGGGGATTGCATCAGGATCACATAGGGCTATATCGATTAGGGAAGGGAGGAGTGACTTTAAATCCACGTCAAGGCTTCGTGCTGGGGTAAATTCGAGTAAAGGTGGCAGCAACTTATCCGTCGTGCAACGGAAGAGTCTAAAAGTTTCAAAGAAGTCGGAGATAAGGGTTCCGCCACGTCCGGTACTCACGGAATGGGTATCTTCGCTATCGACGAAGCTGGATAAACTACAAGATACGGGGCAAATGCATGTCGGGGTAGAGGCGAATGAGCTACATCACGATATGACCATTGAGAGTACTCCGGTTGATGGGCATGACGTTGAAGTCGGGAAGGAAAATGTTCCACCGTCTCAGTAAGATTCTTGCGTGTTTGGTTCCGTTTTCATTATTATTTTTTAATGAATATTATGTTTTGGAATACTCAGGGCGCTGGAAGTGCGGAATTTAGGCGCCACTTTAGAAATTTTGTTAGAGCTAATAATCTGCAGGTGGTTGCTTTGTTTGAACCAAGGCTGAGTTATGGTGAGGCTGATAGGGTTATTCAAAGTTTTGGGTTTCAAAACTCTTTTCGCGTTGGAGCTCGTGGTTTCAGTGGTGGGGTTTGGATTTTGTGGCGGGATAATATGGAGGTTGAGATCTTATCTGTGGGTAATCAGTTTGTTCACGGGAAGGTCCGAGAGGTGAGGGATATGAAGTGGATCTATTTTACAGCAGTTTATGCAAGTCCTAATGCTTGCATTAGGCGGCATTTATGGGACAAATTGTTAAATCTTAGTCCTGGTTCGGGGACTCCATGGGTTCTTGGGGGTGATTTTAATGCAATCCTTCGTAAGGAGGAGCACTGTGTTGGTTCGAGCGAGGCTTTGGGTACTAGCTCTCTTTTTCAGGAGTTTATCGATGCTGCTGAGTTGACTGAAATTGATTACAAAGGCGATGCTTTTATTTGGAGTAGGGGTAATCTGTATCGGCGGTTGGATCGGTGTTTGGCGAACTATGCTTGGTTTGGGGAGTATCCGGTGTCGATTGTGTTTCATTTGGATCGTGTTGGTAGTGATCATTGCCCCCTTCTTCTTAAGCCCACAGGTGTTTTGGTTTGGACTGTGGAACGACCTTTTCGGTTCTTAGCGGCTTGGCAGGATCATCCAGAGTTTCGGGGTCTTCTTGAATCTGTTTGGGACGGTGAATCTTCTGTGGTTGATAATGCGCAGAATTTTCAGGCTGTGGTTAAGCAGTGGAATATGGATGTTTTTTGTCATATTGGAAAGAAGAAAAGGAGACTTCTGGCACGACTTCGGGGTATTGAAAAATCATTACAACGTTCACACTCGGCTTTCTTGATTGATCTACAGAGTCAATTGCGCAGTGAACTTGATGTTATTCTGGAACAGGAGGAGTCCTTGTGGTACCAGAAATCGCGCAGCCAATGGATTCTTTCGGGCGATAAGAATACTCGTTTTTTCCATGCATCGACTATGGCATGCCGAAGAGCTAATATGATTGGGGGATTGAAATCAAGTACTGGGTTCTGGATCACGGATCAAAGGATGTTGCAGGCTGAGGCTATTGAGTTCTACAGGAAACTTTTCACGGCCGATGCTAGTTGTCAGGGAAGGTACCATATCCGCGGATTGTTCCCCAGGGTATGTGACAATGCACTGCGGGCGTTAGGCGAGCTTGTTACAGATATGGAGATTCGAGCTGCTATTTTTGACATGGATCCTTGGAAGGCCCCGGGTATTGATGGTTTACATGCGGCTTTTTACCAGCGCAATTGGGATGTTGTGGGAGATAGTGTTTGTCGTTGCATTCAGAACATTTTTTCTGGGGAACCATTCCCGGTAGAGGTGAATCGAACAATTATGGTCCTGATTCCTAAGGTTGCTTCGCCTGAAACAATGAGTCAGTTCAGGCCTATCAGCCTCTGCACTGTGATTTACAAGGCAGTTACTAAGGTGATAGTTAATCGGATCAAACCTTTTCTATCAGATTGGATTTCGGAAAGCCATACTAGCTTTGTGCCTGGGCGTGCGATATCTGATAATATTATAATCGCTCAGGAAATTGTGCACTCTATGAATAAGAAATCTGGACAGCGTGGTTGGATGGCGCTAAAGATTGATTTAGAAAAGGCTTATGATAGACTGGAGTGGGGCTTTATTGCTGATACATTACATGATGTTGGTCTTCTTGAGCTCTTATGTGATTTGATCTTGAAGTGTGTTTCTAGTGTGTCGACGCAGATTAGCTGGAATGGATCGTTAACTGACACCTTCTCACAATCGAGAGGAATACGGCAAGGTGATCCTATCTCTCCATATTTATTTGTGCTTTGTATGGAGAGACTTAGCCAGGCGATTAATCAGAGAGTAGCTTCGGGCCGTTGGAAAGGGTTTAGTACCTCGCGGCACAGCCCAGTTATCTCCCACCTTATGTTTGCGGATGATATGGTTTTGTTTGCGGAAGCATCTATGGAACAGCTAGACGAAATCCGGGATGTGTTGATTGAGTTTTGTAAATTTTCAGGCCTCAAAGTGAATGTTCAGAAGTCGAGTATTTTTTTCTCGCGGAATGTGTCGGCTGATATCCGGTATGATTTGAGCAGGGTGTTAGGATTCTCTAAAGTTTCTGAACTTGGTCGCTATCTTGGGGTCCCAATGCTGCATCGACGGGTTACTAGAGCGACTTATTCTTACCTTGTTCAGAAGGTACGCGATAGGTTATCAGGATGGAAAGTGAAATATTTATCCTTTGCAGGGCGGATAACGCTTGCTAAGGCGGTGTTGTCGTCAATTCCGTATTATGCGATGCAGTCAACAAAAATACCTATAGGGGTGTGCGAGGAAATTGAGAAGTTGATTCACAATTTTATTTTGGGTAATTGTGCGGATAGAAAAGGTGTGCATTTGGTTAACTGGACTGAATTATGCACACCGATTGAATTTGGTGGGTTAGGTTTTAAGAAACTAAAAGATCAAAATGCTGCTTTTTAATGAAGATTGGGTTTAATTTGATTGCGAAACGGGGACAGCTTTGGCTGCGTTTCTTGCGAGCGAAATATAAGTGTGATGAGATTGTACCAGAGTCCATTAATCGGAGTAATGGTTCCCACTTATGGCGCGGTATATTGGCGATTTGGCAAGAGGTCCGAGAAGGAGTTATTTGGCGAGTTGGTGATGGTGATTCCATTGATTTTTGGCGCGATCATTGGGTACGTGGAGTTGGTCCTCTTGGTTTAGTTGCGATGGAACCGGAAACGATTTCGGATGGCTTTTTACCCCTTAAGGAGATGTGTTTGAATGACGGACGTTGGGATGTCGACCAATTTCAGCATTACTTTGAGGAAGAGGTGATCGATCAAATTATGGCCGTTCAAGGCCCGGTGGGTGGCGGCATGGCCGATTCGCCGGGATGGAGATGGGCGGATAATTTAGCCTTCACTGTTAAATCCGCGCATGATGCGAATCAATCGCATGATACAAATTCAAGGCATGATGTGTGGCGTTTGTTGCAAAAATTTCAAGGGCCGCAACATATTAAGTGCTTCCTTTGGTTGGTATGCAAGGGGCGACTGTTGACTAATTGTGAGCGTGTTCGTCGTAATATGACGGAGGATGCGACGTGTTTAACATGTGGGGCAAGTGAGGAGGATGTTGACCATATTTGGCGCCGTTGTTCGATAGCTCAATCGGTGTGGAGGGAGCTGGTTCCGCCTGCACACATGGGTCGGTTTGTTAGCGGATCGATAATGGATTGGGTGCTGGCAAATTTGAGACTGGATGTTGCTGTTGCTTGGGGAGGCATGGAGCGATGGGACCTGTTGTTCGGGGTTGTGTTGTGGCAGCTGTGGACGGCACGCAACCACGCTGTTTTCCGCAGTGAAAACCGTGCACCAGAAGCGATCATCACGTCCAGCAGGAGGCTGGTTCAAGAGTCCCTAAGGGCCTTGTCGAGCGCTCGGCTTCTGCAGGGGAACGGACCGCCTAACCGCCAGATTTCTAGACGTTGGCTGCCACCGTCATAAGGCATCTGGAAATTGAATGTGGATGGCGCCTGTGACAATGTTTCTACCTTGGCATCGTGTGGCGGCGCCCTACGTGACAGCACGGGAATGTGGGGTGGTGGCTTTACGAAGTTTATTGGTAGATGTCGTGCTTTAGATGCGGAATATTGGGCGATTTATGAAGGTTTATTATATGCGTTGCATTGCGATGTTGACATGGTTATCGTGGAATCGGATTGTTTGGAAGCGTTACGTACTTTGGGTAAAGATAATGCTAAGGGCAGTCCGTCATCGATGGTGTGTGCTATCCGGGCACTAATTCCTCAATTCCGGATATTTGAATTTCGTCATATTTGTCGTGAGGCTAATCATGTCGCTGACACGTTGGCTAAGTTGGGGCCGTGTCATGGGTATGAAGAGAGGTATTTTGGGTCTCCACCGGATGCGGTGTTGAGGTTGTTACATGATGATTTACCGGTGTTGGGTTAATGTTTCCTTTTCGTTTTGACTTGTTGTTGATGTAATGCTATGGCGAGTACTCTTTTCCTCCATCTAGGCTTAGGGAGGTTTTTAATGAGGCTCGTCATGGTATTTTTCCCTTATTAATCAAAAAAAAAATATGAGTTAGTTAAAAATAATAATTAAATAGAGTAGGGTGGATTCTCTAATAGAAAACCCTATTTTTTTCTCTCAAAATATACACAAACCAGCAACACTCCTTTTCTTCATTTTTTATTTTGCTGGCGATCGACAATCATTTAGATGACGGTTGTCGATCGCCGGTGTTTATGATTTTCTATTTTATTTGTTATATGTTTAGTTTTTTTTAATTTTTTTAATAAGAATTTTTACTCTTGTAGCACGCGTTTTTTTATTTTGCTTTTGTGTCACGCTTTTCATTTACTTTTGTGGTTTGTTTCATCTATCATTTGGCACGATTTCATCATATCTTAGCGGTCGTTTGATGCTCATATAGAGATCTTTGCGACGTTAGTTTTCTAATTTGATTATGTTGGTGGTCATAGAAAATATTGATCCCCACTCGTTTGGTGGTTTGTTAGCCGATGTAATCAGAACTGTGTAGCAGAACAATTTGCCTGATAGTTTGGTTCGCTCACCACTCCTTTTCATCCCGTAAAGCCTCTCGTTTGGCTAGAGACAAGGAGATTCATGAAGGTTTCTGGGTTTTGATGGTATGCTAATCTCCATGGAAATGTTTGCTTTTCTTTGCACATTTGTATGGGATTTTTAGTGCATTAATCCTTTTTTCTCTTTTTGTTGCATTGTATTTGTAATATCTTTCATAAGATTTAATAAAATCCAGATGCCATTGTTCAAAAATATGAGATAGTTTGGTCAGATTTTTTATACCTTTTATTAAGAATATTGAATAAAACGTATCTATATAACTTTAATTATATGACCAATCATATATCAAATATTTTATTTTATTCAATAAAATCTTTTAAAATATTTTTCACAGACGAATTTAGAACATCCACTTATTTTATAACTTGTTACATAAAAAATATTTAAAATTGATTGATTTAAAATAAGGTAAACAACCATGGGTCACTAAATTATTCCAACTTTTTATTTTGGTACCAGACTATTTTTTTTTGATAAAATTGTCACGAATTTTACAATCTTTTCCTATTTTAATCACCGACAATTAAATAATCAACGACATCGAAATTAAATTGCTCAAATATCATGGAGGGAGATTATAGGGGAAATTGAACCTGAGACATCTATGTAAGAGGACCAGGTGCTTAACTACAAAGCAAGCCCCAATTTTATTATATTTAGACCAAAACTTATATTTAACTTGTTGATTGTCCAAATGGATACGGTGGTCCGACGGTGGTCGGGATGGCCGTTCCAGGTCAGAGCTTATGCGCCGCTCTTGCTTTCTGGGTGGTGAAGGTGCTTGGAGAGGACGCTCTTGGTTCCTTTCAGCTGCATGTCTAGTTTTATACCACTTGGACATATGTCAAGATAGGGTCATCATTGCACGTTGATTGGACTGGCTATGACTTGACGTCATAGGTTCTCCTCGGCGTCTACAGTAGGCAAGTGTGTAGCCACGTGGCCAGCAAGTGAGGCACGATGTTGTTCGTGGTTTTGCCTGTTCGCCACAGATTACGGAGGGTATCACATAGTTCGCAGGCGATCTTGTGCGTTATGGTCTGCATACGTTGTGACGCTTATCGCCAGATGTCCCTTATATTATATCATCCGTAGTCTTACTTGCTTTGGCTTCGACATGTGGCAGTAGGTGTTTGTAGGTACTAACAATTGCCCCTAGGTGGGGGAATGTTATAAAGTGACCTTGGCGAACCTGAGGAATCTGAAGAGGGAAATTACTTATATGGGAGGCGTGAGTGTTTTACGAAACGTGGCGTAAATGGAATTTATTGACAAACTGGTCAGTTTTCTTTGGGAGTAAATCATTGCATGTGAAGTGTCACATGATAAACCTTTTCAGTAGCCTAGCGTGTCGAGGAATACATGGTTCTTAATTATAAATGAACTTTAGTTGGCATACTTGGGTTTTACTTTATTTGTCTTATTTGTTGTTTTTGGGGTTTTGAGAAGAGTAAAAGAAAACTTTGGAAGGGGAAATACAATCTATCATGTGTTAATAGATAAATCCTCCGTTGTGGTGAGCGATGAGGTTCGTTGTACTATTGAACTAGGTGAGTTGTTGACGACATTAAATGGTCATGGTCTTCTTGTTGTTGACTGTTAGGATGATCAAGCGACAATGTATGGCCAAGAGGGGAGTGAATTGGCAATTTTAAAAATGAAGGGAAGCAAATTGAAAGATAAAAAGTGAGACACAAAAGATTTATAGTGGTTCAACCTTCTAACAAGGTTTACATCCACTACCTTAGCTTCCCACTAAGTATTTTCCCAAATTCACTTAGAATTTCTTCTCTTTTTCTAGGCTCAAGAGGCCTTTAATAAACTCAAAGCTTTCTAACCCAAAGCTTTGAGAACAACTCTCTTTTACAAGAAGAAGTTTAGCAAACTGAAAAATCCTCTCAAAGGTAATGTGTTTGCCCAAATACAAGTTCACTCAAACCCAATACTTGAATAAAAATGATTACAAATATGATCACTCAAGTGGGTTACAAGAATTTGACTCTAATAGGCTCAAGATTGTTGGATTTGTGCTTGAATGATTTTGACTTGTTCAATAGTTGTTGTTGTAGCTTTGGAGACTTGTTTATATACCCATATTGATTTCTAACCGTTTGGGTGGTTGGGATATTGAATATAGTTGTTGGGTTGCATTTTTCACGCAATAAATACTGTCTGCCAACCCTCGGTATCGATACACGGGATGTCGTATCGGTACCTGTCAAAAGAAGAAAGAGTCATTGTACAAAGGGGCATCGATACGCGGGAGGGCGTATCGGTACGAAGAGTGTATTTTATAAAGGCGTACCGGTACGGGCTGTACTGTATCAGTACTGGTTTTACTCACTAGAATTTGAGAAAGTTGAGAATGAAAACTCGTATCGGTACGCCTAAGGGCGTATCAATACGGTATAACTAATTTTTAAAGTTGTGGTTCAAATAAACTACCAAGGGCAACGATAAAAAATTAATTGCAAATATTTACAAAATCTTAACACCCCGTATCGGTACGCTAAGGGTCGTAATGATACTCATAGACAAAATTGGTTTCCAAGTTGAATGGCGTACCAATACGGCTACAAGCATATTGATACCCTACAGCCATTACGTTTAAATGAAAATCCAGTAGCTAAAGGTCGCATCGATACAGCTAAGGGTGTATCGATACACCTAGACCAATTTTGGCTATTTGAGTAAAAAAAACTCTTAGAAAATATTTGGGGTTTAAGTTTTTGACTTAGAAATAGTTTTAAGTTAGAAACCTTGTCAATTTCTGAGATATTTTGAGTACTTAAAAATTTATTCAATTTTGCAAAATAGTCCTTAAAATTCCTTGTTATATCAAAATCGAATATAGGTTTTACAATCTCCCCTTTTTTTATATAACAAAACCAAAATAAAATTTTAAGTATTTGAAAGTACTCCCTCTTACTTTAAGGCTAAAAGAAAGTTTATTTTTGAAAAAAAAAACTTTTGAAAACTTTAAATTTAATTTCTTTCTTCTCCCATTTTTGTTAGATCAAAATCAATGGGTAAAATATAAAGACAAAGAATAGAACAAGGTAATCCAAAGATAATTAAAGCAACATAAATATTATAAATTCAAAGCATTGTTCAAAGCAACATAAAAAATCCAACATAAACCTAAAAGCATAAACCAAAGAAAATATTCAAAAACATAGGAATTCAAAGACAAATAACATATGTGCATAAACTCAAATCTTAAATATGAGATGAGATGCAAAAGCCTAAGGAGCGTTTTCATCGTCTTCTTCCTCATCTTCATCTACCATGGTATTATCACCAAGAGAGTGACCACACCATTCACCATGAATGCGTTAAGGGTTATGTCCATCGAAGCTTGACGATTCTCAATGGAGGTCACTCGAGCATCAAGAGCATCGAACCTTATGTTCATCGTGGAAAAATGAGTATCCATGGAGGCAAACTTCCCTTCAAGGTAGGCCATGAGAGCGTCAAGGGAAGGTTGAGCAACCTGAGCCACGGGATCAACGGGAGCAACGAGAACAATCTCCACGAGATCGGGTTGAGCACCAACAGGAAGATCTGCAATTTAAATCCATTCTCCATTAAAATATGCGAACTTGGCCCTTCGAAGAGACTTGTCATCAATGGGATCAGTGAGAGGCACGGCAAGATCATAGGAGCAGTCATTCTCTAACTTGTGGAACATATAGCTCAAGGTGGTGCTATAGGTGAAAGATGTAACTTAAGAGGTGAAAACGTTTTGGACAAGGAAGACTGGCTCGGCAAACATAATTTGGGCTAGGTTTGGGTGGTTCCCTTCACGAAAGCAATATAGCCAAAATTCATCGAATTGGAGAACAGAAGACCATTTACCACCAGATGGTCGAAACCGCCAAGTGATAAGGAAGTGAAAGAAGCGATCATGAGCATCAAGAACGGTTATGGAGCCATTATAAGTATAAGGAAAACCATTTTCATCATCTAAACCAATATCATCCATCCCCAAAAGATTGGATATAATTTTAGAATAAAGACAAAAAGTTTTTTCCATAAGATAAGATTCAAGAGCTATAACCTCTGTTTTTGCTTGATTATAAATACACCGGGCATTAGAATAGAAAATAAGGATAAGGTTTTTGTAAACAATGTCGGGTATGCTCAAAAAGGCCATGAACTTCCATTGATTTAATAAATCAAGATAACGAAAGTGAAATTCATCGAAAGTCATAAAAGGAATTGAAACCACACGTTCTCGATGAATTCGAAAAGTTTGAAAATGTTTAAAACGATCACGAGCATTGGGAATTTCTGGTTCATTAAAACATTTTTGATAGAGTTGAGAAAGGTTTGGTCAAGTACTGATGGTTTCGAAGTTTGGATTGATAGGATTTGGATTGGATGAGGTACTCCAAACTCCCTTCTTGCTCTTTTCTTAGGACCCATGATAAAATCCTGAAAACAATTTCAAACCACAAAAACAATGTATGCATAAACATCACATTCAATCCAATAAACAATCCAATGACCAAGGTATTATAAAAACCTATGTAGTATAGTTTAAAATCATATACAAGTATAAAAAATGGTGAAAGAAAAACTAAAAAAAGTGTAGAAAAATATACGAGTATAATTTTATATTCGAATAAACAAATTTTAGTTTTGAAAGAATTTTTGTAAAATCTTTGAAACCCAATATATATATATATATATATATATGTATATCCTAAATGTATAATTTTTAAACATAAACAATGTACAAATATAAAAGAATTTTTTTAAAGAAAATAGTGTTTATACCTTGAGTATGTGGATTTTGGATGAATGAGGAGATAATTTTACAGAAGTTGTACCGAACCTATACCGATCATCAAAATAGAGTTTATACCTTGTGTATGTGGATTATGAATAACCTAGAAAAATAGCTTCATCACTTTTAGCATCAAATTTGCCTAAATTGTCTTTTTCATTGTTTAAAGCAAAACATTTACATCCAAAATGATGAAAGTAGCTAATGTTAGACTTTTTCTTTTAAGAAGCTCATAAGGTGTTTTCTTTAAAATAGGCCTAATCATTACACGGTTGACAATATAACAAACGATATTTGTGGCTTCTGCCCCAAAATACTTAGGCAAATTATTTTCACAAAGCATGGTTCTAGCCATTTCTTCTAAAGTTCGATTTTTCCTCTCAACAACCCTATTTTGTTGAGGTGTGCAAGGAGCGGAAAAATTATGGCTTATACCATTTGAGTTATAAAACTCCTCAAAACCTAGATTTTGAAATTTGGTTCCATGATCACTTCTAATGTGAGAAATAGAGTGATCAACATCGTTTTGAGTTACTTTTAAAAATCTGATAATTTTCTCTAAAGCCTCATCCTTGCTACTTTGGAATAGAACCCCAAGTATATCTAGAATATTCATCAACTAAGACAAATGCATATGATTTCCACCCAAACTCATTGTTCTAATAGGGCCAAAAAGATCCATGTGGATCAATTGTAAAACTCTACTTGTAGAAGCATCATTAATAGGTTTAAAGAAACTCTTTTGTGTTTGCCTTTTGCACAAGCATCACAAATTTTGTCATGTGAAAACTTTATTTTTGGCAAACCTGTTACATGATCATTTGAAATCATTTTTTATAAAACACTCATGCTTGCATGCCTTAGTTTTCTATGCCATAACCATGAATCATGCTCATCTTTTGCAACAAAACATGCATTTGAAATATGAATGTCATCTAGATGCACCATGCATATGTTTCCTATGCGATGAGTAATAAGCACAATTTTGTTAGTTTCAATGTCGATAATTTTGCAACCATTTAAATAAAAAAGAACATTGAAACCTTATCACAAAGTTGGCTTGTGCTCAAAAGATTATGCTTAAGACCGTTGACATATAAGGAATTATCAATAAGGATAGAAGAATGATTACCAATGGAATCAATTCCTTCAATGTGGCCTTTGGAGTTGTCACCAAATGTCACTACTCCTTCACTCTTTGGTTTTAGCTCCAAGAACCGACTCTTGTTACCGATCATGTGTCTCGAGCATTCATTATCAAGGTACTATGAATTTGTACATGAAGCTTTGGCCTTGTATCAATGCTCCCCCTACAAACAAAAAATTACGTCTTAATTTTTGGTACCCAAATCATTTTGGGTCCATGAGTATTAACTCCTAAAATCTTGGTTCCCTTAGGAATCCAAGAAGCAATGACACTAATGTTATTAGAAGTGACTAGTTACTTGGGAACCCAAACACTTCTAATCCTCTTACCATATGAGGGCCTTTGGAAGCCTCTTTTCTTGTACCCACCAAAGTTCCTTTTCACATAGTTGGGTTTTGAAGATTGTCTTTTTTAAAAACTAGATTTCCCAAATTTGCTTAAGGAAACTTTGAGATCACAAACTTCCTTTTGGTGATTGTCATGGTCTTTAGAAAGAGGGTTGTTTAAATCTTGATTTTTCTTTTCAAAATCATTTTGTTTTTTTTTGTAAATCAAGAACCTTCTTCTCAAGTTCCAAATTAGTTTTGGATAAAGAATCATTTTGTTTTTTCAAATCAGAAATTATTTTCTTGTTTTTCAAAAGAGATACTTTATATTTCAAAACTAGTTCGTCATAAACCTCTTGTAACTTATCACAAGCTTCTTGAAGCTCATCAAATGTAAATTCAAAAGTAGGTGAGTTAGAGGTTACCTTAGGATCCTCTTCTAGAGCCACGAGACAATTAGCTACTTCTTGCTCCTCTTTATCAGATGATTCCTCTTCACTCCAAGTAGCAACATGAGCCTTGAGCTCCATCTTCTTCCCGAAGCTCTTTTTCTTTAGTTGGGGACACTTGGACTTGATGTGCCTCAGTTTCTCACACTCATAGCAAACTATTGGATTATTCTCTTCCTCTTTGTTCTTGTTCTTGAAATCCTCTCTTTGATAGAACTTTCTTCCCCTGTTGGATTTCATGAAACGAATGGACCTTTTGGCTAGCATAGCCAATTCTTTATCTCCCCCATCAGTAGAATCGCTATCCTCTTGTAAAGGTTTGAGAGCAATTCCTATCTTCTTTTTCTCCACTTCCTTCTTCTTTATCTTCTTCTTTTCTCTCATATTCTCTTCACTTTTTCATTATCTCATGAGTGAGAAGAGACCCCATAAGAGCATCTAGCTTCAAGGCCTTAAGATCATTGGCTTCAATGATGGCAGTCCTCTTTCCATCCCATGACTTGGGAAGAGAGTAGATGAGCTTCCAAATAGGCTTGTCTTTCGGAATGGCTTCTCTTAGACCCTTAAGCCTATTGACGATTACGGAGAGTTTATCGAACATCTTGGTGTTATCCTCATCCAATTCTATTTTGAAGTTCTTATAACTCAAGTTGAGGAGTCCAATCTTGGTCTCTTTGACATCGTCGGTGCCTTCATAGGTGGACTCGAGCTTATCCCATATCTCCTTTGAACTTGTGCAAGAAGACATCATGGAATACTCATCTAGTCCAAGAGCACAAAACAAGATATGCATGGCATTTTCGTTTTCTTGCATCTTCCTTCGATCATCATCGATATATTTTTGTCTTGGCTTAGGGATGTGTCGTTCTCCTTCAATCTTCATAGGAATGAATGGCCCTTCTACTACTACATCCCAAATAAGATAGTCGCTGGATTTGTTGAAGAGCTTCATCCTATTCTTTAAATAAGGATAGTTATCCCCATTGAAATAAGGAGGTTTAGTGATGGATTGAGACTCATAGAGGTTGTTGCTAGAAGTAGAGGCCATGGCTTGATTGTTTGTTGATTGAAACACCTTTGGATCGTATCAAGAGGGTGTTAATCCTTCCAATGAGTGTGGCTTTGATACCAATGGTTAGGATGATCAAAGGACGGTGTATCACCAAGAGGGGGAGAATTAGCAATTTTAAAAATAAAGGGAAGCAAATTGAAAGAAAAAATAAAACATAAGAGATTTATAATGTTTCAACCTTCTAACATGGTTTACATTCACTATCTTAGCTTCCCACTAAGGATTTTCCCAAATTCACTAAGAATTTATTCCTTTTTTAGGCTCAAGAGGAAACCTTTTACAAACTCAAAGCATTCTAACCCAAAGCGTTGAGAACAACTCTCTTTTACAAGAAGAACTTTAGCAAACTGAAAATCCTCTCAAAGTTAATGTGCTTGCCCAAATAGAAGTTCACTCAAACCCAAAACTTGAATAAAATGATTACAAATATGACCACTCAAGTGGGTTACAAGAATTTGATTTTATAGGCTCAAGATTGTTGGATTTGTTCTTGAATGCTTTTGACTTGTTCAATAGTTGTTGTTGTTGCTTTGGAGACTTGTTTATATACTCTCTCATTGATTTCTAACCGTTTGGGTGGTTAGGATATTGAATATAGCCCTTGGGCCACATTTTTCCCGCGATAAATGTTGTTTGCTAACCCTCGGTATCGATACACAGGTTGTCGTATCAGTACATGTCAAAAGAAGAAAGAGTCGTTGTACAAAGGAGTATCGATATGCGAGAGGGCATATTGATATAAAGAGTGTATTTTATAAAGGCGTACCAGTACGGGTCGTACTGTATCAGTACTGGTTTTACTCACTAGAATTTGAGAAAGTTGAGAATGAAAACTCGTATTAATACGCCTAAGGGCGTATCAGTACGATATAACTAATTTTTAAAGTTGTGATTCTAATAAACTAACAAGGGCAACGGTCAAAAATTAATTGCAAAGATTTATAAAATCTTAACACTTCGTATCGGTACGCTAAGAGTCGTACCGATACTCATAGGCAAAATTGGTTCCCAAGTTGAATGGTGTACCGATACAACTATATATGTATCAGTACCCTATAGCCATTACGTTTCATTAAAAATCCAGTAGCTAAAGGCCATATCGATACAGCTAAGGGCGTGCTGATACACTTGGACCAATTTTGGCTATTTGAGTACAAAACACTTAGAAAACATTGTCACCATAAAAGGAAAGGGTCGTGGATGAGGAATCAGACTGACAATCTTTGCCTTGATAGGACGAAGTATATCATAGTGGAGTGTATCATTAGAAGTTTTATGTTCCATGTTGTATGGAACCGATTGATGAAGGTTAGGGTTGTGCCACCTAATATTGGGAAAATGCCACTTGTTGAGCTGAGGCTTATCATGAGGCTAAAAAGTAATCCACCTTATCATTTTGAGGAGGTATGTACCCCTAAAAATGTTTGGGTACATTTCTTGAAATGGAAAAGTCCCAATGGTTGGGATGAAGAGGATTTTAATGTGTTTCTAGAAGGTTATTTGACAAATGTGCCTATTCATGTGGAGGCTTAGCTCTTTGGTGAAGGAGGGTGACAATCGGGTCGCGATAGTTCTTCTGGGTGACGAGGAGGAACCATACAATTTCTTTTCAGATCATAATGGTGTTCATGCTCGCCCCTAAAAATATCATGATAAGGATGCCCCCTCATGAGGGGTTAGCAGGGAAACCGCTCCGATTGCTCTAAGGGGTTTTGTTAATGTGAGTACGCTTGGCTTTGATCGTGGTAAGGGGGAAAGAAATGGATAGTTTTGAGTTTGCTTGCTATTTCTAGCGTAGATGCTAGGGGAGTTGTCCGCGTTTGGAATGCATGTCGAAAAGGCGAACGGATACTGGTAATAGTTTGTTATGGTTTTGAAGGAAAGTGAATTCTTCCTACTTATATGTGGATTGTGGCTCATTTATCTTTTATCTTTATCTTCCCCCTTTTGTCGTATGTTTCGTAGGGACTATGGTTTCTTTTTTGTGGGTCGTTGGTGATGAAACGGGAGATCAAATTGCGATATTAGATACTACACCTTTTATGGCTAGCAGCGATCCGTTGGGTTTGGAAGAGCTGGTAATAATTGCGCCGCCAAATTCTTTTAGCAACGGAGAAGTGAATTCGCCATGTTCGGTGGCGTTAGGTACTGCGGCAACGTCTTTTGTGGACCTAGCTCTTGTTGTTCTTTATATAGAGATTTCCCCTTGTGGCCAAAATGCTATTGTAGGAATGCCAACAGATGTCATAGAGGCGGCACAGGAAAGTGTGGCAAGGTGAATGAGGGTTTATAGCTCAAAAAGTGTCCTTTGAGTGCCGATGAAAAGGTGCTGGGAAAAGGCCATTGCTCGATTCTGGGGTTACTGATATTTTTCTTGAGTTAAATTGTGATGCTCTATTTGTTTCGTTCGAACTTCACAATTCTTCTCACAAGGCTATGACGAGCTCTATAGGGGGTGTTCTTGCCAGCTTGAGTGTTGGCCTGTCTACTGTTTGTGCACCATCAGACATGTTAAGTAATGTATTTTTTTTGCTTTTAGTGGCTTTACTACTGAGTTTGTGACAGATTTTGTTTACTGAGTTTGTTTACAGGGTCAACTACTATTGATTCCATTGTTATTTATTGTTCCGCCGAAGATGTACCCCATGTGGTTGCATTTGTTGAGCCCGCATCTTTTCCAGATTCTTTGGTGACTCCTCTGGTACTTTTATATGGCGATATTTCTCCGTGCAATGGTAGTGAACCCTTCACTATGTGGAGCGCATTTTATCCTTGGAGGGGTTATTGGGGTTAGAAAATTGGTTCCATCCTGAATCTACTTGTAGGAGGTTGTATGTGAATAGGGGTGGCACTTCTCCACCTTGTACTAGTATCAGGAGGAACGTTGATGTCTCATTAAGGAACTAGGTTGTGTTCAGTTTAACATTGAAAGGAATGTGAAGGTTCTTCTCGAGGAAAATGTGAGGCTACATTCGCAAGTGGAGGGTTACTTATGTCTTATTGAGGAGAATACTGATTCGCATTCGCAGGTGGAACGTTATGCTGCTCAGCTAATGAAATTGCAAGAAAAAACATGAGGCGAATGTTCGGGCGCGGTTAGGGGACTTGTATAAGAAGCATGTAGAGGAGATTGTTGAGAAACAAAATGAGTGTGACCGCATTCTTAGAATTAAGAATAAGCTGTTTGAGACCACAAAGCAAAGTTTTAAGACTGAGATTTAAGGTCTGAAAGAGGAGTTGGAACAAGTGAAGAGATCGACAGATGAAAGCTTTGCAAATTTCACAAGGAAATTAATAGATCTTAAAGAATCACACAAAAATGAGATTATGGTGCTGGAGGCTACCCATGATGTTGATGTAGTGGAGAAAGTTAATGCAGTTGCAGACACCACCTCTGCCTTTATGGTTGAAGGGATTGAGAGGTCTCGAGATGTTGCCATTCTTAGCTTTCAGTTGGCGCGTGGTTCTTTTGATTTTAGAGGTGTGGATTTTGGCACTTTTTGCGAGGTAGGCGTGGATTTTGATGTGAGAAACCCCTCTGGGCCCTCGTGGGAAAGTTTTGCTGTAAAGTATAGAAGCGTTGTAGTTTCTTTTGCATTTGGTTTAAATGCGTCCTCCTCTCTGATTGACCTCGACAGAGCTGTGAATGGAATAGATGGCAGTGGCGTTTTAGGTGATTGTAGTAGGGGGTGTATAACTATTGTTGTTATTTATTTCTTTGTTTTGTCGCATGGTGGAATAACTTGTTTTGGGGGTTGTTTTTGGCTATTTTCGGTTCAGGTCGGAGTGTATATTGTTGTTATTTCTACAGCAAACAACCTATTTGAAATAACTCTTATTGTAGAGATCTTGAAAAACCTGATTACCTTTCAATTAGATCGCAACTCTAGAAGAGTTGAGAGTAATTGTATTCCCTTATTGTGTGAAATGGAATGATTCATTTAAGTGGTTGGCCCGTCTTTTCTTATTTCTTTATAGGTTGTAATCTCTTATTTGGCTTTGTTTTGTCAAGAGGTGAAACCTCTCCTCTTTTATTCTCCCTTATTGAATTCCGCTGGTGTACTCGTTAAGTGGTGGGGGTGCTACTTTTATATGTTGTATTTGTTTGGGTGTTTCCCCTTTTGTTGCTTTTTGGAAACACCATACGTAAGTTGCTTCTGCCAAATAAATTTCTTGTTGAAAATTGAATTATAAGAGGTTGTAATGATTTGAATAACATAGAACTATTTTATTTTTTATTTCTTTTTAACTTGTAATATTTTATTTTGTGTCTTTTAATTAGCTTTTTAAGTTGGTGAAATTATGCAGCGAGTCTAATTTAGGAATGCTATTAATGTTTCCATATTGTAAATAGTTGTGTGAGACAAGACGGATGCATGTTACTTTGAGAAGTATAACACTGTGTTTTGGTGCTTCGCTTGGTACTCATTGGTTTAATATTTCATGTTTGTTATTTATTGGCTTTTGGCAGCGATTTGGACAACTTAGAGTAGTCCGTGATAAAATAGAAAGTTCTTGACTGGCGGTGACAGGTGCACGCACCTACTTGCTCAGTTATTGATTAGAAGTTTGACAGTTTTATGATTTCAGCTATTTACTCTGGATTTTTATTTTCTTTGTTTGTGGTTTTCTTGTACGGCTTTGCTTGTGTCATTTTGAGATGAGGACACAAAAATTTGTTTGTAGGAATGAGTAGGTCTTGGGATGGGGGCGGGGTATCCTTGAGGATTAGGCTACCTGCATCACTAGACAATAGTATTTAGAAGGCTATGATTAGCCATCTGTAGTAAAGAGTGTCAACCATCAATGTATTCGGAAAATCATGGGCACAAGGCTTTTCCAAATACTATTGCATGTTGGTGTTTATTACTACATCGAGAGGCGGCGATTTACTGGGCATGGCATTGATGTCGTTGATGCTTGCTTAGTTTTTGCAGGCTCCCGAATATGTGTCATCAAAGTGACTGTTCGTTTTCCAATTGTGGTGCTTGTGGTGTTAGCAACCATGGCAACAATCGGTTCGCATCAGATGATACGTAGGGCGGAACTAAAGCGAAAATGGGATAGATGGTTGTCATCTCCATGTACTCTGCCTGCAACATTAAGAAGTTTATATTTTTCTCAATAGAAGGGCTTGCCGCTTGTTTATGGGCTTCTCTTGATCGAGTTTGCTAGAAAGGTTTTCAAGCGGTTCCCCATTTCCCTTATACGAACCTGTATTTGTAATATTTTTTATTTTGTTCATGTAAGAAAGCTTGGTTTTAGCAGTATTATGATATTATTGTCGTTTGGCTTGTTTTCATTCATTTACATATGCACTAAATTTAATGGATGATTATTTACCTTCTGCGTGTGATGATTTTTAATTGTGATGTTATTACTTCACATATTTATATTTGTTGTTTTTTAAAAGAACCATATTTATATTTGTGAAGATGGTTATTTCCTCGGAGTAGTTTGGGGTGGAGCTCGCTGGTAATAAGAATTACGTGATTTTGAGGAACGTAGAAATTGATGACGTGTTGATTTTCTTTTAGGATTTGGGTTCTTGCCCCCTAGTGATTAGAAACTTGTTGGGGATAAGTTACCAAGTTGGAATTATGTTTGTATTTCAATGTTTGTATTCCATTTCCTTTTCTTTAATACGTTGGTGTACTAATGTAAATTTCTTATTTAAAAATTGATGACCAAGCTTTGTTATTTGCTTTGAAAATGCTATTCTTTCGTGTATCAAGAAGTTTGTTTTAGGTTAGGGTGTTGCTTTATTTTTGTATTTGCCTACTTTGAGAGCAATGATACGGTAATATGGATTTTGGAAGTTTGCGATCTTTGCAGGGTAATGGGTTGCAAACTCGTGTTGCTTTTACAATTGGATTCTTGGGAAGGTTCGCTTTGCATCGTTTTTCATGATACGACTGTACTTTCTCAGAGCAGATTGTATATTTGCATAGTTAGGTAGAATTGGGAGGACTTTTTCCCCCTACATAAGGTAGATTGTATTGGTGTACATTTACCTACTCATATATTAATTTATTCGCTGCTTATTTATTTGATGGTGATAGATATTAACGCCCCATTCTTTTGTTGTATGCGAATAATTTAAAGAACCCTTTTTATGCGTAACTAGCTGGTTTCTTGTGGGGGTTTATTTTGCTTTGTTTCTCATAGGACATCATCGTCTTCCCAAAGTAGCGCCGCATTTTTGCGTCGTTAGTTAATTTTTTTGGGAATATTTCTGCTCTTAGGCAATAAAATATTGTGCTTTGATGTTTGCCGCTGTCAGGTAAGTGGTATATGCGGGGAGACTGGGGTTTTCTTTGTTTCTTTGTTTTAAGTATGTTTGCAATCAACTTTGTAGTAGTCTTATTTGAATGGCCAGATGAGGAATTTTATTGTGTGTATCTGCTTACAATATTGAGAGCTTGTGATACTTTGGGGCGGCAAACTATCTTTTGTTGTATGCTCACATACTCTTTTAAGATAAAGAGATTTTGTTTCTTCTAAAAGTAAAATGTATTGTGTAGCATATTGCGAATTGGAAGATTCATGCCCCATAAATGAGATTTTTATTTTGGTTCACTTTCTTTGGGAGTGGCAATCGTTGAGCTGATTCTTGTATGCACACTTCTTAATGGAGATAGAAACCTACTAATTGTTATACTAAGCATCGGTTAACTAGATACCCAAATGGGTAGTAGCTCTCCATAGACGAATGTTTTGCTCTGTTGACTTCCTTAAAAGCGAGCCTTTCATGCTTGCGGTTGCCTTGCCATGCACACTCACTTTGGGAGCGGCTAGCGAGCATTTCATCTTTGCGATCGCATGCACACCCACTTTGGGATAGGCTAGCGAGCTTTTTCATCTTTGCGGTTGCACGCACACTCACTTTGGGAGCAGCTAGCGAGCTTTTCATCCTTGCGGCCGCCTTACCATGCACACTCACTTTGGGAGCGACTAGCAAGCTTTTTCATCTTTTGCGGTCACATGCACACTCACTTTGGGATGGGCTAGTGAGCTTTTCATCTTTGCGGCCGCCTTACTATGCACACTCACTTTGGGAGCGGTTAGCGAGATTTTCATATTTGCGGCCGCTTTACTATGCACACTCACTTTGGGAGCGGCTAGTGTGCCTTAAATTTTTATGGTCGTTTTACTATGCACACTCACTTTTGGAGCGGCTAGCGAGCCTTTTCATCTTTGCGGCCGCTTTACTATCCACACTCACTTTTGGAGCGGCTAGCGAGCCTTTTCATCTTTGCGGCCGCTTTACTATCCACACTCACTTTGGTAGCGATTAACGAGCCTTTCATCTTTGCGGTCTCTTTACTATGCACACTCACTTTGGGAGTAGCTAGCGAGCTTTTTCATCTTTGTGGTTGCTTTACTATGCACACTCTTTTTGGGAGCGGCTAACGTGCCTTTAATGTTTATGGTCGCTTTACTATGCACACTCACTTTTGGAGCGGCTAGTGAGTCTTTCATCTTTACGATCGCTTTACTATGCGCACTCACTTTTGCTGAGTTGATCAAACAATGGCCAAACACCAAGAGGGGGTGAATTGGTAGAATAAAAATTGAAGGGTGCAAATAGAAAATTTAAATGATGAAGACAACACGACTTAGAGTGGTTCAAGCTTCAAACAAGCTCTACATCCACTACCTCGGCACCCTACTGAGGATTTCAACAATTCACTAACTTGAATTCGTCCCCTTTTCTCGGCTTAGGAAAAAACCTTACAAACCGGCCAATCTTTCTACCCAAAGATTGACCTAAGAACACTCATTACAAGAGAAAGATAGGCAAATTGTAAAAGTACCTCTCAAAGGCTAATTGTTTACCAAGTTACAAATAAACACTCCCAAACTCTAAAAAGATTTACAATGAAGAACTCCAAATGACTTGGGTACAAGAATTTGACTCTTATGCTCAAAGGTTTGGATTTGATTGCTTGGATGTTGCTTTTTGGTTCAATAGTTATTGTTGGTGCTTTTGAGGCTTGCTTTTATACCTTCTCCTTGATTTCTAGTCATTTGGGTGGTTGAGATCATCAATAGGGCCGTTGGGGCTCTTTCTTCCCTCCATAAATGCAGTTATGCAACTACTCGTATCGGAACACGTGGCTCTGTATCGAAATAGCCTAAAAAAAGAAAGAGCCATTATGTGTAACAAGGGGACCATATCGAAACGCGAGAAGGCATTTCGAAACGTTAAAAGGTCGTATCAAAACGGCTATAGGTCGTATCGAAACAATTTTGCACATAGTTGAAACTGTCAAACTCCGTTTCAAAACACCAAAAGGGGTGTATCGAAACAGTTAACCAATTTTCAAAAATTCCCTTCTCACAAGTAACGGCTAGTTCATTTAATGCTCAATTTTAAAAATACTTAACCCTTGTATCGAAACAGTTCATAACCGTTTCGAAACACACTTAAAAAATAAAAACCTAGATGAAGGTTGTATATAAACGAGGAAGACCATTTCAAAAACCTAGTCTCGAAGCAGGTAATTCCGTATCGAAACGGAATTTTCCAGTAAGCTCCTAAGATCGAACCATATCGAAACACCTTGGGGGTGTTTCGAAACGCCTTGGCCATTTTGAGTATTTTGGCTTTGAAACACTTAGAAAATTTTATGGGGTTTAGGTTTTGGCTTTAGAATATTTTAAGTCTAAAATTTACTTGTTAAATGTGAGTCTTTTGAGTACTTAAAAATTTATTTACTTTGCAATTTGGTCCTTAGATTATTTGTTATATCAAAATAAAACATTGGTTTTACAATCTCCTCTTTTTTGATATAACAAAACCAATGTAAATTTTTAAGTAAACTCCCCCTAAATTTAAGCTAGATTTTGAAAAGATTTTAAAAAAATTAGTTTAACCCTTATCTCCCTTTTTGTTAGATCAAAATCAATGAAGGAATAAAAAATATAACCAACATATAAAGCAATATAGCACAAGACAAAGCATAATTAAAGCAGCAAAATATCATTAGGAAAAATAAACCAAAGCAAAAGTTCCAAAATATCTAAACTTAATACCTAAAAACAAGAAATCAAAGCATAGGTCCTAAAACAAAACATAGATAGGTGCATAAAAAGGGAAATCCTAAACTAGATGATATGCAAAGAACTAAGGCTCATCGTCATCTTCATCTCCATCTTCATCATTAGCGGTGCTTCTTCTAAATTGCCTCCACTCGCTATAAAAGCCGGTAAAAAACATGTCCATCGATGCTTGTTGAGTTTCAACCGAAGAAAGTCGATTCTCAACATTTTGAACACATGCCTCCAAGGATGTGAAATGAGTGTCAATAGCGGCAAAACTTGTAACGCCCCAATTTTGGGCCTGGGAACTTTAAAGGTGGTTTAGGGTCTGTAGAACCTAGGCCAGAGATCTAGGTTAGTTTGGGAGCGGTTCAGGGAAAACATGGTTCGTGATGTGATTAAATTATGAGAAAAATTCTTAAAATCCTCCTAAAATGTATATAAAGGATTGGTATAGTCAAGTTTGGAAAATAACTTTTGGAAGATGGACATTTCGGTTTAGTGACTAATTTGTAAAAATGTAAAAACTATTTTAAAGGATTGTTTTGAAAGAGGACCAAAACTTAGAATCTTTAGGGAACTATTATGGTATTAATCAACTATTCCTTTAATTGGCCATATTTTAAATGTGTTTAATTAATATAAATAAAGAAAAATTTTGATTAAAAGAGATTTAATTTACAAAATCTATTTTTGACGTAACTTCCATTTTCTCTCTTTTCTCATCAGCCAAACATCTTTTTCTCTCATAACTTCCATAGATTTTCATCTTTCCATTTCACTTTGATTTGCAAATGATTTCTTTGGTGTTTCCTTCATTTATCTCAAAGGATTCTTGAAGGTTTTAAAACAAATCTTGTCAATTGAAGGAATAGGCAAGTGTTAGAGGTAATTTTTTCCAACTCCTCTAATCAAGGTTCATTAATTAAATTCCCAAGTATTTGGCTCTCTAATTATGTTTCTTAACAAGGTTTTATGATTAATTTGATGAAAATGGTTAAATCAAGCTTAAAGTGATAATTTGAATGGTTTTCGAATTGGATCTACTTTGGCTGAGTTATGATTGATTTTAATCATGTTTTGGATGTTAAATAATGTTGAAATAAAGGTTTGATCATATTAATCCCGAAACTAGTTGGATCTCTAGTTGTTTAGGTTAGTAGAATTGGGTTTTTGTGGTGTTAAAGTTAAATTGGGATTGCTGGAGATATAAGGATGCAAATAGGTTGATTTCGGATGTTAATTGATGATTAAAAATATATGTAAGTGTTAGGTTTTGGCTGGGCTAAGTTTGTAGTGTAATTGAAGGTGTTTTCGGTTGTTTCAGATCGATGTTTTGGTGTTTTGGGGCAGAGCAGCGTGGTAGGTTTTTTTGTTGGAGATTTTAATGCATTGTGATGCATTAATCCTCTGTTCTTGTATGGTATCAACATGGGAGAACATATTAGAAGCAATCGGTGAAGTTTCGTGAGCTTTGGACGCTTGGTTTCGTGTCGGCTAGCTAAGGTTTCGCGTGTCGGTGAGTGAGAACATGATTTTCAGCTTTGAAACACTTTAAAGGTGGTTTTGGGAACTTAGATATAAGCTTGAAACGCTTGTCTAAGTATGTTTTAAAGTATGTTACCTACTGTTAAAGTATGTTTTAAAGTAAGCAATTTACTATTTTGATGATGTGATATTGAAGGATGCACATGGTAAGTGATCCTTGTACGTATATGTTTTATACTTGTGATTTAAAGCATGGTTTAATGCTTTGGAAAATGATTTATTGATGATGCTTTGAAGACAGTGAGGTTTGTGGTTAAATGTGAATTATATTGGCAAGTGATGTTGCAAAAATGGTTTATAAATGAAATCGGATATAGTTAGCCGGCTATAGGATTGAGTGCACTATAAACAAGCCCCCTTTGATGTTGAGGGGTTTATATGGTGTACCGAATACTCCATCCAAGTACCCTAACGATTGAGGTAAGTGTATGGTGTCCCATCTCTCGTTAGTGGTGTTATACATCTACCGATGAGTGGTGTTGAGGGGTTTATACGGCGTACCGAATACTCCACCACGAGTGTCACAATGGTGGAGGGTAGCTCCCGTGTGTGAACCTTGAGATGCCGGTGAGAATGTATGAAGTGTTGGGAAAACACTTTTGAATCCGCGTATCCGATGTTGTTTTGAGAAATGAGTATGTTGATGATCACTTGTAAGCCAATATAATTGATGATGTATTATGAAATGGTTTATGATGCATAATGTGTAAATGCATGTTTTACTCTTTAAGCTTTGCATATGGTAGTTATACATAGGAAGACTTAAATTAAGTGTTAGCCATGGGATTTGTTATTGATTCATAATACATGTTGCATAAGGTTTATATGCTGATTTTTTATTAAGGAAAGTGTATGGTTTTGAAGGCATATTGATTTTTAATTGATGTGTAAATGAAATGTGATTTCAATGTGGCCTTGGAAAATAATTTTAATGCATTGATGATGTTTTGTTTTTGAGCACTCCTCACTACCCCTCATTGAGGTTTTGGAGGCAGCAAGTAGCAAGAGATTCCAAGAAACTTCGTTTAAGAAAGTATGTTTCGGTTTAGACTAAAGTAATAAGGGCAATGAGGGATCTGTTGTGTTGTTGGGAGATTTGTGTAAACTCCCTTTTGAGAAAGTTTTTTTTTTGCTATTTTAGACTTCTAAATGGCCTTTGGTTTTTGGTTTATTCTTTATTTTGCATTTTGGTATCTTACTTGGCTTGTTTCTAGGTTACATGCCTATAGTTTACCTTTGATGCAAATTGCCATGATAAGATGATGAATATGCCATAAATGACTGAGGATTGATGATTAGATATCTTGTATGCATGTTGGAAGCATATTGGAATGATTATGATTGCATTAAAGTGAGAAAAACTAGCAAAAAGTGTCAGTATAGGCCCAGTCGTTTCGGTACGCCTAAGGCTGTATCGAAACGGTGTGCCTGAAATGGCCTAGGGGTTTCTAAACAGGGAGGGGTGTTTCGATACAGGCTCACTTAAGTTGACTACTGGAATGTTGTGTACCGAAACATGTTGGAGGCTGTATTGAAACGGGCTCGTGTATCGAAACACCAAGACCCATTCCGAGACAGGGTGTTTCGATACAAGGTTCTTTGTTTCGAAACATTCTGCTGTTAAGTTGGTTATTGGAATCTTTTGAAGTTTCTTTTTCTTTATGTTACAGTCCCTATATGATGTGGATGCAATTAAATGATCTCGGGTGATCGTTTTGAACTGACACTTAACACAGTGGCATGTAATGTGATTAATTAAAGGTTGGTAACTTAGAAATTGAAGAAGTCCCTATAATTTGCTAAAATTATAAAAAAGGTCCCTAAAACGTGTTTATAATCAATTGAGTGCCTAATCGATGATTGTTTGAGATGTTAATTGTTCCGCTACGAGTCTTAACCCTTAGGCTAATGATGTGCATCTAGGCAAGATAAAAGAAAAAAATTAGGGTTGTTTATTGAGGTAAACCTTCCCGATTTAGTTGAATATTCACCGTGTGAATCGTTCGATTCGGTCTTTCACCCAGACCGGGTCAAGGGGGTTACAAAACCGAAGTTCATGTTGGTTTGCAAACCATTGAATTGCTTAGTGAGAAAGGTCATGGGAGCTTCATTGTTAGGTAGAGCAACTTAAGGTTGAGGTTCAGGGGCCGGAACTTGAGAAGGATTCTCAACACGAACCCAATCTCCATCAATGTAGTGAAACTTGCAATGGAGAAGAGTGCGCTCATCGATGGGATCCTTGAGAGATTCCGGAAAATCAAAAGAGCAGTCGATCCCCAATTTTGAGAACAAATAACTCAAAGTGGTTTCATAGGTGAAGGAAGTGACAAGATCCGAGTTACGATTTTGGACAAGATGCACCATCTCAGCAAATATGATTCGACAAAGATTTGGTCGACGTTCCTCACAAAAGCAACGAAGCCAAAAGTCGTCAACTTGGCGGATGTTGGAGAACTTTCCTCCGGATGGACAAAACCACTAAGAGACCAATTAGATGAGGATGCGATCATGAGCATCAAGGACCGTAACGGAGTCACCAAGAGTATATCCCAAAGAGTTTTCATCCGAAATACCCTCATCTTCAAACCCAAAAACATTGACCAAAGTTTGAGGATCAATCAGAAACTTCTTCCCCGTGATGTAGGATTCAATGGCAATCACTTGAGAATGATCGACATTGGAAATACATCGGACAATGGCATAAAAAAGAAGAACCATGTTACGGTACAAAGTACCGAGTAAGCTCAAAAAAGGCAAGAAACACCAACGCCTCAATAAAGGAAGATAACGAATTTTAAAACGTTCAGAATCCAAAAAAGGTATAGAAGTAACACACTCACGTCGGGTTGAATGATAGAGTAGAGTTTGAAATTGTTATGGTCATCATTGTTTCGAAGACTCTTTTGATAGAGTAGAGTGAGGTTGGGAAGAGGGGATTCGTCATCATTGTTAGTACTTCCCCCAGCCTCATCAGTTTGTACTCTCTTTCTAGAACCCATATTCGAAATCTAAAAACAAATCAAGATACAAAACACATGTATGCATAAATCAACCAAATTCAATCCAATAGTCAAGGTATTGATAAAAATCTATACAATATAGTTTCAATATATATATATATATATATAAATATAAATATAAAACAAAATTTTGGGAAAAAGATTTTCGAAAAATAGTGAAGAAAATATACGATATAAATTTTATATTCAAACCAAAATATCGAATTTTAAAGAATTTTTGCAAAAACTTCAAAACACATACTATAAGAATATATTCGATACAAAAATTGAGTAAAAACTTTGAAGAAATTCAATTGAAAATTAAAAAAGAAAAAAAGAAAAAGGGTTTTATACCTTGAAATAGGAAATTGGATGAATGAAGGATGATTAATGCACCAAATTGCTTGCAAAGCCTTAGTCTTGATGTGTAGATTGAAAACCCTCAAAAGATTTTAGGTTTTGGTGTGAAAAATCAAGAGATTTGAAGAGTTTATATAGGGGTTTTCGGCTAGGATTTGAAAGAAAAAGAAAGATTGAGTTTTAATTAAAGTTGGATACTCATTTAAGGCTCATTTAAACAATCTGCGCAAACACGTATCGATACGCCACTTGGCGTATCGGAACGGGGGGATCGAAATGCTTCTGAGCCGTTTCGGTACAAGACCTATTTCGATACAAGTAATAACCATTTTGGAACAACACCGCGAACCCGTATCGAAACACGAAGAGCCTGTTTCGACACGAAAATTTATAGTAACCAACTTATTTTAAGAAGTGAGAGCCCGTGTCGAAACAAATGCACCTGTTTCGATACACGTTTGCAAGAAAATGCATTTTGGGCAGTTTTAAGTCCAAAAAGCCAACTTAGAGCGAGCCTAAATGTATGTAAATGATATATGAGCATGTTATATGGACTAAAACTGTTGCATACTCCCCCTAACAACAAGCATAGATGCAAAAGGAGGCAAATCAACACAAGCATGAGGATCAAATAATTTCAAGCAGATTTTTGGTCATTTGGGCACCTAAAAGGGTCAAGGAAGGTTGGTTAAACCTAACTCTCTCCTAAGGGTCCAAAAGCGTTCTTTATCTAAAGGTTTGGTAAATATGTCCGCTAATTGGTTCAAGGTATCAACATATTCTAGAACTACATCATTTTTCAAGACATGATCTCTAATGAAATGATGTATAATTTCTATATGTTTGGTTCTAGAGTGTTGGATGTGATTCTTAGTGAGACAAATGACACTAGTGTTCTCACACTTAAGAGGTATGGTATCTACTTGAACACCATAGTCTAAAAGGTGTTGCTTCATCCAAAGAACTTGAGCACAACAACTCCCTAAGGATATGTACTCCGCTTCGGTGGTAGATAAGGCTACGCTATTTTGTTTCTTAGAGAACCAAGATACGAGCATACTACCTAAGAATTGACATGTTCCGGAGGTACTTTTCCTATCTATCTTACATCCCCCATAATCCGCATCAGAGAAATCATGAAGGTCAAAGGAGGAATCCATAGGATAACAAAGACCTAAATTAGGTGTATCTCTAAGGTATCTAAAAATTCTCTTAATGACAATTAGGTGTGATTCTCTAGAGCTAGCTTGAAATCTAGCACACAAGCAAACACTAAACATAATATTCGGTCTACTTGCGGTAAGGTAAAGCAAAAAGCCAATCATAGATCTATAAAGCATAGAATCGACACACTTACCTCCCTCATCTTTGTCAAGCTTGATTGATGAGTTCATTGGAGTAGCTTGAGGCTTTACGTTCTCCAAGCCAAACTTCTTGAGCATGTCCTTTATGTATTTTTCTTGATTGATGAAGATGTCATCTTTCCTTTGCTTGATTTGGAGCCCCAAAAAGAATGAGAGCTCTCCCATCATGCTCATCTCAAATTCACCTTACATTAGCTTAGAAAATTTTTCGTAATAAAATTCATTAGTAGAACCAAAAATAATATCATCAACATATATTTGAACTAATAAGATTCCGTTTCCATATCTTTTAATGAAAGGTTTAGTATCCACCTTCCCTTTTTCAAAACCTTTTTGAATTAAAAAGTTTGAAAGCCTTTCATACCAAGCTCTAGAAGCTTGTTTTAAAATATAAAGAGTTTTAGTTAGTTTGAAAACATGATTTGGAAAATGTGGATCTTCAAAACAGGCGGTTGTTCAACATACACTTCTTCATTTATAAAACCATTTAGAAAAGCACTTTTCACATCCATTTGAAAAAGCTTGAAATCATGATAGCATGCAAATGCAAGAAGCATCCTCATACCTTTCATTCTAACTACATGTGCATATGTTTCATCAAAATCAATTCCCTCTTCTTGAGTGTAACCTTGAGCAATAAGCCTAGCAGTGTTCCTTACTATGTTAACACTCTCATCTAGTTTGTTTCTAAATACCCACTTAGTTCCTATAGTAGATTGATTGCTAGGCATATCAACTAATGTTCATACTCTACTTCTCTCAAATTGATTAAGTTCCTCTTGCATAGCCAATATCCAAAAATCATCTTTTAATGCTTCTTTGATATTTTTAGGCCTTATGCATGAGATGAATGCAACATGATTCATAAGTTTGAGAGAGGATCTAATAGTTACCCCCTTGGATGGATCACCCAAAATTTCACAACCTTTCTAATAGTTGAACTCCCTTGGGTATGTCACTTCCTTTTCCTCAAGAGCCAAGTCTTTCAAGGCTTCAAGAGGTTTGGAATCTCATCCACCTTTGACTTTTTTCATCCATATATGGCTTCAATGATCCCTACATTATCATTATCACAAGATTCCTACCTAGGAAGGAGGTTATCATCGAAAACAACATGTATAGACTCTTCAACAACCAAAGTTCTTTTATTAAATACTCGGTAGACTTTAGAGTTTAGGGAATAACCCAAAAATATTGCTTCATCACTTTTAACATCAAACTTAGCTAAGTTGTCTTTTCCATTGTTTAAAACAAAACATTTACAACCAAAAGGGTGGAAATAGCTAATGTTAGGCTTTTTGGATTTCAAAATCTCATAAGGTGTTTTCTTTAAAATAGGCCCAATCATTACTCTATAAATAATATAACAAGTTGTATAAGTGGCTTCCCCCCAAAAATACTTAAGTAAATTGTTTTCACAAAGCATGGTCCTAGCCATCTCTTCTAAAGTTCTATTTTCCTCTCAACTACCTCATTTTGTTGAGGAGTTCAAGGAGCCGAAAAATTATGGCTAATACCATTTTCATTATAAAAATCTTCAAAACCCATATTTTGAAACTCGGTTCCATGATCACTTCTAATATGTGAGATTTTAAGATCAAGATCATTTTGGGTAATTTTTGTAAATTTGATGAAATTTTCTAAAGCCTCATCCTTAGTAATCAAGAATAGAACCCAAGTGTATCTAGAAAAGTCATCTACCAATACAAATGCATATGACTTACCACCCAAGCTCATAGTTCTAATAGGCCCAAATAAATCCACGTGAATTAATTGTAACACCCTACTAGACGAAACATCATTAATGGGTTTAAACGAGGTTCTCTTTTGTTTACCCTTAGCACAAGCATCAAATGTTTTATCTAATGAAAATTTTAGTTTGGGTAAACCTCTAACTAAATGTTGGGAAACCAATTTTTCTAAAACACTTATGCTAGCATGCCCTAGTTTCATATGCCACAACCATGCATCATTCTCATCATGTACAACTAAACATGCATGAGATGAATGTATGTCATCTAAATGCACCATATAAATGTTTTCTATGCAATGACCAATGAGCATTATTTTATTTGTTTTAATGTTCACAATTTTACACCCATTTTTATCAAAATGAACATCAAAACCATTGTCACAAAGTTGACTAGTGCTCAATAGATTATGTTTTAGACCATTGACATATAAAATATTTTCAATAAATGTAGATGGGAGATTACTAATGGAGCCTATGCCTTCAATGTGGCCTTTGGAGTTGTCACCAAATGTCACAAATCCTCCACTTTTTTGGTTTAAGCTCCAAGAATCTACTCTTGTCTCTGGTCATGTGCCTCGAGCAACCACTATCAAGGTACCACATGTTTTTACTTGAAGCTTTCACCTTGAAGCATTTCTCCCCTACAAACAAAAAGGTTAAGCTTTGATTTTTGGTGCCCAAAATGATTTGGGTCCATGAGAGTTAGCTCCCAAAAGCTTGGTCTCCCTAGGAATCCAAGAAGCAATTGCATTTACATTATTAGAAACAATGAGTTCCTTAGGAACCCATATACTCCTAACTTTTAACTTTAGATTGCTTTTGAAAACCTCTTTGTTTGGGGTAAAATGGTTTTCTCATAACATATTGGGTTTTTGAAGAATTTCCCTTTTCAAGAGCATGTTTCCCAATAGTAAGAGAATTTTTTAGATTATCCACTTCCTTTGTATGATAATCTTGGAAATCGGAAAGCAATTTTTCTTTGTCTATGCTTTTCTTTTTAAGTTCATTAGAAAGATTTACCAAGTATAAAACCTTCTTTTCCAATTCGGAATTGGTTTTAGAAAAAGATTAATTTTGAAGTTTTAAATCGGAAATGATTTTCTTATTTTTGAAAATGGACTCCTTGTATTTTCAACCAATTCATCGTAAACATTTTGTAACTCATCATATTCATCATAAGTAAGAGATGAGTTAGAGTTTACCATATGATCCTCCTCAAAGACCATGAGGCAAAGATTGGCCACTTCCTTCTCTTCCTCGGATGACTCCTCGTCACTTCAAGTTACCATTAGAGCTTTGAGCTTGTTCTTCTTACCAAAGCTCTTTTTTCTCAATTGAGGGCAATCAGCTTAGATATGGTCGGGCTTCTTGCACTCTTAACAATTGGGTTGGTCATTTTCTTCCCCTTTTCCTTTATTCTTGAAGTCCCATCTTCTATTGAATTTTCTTCCTCGATTGGACTTCATGAATCGAGTGAATTGTTAGGCCAACATGGCCATCTCTTCGTCCTCCTCCTCACTAGAATCGCTTTCGTTGTATGAAGCTTTGAGTATGATTCCTATCTTTTTTCTTTTCAACCTCTTTCTTCTCTACCTTCTTCTCTTCTTCTCTCCCTTGCTTCATGATCTCATAGGTGAGTAGAGATCCAACAAGGGCGTCTAGCTTGAGAGTCTTCAAATCTCGAGTTTTGATGATGGTCATCCTCTTGCCATCCCAAGACTCTAGAAGAGTGTAGAATAGCTTCCAGACTAGTTTTTCTTCGGGAATGACTTCACTGAAGCCCTTTAGTCCGTTGACGATGACCAAGAACCGATCAAACATCTTGGTGACACTTTGGTCGGCTTCCATTTTGAAGTTTTCATAACTCAAATTGAGCAACCTGATCTTCGTCTCTTTGACGTCACTTGTTCCTTTATATTTAGTCTCTAGAGTGTCCCACACTTATTTGGCACTTTCGATTGAAGAGACCTTTGAGTATATGTCAGGACCGAGAGCACAAAATATCATGTACAAGGCTTTGTCGTTGACTTGTAAACGTCTTCTATCTTCATCGGTCATTTTAGCTTTGGTCTTCGGAACAAGCCTTTCTTCGTCGTCTCTTTTCATCGGAAAAGAAGGATCATCTTCTACCACGTCCCAAACCATGTAGTCATTTGATTTGATGAAGAGCCGCACCCGGTTCTTCCAATAGGAATAGTTATTCCTATTGAAGAATGGTGGTTTGGTGATAGATAGAGACTCATAGAGGTTTTGGCCGGAGGTGGATGTCGTAGCACGATGTTGATTGTAGTGCGATTGATCAAACTCTTCCAAGACCTACTCAAGAGGATGTTAGTCCTTCCAATGAGTGTAGCTCTGATTCCAATTGTTGAGTTGATCAAACAATGGCTAAACACCAAGAGAGGGTGAATTGGTAGAATAAAAATTGAAAGGTACAAATAGAAAATTTAAAAGATAAAGACAACGCGATTTAAAGTGGTTGAATGGCTCTCATCTTTGCGGTCGCTTTACTATGCACACTCTCATCAAACAATGGCTGTGGTTTATGGGTTCCAAACTTTGTATACTTTCAGCTGAATCTGTTAAGGAACTTAGTGTCATGGCACCTCGGTTGATTTTCGTTACATACACACATTTCTCCCCCATTGTTTTGGCTACAATGGCTTTGAATGTCTCCACAGTCTCCTCATTATGCTCTCTTTTCAAATGTTACATTCGTCCTCTGATATATATTCTTGTTGTTGTCTAAGCTGCTACAACACGACGTGGGTATACTCTTCCATGATTTCCAGTTTGCTCTGCATGTTGGCTAGCTGGTCGTTTCTGTCCTAAAAAGGAAGAGGGTTCCTCTTCCATCTCTTTCTGGCTTTTTTCTTCCTCCATTCGTTCTTCCATGATTTCTCATGATGGGGTCGCTTTACGTCGCTTCTTGAGAGTCGGACCGAAAGGTGAAGGGTCCACGCTCTCGCACCAATGTTGATTGTCCAAATGGACAGGGATCAGAGATGGTGGTCGGGATGGCTGTTCCGGGTTATAGATTATGTGTTACTCTTGCTTTTTTGGTGGTGAAGGTGCTTGGAGAGGAAGATCTTGGTTCCTTTCGGCTGCATGTCCAGTTTTATACCACTTGGACATGTGTCAAGATAGGTTATCATGACGCGTTGATTGGACTAGCTATGACTTGACGTCCTAGGTTCTCCTCGGCATCTACGGTAGGCACGTGTGTAACCATGTGGCCCACAGGTGAGGCGCGATGTTGTTCGTGGTTTTGTTTGTTCGTCACAGATTGCGGAGGGTATCACATAGTTTGTGGATGATCTTGTGCGTTGTTGTCTGCCTGAGTTGTGACGCTCATCGCCAGACGTGCCTTATATTATACCGTATATAGTCTTACTTGCTCTGACTTCGACACGTGGTTGTAGGTACTAACATAACTTAACCACCGAATCAAACTATACAATCAATACATACTTAACGAACTAATAGTTAACTTAAATCGTGCTTGAAATTGAAAGGCAAGTTATAATTGTTTCCACACTTCATTTGTAAATAAAATAAACTAATTAAATAACTATTTATTTATTTTTATAAAATTTAATACATTCTAAAAACTATTTTTTATAATATTTTGAGATATAATATAAATTTTAAATTAATTAAAAATAAATATTTAGATTTAAATTTATTATTTTAATTTTAAATAACATTTAATTGGTTGGCATAAATGTCAACCAAGTTAAATTTATATTAGCATTTACTTGGTTGACATATATGTTAGATTTAAAATTATATTAGATAATTGAGATCTATTGATTGGCCTAGTGATTAAGGATGCTCATTTTGCTTCATTTTATATGAGTTCGAATCCTAGTATGTGAATGTAATCTCTATTTAATTAAAATTATATTAGATAATTAATTGGTTAACTTAAATATAAGGTTTGGTCAAAATATGACAATTTTTGAGGTTGACCTAGTGGTTAAGCTCTAAGTCCTCTTGCAAAGAGGTACATGGTTTGAATACCCTTCCGCCGTTTTAAACAATTTTATTTTTAACGGTTAGTGACCAAAACAGAAATAATCTAATGACTAATGGGATTATTTACCTTAAAAATATTTTACCTATTAGAAAAATTATTTTAACAAATATCCACCCTAAATTTGATATGGAAATGGGTAGGTATGCGAAACAATCTAATATAATATTTTTTAATAATATTTTAAATTGTTTTTCATATTTTTTCGTCAAATTTCAAAACTTATTAAAAAATATTAACTTAAAAAAAACCAAAATTTGAAACATGCAGAAAAAAACATCAACTTTAGAAGCATCCGGAAAGCGGGCTAAGTCGCGACTTTAGACGAACCGCATCTTCACCTAACCATCTGGTCCATCGTAAAAGAACCACCATAAAGCAATGGCATTTTTGAGGTCGCTGACCCCAGCAACTGCCATAGCCGCTGCCTCTGCTCTGCCCGCGCCTCTCTCTTTCTCTTCCTCCTCCTCCTCCTCCTCCTCCTCCTCCTCCTCCTCTTGCAAATCCTCTCGTTTCCCCAATACCAAAAGCCTCCCTTTCCTCTCTTCACCACCCAATCTCTTAGGCCTTACAAGGAACTTCACCCCCGCTCCCACTGCTCTTAACATGGATTCTCCCCCATCTTATCACAACCCATCGCAGGTTTGCTATCCAATTTCCAATTTTGAGCACTGCCCATTTATTTTCACGTCAAATCTATTATCTTTAACTATGTTTGATCCTTCCCAACTTGAATTTGCAGGAAACCGGGTTCTTGCCTGACCTTCTTGTAAGTTAACATCTTGATTATTCTAATTCAATTACAAAGCTTATTCTTCTATAAATTGAGTCCCCCCCACCCTTTTGATTTTACATGAATTGGATTCTTATTGTTGATTAATCCTTATATTTTGTTGATATGCTAAAAATTTTGGGTCTTTTATTTTTGTATCAGACTGAGTATATGGTGGATATGAAGTGTGAAGGTTGTGTTAATGCGGTCAAGAATAAGTTACAAACAATTGATGGTAAGGCAACAGTAATTGTTTTGTGCATGATTTATCTTTTTAGGCTTTTAAGGGATATTCTTTGAATGTTCTCTCATTTGGGGTTTATTTTTGTTCATAAATCCAAAGGAGTCAAGAGTGTGGAAGTGGACTTGAGCAATCAAGTGGTGAGAATACTTGGTTCTTCGCCTGTGAAAACCATGACTGAAGCATTCGAGCAGATTGGTCGAAAAGCTAGATTAATAGGCCAAGGCGTGCCTGAAGGTTTGTCGAATCTAACTTGCTTTTATGTTGGGTATATTAACTTGCATATTTGTTGCTTGCCCATATTTATGCATGCTGGTAGCAGACAGAAAGGAGAGTCTTTGTTTTCATTGGAATTTCATAATTTATGTAGCGGTCTGTTCATTGATTTACTATATTATTCCACAAAAGGATGCTGAACTATGCTAAAATGATAAAATTTATGCTCAGTTTAGCTTCTTGATGGAGCTCCCTGAAATTTAGAAATGTTCTGTTAATTGCTATAACTATTTGTAGGACTAAAAAACTGGTACCATTTCTGAATAAATTGACCAAAAGCTGCCTCTTATCTATTCTTTGGCAATCAGTTCAATTAGAGCTTTCAATGAATAAATAACAAGGAATTAGTATTTACTTAAAGATTTTAAAGAGGCTTCTTTGAAGCACATTTCTGAGCATGCTAATCTATTCATGCCATGGAATAAATTCTCCACCTCTTTTCAGCAGATAAAACCACAATTTCTTAAATTATTACCCTTGCCCTTTTGCAGACTTTTTAGTTTCTGCAGCTGTTGCTGAGTTCAAAGGCCCAGGAATTTTTGGTGTAGTTCGATTGGCTCAAGTGAGTATGGAACTTGCTAGGATTGAAGCCAATTTTAGTGGTTTGTCACCAGGAAAACACGGTTGGTCAATTAATGAATTCGGTGATCTAACAAAAGGTGCTGCAAGTACAGGGAAAGTGTTTAATCCACCAAATGGAGGAACTGCTAAAGAGGTTTTTTTCCTAACTTTCTACAATCCTGGATTTTATGTTTCTTTTCTTAGCTAAACCATCATGTGACCTCATAGGCTCTCCCCCTTTTTTTTGGATAAGTTAGGTTAGGCTCTCCCTTTTCATGTGTTGTTTATATATCACTTTCATATTCCCTCTGTGCGCATCGGTGTAATTTCATTTAGTAACTATAAAGTGCAAGTATGATATTCGAAGTACCACTTACCTTCATTAAAGATGTCAAGTATGGTGCACTGCTGCCTTAAAATTATTTCCATATGATTTACTACTATGTTGCAAATTTGTTACTTCCATAAATTTATAATTTCCGTAACTGAAAATATGTTTAAAAACCCAAGTGATCTTATATTGTCCTGCAGACTTCTTTATTGAGAAACTGAATATAATAGGCAAAGTTGTGGAAGATTATTCTTTGCTGTAAAGGAGTTGGTACTCGTATTTAACCATTCGTTATAGCTTTCTCTCAACTGTTATGTGCATATGGACATCTTGATTGGACCCTTTCAAATTGTGTTTTCTCTTGAAGGATTTTCCATTGTTTAATTGTAAGCCAGCCTCTCCATATCCATTCCTTCATACCATCATGTTTGCGTTTCACTCCTTACTCTTGTCTTTGCTTTACAGCCAATTGGCGACCTGGGAACTCTAGATGTGGATGAGAATGGTGAGGTTTTTTACACTGGTGTCAAACAGCAGCTCAGAGTTGCTGATCTCATTGGGCGATCCATAGCTGTGTATGAGACTGAAGATAGATCGGATCCGGGTCTGACAGCTGCAGTGATTGCCCGAAGTGCTGGGGTTGGGGAAAACTACAAGAAGATATGTGCATGTGATGGCACCACCATCTGGGAAGCTACCGACAAAGATTTTGTCACTAGTAAGGTCTGAGGATTTATGGAAATTAGTTATATGTACTTGTAGCTACATTTGTAATCCTTGCTACCGCATTCTTATTTACATAGTAACTTGTCGAGTTATAGGAACGATATGCGAAACTCTTTCCAATAAAATTGATGAGCACTAAGCTTCAATTACAAATGGCCGTTGACGAAATGAACCTTTGTTTAAAGTTCAAATGTCAAATATTAGCTGCCTATGACATGATTCCTGTGAATAGATATGCATAAGGTTTGTTCTTGATTGGCGAAGCTTGTAATACCCAAAATGCTTGAAAAACTTCCGTGTCTAAACTCTCTGGTGTGCTTCTGCCTTCAAGTTTCCACTCAACATAAGTACAGGGAAAGCGTTAAATCCGGGTTATTGAGATATTCCGATTTTCCAATGTACGAGCAGTTGTCTCTGTTGCGGCTGTAAACAAGTCCTGTTTCACAAATTCTTACATGCTTAGGACTTAAAAACCTTCAATAACAAAACACCGATAGGAAAGAAACAAGCAGAGTCAAATGATTTATCAGATTTCTGTGATGCTCTTGGTTGTTTTTCTTGATGACCGAGTTGGAGAAGGGTATCTAACCGGAGGATGCAACCTTCACAATTGCTTGCGAATAAGGTAAACAAGTAGCATCAGACTCCTCAACCAGGCTTCCTTCGCCTGAATAGTATTGGACATAAGATTAAGCCTAGAGCATGGCCAAATTGGTGGCATTGGAGTGATTCGGTTACAAGATATGGTGTGATGCGTTTGGAGGATTTCCTCGGCCATGGTTGCAATGCAGACGAGAAAACTACTGTTTAGTTGTTTGGCTAAGTTTCAAAGTCATGATCTTGGCAAGGGACCAATGGAGCTTATCACCAAGCTGAAAGAGGTTCTCGAAGTTGAGAACCGCAGGTGGACCAGGCCGAAGCTTGTCGGTTCTTCCAAAGTTCCTTCTCAAGGCTAATGACAGAACTTGGAGTAAAAGTTTGAGAGGGTCAACTTAAATTTTTTAAAAAATTTAGAAGCTTAAACAAAAGTTTTAGTAATTTTGAGAGATTTAATAATAACTTTAAAAAAAAATATGAAATGAAAATTAATTAAAATTATATGAAAATTTAAAGCTTAATATGAATTTTTAAAAATTCTGAAAGGCCAAATAAAAAATAATTAAAATTTTAAAGACTTTTTAATAATTTTTTAATATCTAGGAGGGGCCATAACCTCCACAGGTCATGCCTACGTTCTGCCTCTGCCCAAGGCTTTAAACAAGACCAAGAACAAAATAAGGCACACGAACCAACTGCTTGTTCTCAACTACTTCTAATGTTTTGTGGATTAATTGCATCAAATGTTTCTGTTCTACATGTCGATACCATTTTCGATCGGTCAAAATGAATTAGGCCTTTAAAAACTCGTCAAAAAGTTATAATTGCTATCAACGCTTTTGGGTTGAGTATGGTCGAATATTGTAAAACTGGTTTGCGTCTGAAATAGAGTTGTGGTCTGGTTTGCAAGTCGACTATGCGTGAAAAATGCTATAGTTCCCTTAAGACGCTCAAAATTGATACCTAAAATAGTTGTGTTGTTTAAAAAAATAGTAATATAACAATAATAATCAACTGAAATAAAAATGGTATAAAATACACACACACACACACACACACATATATATATATATATATATATATTAGCAGTGTCGGAGGTATGTGGGGGTGGGGAGGGGCAATTTCCCCCGCCCCTAATTTTATTCAACTTTGTCCTTTTATATAATGTTTTTAAAATTAAATTTATTTTTAAATTTATCTCACTTTTAAATATTTATGTTTAGCCCTAACCTCAAATTCTGGTTATGTACCTGTATATTGATAATAATGATAGTACGAAGAATAGTTAAAATTACTAAAATAATAATAATTGTTATAATAATATAAAAATAACAATAAATAGATATAAATGGGTTATACCTAATGATCCCAAAGATTGGACTATTGCTGCTGTCAAAATGAGAGCCCAAAAGATGTACCCAATGGATTAGGCGGAAAGCCCAATGCTACTGTTGGAAAATGTCGGCATTGGTATTCTTGCTCGTGATGCTGCTGGAGAGGTACTTGGCTCATCGCTTCGGCGGCCTCTTGTCGTTGTCAGCTCTGATCTGGTGTAGGCGGTGGCGGGTGGTTGAATTTGTGCTTTTTTTCCCGAATTATTGGAGGTGGTCATTGAAGGTGACTCTATGACTGGAACAAATAAATTACGCAGCTATAATTTAGTGTTAGGAATTTAGTATGCGACAAATAACCAAAGCGATAACAACATAAAACAAGACATGCATAAGAAACAAGATTAATGTGGTTTAGTCTTGCTTACCTTCACAGACGAGAGAAACGAATAATCCACTATCAACGTAGAAAATACGAAAAATACAAATACACGATATATCATGTAACTCGTTGCCCAATATATGAAATCTTAAAAGTTGTTACATCTCTTAAGAGTAATTCTCTCTATCTCATAAGGCATAATGCCAAAAAAGGCCTCCAACGTTTTACCGAATTGTTATTTTTGCCCTTATTGTTTTTTTGAAGCAATTTGACCTTCAATGTTTTATTTTTGGTCAAAATGACCTCTCTGCGGATGAAAACTATTATTCAACCAACAGTAAATGACTTGAAATGATACGACAAACCTACATGAAAGTGCATGTCGCTATAGTAGTGTCATATAGGCAAATATACTAACTTTACAAAATGACACATCAATCAAAAAATAATTTTATAAAATTATATAAAATATAAAATATTTTTTTTCTTATGACGTGTCATTCTGCCAGATCATTTCAAATTGTTTATCGTCAGTTAACTAACAGTTTTCATCCGCAGAGGGGTTATTTTGACTAAAAATAAAACGTTGAGGGCTAAATTGCTTTAAAAAGAATATTAGCCAAAATGATAATTCAATCAAATGTTAGGGGCGTCTTTTGACATTATGCCATCTCATAATTCTGAAGATTAAACCAAGTCTATATTTATAGACCGTACTTGGTCACCAAAAAATGTTATTCAGTAAGATCTCTTACCTAGTATAAGTATGTACTCCTTAAAGTAAATCCTAAATACCGAGTAATATTCAACCACTAGAATTATAATAAAATCTAACTTAAGTACCAATTAAAATTTGAGTAAAAATATAACATAAGAAAGTTGGATCACATCTGTGACCTAGCCAAAATCTTTCTTTAAATTGTGTGTGTATCATAATGGATTCTCATGATGTTTTGATGTAAAAGTTAGAGGCGTTCCAAAGCAGATCAAAGTTTCCTTATTTATCTTCACCAATTTAAATAATAATAAGAAGTTGATAAACAAAACACTATGAAATAGAATGTGGGATAACTCTTAATCGTTGAGCTTTCTGTAAAAAAAGGCCATAGGCGTCATCCATGCTCAAGTTTTGAGGTGTAACTCCATCTTCAAGCTCCCAATCAAACGAGTGAATAAGGCTACCCAACACTAAGTGCAGCATCCTTAGGGCCAATGGCAATCCAGGGCATATTCGTCTCCCACCCCCAAATGGAATGAGCCCAAAGTCCCTTCCTTTAACATCCATTTCTGATCCTATGAACCTCTCTGGACGAAACAAGTCGGGCTCCTCCCAGCAATTGGGATCTCTGCCTATGCTCCATGCGTTGATCAACACTTGTGCGCCCTTTGGAACCACCAAGTTATGAATCTGGATATCTTCTTCGGCTTTTCGGGGAAGTAACAAAGGAACTGGAGGATGCAATCTCAACGTCTCGTTCACAATTGCTTGCAAATAGGGTAAACAAGTAACGCCGGATTCATCCACCATCTTCCCTTGGCCAATTTTTTGTTCCACTTCTCTTCGGGCTTCCAGTAAAGTTTTCGGGTTACGGATTAATTCTGCCATTGCCCATTCCAAAGTACTCGTTGTTGTCTCCGTTCCCGCTGTGAACAAATCCTGTTTCAAAACAATTTCTTACCAAGTTATGGACTTGAAACTTCAATAGTAAGGGATAAATAATTAAGAGGCTGAAAAGAGACAATACAAAAATCAAATGTTTGATCTGATTTCTATCAAGCTCTTGGCTGTCGTCTTGACTAATTCGGAGAAGAGTATCCAAGAGATCGTTAGTTGATACAAAACCATTCATCTTTCTCAACTCTAACCGTGTATCGATCAGTTTATCGAAAAGATTCATCAACTTTCCAAAATGAATCGTCATCCGACGCCTTATGCCTTGCAAGTCAAGATTACCAAGAAGTGCAGGGAAATAATCACCAAAATTGGGTTTTCCCAACTCTTCCATGATACCCTTTATAACTCCTACGAATTCCACAGCAGTATTAGAAGAGTCGGCTAAATCAATGGAGAAAACAGTATTGGACATAAGATTAACCGCAGTTTTTAAAACTATTGTGCTTATGTCAATCGCTTCTCCGATGCGGGAACACTCACGAACATCAGCAAGGAGTTGTTCTACTTTGCTGATCCGCAAGTACTGGTTAGAGTCAAGTTTGTGAGCAGCGAAAATGTGCAAATTGCATATTTTCCTAAGATTTCTCCATCTGGTTGAAACAGGCATCCAAGGCAATCCGGTTTCATGGTGTTGAAGGGCACGCAGAGCACCAGGAATGGTTCGGTTACAAGTTATGGCGTCGTGCGTTTGGAGGATTTCTTTGGCCATGGTTGCAGACGAGATTACTATAGTCGTTGTTTGGCCAAGTTTCAAGGTCATAATGTCCCCATGAATCTTGGCAAGTTTGGCAAGGTCCTTATGGGGCTTATCACCAAGCTGGAACAGATTCCCGAATATCGGTATGGTAGGCGGACCGGGCGGAAGGTTGTCTGTACTTCCCAATCTCCTTCGGAAGGCTTGAAACAAGACACAGAACAGAACAAAGCACAGAACCCAACTCAAGAAACTCATCTTCTTCTTTTTTTTGGATCAAAAGAAACTCATCTTCATTGCCTCTCCTTACCAACGATACATCTTTTTATTGTGGACCATCCTGGCATAAAAAAAGAAGTCATCTTATTCTATAACACTGCATCAGCCCTTGAAATCTTGTGGTTGAGCAGCCTTAACAATTAAATAATTTATTTTAGAGTCAAGGGAAAACTACACTTGTAGATACTTATTTGGACCACCGAACTATAGAAATCGTCAATCAGACCACCGAACTTATAAAATCAACTTATTTTGACTACCGTCGTTAAAAACCTAACGGTGGAGTGACGGAACTGCCACATGGCCATTGACGGAAAAAATTTAAAAATTATACATTTAATTTAGAGGAGAAAAATAAATCTCTCCACCTACACTAAGGTGGATTTCAACTTGGGTCTATCAAGTGTAAAGCTAATGGCTTTGCCACTGCACCAAACACAACTTTGCGCTATAATTTTTCAGATATAATATATATTTCTTATTAGTTTCTACATTTATAAGCCAAAAGCCACATATATAAATCCTAAACCCTAACCCTAAATGTTTCAAATTAATTTCACCCTAATTATTTCAAATTAAACCTCAAATCTTAAACATTTCAAATTAATTCCACGCTAAGTATTTTAAATTAAACCCTAAAACTCAAACCCTAAAAATTTCAAATTAATTTCACGCTAAATATTTCAAATTAAATCCTAAACCCTAAATATTTCAAATTAATTTCACGCTAAATATTTTAAATTAAACCCCAAAACCCAAACCCAAACCCAAACCTTAAACCCTAAAAATTTCAAGTTAATTCCACACTAAATATTTTAAGTTTAACCATAAACCCTAAACATTTCAAATTAATTTCATGCTAAATATTTCAAATTAAACCTTAAACCCCAAACCCTAAGCCCTAAAAAATTAAATTAATTCCACACTAAATATTTTAAATTAAATTTAAATCCTATTTTAGGGTTTAAGGTTTAGGATTTAATTTGAAATATTTAGTGTGAAATTTGTAACCCCCTTAGCCCGGCCTAGACGATTGACCTGAACTACGAAGATTACACGGGGAAAACCAAAGTCAACCCAAATGTCAACCTTGATTCACGACCCTTTTTTTCATTTTAATCTTGTCTAGATACTTGTTAACCCTAAGTGAGTACTCACAAAACACGATTGAGAAAGGCACATCGATAAGATAAACATATAGGGACTCAATTGCACTTCATACAAGATTAGGGACCAAATTGTAATTTCTGTAAATTAGAGGGTCTTCGTTGATTTTAAGGTTACCATTATGAAATTAGTCATGTTACATGCTTCTCTGCCAAATTTCAACTTAAAAGACATCTCGAGCTCAAGCATTTGCCATCTCAACATTTATGACTAAAATGTAAAGCATGCAAACATCAAACAATTCAAATCTGTGTCCAACGGTAACCCATTTCGAAACGCTTACTCACCGTACCGAAACGCTGTATCGGAACGGCGTTGACCATTTCGGTCCGCGAGTATGTTCTGAGACCAGTTCCGAAACATGTAGCTTCAGTAGCCAAAATGTATCGAAACGGCTCCCTTCGTTTCGAAACGCCAAGGCCATTTCAGGCCCCCGTTCCGAAACACCATGGGGTGTTTCGATATACCCTGCCAGAAGCAGCAACAATTGCTGGTTTTTCACTCAAAATCATACTTAAACATGCCCCAAAGACTCTCTAATCATACCAACTAGTCATCATACATATAAGGAACATATTTGGAACATTCAAGCACAATCATAACATCAAACACAAAATTTCATTATTCTAAAGGCATGCTTCCTAATCTCAAAACCCAAATAGGCAATCCATCCTCAAAACAAGCAATTAAGGCCATTTACAATCCAAACAAGCTAAAACAAACATGCCACACCTTAGGGAGTTTAACACATCTCCCAATTACAATTCTTGGTTTCCCATTGCCAATCTATCAAAACTAAAGTGTACGAAAACTTCACCATACATGAGCTTGGACTTCCTTGGATGAACTTAGCTTCCTTGATGTCCGAAAACACCTCAATTATCTGCATTATTGGTAAAAGAGAGAGCGTAAGCACAAATGCTTAGTGAGGCATGCTCTAAAGAAAACCAACACAATAATGCATAGCTTGAAAACACTTTCTCAAAAGCTTTTAAACCACATGCTCATTCTATCTCATGCTTGAAAACCTTTCAAAGCAATTTCTCATTGAAACCACATGTACCTTCATTCTATCTCATGCATTTAAACCAATGCAAAACTCATGGCAAAGCCAAATTCATGCTTGTACTCTAAGCATTTCATAAACAAACCACATATGCATTTCTCATAGCATAAACCAATACATCAAAGGTACATGTGAATCAAAAACCATAACATATTTTATATTGTCATTTCACATCTATTTATTACTCGGATATGTAGACATCTCACTAGACACTTCCGGTGGCATCTCTCACCACCGTACTCACTCGTCTAACAACTTATTTTTAGGTGGAATCTCACATCACCGTACTCATATGGCGGAATCTCTCATCGCCATAAAGCTTGGGTATTTCACCAAGTCCTACCCGATGGAATGCCCATTATCGGTTCTCTCCATTTGGCTTAACCAAAGAGCACGTACGAATTTTTAGTTTATAGTGCACTCTCATCCTATTGATTGATCAATTATATCCGGTAAGTATCTCAACATCAATGCCAATATATTATGTCAAATCAACATCTCACCTACTGTTTTTCATGCATTAAAACTCAACATTCTCATCTTATTTCAAAATCATAACATTTGCTATGCTTCAACATAAAAGCTCAAATCTCCATTATGCAACATGTTACTTTATGAAATCATTTCAAGCATCATCTCATGCTATAATTCATGCATAAAAACAGTAGGAATTTATCAAACTAAAACCATGAGCATGTAAAAGCATTTAAGGGGAAATCACCACATTCCAGAGAACAATCTAGCCAATACTTATTTCCGGACTTAGGAAGGTGTTTCAAACCTTTCCTAAATCCCCAAACCTTGTTTCTTTCTCCATTAAGGACTTCTATAACCATACGCACTCACCGATTACGTTTCGCTTGCTTGTCGAAACGCTATCTAAGCTTTCGGATCAACTCCAAAGGTGTCCGAAGATGTCTCCCCTATTTTAAACACATAAGAGCAGAGGATTAATGCATCATCATGCATTGAAATCATCAGCCACACACCTAAACTCGCTGCTCTACACAAAAACCACATTTCGGCTACCAAACACTACCGAAATCACCTCCAAACTCTTCCAAAATCAAACCCAGCCAAGATCTATCACTTCTAATCATTTCTAAACATCAATTAACATAAAAAACTAGCACAACCACGTCCTTATACCTCCAGCTATAGCAGAACACCAAAATCACCCCCAAAACCATCATCTTAACAAGCAAAACTTAGGAAAAAAAACCTATTCGGGATTGGATTGATAAAACCTCATTTATAACATCATTTAACATCCAAAATACATTAGAAAACCATCTCAAAACAGAGCCCAATCAATCACCATGAAAATCTTCAAGATCTCTTCCAAAATCATTAGTTTTAAGTCAATTTCTTGTTTCCAACATTAAAACCACTTAAAAATCATTAATAAAGGATTGATAAATTGGGAATTTCAGTAAAGAACTGATCATTAGAGGAGAAGGACGAAACTTACTTCTAATGGATGATTTCTCCTTGATTTGGGAAAGTTTTCTTGAAAATTCAATGTAGAAATCAAGTGGATTTGTTGAAGGATTGATTAGGAACCAAAGAGTGATTGAAATCTCATCAAATGAAGTGGAAATCAAAGTAAATTTTCTGAAGAAAAAGTGTTTGGTTGATAGGATTCTGAGAGAAAATGAAATGAGAGAAAATTAGTGAAAAGTGGTTATGAAAAGTCAAATGTAGTTTTTCTATTTTAATCACCTTTAATTTCTTTAATTAAAACATTAATTAAATCACCCAAATTAAGGAAAAATCTGATGAAAACATTTTTTTGTAAAATTAGCTCCTTAAAGATTCAAAGTTTCAATCCTATACAAAACAGTCACTACTAAACTTTGCAAAAACTACGATTTGGTCACTACACCGAAATGTAGTATTTCCATACCTTATTTTGTAAAATTGATTTCACCATTCTCTTTTATATATTAAACGAGGATTTTTAGATATTTCTCTATATTTTTAAAGCATCTCGAACTAGGTGTTCCCTAAAACCCTCTTTTTGATTCGAACCAATTTCCAGACCGATCCAGTTCAGACTCTAAACTTCTAGGCTCAAATTTGGGGTGTTACAAAACTAATTTGAAAATTTTAGGGTTTAATTTGAAATATTTAGCGTAAAATTTAATTTGAAATATTTAGGGTTTAGAGTTTAATTTAAAATATTTAGCGTGAAATTAATTTAAAATTTTTAGCATTTAGGGTTTAATTTAAAATATTTAGTGTGGAATTAATTTGAATTTTTTAGGGTTTAAGGTTTGAGTTTGGGGTTTAACTTGAAATATTTAGGGTTTAGGATTTGATTTGAAATATTTAGCGTGAAATTAATTTGAAATCTTTAAGGTTTGGGGTTTAGGGTTTAATTTAAAATATTTAGCGTGGAATTAATTTCAAATGTTTAGGGTTTGAGGTTTAATTTGAAATATTTAATGTGAAATTAATTTGAAATGTTTAGGGTTAGAGTTTAGGGTTTATGATTTATATATGTGAAATTAGTGTTTAGAGTTTATGCTTTTGGCTTATAAATGTAAAAACTAATAAGAGATATATATTATATCTGGAGAATTACAGCACAAAGTTGTGCTTGGTGTAGTGGCAAAGCTATTGGCTTTACACTTGAAAGACCTAGGTTTAAATCCTGCTTAGCGTAGGTGAAGAGAAATTTATTTTTCTACTCTAAATTAGTGGTGACACATGTCACCACCTGATTGGAGGGGAAAAATAAATTAATAAAATCAAATATAAATAATTAAAGTCCTCCAATAAGGTGTTGACACGTGTCACCACTTAATTAAATAATTTATTATTTATTAATTTAAAATTAGGATTAAATTAAAAGAATGTGTAAATAACAAGGACTAAATGTGTAATTTTTAAATTTTTCGTCAATTGTCACGTGGTAGTTCTGTCACTCCACCGTTAGGTTTTTAACGACGGTGATTAAAATAGGTTGATTTTATAAGTTCGGTGGTCTGATGGACGATTTCTATAGTTCGGTGGTCCAAATAGGTATCCCCAATTTGTTTGGTGGTCAGTGGTGTAGTTTTTCCTAGAGTTAATTACCTGATGATCACTTATGTTTCCCCTCATTATAGAGTTGGTTACTGATTATGAAAAACGACTAGTAAGGTCACTTAAGTTTTCGAGGTGTAAACTTTTGGCCACTCATCCATTTGTTGCCATTAAATGTTACTGTAGGCTGATATGAGATAATTCAAAAAGGATAAATTACCTAGACAGTCCTTAAAGTATTACTTCACTCTTATTTTGACCACCGAAATAAAAATAATTTGTATAGTTACAAATTTACATTTTTTATTTCTTCTCTCCTCCACCATCTTCCATATTCTTCTTCAGCTAACTCAATCTTTAATTTTCTCTTATATTAATCCTCAATTAACACCGTATATTATAATTCATCACCGTGTATATCCATGCTTTCAAATAATGTTTGTAATTCTTAATATCGTTCAGTACAAAATAACGCCTAATTTACGTGCAATAATGTTTACATAGCATATTCGAAAGGCTTAATTGAGAATAGGTGCCTAAAGTATACCTCTTTTGAATTAACTGAGAATAGGTGCCTAAAGTATACCTTTTTTGAACTTTAGGTGCCTAAAGTATTTTTTTGTAAAAATAGGTGCCCAAAGTTTCAACTGTTATAATCTTAGGTTCTAGACCATTAAAGGGGTGTTAAAAAAATTATCAACCAATCAATGCTCGACAAGTGGTACTATTTTTATTTTTTTAAATTAATCTAATGAAAAAAAATCAGAATTTTTAATCTTTAATCCGAAAATTTTGAAAATTTTACGAAACAATCCTCAAATTCCTAAAATCACCCAAACCCCTAAATCGCCACCGCTTTCGCCGTCAATCGTCGCCCCTGACCACACCCCTTTGGTCGTCGGAGCATGGTGGTTGTTGAGTGTGTAAAAGTTCTATAATTTACCCCCTATTTAACCCATATTTCTGCTGCATTCAAGCATAATTCATCGCATTTAGGTTAGATTTCAGTTATACATCACAAATATATTAAGTGGCACAGTTTCTACTGAAATTGGTTGTTTTTGCAGGTAGATGCTGTAGCAGATGGAGAAGCAGACAAGGGGCAGTGAAGAAGCAGAGCTGGAACTTGATGTGCAGACGAGGAGGACGATGCTGCCATGGCCGCTGCCGTGGCAGCCAAGGACGACAACAATGGTGAGGAGAAGAAGTAAAGTGGGCCTCGACAGAAAGAGAAAATTAAGCCGGTCTTTCATGGAGTATCCCTATATTTTTCCAAGCCCTAGAACAGAATGAAGGCCAAGCCCAAAGTTCAAGGAAGAAACTCCAAGCAAGAAGGAAGGACGAATTAAAGACATATGCTCTGAAGATTTAGTCTTTAATAGAGTTATACTTTAGTTTTAACTTGTATTCTTGCCATATTAGAAAACTTGAACCCAAGGCCTATATAAAGGCATGTAATTCGACCTAGGAGAGGATATCTTCATCTCTAGCCTTCTCTTCTAAACCCTAGCCGTTTTCCCTTCTCATCATGTTCTAAACTTCCCGGGCCACGGGTTGATTTGTAAAGTAGTTGCAAGGATTGCATTTGTTTTAGGAATTTTTCTGTTCAATAAAATAGACTTCAAGTTTGCTTATTCTGGTTTTCAACATCTTGCAAGAGCATCGGGAGAGCATTGTGAGATTATCTATTTACTTAATATCGGGAGAGTTAAGTATACGAAAGGAATAAGTGTAGGTTCTCCAGTTTATGGTTGAACTATCTCTGACCTAGGGATAGGACGAGGTTAAGTGGCTAAGGAAGAATTCAACAACATCGATGTTCATCCTTCGATTCACGCCAGGAGGTATCATCAAAGACGTGTTCATCAACAGACTTGGACCTAGGAATAGGACAAGGTACAACAGGGATTCTTGCCAAGCTTGAAGTACAGAGTTGTGTGATCGCTGCCGTGACTAACAAAAGACCGCTGCCGCAATAGGTGCTGTTGCGACAACAGAACAGATATTCCTAGACTTTGCAACACCTACACTACTGAGCAGTTCAATACCAGCCTATTCTCTCTATCTTGATTCCATTACTCTTTTATTTAAGTGCTCTTTATTATCTCGTGACAACTATTTAATAATTCTTTTCTCTCTCGTGCAACAATCTAAGGTGAAGCTATTAGCCCAGTCCCTGTGGAGACGATATCTGATACTTCCGTATCACTTTACTACTTGCGTCGTGTACACTTGCACTACATTGCGATAGACACTTTTACACGCAACAAGTTTCTAGCACCGTTGCCGAGGACTGACAACATATCTTTACCCTATCTTTTATTGCACTTCCTTTATTTTTCTGTTTTTACTTGGATTGTTCAACCTATACCTTTCACAAGGTATTTTGTTTGCGTATGCGCAGATCTCAACGAGGAAAAGAATCTGAGCACCAGTTAGATCCTGAAATCGAAAGAACGTATAATCTCAGGAAAAGAGTCCGTTACCTCGTTGAAAGAAACGAATACCTGGAGGAACAGATTGAAGCAATGGTGAACGAAAGACGTGAAGAAAGAAGGAACAACCAAGAGAATCCCCAGGATGTTGACAATCCTGCCAGAAACGGAAGGAACGGTCAACCTGCCGATCCTCCCGTCGCTGCTGCACGCTGGTCATGCCGAGACTACATGCTCAATGATCATGTAGAACTAGAAACAACCCTGCCAGACGTAGATGTTGATAATTTTGAGCTGAAACCTGTTATGTTCAGCATGATTAACAACGCTGGCCAATTTAGTGGTGCTGCTACAGAGGATGCTAGGGAGCATTTGAAAATGTTTCAGGAAATCTGTGGTTCGTTTAGACTACCAGGAGTTAATCCGGAGATACTGAGGCTTCAGTTATTTCCTTATTCATTGAGGGACAGGGCGAAAACTTTGTGGAATAAACTAACGCCGGGTTCAATACGAACTTGGGCATATTTAACTCGTGAATTTTTGTCTCGTTTTAATCCTTCACACTTATCTCAGCGATTACGTAACGAAATTGCTACTTTTCAATAGGAAGATGACGAGCCAATGCACGAGGCCTGGGACAGATTTACCACTCTTCTGAGGAACTGCCCGATGCATGGATTTCCCGTTTGGAACCAGGTAACTAAATTTTATAATGCTGCCAATTTATAAACTCGTATGAGAATTGATTTAGCAGCAAATGGACTGCTGCTGGACAAAGATCCAGAAGATGCTATGGCAGTTTTGAAAAATCTGGCGAAGAATGAGGAACAGTTTCCTACAACAAGAAGAGGGGGTAAACGAGTTCTAGTTGTAAAAGATTATGAGGCCGACAATTTTTTAAAATCACAGGTGGCATATCTCACTAAGGCAATGAAAAATCTCTTGAAAGAAGATTCACAGCCTGCCTACTCTGCTGAAGAGGTATGCGAGACTTGCGATGGAAATCACAGTTCGGAAGATTGTCCGCTACAGTTAGAAGAAGGGATGTATGTTGAGAACTACAATAAACATAACTATAACTCCAACAACTACAATCCCAACTGGAGAAAGGATCCCAAGTTCTCTTGGAGCAATCCTAATAATGCCCTGAATCCTCAAGCACAGAACACTCAGAATCAGGGAGGACCTAGGTTACTGACTCGGCAGCAACCGCAGCAGCAGCAGCAACAACCACCAGCTGCCATGACTAGTATACTAGAACAGACCCTGACTACGTTTATGTCTCAAACAGGAACCTACATTGAGAACATGAATCACTTCGTCAAAAAGGAAGAAACATTCACGGATAAAACAGAGATGCGTATGACCAACCATGAAGCTACTCTGAAATCATTGGAGACACAGATGGGTCAGGTTTCCCAGCATATCAAACCGAGGCAGAATGGAGGATTTCCTAGCGATACTGAAAACGCTAGACAACCCACACATGAGCAGTGTAAAGCCATCACTACTAGGAGTGGGAAGAAATTACCGGGGCCAGAGAATGAAGCTAAATCAGTTAAGGAACCAGCCTTGGAGTCACCTACCGAGAACACTGCCCTGGCAGACGACAAGCAGCCTGCTGTCGATGAACCTGTTACGACAGCAGAAGGGACAGAGGAGAAAGATGAAGAACCTAAACCTTCTTAGATCTGAATGCAATGGGAAGGACGTATTGCTGATTATCGTCCTCCACCTCCTTTTCCTCAGCGGTTACAGAAATTGAAACAAGAATCACAGCTTAAGAAAATTTATGATATTTTTAAGCAGGTCCATATTAATATTCCGCTGTTAGATGCTATAAAGAAGATGCCTGGTTATGCCAAATTTCTCAAGGATGCCATGTCAAAGAAATCCAGACTTGGGGAATTTGAAACGGTTAAAATGACAGAGGGATGCATGAGTATTCTGCACAAGCATCCACCCCAGAAGAAGAAGGATCCTGGGAGCTTCATCATACCATGCATAATCGGAGACAAATTTGTGGGTAAGGCACTTTGTGATCTCGATGCTAGTATAAAATTAATGCCCAAATCTGTTTTTCAGAAATTAGGTATTGGAAAAGCTCGGCCCACAACAGTAGTACTGCAGCTGGCAGACCGCTCTTACGTTCACCCAGAAGGAAAAATTGAAGATATTTTGGTAAGAGTGGATAAATTTATTTTTCCTGCTGACTTTCTTGTTTTAGATTGTGAAGCAGATGAAAACGCACCAATCATCCTGGGGCGACCCTTCTTAGCCACATGAAGATCACTGATTGATATGGAAAAAGGAGAACTCACTATGAGAGTAAACGATCAAGAGATCAAACTGAATGTTCTCCAGGAAATAAAACATGCTGATGTAGAAGAAGAATGCAAGGCTATCACTGAAGTTACTCTTGACTAACCCTGCATCAGGTCGGGCTGCCACGACATCAAAATTGGCCACTGCCCCAGCAGCCATTTAGAAGACTGTCACGACGGCACCGACGACATAATCTGATACATCTGATACTGAAGATCAGGAGGAGGTAAATTGGAAATCGTCCAGGTAAGTTGTTCGAGCCCTTAAACTATACCTCGGATGAACATATAGTCCAAAAGCCATCAACTGTAGAACCCCCTGTTCTAGATCTTAAGCCCCTGCCAGGGCAGCTAAAATATGTTTTCCTTGGTTTAAATGATACGTTGCCCGTAATCATCTCTTCCAAGTTGATGCAGGAATAGGAACAACAGCTGATAGGGATGCTGCAGCAACACAAAAAGGCTATTGGATGGACGATAGCTGATATCCAAGGCATTAGTCCAGCACTATGCATGCATAAAATCCTCTTAGAGGATGATCATAAGCCGACCATTGATGCACAAAGACGTCTGAACGATGCTATGAGAGAGGTGGTGCGTAAGGAGATCATAAAATGGCTAGACGCTGGAATAATCTATGCCATCTCAGATAGCAAGTGGGTGAGCCCGGTGCAGTGCGTTCCCAAGAAAGGAGGAATAACCGTGGTAACCAACGAAGAAAACGAGCTAATCCCAACCAGGACTGTGACCGGTTGGAGGGTTTGTATGGACTACCGGATGCTTAACAAAGCTACCCGGAAGGACCACTTCCCCTTGCCCTTTATTGATCAAATGCTTGATAGATTAGCGGGTAAGCTTTACTATTGTTTTCTTGATGGTTACTCAGGTTATAATCAAATAGCCATCGCATCAGAAGATCAAGAAAAGACGACGTTCACATGCCCATACGATACTTATGCTTTTCGGAGGATGCCATTTGGACTATGCAATGCACTAGTGACCTTTCAAAGGTGCATGATGGTAATATTCTCTGATATGGTGGAGGATTTCCTGGAGATTTTCATGGATGACTTTTCTGTATTTGGAGAAAATTTTGAAAGCTGCCTAGGCAACCTACAGAAAGTGCTCGAGAGATGTGAAAAAGCAAACTTGGTATTGAACTGGGAGAAGTGTCACTTCATGGTGGATGAAGGGATAGTCCTAGGCCATAAAATAAGCTGCCGCGGCATAGAAGTCGGCAGAGCTAAGATCGAGGTAATCGAAAAGCTGCCGCCACCCACCATAGTTAAGGGAATCAGGAGTTTCTTAGGGCATGCTGGTTTTTATCGGAGGTTCATCGCGAACTTTTCAAAGATCACCAAACCCCTATGCCATCTTCTGGAGCAGAACCGTCCCTTCGACTTTAACACTGAATGTACTGAGGCATTCAAGGTTCTGAAAGAAAAGCTGGTAACAGCCCCAATAGTACAGCCACCAGATTGGAAACTGCCATTCGAGATTATGTGTGATGCTAGTGACTATGCTGTCGGGGCAGCACTTGGGCAGAGGAAAGACAAGCTCTTTCATGTCATATACTATGCCAACAAAACACTGAACGACGCCCAAGTAAACTACACCACCACAGAGAAGGAACTATTAGCTGTGGTGTTCTCTATTGACAAGTTCCGTTCTTATATACTTGGAACGAAGGTCATAGTCCACACATACCACTCTGCATTAAAGTATTTGTTCACTAAAAAGGATGCAAAGCCTAGACTGATACGTTGAATTCTGCTACTGCAAGAGTTCGATCTTGAAATCAAGGACAAAAAGGGGACAAAGAATCAAGTTGCAGATCACTTGTCAAGGTTAGAGAAGGGAAAGAGTCTACCGGCAGACGAGACACACATACTGGAGACCTTCCCTGATGAGCAGTTGTTCACTGCCACAAGCACTGCCGCGACAGCCATGGCGGCAAGTAAGTTTTCTGAACTCCCCTGGTATGCTGATTTCGTTAAATTTTTAGTTAGCAGAATAACTCCTCCTGACTTTAATTATCAAGCTAGCAAGAGGTTCCAAAATAATGTTAAGCATTATGATCGGGACGAACCTCTTCTTTTCAAAATTTGTGCAGATCAGGTTATCAAGAGATGTGTACCACAGGATGAACATGAAGCTATACTACAACATTGTCATGCTTCACAGTATGGAGGACACTTAGGAGGTAACAAAACTGCTACCAAGGTTTTGCAGTCGGGATTTTACTGGCAGTCACTGTTCAAGGATGCCCAAACATTCTACAAAAATTGTGACAAGTGTCAACGGACTGGAAACATCTCAAGGAGACACGAGATGCCACTGCAAAATATTCTTGAAGTCGAGATCTTCGACGTTTGGGGGATAGATTTTATGGGACCATTCCCAACTTCATGTGGGAACTTATATATCCTCCTGGCAGTGGACTATGTGTCCAAATGGGTTGAAGCGATCGCCACTCAGAAAAACGATGCCAAGACGGTTTAGAGGTTTTTGCATAAAAACATTTTTTCCAGATTCGGCATCCCCAAGGCGATCATCAGTGATGAGGGAGGCATTTCGACAATAGGGTTATAACCGCTGCCTTGAAAAAGTATGGTGTCAAACATCGGATCGCAACAGCATACCACCCTCAGACCAATGGACAAGCTGAAATTTCCAACAGAGAGGTTAAGAACATCCTTGAAAAAATGGTTAAGCCAACTAGAAAGGACTGGTCTCTACACCTCAATGATGCATTATGGGCCTACAAAACATCGTTCAAAACTCCATTGGGAATGTCACCCTATCGGCTGATTTATGGGGAAACATGCCATTTACCTGTTGAGATTGAGCACAGAGCATACTGGGCCATCAAGGCAGTGAATATGGACTTGGAAAAAGCAGGACAGAAAAGGCTACTTGATCTGAATGAAATTGAAGAAATTCGAACAATGGCCCATGACAACGCAAGAATCTACAAAGACAAGACTAAGAAGTGTTATTGCCATGACAGTTCTGTCTAGGGCAGCTTGTGTTATTATTTAACTCTGGGTTAAAACTCTTCCCAGGGAAGCTGAAATCTAGATGGTCTGGCCCTTTCCATGTGGTGTAGGTTTTCCCCCATGGTGCTATAACAATCAAATCTTTAAAAGACGAGCACCAATTCAAAGTAAATGGACAAAGATTGAAGCATTATCATGGGACTGAAGCCCCAAGAATGCAGGAAGTGGTTACCTTAGGAGATGCCCCTCCTGACACCCCTAATTTAACCTAAGTTTTATTTTTATTTATTTTTATTATTTATTATTTATATATTAGGTAATTAGAATTATTTTATTTTTAAGAACTAAAGTTTTATTTTTATTACTTTTAGGAAATAAAGGAGACAAGGAGAAGAAGAGAAGTAAATTCAGCCCACCATCTTTCCATCAGCCCCAAAAGCCTAATTTTGGAGCCTGCCGTTACAGCTGCCGCGACAGACGCGGAAAATCCATCCAGTCAACATGCTGTCGCGGCAGACACGCAAACGCGTAACAGACGCTCAACAGACATGGAAACGCGTGACAGACGCGTCAAAAACTGCGTAACAGCTGGCCCCGTTATTCGCGCCTGCCGTTACAGCTCCAACGGGCAGCAAACTCCCCCTCTATATAAACCCCGTTTTACTATTCATTTTTCACTCACTTCTACTCTTTCTACTTGTCTCCTCTAGCATTTTTACTTGCTTTCATTTTCTTCCACAATCCTTGCAACATGTCTTCTAGAAACACCCGCCATAGTTCTGCCTCAGGATCTGCCCCGGCAGCATCTACTCCAAGATCCTTCCAGATCCGTGATATGTAGGAGGAGAAAGGTTTTATTTACACCTCCAAAATGGAGAACCTGGGGCTGCAGCCATTCATAGCCAGAAAAATCAGAGCTTTAAAGTGGCAGATATTCGCAGAGCAGCCAGAGGAGATGAACGTGACTCTTGTCTGGGACTTTTATGCTGCCATCGACAACAGGAACGCGACAACAGTCACAGTACGAGGGAAAGAGTTACCTATCGAGCCTGAGTACATCAACACTCTTTATGGGTTCTATGTGGGGAAGAGAGAATATGGCCACCAAAAATTTCTTGAAAGTCTAGAGCCTGCCTACTACGATGCTGTGATGGCAGAACTCATAGAAGAGGGTACCGAGTGGAACACCGATCCGAAGAACCCAAGGACGGTGAAAAGAGTCCAGCTCACCCCGGAGGCCAAGCTTTGGAACGCCTTCATCAAGAAATGGATTATGCCCTCCTCTCACAATACAACAGTCGACCAACCAAGGTTAGCCCTCATCCATTCCATCTTACATGAGAGGCCAATTAACGTTGGCAGATATGTCCGAGAGGGAATATTGGATTACGCATACCGGCCGACAGGACCACTCTTCTACCCCTACCTCATCACTGCCCTCTGCCGCGACCACAACGTACCGGAGGCAGCCGAAGATCTACGAGTTCGAGGAAAAGGCTGGATAGACAGAAACATACTTAGCCTAATGGAACTCACTGCTGCCACACCCATGTTGTCTTTCGACCCTACTGCCACAGCAGCAGAGCCGACGGAACCCACCGACACCGAGCCTGCTGCCACAGAACCCAGGCAGCCTACTGCAGCAGCTCCTCCCGCTGACACCTCCTCCCAGATCCTTGCTGCCATACAAAAATTGGAGGAGAGACAGCTCGGCCTCATGAGTTTCATCCAAGACTTCACCACCGCCACGGTACATTTCATCCACACTTCTTTAAATTTCCCTGATGCTGTGTTCCCTAATTATCCCAATCAATATTTTGCTGCCCCACCCCTACCCATACCCCTACACTTGCTGCCACGCCCAAAACGCCATCTGCTGCGTCCACACCGACCCTTGCCACAACAGCTGCAGGCGGCAGCCGCACAACCGACACCTCTGCTCGAGGAACCAAGAGAAAGGAGCCTGAAGACGACCTTGACAGGTATATTGCTGGTTTCTCTTCTTCCAAAATCTGGGCTGCATATGATAACGAGCCCTCGGTCAAGAGGAACTTGTCCAAGGAGTTCACACCAGAAAAACGGCAAAAAACAGTAGCAGACAAAGACAAATCTGACAGCGGCAGCAGCAGTAGCAGCGGCGGCAGCAGCAGCGAAAGCAACACCAGCTCTGAGGTTCAGGTAGTGGAGAAACCTCCTCATATCTCCCCTACCCGTATTCAATCTCCATGGGAAGCCAAACCAAAGAATACCTCTGCCTCTCCCATCCGCCTACCAGCACCAGCCAAGAAGGTCACTGCCCGTCGGCAGATCCAGCTCAGCAGCAGCAGCAACAGCGGCGAGGACAACGCCTAAATTTTAAGTTTCTTATCTTATATTGCTGTCTGCCTCTTTTTATATTTTGTGATGTATTTTTTGTTTTTATTCTCCTATGTCATTTGCATTGAAGGCAATGCAACCTTCGAGTTTTGGGTGGCATCCCTCCATTAATGGAGTCTTTTAAGTTTCAAAAAAATGTGTCTTTTACTTAGTTTATCTTTGCTAAAAAAATGAAAATTGGCTTAAGTTTTTGAACTGAACTTACCTGCCATGACAGCCTCTGTCGTGGCAATGCCTTTAGGATAGTTTTAGGAGCAGTTTAGAGCCTTACTATAGTTCTAAAACTTAAACACCATTTGTGACTTTTATACTGCTTAGAACTTTACTAGTAAACTAGAATAGAAAGCTTAGCACTTGAGTTGCCCCTAGAGGTGCCTAACACTGGCTCTAGGAAAAGAAGTTAAGAAAAATAGACTTAATACACCTAGAGGTGCCCGAAACTGGCTCTAGGAAGTTAGCTAGAGGTGCCCGAAACCGGCTCTAGTCAAACTTAAGCTTGAGAAATTAGAATCGAGTTTGCATAAAAACTAAAGGAGCCTAAGAATTGCCTCCAAAAAGATGAAAATTGGCATAAAAATTCAAGTTAGAGGCTTAACTATTCTAGTAAACTAAGGGAGTATTGGCATATAATTGTTCACAAGCATGCACATACTGCACGAGAATTATAGCAAGGTTCCGGATGAATCCTGAATTATCCAACAAGGTGTTGCTTACAATAGGGAATGAATGGTAGGTAAGGAAAAGTTAACTGTTCAAGCAAAACAAAAAAAAATTATTTTTCTTTTTTAGGTCTGAATTGCTTGAGGGCAAGCAAAAACTTGAGTTTGTGGGTGTGTTGAGTGTGTAAAAGTTCTATAATTTACCCCCTATTTAACCCATATTTTTGCTGCATTCAAGCATAATTCATCACATTTATGTTAGATTTTAGTTATACATCACAAATATATTAAGTGGCACAGTTTCTACTGAAATTGATTGTTTTTGTAGGTAGATGCTGTAGTAGATGGAGAAGCATACGTTGGGCAGTGAAGAAGCAGAGCTGGAACTGGATGTGCAGACGAAGAGGACGATGCTGCCATGGCCGCTGCCGTGGCAGCCAAGGACGACAACAATGGTGAGGAGAAGAAGTAAAGTGGGGCTCGACAGAAAGATAAAATTAAGCCGGTCTGTCGTGGAGTATCCCTATGTTTTTCCAAGCCCTAGAACAGAATGAAGGCCAAGCCCAAAGTTCAAGGAAGAAACTCCAAGCAAGAAGGAAGGACGAATTAAAGACATATGCTCTGAAGATTTAGTCTTTAATAGAGTTATACTTTAGTTTTAACTTGTATTCTTGCCATATTAGAAAACTTGAACCCAAGGCCTATATAACGTCATGTAATTCGACCTAGGAGAGGATATCTTCATCTCTAGCCTTCTTTTCTAAACCCTAGCCGTTTTCCCTTCTCATCATGTTCTAAACTTCCCGGGCCACGGGTTGATTTGTAAAGTAGTTGCAAGGATTGCATTTGTTTTAGGAATTTTTCTGTTCAATAAAATAGACTTCAAGTTTGCTTATTTTGGTTTTCAACATCTTGCAAGAGTATCAGGAGAGCATTGTGAGATTATCTATTTACTTAATATCAGGAGAGTTAAGTATACGAAAGGAATAAGTGCAGGTTCTCCAGTTTATGGTTGAACTATCTCAGACCTAGGGATAGGACGAGGTTAAGTGGCTAAGGAAGAATTCAACAACATCAGTGTTCATCCTTCGATTCAGGCCGGGAGGTATCATCAAAGACGTGTTCATCGACAGACTTGGACCTAGGGATAGGACAAGGCACATCAAGGATTCTTTCCAAGCTTGAAGTACAGAGTTGTGTGATCGCTGCCGCGACTAACAAAAGACCGTTGCCGCGACAGGTGCTGCTGCGACAGGCGCGACGACATAACAGATATTCCTAGACTTTGCAACACCTACACTACTGAGCAATTCAATACCGGCCCATTCTCTTTATCTTGATTCCATTACTATTTTATTTAAGTGCTCTTTATTATCTCGTGAAAACTATTTAATAATTGTTTACTCTCTCGTGCAGCAATCTAAGGTGAAGCTATTAGCCTAGTCCCTGTGGAGACGATATCTGATACTTCCGTCTCACTTTAATACTTGCGTCGTGTACACTTGCACTACATTGCGATAGACACTTTTACATGCAACAGTGGTCATTTCCCCTAACACGACATCACCAGAAAATGGTGAACGGTGCCAGCCGAACGTCGATTTCGCGTTCGGCGTTCGGTTGCATGTTGTTCACCGTTTCCAGTGACGTTATGTTTTGGGAAATGGCTGCCATGCTCCAGCGACCAAAGGGGTGTGGTTAGGGGCGGTGATCGACGATGGAAGCGGCGACGATTTGGGGGTTTGGGTAATTTTAGGGATTTGAGGAATGAGGAATGCTTTGTAAAATTTCTGAAATTTCATGATTTTTTTGAAACTTTAAAAAATTTGATATTGAGTGGATCAATCGAATCGAAAATGGCCAAGAGAGGGGTGAATTGACTTTTTTAAAATTGAAGGGAGCAAAATGAAAATTTGGAAAATAAAGACAAGACAATTTATAGTGGTTCAAGCTTAGAACAAGCTCTACATCCACTACCTTAGCTCCCACTAAGGATTTTTAACGAATTTCAATAGAAATTCGTCCCCTTTTCTCAGATTAGGAGGAAGCCTTACAAACCAGTTAATCTTTCTACCCAAAGATTAACCAAGACTCTCTCAATACAAAGATTGTTGGCAAATGAAAAATAAACCTCAAAAGGTAAAACATTTGCCCCAAATTACAAGTTCTCTCAACCCAAATTGATAGAAGATGAATATAATAATAACCACTCAATTGGGTACAAGGGTTTAACTCTAATAGCTCAAGAATGGATTGGATTTTTGCTTTGTTATTGTTTTTTTTGTTTATTAGTTGGAACTATACCTTTAATGGCTTGCTTTAATACCTCTTCATTGAATTCTAGCCATTTGACTTGTTGGCGTCATCAATAGAGCCGTTGGGCTCTCTATTTCCCACCATAGATGCAGTTCTGCAACATCCTATTTCGAAACACTCTGGCCCGTATCGATTCCTGTCTCAAAATAGAAAGGGTCGTTGTGTGTAATGAAGAGGGTGTATCAAAATGCTAGAAGACGTATCGAAACGTCTATAGGCCATATCAAAATGGTTTTGCTCATAATTGAATCTGCCAAAATCTGTATCGGAACACCCTTTGGGTGTTACGAAACGGGTAACAAAAATTAAAATATTTTCAGATTTTAATAACTAACAAGTAACAACTATATCATTAAATGCTCATATTTGAAAAATCATAACCCTTGTATCGGTATGGGTAATGCCGTATCGAAACGCTATTTAAAATATTAAAGTCTAGACGAAGGCCGTATCGAAACTCTAGGGGAGTATTGAAACCTCTGGGCGATTTTGTGAAATTTGACTTTAAAATACTTAGAAATTTTGACTTGTCAACTGTGAGTCTTTTGAGTTCTTAAAAATTTATTTACTTTGTAATTAGGTCCTTAAACTATTTGTTATATCAAAATCAAATATTGGTTTTACATTCTCCCCCTTTTTGATATAACAAAACCAAAGTAAATTTTTAAGTAAACCCCCCTAAGTTTAAGCTAGGTTTTGAAAAGACTTAAAAAATTTAGCTTAACCCTTCTCCCCTTTTTGTTAGATCAAAATCATAATAGTCGATATAAAGGGAATAACACAATTCAATAAGGAAATAAGCAATATAAAGCAAACAACTTAAATTTCACTAAAACATAAGAGTTCAAAGCAAATAGAAATCCAAACTTAAGTCCTAACAACAAGAAATTAAAGCATATGTCCTTAAGGGAATAACATAGATATGTGCAGAAAAAAGGAAATCCTAAAAGAGATGATATGCAATGACATGCAAAGGGCTATGGCTCGTCGTCATCTTCATCTTCATCATTAGAACTGCTCCTTCAAAATTACCCCAGTCTCCATAAAAGCCGGTAAAGGAGATGTCCATCGATGTTTGTTGAGTTTCAACTGAATTGAGGCGATTCTTAATACCAACAACACGCTTCTCCAAGGATGTGAAATGAGTATCAATGGCGGAAAAACTGGAGGTCATGGAATTATCCAACGAAGCAAAGTTGGTTTGCAAGCTATTGAATTGCTCGGCGAGAAAAGTCATGAGAGCTTCATTGTTGGGTGGAACAACTTAAGCTTGAGGTTCGGGTGCCGCAACTTGAGTAGGATTCTCAACACGAACCCAATCTCCATCAATGTAATAAAATTCACAACGAATAAGAGTTCTCTCATCAATGAGATCCTTGAGAGATTCCGGAAAATTAAGAGAAAATCAATCCCCAATTTCGAGAACAAATAACTCAAAGCGGTTCTATATGTGAATGAAGTGACAAGATATGAGTTACGATTTTGGACAAGATACACCATCTCAGAAAATATGATTTGGCAAAGATTTGGTTGACGTTCCTAACGAAAGCAACGAAGCCAACAATTTTTGACTTGGCGGATATGTGAGAACTTTCCTCCGGATAGACGAAACCACCAAGAGACCATGAGGTGAAGAATGAGATCATGAGCATCAAAGACCGTAACGGAGCCACCAAGAGTATGTCCCAAAGAGTTTTCATCCGAAATACCCTGATCTTCAAACCTAAAAACATTGACTAAAGTTTGAGGATCAACCTGAAACTTCTTCCCCATAAGGTAGGATTCAATGGCAATTACTTGAGAACAATCGACATTGGAAATACACTAGGAATTTGCATAAAAGTGAAGAACCATGTTACGATACAAAGTACCAGGTAAGCTCATAAAGGGCATGAAACACCAATGCCTCAATAAAGGAAGAAAACGAAGTTTAAAATGTTTAGAATCCAAAAAGGGTATAGAAGTAACACGCTCACGTCGGATTTGATGATCTTGAAAAAGTTTGAAGTTGTTGCGGGATTCATTGGTTCGAAGACTCTTTTGATAAAGTAAAGTGAGGTTGGGACGAGGGGATTCGTCATCGTTGTTTGTACTTCCCCCAGCCTCATCAGTTCTTTATCTCTTTCTAGAACCCATATTCAAAGTCTGAAAAACAAATCAAGGTACAAAACACATGTATGCATAAATCAACTAAATTCAATCCAACGGACAATCCAATATTCAATATATTTGGTAAAAAGCTATACAATATAGTTTAAAAACATATATAAATATAAAACGAATTTTTGGTAAAAAGAATTTCAAAAAATAGTGTAGAAAAATATACAGTATATTTATATATTCGAATAAGAAATTTTCAGTTTTGAAAGATTTTTTGCAAAATATTCAAAATTCATAATATATATATGTTTTATATACATAGTGTATCGAAGCAGGGGTATCGAAACTCTTCAAAACCGTATCGAAACACGCGTCCGTATCGGTACAAGTATAACTCGTACCGAAACATGATAGATACTCGTATCGAAACACTTTCAAGCCGTTTCAATACAGATTTTGCTAGAAACGAATTTGGGTATCACCCTATCTAGAAAATGCACTCTGGGCAAGAAATATAGAGCCCGTATCGAAACACTTGCTTCTGTTTCGATACACTTGTGCCAGAAGATGCATTTTTGAACTGAAAGAAGTTCAAAAATTGAATTTTTAATCGATCCTAAATGCATGTGAATGATGAATGAGAAACATTTATGGACTAAAATAGATACATACTCCCCTAGCAACAAGCATAGATGCATAAAGAAGCAAAATCACATTAACATGATCATCATTCAAATTCAAGCAATTTTTTTGCACTTGAGGGATCTAAAAGGTCAAGATAGGCTAGTAGACCTAACTCTCTCCTAAGAGTCCAAAAAACGCTCTTGGTCTAATGGCTTTGTAAAGATGTCTGCTAGTTGGTTTGAGGTATCAAATATTCTAGAACAACATCATTCTTGAGGAAATGGTGTCTTATCTTTATATCCTTGGTTCTAGAATGTTGGATGAGATTCTTAGTGACACATATGGCACTAGTGTTGTCACACTTAAGGGGTATGGTACCTACATCAATTCCATAGTCTAGGAGTTGTTGCTTCATCCAAAGGACTTGAGCACAACAACTTTCAGCCGATATATATTCCGCTTCGGTGGTAGATAAGGCTACACTATTTTGTTTCTTAGAGAACCAAGATATGAACATGCTACCTAAGAATTGGCAAGTGCCGGAGGTACTTTTTCTATCCATCTTACAACCTCCATAATCCGCATCGGAATAAGCATGTAAATTAAAGGAATTGTTTCTAGGATATCAATGGCCTAAACAAGGTGTGTCTCTAAGGTATCTAAAGATTCTCATAATGGCTACAAGATGTGATTCTCTAGTGCTAGCTTGAAACCTAACACACAAGCAAACACTAAACATGATATCGGGTCTACTTGCGGTAAGGTAAAGCAAAGAGCCAATCATAGAATGATAAAGCTTAGAATCAGCACACTTACCTCCATCTTTGTCAAGCTTAATTGATGAGCTCATCGGAGTGGCTTGAGGTTTCACATTCTCCAAGCCAAACTTCTTGAGCATATCATTGATGTATTTAGCTTGATTGATGAAAATTCCATCCTTCCTTTGCTTGATTTGAAGCCCCATGAAAATGAGAGCTATTACATCATGCTCATCTCAAACTCACATTACATTAACTTAGAAAATTCTTGGCAGTATAATTTATTAGTAGAACCAAATATAATATCATTAACATAAATTTTTACTACTAGAATGTCATTGCCATTTCTTTTAATGAAAAGTGTAGCCTTCACCTTGCCTTTTTCAAAACATTTTTCAACCAAAAATTTTGAAAGCCTTTCATACCAAGCTCTAGGAGCTTGTTTCAAACTATATAAAGATTTCGTTAATTTAAAAACATGGTTTTGATAAATTGGATCTTCAAAACTGAATGGTTGTTCAACATACACTTCTTCATTTATAAAACCATTTAAAATGCACTTTTAACATCCATTTGAAAAAGCTTGAATTCATGATAACATGCAAATGCAAGTAGCATCCTAATCGCTTCCATTCTAGCTATGGGTGCATAGATTTCATCAAAATCGATTCCCTCTTCTTGAGTATAACCTTGAGTAACAAGTCTAGCCTTGTTCCTCACTATGTTACCCTTGTTCCTCACTATGTTACCACCTCATCTAGTTTGTTTCTAAAGACCCATTTAGTTCCTATAGTAAACTTATTACTAGGCCTATAAACTAATGTCCAAACTTTACTCCTCTCAAATTGATTAAGTTCTTCTTACATGGCCAATGTCAAAAACTCATCTTTTAATGCTTCTTTGATATTTTAGGCTCAATGCATGAAATAAATGCAACATTATTAAACAATCTAAGAGAGGATCTAGTGGTTACCCACTTGGATGGATCACCCAAGATTTCACCATCTTTGACATAGTTGAGTTCCATTGGGTAGCTCACTTCCTTTTCTCCAAGATTCATGTCCTTGAAGGATTCTATGGGAGAATCTTGTGCTTCTTTTTCTTTGGTCGGAACCTCATACACCTTTGATGATTGTCCACCATCATTGGCTTCAATGATTCCTACATCATCATCATCACAAGAACCCTTCCTCGAAAGGAGGTTATCGTTGATATCCACATGAATAGACTCTTCTAAAATTAAGGTTCTTTTTTTAAACACTTGATAGGATTTAGAGTGTAAAGAATATCCTAAGAAAATAGCTTCATCATTTTTTGCATCAAATTTACCTAAATAATCTTTTCCATTGTTTAAAACAAAACACTTGCATCCAAAAGGATGAAAATAACTAATGTTAGGCTTCTTTGATTTTAAAATTTCATAAGAAGTTTTCTTTAAATTGGCTTAATCATTACACAATTTATGATATAACAAGCGGTGTTTGTGGCTTCCGCCCAAAAATACTTAGGTAAATTATTTTCACAAAGCATAGTTCTAGTCATTTCTTCTAAAGTACGATTTTCCTCTCAACTACCCCATTTTGTTGAGGAGTGCGAGGTGCGGAAAAATTGTGGCTAATACCATTAGAGTTACAAAAATCCTCAAAACCTAGATTTTGAAATTTCTTTCAATGGTCACTTCTAATATGAATAATGTTTTGACCAAGGTCATTTTGAGTAACCTTTGAAAATGTGATGAATTTTTTTAAGTCTCATCTTTTGTACTTATAAAAAACTCAAGTGTATCTAGAGAAATTATCAACTAAAACATAAGCATATGATTTTCCACCCAATTTAGTTGTCCTAATTGACCCAAAGAGATCCATATGGATCAATTGTAAAACTCTACTAGTTGAAACATTATTAACGGATTTAAATGAAGTTCGTTTTTGTTTACCTTTAGCACAAGCATCACAAATTTTATCCAAGGAGAATTTTAGCTTAGGTAAACCTCTAACTAGATTTTGGGAAACCAATTTCTCTAAAACACTTATTCTAGCATGTCCTAATATCCTATGCGACAACCATGCATCATTTTCATTTTGAGAAACCAAACATGCATGGGATGTATGAATGTCATCTGGATGCACCATGCATATATTACCTATGCTATGGCCAATGAGCATTATCTTATTTGTTTTAATGTTCACAATTTTGCGACCATTAACATCAAAAAGAAAATTAAAACCCTTATCACATAATTGACTAATGCTCAACAAGTTTTTATTTAGACCATTGACATATAACACATCTTCAAAAAGAATATAAGAGAGATTACCAATGGAACATATACCCTCAATGTGGCCTTTGGAGTTGTCACCAAATGTCACAACTCCACCACTCTTTGGCTTTAGCTCTATGAATCTACTCTTGTCGCTGGTCATGTGTCTTGAGCATCCACTATCAAGGTACCAAGTGTTTTGACTTGGAGCTTTGACCTTGTAGCAATGCCCCCTACAAACAAAAATTAGTTCTTGATTTTTTGTACCCAAATCATTTTGGGTCCATGTGAGTTAGCTCCCAAATACTTGGTTCCCTTAAGAGTCCAAGAAGCAATAACATTAATATTATTAGAAACTACTAGTTCCTTAGGAAACCATACATTTCTAACCCTTTTACATTTAGGATGCCTTTGAGAGCCTATTTGTTTGTAGCCATTAAAGTTCCTATTCACATAGTTGGGTTTTGAAGAACTTTATTTTTCAAAATCATGTTTCCCAACTTCGTTTAGAAGCTCATTCATCACTTTGTGGTGATCATCATGAACTTTTGAAAGAAGATTGTTCAAATCCACATTTTCATTTTGAAAATACTTTAAATCATCTTGTAAATCCATAATATTCTTTTCAAGTTTTGAGTTGGTTGTAGAAAGGGAATGGTTTTGGTTTTTCAAAATGGAAATTATTTTCTTATTTCTCAAAACCGATTCCTTATATTTTTCTACCAACTCATCGTAAACCTCTTGCAACTCATCATATGCATCTTGAAGTTCATCATATGTAAAATTGAAAGTAGATGCATTAGGGTTTACCTTAGGATCATCATCAATAGCCATGAGGCAAAGATTAACCACTCCGTGCTCCTCTTTATCGGATGATTATTCTTCACCGCTCCATGTAGCAACACGGGCTTTGTGTTTTTTCTTATTATCGAACCCCTTCTTTTTGAGTTGAGGACATTTCAATCTTATGTGCCCCGACTTCTTGCACATAACAAATGAGTTGATCATTTTATTCTTCTTTGTTCTTGTTCTTGAAGTCTTTTCTTCTTTGGAACTCTCTACTCCGGTTGGACTTCATAAACTGAGAGAATCTCTTGGCTATCATAGCCAATTCCTCAAACTCATCCTCACTAGAACTGCTTTCCTCTTGAGATGCCTTGAGGGCAATTCCTTGCTTCTTCTTCTCTACCTCTTGCTTCTTCATTCTTTTATCTTCTATTTTCTTTTCTTCTTCCATTCCTTGCTTCATGATTTCATGAGTAAGGGGAGATCCCACCAACTCATCGAGCTTCAAAGTCTTCATATTCTTAGCCTCGATGATTGTGGTTCTCTTCCCATCCCATGATTCGGGAAGAGAGTAAAGAAGCTTTTGGACTAGCTTGTCTCCGGGAATGATCTCACCGAAGCCCTTGAGACCATTTACAATGGTGGAGAACCGATCAAACATGTTGGAAACGATCTCATCCGGATCCATCTTGAAATTCTCATAGCTCAAATTAAGGATCTAAATCTTGGCCTCCATTGCATTGTTGGTGCCCTCGTAGATGGTCTCTAGCTTGTCACACATTTCCTTTCCACTTGTGCAAGATGACATCTTTGCATACATATCGGGTCCAAGAGCACAAAAGATGATGTGAAGAGTCTTGTCATTCACTTGAAGTCTTCTTCGATCTTCATTGGTCATTTCCGCTACATCCCAAAGGACATAGTCATTAGACTTGATGAAGAGCCTCATTCTATTTTTCCAATAGAGATAGTTATCCCCATTGAAAAATGGTGGCTTGGTGATCGATTTTGACTCGAGGAAGTTTGGCCGGAGGTAGATGCCATGACTTGATTTGAAGGTTGATTGATCTTCTTGTAGGATCTTCTCTTGTGGATGTGAGTCCCTCAAAGATCTAGGCTCTAATACCAATTGTTGAGTGGAATAATCAAATTAAAAATGGTCAAGTGGGGGTGAATTGACTTTTGAAAATTGAAGGGAGCAAATTAAAAAATTTGGAAAATGAAGACAAGACAATTTATAGTGGTTCAAGCTTAGAACAAGCTCCACATCCAATACCTTAGCTCCCACTAAGGATTTTCAACCAATTTCACTCCAAATTCGTCCCCTTTTCTCGGATTAGGAGGAAACCTTACAACCTGATTAATCTTTCTACCCAAAGACTAACCAAGACTCTCAATACAGAGATTGTTGACAAATGAAAAATGAACCTCACAAGGTAGAATATTGCCCCAAATTACAAGTTCTCTCAACTCAAATTGATAGATGAATACAATAACAAACACTCAATTGGGTACAAGGGTTTGACTCTAATAGCTCAAGAATGGATTGAATTTTTGCTTTGTTGTTGTTTTTTTGTTCATTAGTTGATAATGTAGCTTTAATGGCTTGCTTCTATACCTCTTCATTGAATTCTAGCCGTTTGGGTGGTTGGCATCATCAATAGAGCCGTTGGGCTCCCTTTTTCCCACCACATATGTAGTTTTGCAACATCTTGTTTCGAAACACTCGAGCCCGTATAGATACATGTCTCAAAATAGAAAGAGTCGTTGTGTGTAATAAAGAGGGTGTATCAAAATGCTAGAAGGCATATTAAACGATTAGAGGCCATATCGAAACGGCTATAGGCCGTATCGAAACAATATTGCTCACAATTGAATCTGCCAAAGTCTGTATCGAAACACCCAAGGCGTGTATCAAAACGAGTAACAAAAATTCAAATATTTTCAGATTCTAATAACTGACAAGTAACGGCTATATCATTAAATGCTCAGATTTGAAAAATCTTAATCCGGAATCTATACAGGTAAGGCTGTATCGAAACGCTATTTAAAATAGTAAAGCCTAGATGAAGGCCATGTTGAAACGACAGGGAGCGTATCAAAACGCCTGAGCGATTTTGTGAAATCTGACTTTAAAACACTTTTACAATTTTATGGGGTTTAAGTTTTGACTTTAAAACATTTTGAGTCTAAAATATACTTGTCAAATGTGAGTCTTTTGAGTTCTTAAAAATTTATTTCTTTGCAATTAGGTTCTTAGACTATTTGTTATATCAAAATCAAACATTAGTTTTACATCTGAGTTGAGGATTACAAACATTATTTGAAACATGAATATATACGGTGATGGATTATAATATACGGTGTGAATTGATGATTAATATAGTAGAAAGTTAGAGATTGAGTTAGATGAAGAAGAAATAAAAAAATGTAAATGTGAATGATTAAATGTGTAATTATACACATTGTTTTTTTTCGGCGGTTAAGATAGGAGTGAAGTAATAGTTTATGGACTGTCTAAGTAATTTATCATGTTTTTCTTGTTTCGGTTCAACCTCCCGTCAAAGGTTAATGACAACAAACGACTAAGTGACCAAAAATTTACGCCCTGAAAACGTAAGTGACCTTACTGGTCATTTTTCAGAATTGGTGACCAACTCTGTACTAGGGGAAACATTAGTGGCCATCCCAATACTTAACCTTTTATTTATTATTTTGAAAGTTGCAACCCAACGAGACCAGCCTTTAATGGCTGAACTTCTAACTTCAATTATGGCGGTAATAAACGAAAGAGGAAGACAAGAAAAATGTTCAAGTAAATATCTTTTCGTCATCAAATTTGGCAACGCTCTCCTTGTTAATGTAATGACTTAGCCATTCTTGACACTTATATTTTCAAAGTTTATTATTTTGGTCACCCGACTATTAGTCTTTATAAACCCCGTAAATATAATGACATGACACTTTACTAAAAAAAATATTAATTTCAATTTTAACCCTCAAACTTTTAAAATGTTAATTTTAAATTTAAAAAATGCATTATGGACTTTTATTTTCTTTTCTGGATGGAGATTTTTGAAATGTTCTGAACAATATAAAAAAATCTAGACATATAACAATAGTATTATGACACAAATACGTCGCACATATCTTTTTTTTATTAATAATGGGGAGTAACGCCACATGCCTCGTTAAAAACCCCCTAAGCCTAAATGGGGAAAAGAGTACATGTGGTGTTACATACAAATCATAAAAAAACCACACATACAACAACCAACAAAACTATCAAGTGATATCAGATAACATCAAAGCCTCCACCTCCGGGGGAGGGCGAGGGAAGGTCTTTCCACAAAAGGACCAATTACATGCCAACGACGCCAACTTGTCCGCAACCATATTAGCATCACGAGGTATGTACCGCACCGATAGCTCCCAATCGTGCCCCATAATACATCTAATACGTTGGACCAAACCGTTCTCACGTAGCACATCCGTTCTCCTATTCAAAATATTCGCAACCAAAGTATTATCCGTTTCAAAATCAACGTACCGACACCCATAATCCCACGCATGCTTAAGGGCCTCATACGCCGCCCAAAGCTCAACCATGAGCATCGAGCAACTGCCGATGCACCTCCCAAAACCATAAATCCAAGCCCCCGTCGAGTCCCTAATGACCCCGCCTATCGAGGCAGCATTTGCCGGCCCTTTAACCGACCCATCCGCGTTTACCTTCATCCTCCGCATAGCAGGTCGCTGCCATTGAACACGAGTAACATGTCTCGGTCCATCACTGCCCCCCACGACTCCTCCTCCAGCAAAGGTGCTAATACACTCATCCCGCAACTGCGTGCCAGCAGCCACCAAGTCCCTTGTCCCATGACCATGGGAGCCAAGTACCTGATCGCATCGCTCCTTCCAAATGAGCCAAAGAAGAGCTGTGAAAATAATGGACCATTCACTCTCCGGTGAAATTCCTCGAACAACGCCAAAAATATTGCAACGAAACCAAACTTCAAACGATTGCGCAAAGAATTCCAGAACGCGATGTGGATAGAGAACTCGTATCCAAAGATGCCTTGCATTCGGGTAAGAACGAAGCACATGTTCCAAGTCCTCCGACTCCGCGTCGAAAACCACACACTTGCTAATGGTCGTCATGTGTCACCTACATCTCTCCACATTGGTTAACACCTTACCATGCGCGACAAGCCACAAAAAAATACGGATGCGCTGCGGCACCTTTAGCTTTCAAATACACTTCCACAAGCCCTCGACATGTCCCGTAACACCACTGCCCAGTGCAATGTATGCTGAGGCAGTGGAGAATCGCCTCGTTGCTTCCCATTTCCACGCGGGCAGGTCAGATCCCATCGAGGCATGTGGTGGTGTTACCGCCCAGATTTGCTGCAGGGTTGAGGACGGCAGCACCCCCGAGAGCCTATCCCAATCCCACTCTTCAGCAGCATTGATCATAGCTGACACCGGCGTGTTCGTAGGCGAGTTCCCAGTGATGAAATTATCGGCCAAAGGACTAGCACCCTCCAACCATTGATCATACCAGAAGTTCGTGCCCCAACCATCTCAGATATTCCAACAAATGCCACTGCAAACGTCCTCCCATATCTGACTCAAACCACGCCACAGACGCGAGCACCCAATATGATAGATGTTAGGAGGAATGATACCCTCCCATTTATATTTGTGACGAAGGACCTGAACCCAAAGCTTATTCTGATCAGTTATCAACTGGAAACCCACTTTTATGAGGAGTACTTTGTTGTGACGCCCAAGTTGACGTAAACCAAGCCCTCCCTTCTTCGTATCAGTCGAAATAACACTCCCCCGAACAAGCGGAACACCCCTAGAGCCATTAGTCGAGCCCCAAATGAATTATCGAATAATGCGTTCAATAGTATCACAAACACCCTTCAGTAACCAAGCCGTTTGCATAACATAGGTTGGGATGGCTTGGAGAACAACCTTGGCTAACGTAATACGCCCAACTAAAGACAAAGTACGAGCAGTCCACCCAGCTAATCTACTTTCTACCTTATCAATTAGAAACCGATAAGTAGCATATGTGACACGCTTATACAGGAGGGGCACGCCTAAATAAATTCCCAAATCACTACTAACTTGAAGTCGCCGTAATCCGCCAACTCCTTACCCCTTTTCGCATCAAGATTCTTGGAGAAGAAAATCGTTGTCTTCGCTATGCTCACTTTATGGCCCGAGCAGGCACAAAACATATCCAACGTCTCTTTCAAATTCCTCATCTGTCCCATTGACGCCTCAGAAAAGAGCACCAAATCATCTGCAAAATGGAGGTGTGATATGCCAGGCCCATGTTTCGAAAGGTAGATACTTTTCCAACTCCCATCAGCAACCTTCATGTTAATCGCATGGGAAAGCCGTTCCATATATAACACGAAAAGATACGGTGATAGGGGATCCCCCTGTCGGATACCACACGAAGGGCTAAAGCTGTTGGTAAGCTCACCATTCATAATAATCCTCGTCTGAACAGAGCGGACACATTGCATAATCCAACTCACAACTTAGCCGGTAACCCAATTTCACCAAGAGTCGATTCAATAAAACCCCACTCTAGACGATCATAAGCTTTTTCGAGGTCCACCTTAACAGCCATCCATGATTTCGCCCCTTTCTTGTTTGACATGGAATGGACAATCTCCTGAGCAATGATAATGTTATCCGTAATCTGACGACCAGGTACAAAGCTCACCTGATTCTGACCCACCCAATCTGATAAGAAAGGTTTTAGCCTGTTAATCAGAATTTTCGTTATCACTTTGTATAACACAGTACAAAGACTAATGGGACGAAATTGACTTATCTTATTCGGATTCTGCACTTTCAGAATGAGCACCAAAAGGGTCTAATTAGCATCAGAGGGTAGAACACCATTATCGAAAAAATCCACCACAAATCTGAACACCGACTCACCCACAGTACTCCAGTTCTTCTAAAGAAAACGACTTGAAAACCATCGGCCCCTGGGGCTTTAAAGGGATCCATGCTGAAAATCACCTCCCGAACCTCTTCGATCGAAACCTTTCTAATCAACCCATCCAAACTTGCCCGGCTAGACCGTGGAAACCCATTACACATCAATCCGTGCGGTTCCCTACAAGGCTCAGACGTGAAAAGAGAAGAAAAGAAATTAACTGCGTGACTTTGTAGAACAATTGGATCATCACACCAAGTCCCATTTTCCAACTTAAGCATACGAATCGAGTTCTTGCGTCTACGGTTTAAAGTAGTCGCATGAAAGTACTTAGTATTCCGGTCCCCCTGTTGAATCCACTTGCTTCGAGATTTCTGAAACCATAAACTTTCCTCCTGCTTAAGTACTTCAGAGAGCTCCCTTTTTAAGCCATTCTTCAACTCAATAAGGAAAGGCGTTGCATTACCCTCGATAGCTAACTCCACACCATGGATATGGGCAAGCAACTGTTTTTTTCGTCGCCCGATGTGCCAAAACATTTCCACATTCCACCTTCTACTATTAATCTGGAATTCATTCAAGTTATCAAACGCATCCCTCTCATTCCTCCAACTATCAGTTAACAATTTTTCGAACCCCGGATGCTCATTCCATGCTGCAATAAAGCGAAACGGACGAGTTCCCTGGGGAGTATGCACACGGTCGGTGGCTAGCAAAATAGGCCTATGGTCCGACCCCAGCCGTTGTAAATGGAAAACTTCAGACAAGGGAAAAGTGTTATACCACTTATCCGAACAAATCCAGCGATCAAGCCATTGGCTAAGGTCCCCCCTCTGCCAGGTAAACCGAGGGCCATTAAAACCCATATCATGTAGCCCAGAGTGGAACATAAAATCACTAAATAACCGACAAATACCCGTTCTTCGTTGAGAGCCCCCTACCTATCATCCGGCGAGTAGATGGCATTAAAATCCCCACCTAAAGCCCACGGAATACCACCACCAACATCAAGAGCCCTGAGCTGATCCCACAACACCCGTCTCTTACTACAATTCGGGCTTGCATAAACAAAGGTCAGAAAGAAACTCACATTCGATGACAGATCACCACATAGGCCATGCACAAACTGATTGGATATCGCCAGCACATCAAACCGAACTGAATCCTTCCAAAGTATCCAAATACCACCTGATATCCCATTAGCCTCAACTCTATATGAAAAATCATATTCGGCTCGACGAATAAAAGTATCCGCCGCCATGCCACTAATACGCTGCTCTAAGATAGAAAAAATATCAGGGCAATACATCCTATCAACCAACCTAAAATATTGATTAAAATCAAGGCCAAGAGCGCCTTGTGCATTCCAAAAGATAGACTTAACCATAAGAATAGTAAAGGGAACGGTAACAAAGATACTCACTAGGGTGTGCTAGTCGACGTTCCTTTAAAGGTTGCATTCCTAATCCATTGAACCGAATCCTCCTGATCATCTTGCCCATCCATATTACCCTCATTCCCTTTGGAATTCGCAGTCATCGCCACTGAGAGAGAATTAGACATCTTAATAGCCCAATCCTTTACCGCCGCCTGCGACAGCACATTACCATCCGATTTCCTGGACTTAACACCCTTTAAGGCAAGTCCCTTTGGAGCCAAACGGTTGCGACTAGTCCCTTTACCGCCAATCCCACATCCACTTCCAGAAGTAAATCTTCCATTAGAGTCTTGTAGAGGCCTTTTTCCGCCATCTTCCAAAACGCGGACATCCGTATGGTTAGAAGGTTGTAGGGACGATTCCTCCATCACCGCCGTATCCGTCGATGCCACCGTTACCTCCTTACGCCTCACAGGTCGTACCCTAGTTGTTTCCCGCACCTCGGCAGTGTCCTTAAGCACAGCAGCAATATCATGTTGCGATGTGGCCCCTCCATCGCCAATAGCCTCTTCCCTAAACCCTGCGTCATCCATCACCTTATTAGCCAACCCACTCACCGACGCCACGTTAGCCCCATTATGCACGCCCTCATGCACAACCTGTACGTGAGCTACCCCGCTCTTAGCAGCCTCTTTCACTCCCTCTTTAACCACAGCTCCTACATCCACACCATTCGCCTCATCACCCTCCACCACCAACGGACTAAACCTTAACCCAACATTCTGTTTAGGTACAGCAAACGTAGGCGGTCCCTTCTTCCCCATGGTCGGCCGTCGTCGTCGTCTCGGTGCTTACATCCATGGCCCAAACCGCTCCCTTTTTTCCGGAACAATAGGCTCAGCCACCTTAGCTTTCCCCTTACTTGCCGCCACACTCTCACACGTATCCTTCGAGTGGTCATATTTGCCGCATGCAAAACATATGTGAGGAAGCCCCTCATACTCAATTAATTGGTGTCTTCCATCAATGATGATTACCGGAATCAACGGCCTCTCCAAATCGACAACCACATCGAGACGAGCAAATTTTCCACGAGAGCCCTCCGTTGTGTTGAAATCCACTCGCACCACATCTTCAAGAACCCAAGCGATGGCCTCAAACATACTATGCAAATAGTATCGGTATGGCAGCTCCGGTAATCGCAACCAAACCAACAATTTTCTTGGATGTTCAATTGTCGTAGAAAACTCCCGCGACCATGGCTGGACTGTAAAATGACTGCCATATATCATCCACGGCCCCCCAGTCAGGACACGCTCATAGTCAGAGTCCATCGCAAATCGAACGAGGAAGTAATCATTATCGAGATCGATAATGCTAATTTCGCCCACCGGCTTCCACATCGTGTGTACCCGATTGTGCAGAGCACGGTATCCTACCGGACGTCCTAAGAGCCTCACAACTAACGACTTCGCCAGCTTGTCATCAATGATTCTATGCACCCTTTCAGAGAATTTGATTTCAGGTAATTCACCCACATTCCCAATAACAACGCCCTCCTCTTCAAGGTCGACGTCCAAGTCGCATATAAAATTATCCCTTTGGCTTTCCGATCGCTGTCTGACAACCGTGTCTCAGAACGATAGTTTCTCCTTCAAGCCACCACCAAAATTGCGCTCAACATCAACAACCACAGCCCCCGAGTTCCCACAAAAACCATCAGTAGCAGCAGTCGACATAGAAGCATCCTCTACGTCCATACGAGTCTCTTCTGACGGGTGATCCACAGCAGCAGTGGAGAGACCACCCAGCGGCTCACATCCCGTCCCATCCACACCGTGGCCTGGCGGATCGGGAGGTCTCCCCGCTGGCGCCAGGCCACGACTACCAACCGTATTTCCAAGAAAATCGGAGCTCTTCACCATTAGGTTTCTAATTATCAAATATGTATGATTTAACTAATAATTGTTCGGTGCATTAGTAAGGCACATTGCACTCCTAAGGAGAGGACGTGGTTTCAAATCTGAGAAATGACATTGTTGAGAAGGACAACCTCACACCCAAAATATGGACAGTAAAACGTACATACATATAACTAAAAAAAATTATGTATGATTTAGTAAGTCCACGTATATGATTGGCGATGATCTATTGCAAATAAATGTCATTTTCTTTTTTCAAACATGTAAGTTGTTTTGCCACTTGGACTGGGTAAAGTCTAATGCAATTTCTTCTCCTAACTATTACAAGATTGTAAGCTCAGCGGAAGACTATGCAACAATACGTGATGAAGGAACAAATTTTGAAACTGATAATGGTTCCGAGCTAGTTCCACTGAGCAGGATCGTCCCAGGGTGGGCTATAAGTGCCACTGCACATAATTATAAGTGTTTATTTTAATGATTATTTAATTTTTTTCAAATATTTATTATTAATATTTAATGTTTTTAATACTTGTTATTAAGGGTCTACTATTAAAATATTTTTTTAATACTTATTTTAGGGGTATGTTTTTTTTTTCAATATTTGTTATTAGGCACTTAATTTTTTTCAATATTTGTTATTATGAGTTCAGTTTTTTTTTGCAATACTTGTTATTAAGGACCAATTTTTTAATACTTCTTATTAGAGGTCTACAATTAAAAAGCAAAGAAAAATCAATATTTGTTATTAGGGTTCTGATTTTTTCAATACATGTTACTATAACCCAAAATTTTCAATATTTGTTATTCGGTACATACTATTAAAATTTAATATTTTTCAATGTTTGTTATTAGATCCCGATCTTTTTTCTAATACTTGTTATTAGAGGCATATTCTTAAAATTCATTTTTTAATATTTATTGTTAGGGGTTTTCTTTTTAAATTCACCCTTAGACCACCAAAATCTTAGAAACGAGCTTGCCACTGAGCACAATTGAGGTATTTTTTCGTGATGTTGATAAGACCTGTGATTTATACAATCCATAAGTGATTTACATCTACACCGTTGCAGATATAGAAGTTCAACCCGTTATTGGTCTTTGCTGCATTGTTGCTCAGTTTAGCTGGGATTTCTCAGAGGACTTTTACATTCTCTGATAATGGAAGGAATAAGAAAAAGGTGAGTGTTTTTAACTTGTATCACAAGTTATCATTATTCTTCTTTTTAGTTTCTTCCGTCTCATGAGCTCCATGTAGCCAGCAAAAAAGTCCCTAAACTCTCTCCCATTTTGAATCAAGGCTCCAGCTGTGTTGGTTGACGTTTTCCTGGCCGGTAGTTGTCTTGAAAGTCCGTCGGTGTTGGTGCTACCCAGCCGATGGCTGCTTTCGACGGTGTCGGGCCTGCGAGCGCTCCTCGAGAGGGTTATTTTTAGCACAAATACATGCTTGGTGCAGTGGCTAAGCCACTGCTTCTAAATCACCTAATTAAATAATTAATTTATTTTATTAAATTAAAATTAGGACTAAATTGATAGAGTTTATAAGTAACGAGGATTAAATGTGTAATTATACACTTATTTTTTTAACTGACACGTCACCCTTCCGTTAACCTTTAACGGCTGATGGTCACATTGATACCATTTAAATAATTTAGTAGTTTAATTGTGATGAAAAAAAATAATGTGGTCATATCGCAATTTTTACAATAGTAAGGTGATCATTTATGTAGTTTACCCTTTAATAACTATCAATTTCGACTTATTTTAATGCGTTTATATTTTTAATAACTATCAATTTCGACTTATTTTAATAACTTGTCTATGTTGTAGAGATTAATGATGAGATCCGTCATCTTAATGTAGTTTTCTATTAACAACATCAAAGAACTTAGTGAAGGGATGTTATTGGGGGTAGGTTTTATGTGTATTCGTCCCACTTTACATCTAATTAAGAAAAAATAGTTATAAATTTTGCGAGTCGTAGAGTAGGGGTAAAAATAAAAATTAGATTTGTCGTTGGTGTAAGGCAAATGTAGATATGACTTTTACCCGCCATATCCTTACTCGTCTCGGATCATCCTCACCTGCCTGCATCATCCTCAACTGCTCTTACAAATCCTATTAGATGTTATTAAAAATATTTGTTAAAAATATAATTGAGTTTGAGATTGATCAGATTAAATATATAAATAATTCAAAAAATATCAGTTTGGATTATAGTCAAATTTAAGAGAATTTATATTGACTTGTCTTGGGATATTAATGAAAGGATGAGTCTACCACGTACGCCGAACACCGTTGAACACTACTAACGCTAAACACCGTTGAACACCATTAAATTGATTAATAAAGATTTAAAATATTAATAATTAGACTTATAATTAAAATTATTTCAAAAAAACTAAAAAATAAATTTAATAAACATTTATATTTCTTTATAATATTTTTATTAATATATTAAAATCAAATATAAAATATCTCAAAATATCCTTAATATCAAAAACTTTAAATCTAAACTCTTTATTTTTCTTCTACAGCTGCCACCTTTGTTTACTTTTATTCCAAAGGAGTAATGAACGACAAACCCCATACAATGAAATTAGAAAAGGACGGGAATTAGGGTTTTATTTTTTTCAGTGTTTCAAAGTCAATTTCGTTTTGGATTATATACCAAATTTGAAATTCAAAATCACTCGTTTTGGAAACAATAAATTATTTTTAGGGTTTTAACTTTATATTTCAAATTCGAAATCATTCGTTTTGGATTAAACAATTGTCTGCAATCCTTAATTATTAATAATCGTTTATAAACTATGTAGTGGCGGTGACAGCATAAGAGAAATAAAGGAGTTATGTTTAGGATTTTTGATATTAAGGATATTTTGAGATATTTGATTCTAACATATTAATTAAAAATTCTATAAGGAAATATAAAGACTTATTAAATCTAATTTTTAATTTTCTTTTGAAATAATTTTAATTATAAGTCTAATCTTTAAAATTTTTAATCTTTATTAATTAATTTAATGATGTTCAGCGGTGTTCGAGGCACGTTGTAGAATTTTCCTTAATGTAAAGTTATATATATATATATAATTACGTTTGAGATTGATCAGATCAAATATATAAATATTTTTTAAAAAAATATTAGTTTGGATCAAAGTCAAATTTAAGATAATTCATATTGACTTATCTTAAAATATATATATATATATATATATATATATATAAGCTTAAGGGATACTTTTGCCCCTGTAGTATTCCCAATTTATCAATTTTTTCTTTATGGTATTTTCGCATCAATTTGGCGCTTAAATTATTCGAATTGCATCACCGTTTGCCCCTTGACTGACGAAAGCCAACGTTAACCATTACGGTGCTGACGTGGTAGTGCACGTGTGAAACTGACTTGGTTGAGGGGTAAAATTAATTTTTCGAGTGAGTTTGAGGGCAAAATTGATTTTCAGATTAAGTACAAGGGCAAAATTTATTTTTAGAGAAAAAACATGAATTTTAGAAAAGATTAAAATAACATAAAAATGATAGAACTTTTTAATTTTTTTTATTAATATATGACTAAAAAATAAAAATAAGTAAAAATAAGTAAAATTTATAAAATTAAAATATCATAAATTAATAAATTATAAATTATTCAATAATTAAAATTTGAAAATATTTATAAAGTATTACAAATTATGAAAACCTTCATAAAAAAATTAGACGATTTTGATTTTCTTTCTCTTAAAAGAATTTAAGGGGAAAAAATCTTAAAATAAGGTCAATGTGGTTCTCTCAATCGAACAAAAATCTTCTACCCGCTCTCTTTTTGGTGCCCCTATCGATTCTCCAATGCTAAAAAATTAAACTCCACACTCTAACTTCAATTTCTAAATTCCAAACCCTAAACTTTAAATGTTGAGTTGATAAATCAATGAAGATGGCCAAGAGAGGGTGGATTGACAATTAAAAAATTGGTGGAACCAAATTGCAAAAAGAAAGAAAAATGGCACAAGAGATTTATAGTGGTTCAACCTTTTCAACAAGGTCTACATCCACTACCTTAGCTATCCACACTAAACATTTTCACAAATTTACTAATTTGTCTTTCCTTTGCTAAAGGAAATAACCTTACAAATCCTAGACTTATACCCTCAAAGTTTAATAATCTCCTTTTCTTAAAGATGGAAACAAAGAAGTAAACTATGAAAACATCATAAGGTAATGTGTTTACACAATAGAAGTTCACTAAACTACAACAGTTGAATGAAAACAAAATTACAATAAAGAACACTCAAGTGGGTTACATGAATTTGACAATAAAAACTCAAAGATGTTAGATATGTGGTTGAATGATTTAGAATGGTTGTCTTGTTGTTGAAGAAGCTTGGGAAACTTGTTTTTATACCCCTTCATTAATTTTTAGTCGTTTAGGTTGTTGAGAAATTGAATAGAGCCATTGGGATGTATTTTTCCCGCATTAAATATTGTCTGGCAAGGGTGGGTATCGGTACACAAGCTTCTGCACTGATACTTGCTCAAAATAGAAATAGTCGTTGCAACAAATGGTACCAATACACGAGCTACCGTGTCGATAAATAGTGAAGAAATTAAACGGGTTACCGATACGCAATGTACTGTACCAGTGCTGGATTTACTCACTAAAAACCCTGGACAACTTTGTGAAGCTTTCGTATCAGTAAACGTGTAACCGTACCGGTACTCAGTTCATATTAAAATAAGTTTGGGTCCAAAATTTGACAAGGCTCTAACGGTCAAAAATATTAGAAAATATTTTATCCTTGTACCGGTACTCAATGCACATTTTAGTTTTAGAATGAAGAAAAGCTGTACCGGTACACATATAGCCATACCGATACTTAGTTAACCATTTGAATAATATTGGTTTCTAATAGCGAAAATCTGTACCGGTACACCTATAGCCGTACAGATACTCAGTTACCAAAATGGCTGGTATAACTACAAAAAAACTTAGAAAAAAAAAATATAAGGATTGAAAATATTTACTTAGAAGATTATTTTTGTTCGAATACTTTTTAATTTGTGAGTAATTTTAAGTACCTTAAAAAATTATTTATTTAAAATTAAGTCTTTATTTCAAAAACCAAAATACATGTTTAACAATCTCCCACTTTTTGATATAATAAAACCAAATAATTTTTTGTTCACCCCTTATATTTAAGTCTAAAAGGTTATTTGTTTTTCAAAAGATTTTAAAAAGAATTTACACACCACTTCTCCATTTTTGTTAGATCAAAATTAATAGGGTAAAAAAAATCAAACATAACAATATATTCTAAAATAGCTCTAATAAATAATATATGTCATAGGAAATAATATCCAAAGCATAAAATCCAACATAATATCCAAACATAAAAACATAAACCAAAATATAATGTCAGCGAAAATAATATAAAACAAATAAGGTGCATAATAATAAGTCTATATGATATGATATGTAATGCAAAGAACAAGACTAAGCTGCCATGTCATCATCATCGTCATCGACCTCCTCCTCCTCATCTCCACGAACATGTCCATGCCACTCATGATAGAAAGCGGTAAGAGAGATGTCCATCGAAGAGACGCGATGCTCTACGGTGGTTAATCTCGTGTCCATAGAAATCAATCACATATCCAAAGATTCGAACCTCGAATCCATCGTGGTAAACTTCCCATTAAGATAGGTCATGAGAGCATCGAAGAGACGCGATGCTCTACGGTGGTTAATCTCGTGTCCATAGAAGTCAATCTCATATCCAAAGATTCGGCCATCGAATTGTGAGTCTTTTGAGTTCTTAAAAATTTATTTACTTTGCAATTAGGTCCTTAGACTATTTGTTATATCAAAACCAAACATTGGTTTTACAATTTCCCCCTTTTTGATATTACAAAACCAAAATAAATTTTTATGTAAACTCCCCCTGAGTTTAAGGTAGGTTTTGAAAAGACTTAAAAAATTTAGCTTAACCCTTCTCCCATTTTTGTTTGATCAAAATCATAATAATCGATATAAAGGGAATAAAACAATTCAATGAGGAAATAAGCAATATAAAGCAAAGAACTTAAATTTCATTAAAGCATAAGAGTTCAAAGCAAATAGAAATCCAAACTTAAGTCCTAACAACAAGAAATTAAAGCATAGGTCCTAAAGGGAATACCATAGATAGGTGTAGAAAAAGGAACATCCTAAAAAAGATGATATGCAATGAGATGTGTAAAACCTATGTTTGATTTTGATATAACAAAGTGTTTTAAGGACTAAATTGTAAAACTTGAAATGAATTTTTAAGTCCCTCTAAAGGTTTCAAATCAACAAGGCTTTGCTCTAGTTTGAAACAGGGTATAAAAAAAGATTGCATCTGTATAAAAAAAGATTGCATCTGTATAAAAAAAGATTGCATCTGTATCGAAACAGGGTATAAAAAAAGATTGCATCTGTATCGATACCTTTTTTACAAACTTGGCCACTGGAGAAATCCATTTTGATACGCCCCTTACCGTATCGAAACAGGGTATAAAAAAGATTGCATCTGTATCAATACACTCTCTCTATAAAATCAGAACGAGTTTGAATGGTGTACCGATACGGTCTCACCCGTATCGATACAGTTTAAAAGGAAATTTTAAATTCTAAGCCTTAAATATTTTGATCGCTGTGTGTTAGTTGGTTGGTAATTTTTTTTAAAGAGTTGGTTAACCCGTACCGATACGCTCTTACCCGTATCGATACGAATTCCTCCAGTGATCTTTGTAGGCAAAATTGCATCGATACAGTCTTACCCGTATCGAAACGGATCCCTAACTCGTATCGATATGCCTACACGCGTATCGATACGCCCTTCTTGTAATTGTACAACGACTATTTCTTTTTTGAGACAAGTATCAATACGCCTCCCCGTGTACCGATATGGTAGGCTGCATAAGTGCATTTATGGTGGAAAGAGAGGGTTCCAATAGCTATAATCAATTCCCTAACCACCCAAATGGCTAGAATTAATGGAGAAGGTATAAAATCAAGCCTATTGAAGACTAGCAACAACCATTGCATCCAAGAGAAACATCTATACAAAAATACAAGCTCAAAGTGCCTAATTTCTTATTCTTGTAAAATCTCAAATTGTGTTGAGTGAAATTCTTATCTTGTATTCCAATTTGGGTTGACTGCTTGTATCAAAAGAGGCAAATTTGTATTGTGAGATATTCTACTTGCCTTAAATTTCTTCTTTGTATCCTAGTGAGGGTTTGGTCAATTTTGGGTAGAAAATTGACCGGTCTTGTAAAGGTTACCTCCTAAGCCTAGAAAAGGGGAAGAACAATTAGTGAATTGTTGGAAAATCCTTAGTGGGAGCTAAGGTAGTGGATGTAGAGTTCATTTGGAACTTGAACAACTCTAAATTGCCTTGTTCTTCAATTTTAGTCATTCCACTTCCACTCCAAAATTTTAAAAACCCAATTCACCCCCTCTTGGCTTTGATCAATCCATTGATTCACTCAACAATTGGTATCAAAGCCTACCTCTTTGAAGAATTAACAATCGGAAGAGGAGATTCTAGGAAGAGTGTGATCATCTACAAAACAAGCCATGGCATCTACCTCCAGCTCTAGCATTAACGAGTTTCAATCGATCACCAAACCACATTTCTTCAACGGTGACAACTATCCTTTTTGGAAGAATCGGATGCGTCTCTTCATAAAGTCTAGGGATTATCTTGTTTGAGATGCTACAGAGGATGGTCCCATTATTCTGATGAAGAGAGACGATGAAGGAAGACTTGTGCCAAAAAGGAAAGATGAAATGAGTGAAGATGATAGAAAGAAGCTTCAAATCAATGACAAGGCTCTTCACATGATATTTTGTGCCTTTGGACCCAATATCTACTCCAAAGTTTCTTCCACCGAAAGTGCTAAAGAAGTGTGGGATACACTTGAGACAACCTATGAAGGGACAATCGATGTGAAGGAAACAAAGATTGGAATTCTCAATCTTAGCTATGAGAATTTCAAGATGGCACCCGATGAAACTGTTTCGAAGATGTTTGATCATTTTTGAACAATCGTCAATGGGTTAAAGGGATTTGGAGAGATCATCCCGGAGGACAAGCTAGTCCAGAAGCTACTCTTGTAACCCCCTTAACCCGGCCTAGACGGTTGACCCGAATTAAGAAAGTCACACGGGGAAAATCAAAGTCAACCCGAAAGTCAACCTTGATTAACAACCCTTTTTTTTCCTTTTAAAGCTTGTCTAGATGCATATTAGCCCTAGATATGATCATTCAAACAGCATGCTCAAAGATCATAATCATCAGAGATCAAACAGGGACCCAATTGAACAATTTACAACTTTAGGGACTAAATTGTAAATTCTGTAAATTATAAGATCTTAATCCAAATTAAAGTTACCAACTTGAAATTAATCATCTTTCATGCCTCTCTGTCAAATTTCAGCTCAAACGGGCATCCCAAACTCATACAATTGCATAGACAAGATTCAGGACCAAAATGCAAACATTTCAAAACATATAACTGCCAATGTCAGCCCCCAACGGTCAGGTGTTCCGAAACAGGGAGGACCTGTTTCGAAACGCGGGGCCGTTCCGCAACGTGTTCCGAAACGAGGACTGGCAGAGGACTTTCCGTTTCGGAACGGGGTCTTCCGTTTCGGACGCCTGGACTATTACAGGGCACCTGTTCCGAAACGGTAGCTACCGTTCCGATACGGCCTGCACAGAATGCATGGAAAAGGCTGCTAAAACACACAATTGATCAACCATACATGCTCCAAATGCTACCAAACTTTACCAGCAAGACATACAACATATAAGAGACATATTTGCATCATCAATTCAGCGTTATAGCATCAAATATGAAAAGCCCCAAATCTAAAGGCATGCTTCCTACTTAACAAACCATTCAAGCATTAAGGCTCCAAACCAAACACATAATGACCAATTACATGTTCCAGCATTATTGACAACATTAAACAAACTTAAGGAGTTCAAAACCTCTCCCAATACATCCACATAGGTCCCCCATTGCCAAATGCCAAAAGCTAAAAGTGTTTAAGAAAACCTTCCCATACTTGAGCTTAGCTTCCACTTGATTGCTTGCCTTCCTTGCTGCCCTCAATGCAACTTAATGCTCTGCATTATTGTTTTAAGAAAAGAGAGAGAGCGTAAGCAAAAGCTTAGTGAGGAATGCTTATTAAAACCATTCAATAATGCAATTATAAAACTCATTTATAAACCATGCTTCAAACAACTTTTGACATGTTCTTAAACATTTAAAACAAGCATCACATGCTTCAAATAACTTCAACATGCTCTTAAGCCTTTTAACAAGCAACTCATGCTTCAATTTCATAACAAGTCATATTGGCAACAAGTGACACATTTCACATAAGATCCACACATGGACTTTTAAACACCATTGTGATCTTATTCCCATGGACTTTTAAACACCATGGACCCATGGACTTTTAAACACCATGGCAAGGACCACACAAGGACTTTTAACCACCTTTGTGTCCTTAACAAGAATCTCCCAAGGACTTTTAAACACCTTGGGGTTCTTAAGTAACAAGGCTTTCCAATGAATTTTAACCACCTTGAGCCTTAACCAAGAACCAACCATGGACTTTTAAACACCATGTTGTTCTTAAACTTTCCAAGATCCACACAAGGACTTTTAACCACATTTGTGATCTTAACCAAGAACCATCCAAGGACTTTTAATCACCTTGATGTTCTTAAATATACAAGGCTCACACAAGGACTTTTAACCACCTTTGTGACCTTAACATCACTTGCCAATATGCATTATTAATCAACAACAATCCACTATTTTAAAGCATTTACTCAAGCCATAACATCATGCATCTTTAAGCATTAGACCACATTATAACAATGTTCAAAAACAAGGAACTCTTACCTTGAGTTTCCTTCAACACATGGCTTTAAAATCACAGCAAATAAACATGCTAGATATGCTTTCAAAACAGATTTAAACACATGCAAACAACCACATTGCATACAACCAAAACCATGGCCATCACCAAGAGAGTTTAACCGAAAACTTACTCTTGAGCTTAGCTAAGTTGCTTAGACTTAAACTAAGCTCCCAAATCTCCAAAACACTGGTTTCAAAGCCGAAAACCAAATTCCACTCACCGATTCCGTTTCGCCTCTTGCCGAAACACAAATCAAGCTTCCGGATCACCACCACTTGGATCCAAAGATGACTCCCCTGTTTTCAACACATCAAAGCAGAGGATTAATGCATCATCATGCATTAATAGCTTCAATGAAAGCACCTAAACTCGCTGCTCTCATCCACACTCCATTTTCGGCCACCAAACACAACCGAAAATGCATCCAAACAACTCCTCAACAATGCCCAGCCAAAAACCATCAAACCTAAACATCCTTTAACATCATTTAACATCTAAAAAGAACCTAACAACATCCTTATAACTCTAGCAACATCAGATCCACAAGATCACTCCAAAACAACCAAGAAACACATGCTAAACTTAGGAAATTCAACCTATCTGGGATTGCATTAATTAAAACTCAATTCCATATCAATTTAACATTCATTTAACCTCAAAAACACACCTCAAATCACTGCTTTAACAGATCAAACAAAAATTCATCAAAAATCACCAAATCTTGTATTTTAAGCCAAGATCCATCACACCAATTTAAATCCACTTATAAAACATCAATTAAGGATTGAGAACTTAGGAATTTCAGTAAAGAACTGAGAGTTTAGAGGAGAAGGACGTTCTTACCTCCAAACTTGAGTTTCTCCTCTTTTAGAACCAAAAAGCTTGAAGAATCAAGTAGCAAATGGTGAGGTTTTGTTGATGAGATGTTTAGCAATCAAAAGAGAATTGAAAGAAGAGATTTAAGTGACAAAATCAGAAGAAAAGCTCTGGAGAAAAGGTGTTTGGGTTGAGAGAAAATGAGAGAAAAGAAAATGAGATTTTAGGAAAAATTAGTTAGAAATAACTTCCCTCCACTTTCCTTTTGTTTAAAAATCAGAATTAAATCACTAAATATCTTAGAAAAATCTGGAGAAACTCCCTTTGGGTAAATAGCTCCTTAAAGATTCAAAGTTTCAATCCTTTCTAAAACAGTCACCCAATTTTCGAAAATTACATTTTGGTCACTAGCCAAAATGTCACCCTTCCAAACCCCATTTTGCAAAATTGATTTCACAGTTCACTTATATATATTAAAAGAGGATTTTAGAACATTTTTCCATATTTTTAATGCAACCCGAACTAGGTTTTCCTAATTTCACTCTTTTATATTCGAACAGCACTTTGACCGAACCGGTCAACGCCCAAAACTTCTAAGCCCAAAACCGGGGCGTTACAACTCTACTCACTTCCCGAGTCTTGGGATGGGAAAAGAACCACTATCATCGAGGCAAATAATTTGAAGACACAAAAGCTTGATAAGCTAGTTGGTTCTCTCCTAACTCATGAAATCATGAAGCAAGGAATGGAAGATGAAAGGAAGAAAGAAGAAAGAAGAGTGGAGAAGCTTGAGGTAGACAAGAAAAAGAAACTAAGAGTGGCTCTTAAATCTTCTCTACATGAGGAGAGCACTTCTAGTGAGGAGGAAGATTTTGAAGAATTGGCTATGATAGCCAAGAGATTCTCACGGTTAATGAGGTCCAACCGAGGTAGAAAGTTTCAAAGAAAAATGGAATTTAAGACGAAGAACAAAGAAGAAGAAAATGATCCGATCATATGCTATGAGTGCAAGAAACCGGGTCACATCCGTTCCGAGTGTCCTCAACTCAAGAAGAAGGGCTTTGAGAAGAAGAAGCTCAAAGCTAAGCTTGCTACTTCGAGTGATGAGGAGTCATCCGAGGATAAGGAACAAGAAGTAACTAATCTTTGCCTCATGGCTCTTAAGGAGGATTCTTCTATGGTAACCTCTAACTCATCTACTTTAGATTTTACATTTGATGAATTGCATGAAGCTTATGATGAGTTACATGAGGTATATCATGAGTTAGTTGAGAAGTTTAAGGAGTCCGTTTTGAAAAATAAAAAGATCATTTCGGATTTACATGCTAAAAATGATTTAATTTCTCAAGCTAACTTGGAATTTGAGAAAAAAGATCTTAGGTCTACAAGATGAACTTGAATATTTTCAAAAAGAAAATGCAGATTTAAATAATCTTATTTCTCAATGTAATATTGAACACCAAAAGGTGTTAGATGAGCTCAATGAGTTCAAAAAAACTTTCAAGAGTGTTGGTACTTTAAAAAATGAAATAGGTGAATCATCTAGAACAAACCAACCTAAGAGAAAGAACTTTAACTACAAACAAAGTAGCTCCTATAGGCATAATAAAACTAAAAGAATTAGAAGTGTATGGGTCCCTAAGGAACTTGTCAAAACTAACATGTTGATGTCATGTCACCTTGGATTCCTTAGGGAACCAAGCTTTTGGGAGCTAACACTCGTGGACCCAAAATGATTTGGGTACCAAAAATCAAAGCTTAATCTCTTTGTTTGTAGGGGGAGCATTTCTACAAGGCCAAAGCACAAAGCCAAAACTCATGGTACCTTGATAGTGGATGCTCGAGGCACATGTGTTGCGTGTAAAAGAGTCCTATAGCAAATAGTGCAAGTGTACATGACGCAAGTAGTAAAGTGATACTAGAGTATCAGATATCGTCTCCACAGAAACTGGAAATAACTATATTCTTGAATTGCTGCACAAGAAAAAGAAATAGTTAAATTGAATGGGTGTAATAATTATGAGAAACAACTAAAGTAAAAGATGAGGAAATCAGATTTAAAGAATAGGCCGGTATTGATTTGCTCAGTAGTGCAGGTGTAGCACTGTTAGAGGAAATTCTGTTATCTGTCGTCGTTCCTGTCGCGGCAGCACATGTCGCGACAGAGGTCTGTTGTCATCGCGGCAGCGATCAACAACTCTGTACTTCAAGCTTGGCAAGAATCCCTGTCATGACTTGTCCTATCCCTAGGCCCAAGTTCTGTTGAAGAACACTTCTTGGATGATACCTCCCGGCGCGAATCAAAGGGTGAACACCAAAGTTGTTTGAATTCTTCTTTAGCCACTTAGCCTTGAACTTATCCCTAAGTCAAGATGGTTTAACCATAAGCTGGAAAACGCGTATTTACTCCGTTCGTATGCTTGACTCTCCCGATATCAAACAAATAGATAACCTCGCAATGCTCTCCCGATACTCTTATGAGATATGAAAACCAGAGTAAATAAACTTGAAGCTTTTATTAGTTGACAGAAAATTCCTAAAACAATACAATCCTTGCAAATACTTTACAGAATCAACCCTTAGCCCTATGGGGAGTTTAGAACATGATGAAGAAGGGAAAATGACAAGGGTTTTGGGGAAGACGACTAGGAATGAGATATCCTTCCCTCGGTCGAATTACATGCCTTTATATAGGCATTGAGTCCAAGTTTTCTAATATGGCAAGAATAAAAGTTTAAACTAAAGTACAACTCTATTAAAGATTAAATCTTCTGAGTAGATGCCTTTAATTCGTCCTCTTTTCTTGCCTTGAGTTCCTTCCTTGGACTTTGGGTTTGGCCTTCATTCTGCCTCAGGGCTCAAAAAAATATGGGAGTGGTCCACGACAGACCAGCTTGAAATCCTCTATCTGTCGAGCCTCATTTCACTTTTCCACCTCATCATTATGTCATCATGGCTGCCACAACAGATGTCACGACAGCCTTTGCTTTTCGACTCCAGCTCTGCAATCCGCCTCAGCTCCTTTGCTGCCCTGGGTCTGCCGCTGCAGATACGTGCAAAAGTAACCAAAATCAGTAGCAACTGTGTCATTTTATCTAATTGTGATGTATATGCAAAAAACTATCCTAAATGCAATGAATTATGCTTGAATGCAGCAAAAATATAGGTAAATGAGGGGTAAAATATAGAAATTTTATACACTTAACACACCCCCAAACTCAAGTTCTTGCTTGTTCTCAAGTAAATACGACCTAACTAAAGATAAAAACTTTTTGGCTTGTTTTAATTCAGTGAACTTTTCATTACCTACCACACATTCACTATCAAGAGTAGTACCTTGTTGGGTGTTTCTGGATTTATTCGGAACAATGCTATAGTTCTTGTGCAGTGTGTGCAGGTTTTGTGAACAAATATGTTCCTAGACTCCTTTAGCTTACCAATATAGTTATGCTTACAAACTTGAGGTTTATGCTAATTCATTTTTTCTGGAGGCAATTCTTAGGCTCATTTAGTTTTTTCTGACTTAAGCTCAAAAATCTTCCTAGAGTTATTGTAAGGCAGTTTTGCGGGCAAGTGAGTCTAAAATGTTTCTTTCTTTTATTCCTTTCCTAGAGCCAGTGATAGGCACCTCTAGGGGAAACTCAAGTGGGTAAATCGTCCTATTCTAGTTCACTACAGAATTCTAGACAACATAAGAGTCATAAAGGGTGTTATAAAGATCAGAACTATAGTAAGGCTCTAAATAGTTCCTAAAACATCCTAAAGGCACTGTCACGACAAAGAATGTTGCAGCAAGTAAGTTCAGTTCAAAGACTTAAGCCAAAATTTTATTTTATTATTTTTTTGACACAAAAATAAACTTAAAAATGAGACACAAATTAAAGACCCAACTTAACAAGTTCATTAATGGAGGGATTTCCACCCCCAAATTCGAGGGTTGCATTGCCCTCAATGCATGACACAATAAAAATGAAAAACAGAAAATAACATCACAAAATAGATAGAACAACAACAAAGACATCAAAATATAAGGAAAAAAAACTTAAGTTGAGTAGCTGTCGTCCCTCCTGCTGACTTGGAGCTGCCGGCGGGCAGTGACCTTGACGGCAGGGGCTGGCTGGGTGCTGGGAGACAAGGAGGCCATCTTCTTCTTAGCCTCTCGAGGCGGCTGGACTCTGGTCGGTGAGATGTGTGGGGGCTGGTCCAGGACCTTGAGATCACCATCGCTGCTGCTGCTGTTTTATATGCTGTGGCAGGGTCCTTCGACAGTCTCGTTCAGCTTCTTCCTCTTCATCGGAGAAAAGTCCTTGGATATGTTTCGGACAACCGACGGCTCTGAGTCAGAATCTTGCCAAACGAAGAAAGAAGAGAACCCTTCAAAATACTTTGGGTCGATCTCCGGTAGGGGGTCCTTCCTTTTCTCTCCTTTGGGAGTGGCATATCTTCTGCCGCCATCTTCGGTCGTGGCAGGTGTGGATGTGAAGGCGACAGTAGGGGTTTTGGGGCTAGCAGCAGGTGTGGGTGTGGAGGCGGCAGTAGGGGTTTTGGGGCTAGCAGTAGGTGTGGGTGCAGGAAAGAGAGTTTCTGGGAAAATAGGGAATTTCCATTGGGAAAATTTAAATCAGACTTGATAAAATTTACCGTGGCGGCAGTGAAGTCCCTTAGAAATCCCATTAGTTTGAGATGTCGTTCTTCCATCCTTTTCAGCATCGTCAGAATCTGGCTGAAGGTGTCTGTCGGTGGTGCTGCCGTTGTCTGCTCCGGTTCTGCTGCGACATGTTCAAGGGAGTCAGGCTCTATCGTCGTTCCTGTCGCGGTAGTGGGGTCCATATACGACAGAAAAGTGGCAGCCTTTAATTCCATCAGACTGTAGAGATTCTACTGCGTCCATCCTTTCCCTCGGACCTTGACATCCTCGTTGATTTCTGGCACATTATTTCCCCGGCAGAGCGTGGTGTTTAGGTAGGGGAAGACTAGGGGGCCTGAAGGTCAGAGAGCACACTCGAGGATTCTGTCTCGTATGTATCGGCTGGCGTTGATTTGCCTCTCGTTGAGAATGGAGTGGAAAAGGGCTAATCTCTGCTGGTCAACAGTGGTATTGTGGGAGGTAGGCATGAGGCACTTCTTGACAAAATGGTTCCACAGCTATGCTTGTGGGGTAAGCTGGGTCCTCCTCACGATCCACCGATGCTTTGGGTTATCGTTCCATTCTGTGCCCTCCTCTGTCACCTCTTCCTTGATAGCATCATAGTCTACCGGCGACAGACTGTTCACGAACCTCCGATGGGCATCTTCCTTCTTGCTCATATACAACCCATATAACGTGTTGATGTATGCCGGCTCGATGGAGATTTCTTTGCCTCAGACAGTCACTGTCGTGGCATCCTTGTCAGTGACGGTAGCGTAAAATTCTCGAACGAGGGTGACGTTCATTTCTTCTGGCTGGGCAGCAAACTTCTGCCATTTGAGTGTGAGTATGCCTTCCAACCCTAGTTCTCCCGTCGTTTGGGTATAAATGAACCCTCGTTCTTCTCACATTTCTCTCATCTAGAAAGACCCATAGTACCTCTTTGCTGAGTCTATGGATGCGAAACGGTTGGGTATGCCGATGTGGCTTGGTGTTGACACTACCGTGGCAGAAGTAGAGGCAGCGCTGCGTCGACTTGATCTGGGGGCCTTTGCAAGGAACTGTAGCAAAATAGAAAAGAAGTTTTCTGAGATCTAAAATCTGGGAATCAAGTTGAGAGAATAAAAATGAGATGAAAAATGAAAAGAGAATGGGGGTTTATATAGAACGGGGTTTTTCTGCCCGTTGGGACTGTAACGGTAGGCGCGAATAACAGGGCCAGCTGTTACACGATTTCTGACGCGTCTGTCACGCGTTTCCGTGTCTGCTACGCGTCTGTTATGTGTTTGCGTGTTTGTCGTGATAGCTCCGTGACAGGATGTATTTTCTGCGTCTGTCGCGACAGCTGGTGACATGTTGTGACGATAGACTTGTCTGTTGAGCTTTTTGGGCTGTTATGAATGCGGTGGGCTGGTTCATTCCTCCTCTTTGCTTTGCTTCCTTTATTTCCTAAAAATAATTAAATAAATAATGAAATAAAATCTTATTTCCTAAAGTAAATAAATAAATATCTTAATTCCTAATAAATAAATAAATAAATAAATAAAGTTAAATTAGGGATGCCTTGAGGGGCATCTCCTAAAGTAACTACTTCTTGCATCCTTGGGGCTTCAGTCCCCTTATAATGCTTGAGCCTCTGTCCATTGACTTTGAATTGGTGCCCATCCTTGATTGATTTGATTGTAATGTCACCATAAGGGAAAACTTGGACAACTTGAAAAGGACCAGACCACCTAGATTTAAGCTTTCCTGGAAAAAGCTTCAACCTAGAGTTGAACAACAACACCTGCTGCCCTGGGCAGAACTGTCGTGGCATCAGCTTTCTGTCGTGCCACTTCTTAGTTTTGTCCTTGTAGATCTTGGCATTGTCGTAGGCCATTGCTCGAATTTCCTCATTCTCATTCAAGTCCAGTAGCCTTTTCTGTCCTGCCTTATCCAAATCCATATTCACTGCCTTGATAGCCCAGTAAGCTCTGTGTTCTATCTCAACTGATAAATGACATGTTTTCCCATAAATGAGTCGATAGGGTGACATCCCCAATGGTGTCTTGAATGCTGTTCTGTAGGCCCAAAGTGCATCATTGAGATGTAGAGATCAATCATTTCGAGTGGGTTTAACAATCTTCTGTAGTATGTTTTTTACTTTTCTGTTTGATATCTCGGCCTGCCCATTGGTTTGAGGGTTGTACGCTGTTGCAATTCGGTGCTTCACTCCGTATTTCCTTAATGCAGCAACAATTACCCTATTGTCAAAATGTCTTCCCTCATCGCTAATTATCGCCCTTGGGATGCCAAACCTTGAGAAGATGTTCTTATGAAGAAATCTTTGCACAGTCTTGGCATCGTTCTTTTGAGTGGCGATTGCTTCTACCCACTTTGACACGTAGTCCACTGCCAGTAGGATGTACAAATTTGCACAAGATGCTGGGAATGACCCCATGAAGTCGATTCCCCATACATCGAAGATTTCGACCTCCAGTATGTTCTACAATGGCATCTCATGCCTTCTCGATATATTCCCAGTCCTTTGGCATTTGTCATAGCTCTTGTAAAAAGCTTGTGCATCCTTGAACAGTGTGGGTCAATAGAGACCAGATTGCAGAACCTTGGCAGCAGTTTTATTTCCCCCTAGGTGTCCTCCATAAGGGGCAGCATGACAGTGGTAGAGCACTACTTCATGTTTGTCCTGTGGTATGCATCTCCTGATAATCTGATCTGCACAGTGCTTGAAAAGAAGAGGTTCGTCCCAACAATAATGTTTTGCATCATTTTGGAACCTCTTCCTTGCTTGGTAATATAGCTCAGGAGGTAATAACCCACTTACAATGTAATTAACAATGTCAGCATACTAAGGGGTTTCAGAAAGCTTACCTACCTCCATGGCTGTCGCGACAGTGCTGATGGCAGCAAACAACTGCTCATCTGGGAAGGTTTCCAGTATGTTGGTCTTGTCTGTTGATTGACTCCTTCCCATCTCCACCCTTGACAAGTGGTCTGCTACTTGATTCTCTGTTCCCTTTTTATCCTTGATGTCAATGTCAAATTCTTGCAGCAGCAGAATCCAACGTATCAATCTAGGTTTTGCATCCTTTCTCGTGAACATATACTTTAGTGCTGAATGGTCTGTATGGACCACCATCTTCGTTCCAAGTATGTACAAATGGAACTTGTAGATTGAAAACACCACTGCTAGTAGCTCCTTCTCTGTCGTGGTGTAGTTGATTTGGGCGTCATTCAGTGTTTTGCTGGCATAGTAAATCAAATAGAAGAGCTTATCCTTCCTCTGCCCTAATACTGCCCCAACAGCGTAATCACTGGCATCACACATTATCTCAAATGGAAAACTCCAGTCTGGTGGTTGTAGGATCGGGGCTGTTACCAGCTTCTCCTTCAGTATTCCGAATGCCTCAGTACTTTCAGCATTAAAATTAAAGGGGCGATTCTGTTCCAACAAGTGGCAAAAGGGCTTGGTAATCTTCGAAAAATTAGCTATAAATTGTCGATAAAACCCTGTATGCCCTAAGAAACTTCGAATCCCTTTTTACTGTGGTGGGTGGCGACAGCTTTTTGATGACCTCTATTTCTGCTCTGCCCACCTCTATGCCGCGACAGCTCACCTTGTGACCCAGTACTATACCTTCATCTACCATGAAGTGGCATTTTCCCCAGTTTAAAACCAAATTCGCCTCTTCGCATCTCTCAAGAACCTTCTTTAAATTTCCTAAACAATCCTCGAAGTTGTCTCCAAAGACTGAAAAGTCGTCCATGAAAATCTCTAGGAAATCCTCCACCATGTCGGAGAATATTGTCATCATGCACCGTTGAAAGGTTGCTGGTGCATTGCAGAGCCCAAATGGCATTCTTCGAAAGGCATAGGTGTCGTATGGGCATGCGAAGGTGGTTTTCTCTTGGTTCTCCGGTGCGATTGCTATTTGGTTATAACCTGAGTAACCATCAAGAAAATAGTAGTAAGGTTTCCTCGCTAATCTATCAAGCATTTGATCAATAAAGGGTAAGGGGAAATGATCCTTCCGGGTAGCTTTATTAAGATTCCGGTAATCCATACAAACCCTCCATCCGGTCACATTCCTGGTTGGGATTAGTTCGTTTTCTTCGTTGGTTACAACAATTATGCCTCCCTTTTTTGGGCACACATTGCACCGAGCTCACCCACTTGCTATCCGAGATGGCATATATTATTCCGGCATCGAGCCACTTGATAATTTCTTTCCGCACCACCTCTCGTATAGCCTCGTTCAACCATCTTTAGGCATCAATGGTCGTCTTACGATCATCCTCCAAGAGGATCTTGTGCATGCATAATGCCAGACTGATGCCTTGGATATCAGCTATAGTCCATCCAATGGCCTTCTTATGTTGTTGTAGCATTTTGATCAGCCGTTGTTCCTGTTCCAGCATCAACTTGGAAGAGATGATTATGAGCAACATATCATTTAAACCAAGAAAAACATATTTAAGTTTCCCTGACAGAGGTTTAAGATCTAGAACATGTGGCTTTTCAATGGAAGGCTTTTGGATTACATGTTCATTCGAGGTATAATTTAAAGGCTCGAAGAACTTACTTGGACGTGTGCCTATCCAATTTACCTCCGCAGGACCTTCAATGTCGGATGATTCTGTGTCTGAGGAGTCACTGTCGTCGTTGCTGCCTTGACAGTCTTTCGGGTGACTGCGATAGCAGTGACCAAATTGTTTGTCGTGGCAGTTCGACCTGATGCAGGGTTGGTCAAGGACTACTTCAGAGATTGCCTTGCACTCTTCTTCCGCATCAGCTTGTTTTATTGCTTGGAGAACATTGAGTTTGATTTGCTCATCATTTACTCTCATCGTCAGTTCTCCTTTCTCAACATCGATCACAGTTCTGCCCGTGGCTAGGAAGGGTCGCCCTAGGATGATCGATGCGTTTTCATCTGCTTCACAGTCTAAAATAAGAAAGTCAACATGAAAAATAAATTTATCCACTCTTACCAGAATGTCTTCAATCTTCCCTTCTGGTTGTACGTAAGAGCGGTCTGCTAGCTGTAGCATGACTGTCGTGGGCCTTGCTTGTCCAATACCTAGTTTCTGAAATACAAATTTGGGCATTAGATTTATGCTAGCACCAAGATCACTAAGTGCCTTACCCACGAACTTATCGCTAATTATGCATGGTATGATGAAGCTCCCAGGGTCCTTCTTCTTTTGGGGTGGATGCTAATGCAAGATTGTCATGCATCATTCTGTCATCTTTACTGTCTTAAATTCCCCAAGTTTGGACCTTTTGGACATTGCATCTTTGAGAAACTTAGCATATCCATGCATCTGCTTGATGGCCTCTAGCAGCGGTATGTTAATGTGTACTTGCGTAAAAATATCATAAATCTTCTTAAGCTAGTACTCTTGTTTCTGTTTCTGTAACCGCTGTGGAAAAAGAGGTGGAGGACGGTAATATTCAAGGCATCCTTCACATGGAATTTAGATCTGAGGAGGCTTAAGTTCTTCAATATCTTTTGTCTGCTCCTCTGTCCCTTCTACTGTCGCGGTAGGTGTGTCGACAACATGTTGTTTTTCCTCTGCCGGGGGAGTGTTCATGACAAGTGTCTCCAGGGTCGGATCCTCACTTGGTATGTCTTTTATCTCCAGCCCTTGTAACTGTTTCCTACTCCTTGTTGTAATTGCTTTACACTGCTCATGTGTGGGTTTTCTAGTGACCTCAGTATCACTAGGGAATCCTCCGTTCTACCTCGGCTTGATATACTGTGAAACTTGGCCCATTTGTGTCTCCAGAGATTTTAGGGTAGCCTCATGGTTTGTCATCCTCATCTCTGTCTTGTCCATGAATGATTCAGTTTTCTTGACAAAGTGATCCATGTTCGCCATGTATGCTCCCGTCTGTGACATAAATGTTGCCAAGGTCTGTTCCAGTATACTAGATGTTGCTGCCGGCGACGGTTGTGGCTGTTGTTGTGGCTGCTGTCGTGACAGAATTCTAGGCACCCCTTGGTTCTGGTTGTTCTGCACTGGAGGATTCAGTTCATTGTTCAGATTGCTCCAGGAAAATTTGGGATCCTTACTCCAGTTGGAATTGTAATTGTTGGAATCATAGTTTCTCAGCTTGTTGTAGTTCCCAACATACATCCCTTCTTCCAGTTGTAAAGAGCAGTCTTCTGAACTGTGGTTCCCATTACAGGTTTCACATACCTCTTCTACAGAATATATAGCTTTAGAATCGTTCCGCTGCAGCTTTTCGACTATCTTTGTGAGGTATGCAACCTGTGATTTAACCGAGTTATCAGCTTCGTAATCCTTTACAGATATTCCTCGTTTGCCTCCTCTCCTTGCTGTAGGAAATTTCTCATCGTTCTTTGCTAACTTCTTCAACAATAGCATTGCCTCGTCTGGTTCTTTATCCATTAATAGCCCATTTGCAGCTGAATCTATTCTCAGTCAAGTGTGTGCATTGTCAGCATTGTAGAATTTGACAGCCTCATTCCACACGGGGAATCCATGCATTGGGCAGTTTCGTAAAAGAGTTGTAAATCTGTCCCACGCTTTGTACATTGGTTCGTCATCTTCCTGTTGAAAAGTAGCAATCTCGTTACGCAATCTTTCAGATAAATTAGAAGGATTAAAACGAGAAAGGAATTCACGAGAGAGATCTGCCCAAGTTCTTATTGAACCCGACGTTAATTTGTTCCACCAAGTTCTATCTCTATCTCTCAATGAATGGGGAAATAACCAGAGCCTCAGTACTTCCGAATTTATTCCTGGCAGTCTGAGCGATCCACAGATTTCTTGGAATGTTTTAAGATGTTCTCGGGCATCCTCAGTAGCAGAATCACTAAACTGGCCAACGGAATTTATCATGCTGAACATGACAGGTTTCAGTTCGAAGTTTTCAGCTTCCATGTCTAGAAGGGTAGTTTCCAGTTCAACATGGTCATTGTCCATGTAGTCTCGACAGGTCTGCCGTGCGACAGCGGCAACAGGCGGCGGTCGTTCATTCTGGGCATCGTTAGAGGGATCAACAATAACCCTTTGGTCATTGTTGTTGGGGTCATTTAACCCATTGCCTTGCCTTCCGTTCACCATTGCTTCCAGTCTCTCCTCAAGATAGTTGTTTCTTTCTATCAAGAGTCGGGCTTGGTTCTTGAGTTGGTACGTGCGTTCGATTTCTGGATCTAATTCATACTCGGGTTCTTTACCTCGTCTAGATCTGCGCATAAGCAAATAGAAAACCTTGTGAAAAGCATGGGGTAAATAACACCACTAAAAACAGAAAAAGAAAAAGAAAAAGTGCAGTAATAAAAAGGGTAAAGATATGTTGCCAGTCCCCGGCAGCGGCGCCAAAAAAATTGTTGCGTGTAAAAGAGTCCTATCACAAATAGTGAAAGTGTACACGACGCAAGTAGTAAAGTGATACTGGAGTATCGAATATCGTCTCCACATGGACTGGAAATAACTCTATCCTTGAATTGCTGCACAAGAAAAAAAAATAGTTGAATTGAATGGGTGTAATAATTATGAGAAACAACTAAAGTAACAGATGAGGAAATCAAATTTAAAGAATAGGCCGGTATTGATTTGCTCAGTAGTGCAGGTGTTCCACTGTTAGAGGAACTTCTGTTATATTTCGTCATTCCTGTCACGGCAGCACCTGTCGCAGCAGAGGCCTTTTGTCGTCGCGGCATCGATCAACAACTTTGTACTTCAAGCTTGGCAAGAATCCCTGTCATGACTTGTCCTATCCCTAGTCCCAAGTTCTGTTGATGAACACTTCTCGGATGATACCTCCCGGCGTGAATCAAAGGGTGAACACCAAAGTTGTTGAATTCTTCTTTAACCACTTAACCTTGAACTTATCCCTAAGTCAAGATGGTTTAACCATTAGCTGGAAAACGTGTATTTACTTCGTTCGTATGCTTGACTCTCCCGATATCAAACAAATGGATAACCTCACAATGCTCTCCCAATACTCTTATGAGATATGAAAACTAGAGTAAATAAACTTGAAGGTTTTATTACTTGACAGAAAATTCCTAAAACAATACAATCCTTGCAAGAAGGACTTGAGGAAAATGAGAAGGAAGTGAGCTACCCAAGGGAGTACAACTATGTCAAAGGTGGTGAAATCTTGGGTGATCCATCCAAGGGGGTAACTACTAGATCCTCTCTCAAATTAATGAATCATGTTGCATTTATCTCATGCATAAAGCCTAAAAATATCAAAGAATCTATAAAAATGAATTTTGGATTATGGTTATGCAAGAAGAGTTAAACCAATTTGAGAGGAGTAATGTATGGACATTAGTTGAAAGGCCTAGTAATCAATCTACTATAGGAACTAAATGGGTATTTAGGAATAAACTAGATGAGAGTGGTAACATTGTGAGAAACAAAGCTAGACTAGTTGCTCAAGGTTACACTCAAGAAGAGGGAATAGATTTTAATGAAACCTATGCATCCGTAGCTAGAATAGAAGCTATTAGGATGTTTCTTGCATATGCATGTTATCATGATTTCAAGTTTTTTCAAATGGATGTAAAAAATGCATTTTTAAATGGTTTTATAAATGAAGAAGTGTATGTGGAACAACCATCGGGTTTTGAGGATTCAAAATTTCCATATCATGTTTTTAAGCTAACTAAAGCACTTTATGGTTTAAAACAAGCTCCTAGAGTTTGGTATAAAAGGCTTTCAAACTTTTTGATTGAAAAAGGATTTGAAAAGTGTAAGGTGGACACAACACTTTTCATAAAAAGATATAAAAATGACATCTTAGTAGTGCAAATATATGTTGATGATATTATTTTTGGATCTACTAATGAATGTCATTGCAAAGAGTTTGCTAAGTTAATGCAAGGTGAATTCAAGATGAGCATGATAGGGGAGCTCTCATTCTTTTTGGGACTCCAAATCAAACAAAGGAAGGACGACACTTTCATAAATCAAGCAAAGTACGTGAAAGATATGCTCAAGAAGTTTGGCTTGGAGAATGCAAAGCCTCAAGCCACACCAATGGGCTCATCTACAAAGCTTGACAAAGATGAAGGAGGTAAGTGTGTTGACTCTAAGCTTTATCACTCTATGATTTGATCTTTGCTTTACCTTACCGCAAGTAGACCGGATATATTGTTTAGTGTTTGCTTGTGTGCTAGGTTTCAAGCTAGTCCTAGAGAGTCTCACCTTATAGCCGTTAAAAGGATCTTTAGGTACCTTAGAGATACTCATTGTTTAGGTCTTTGGTACCCTAGAGACTCTACCTTTAACCTTCATGCTTATTCGGATGCAGATTATTGGGGTTTTAAAATTGATAGGAAAATTACTTCCAGCACTTGCCAATTCCTAAGTAGTATGCTCATATCTTGGTTCTCTAAGAAACACAATAGTGTAGCTCTATCTACCACTGAAGCCGAGTACATATCCTTAGGAAGTTGTTGTGCTCAAGTCCTTTGGATGAAGCAACAACTCTTAGATTATGGAGTTAAAGTTGAAACCATACCCCTTAAGTGTGATAACACTAGTGCAATTTGTCTCACCAAAAATCTCATCCAACACTCTAGAACCAAACACATAGAGATAAGGCATCATTTCATTAGAGATCATGTCCTTAAGCAAGATGTTGTTATAGAGTATGTTGATACCTTGAACCAACTAGCGGGCATTTTTACAAAAGCTCTAGACAAAGAGCATTTTTGGTCCCTTAGGAGAGAACTAGGTCTAACTAGCCTATCTTGACCCTTTAGGACTCTTTTTAAGGTTAAAACTTGATTGATCTTGTGAAATTGCATGTTTATGTGTTGTTGATCTTGATAGAAACTGTGCTTATAGCTAGTGAGAGTATGCTTCTGTTAGAATATGCTTAGATCTGCTCATACATCAATTGCATACATTTAGGAGTTATTAAAGTCGAGCCTTTGGTTGTTCTAAAAGCAAAAAATGCATTTCTGGGCATAGGGTATCGATACGGCCTTATGCGTATCGATACGAGTACTTCATTAGTTTACCAGACTGCATTTTCTATCTTACGGGTATCGATACGGTTAAACCCGTTTCGATACGAGTTGTGAGCGTTTCGATACGGATTCCATTCGTTTTGATACAATTCCTTGATACGTGGTTCTAGGGAATTACCTTTTTACCCCCGTATTGATACACCCTTTGGCGTATCGATACGCGATCGCGCAGACTGCTATTAATTGGCATTAAAAGAGTTTCACTTTTATCAAAACCCTTATTTCCAAACCCTAGTCGATTTTCCTCTATAAAAGGCCTCTCAATCCCTCATATTTCACCACAAAACTTAAAATCTCTTGAGGGTTTTTCAAAATCAAGCCAAGTCTTATAGCTCTCCATCAATTTGGTGCAAAATCTTCATCCATTCCTCCATATCTCAATATCAAGGTATAAAAATCTTTTTTTATTTTCTTTATGATTTTCATTTTTAAATTCCTTTTGTTTTGTTTTGTTCTTTCAAAAACAAATTTTATCAAACCTTTTTTGTTTTTTTTTTCTTTCAATTTTTTAAGCCTTGATTATTGATTTACATGGGATTGAATGTGAATACTAATGCATACACACATTGTTTTAATCGATTTTTCTAGACAATGGCACCTAAAAAGAGAGCGCGTAATACAAGCGAAGTCGGTGAAGGATCCAATCCTGGTGATGGTACTCGCCCGAATTTGACTCTTATCTATCAAAGGTGTTTTAGAACTCCCGGAAAACTCACCTACTTCCGATCTTTTCAAAACTATAAGATTCGTCCAGAGAGGGTAATTTTCGTTCCTTTTCTCAATTGGGAGCGCTTTAAATTTGTCTATTTACCTTTGCTCCAAGAATGGAAGTTCATGGATTTTATACAAATACCGGGATTTTTCTTTCGCAATTTGGTTTTGATCTTTTATGCTAATGCCAAGTGTGTTTCCGATCTCTCGGGTAATATCGTTGCCGTTAACTCTTATCTCATGGGAAAGAAGATTACCGTTGATGTTCAATCTCTTTGTGATGTCTTTAAGTTTGAGGATGAGGGTACCGAAGATGAAAATTCTCTTGGACATGTCTTGGGGGTTCCGTGACCGTTCTAAATGCTCAAGACCGTATCCTACACTTGATGATCACTTGGTGGTTCCAGCCTTCGGCAGGAAAATACTCAACCATCCGCCAAGTTGATAACTTTTGGATTCGGTGCTTTCGCCAGAGACAACAACCTAACCTTGCTCGAATCATGTTTGCGGAGATTGTCTTTCTCGTGCAACATCGTCACACATCTCTTGTCACTTCTTTCACATATGGCACCACTTTGAGCTATTTCTTCATACAAAAGGAGATTGATTGCTCTCACGACTATCCGACACCCCTTACCGATCCTATTCATGAGAGATCTCTTTCTAGGGGGAAGTTTCACTTCTTCAATGGTAGTTGGCTTCGCATCTCTGAGCTTCCTAGTGATGCGATTCCCGAAGAGATTACCAATCCTCAAGCTTCTCAAGCTCCTTCTCCTCCATCCATGGATTCACTCATGACCTTTCTCAATGAACAATTCACGGGCCTACGCACGGGAAATGCTTCTATGGATCAAGTCATGAATTCGAGGTTTGCCGCCATAGACACATGTTTCACAAGCCTAGAAGATCGTATGACAAATGTGGAGAAGCGTATCTCATCTATTGAGGCCGAGCACAATTCGATGAACATCACTCTCACGGCCTTCCATGATGAGTGGCGTCAATCACGGAGGAATGATGATGCTAACGAAGATGAAGATGAAGATGATGAAGATGGTGATGGAGAAGAGTAGTAGAATGTCTTTGCATTCCATTCATGTCATTTAGGATTTATAGTTATGCACTTTGATTTATGTCTTTAGGATTTAGTCTAAAGCCTATGCTTTGATTATTGTTGTTTGTATTTTATTTTGATGTTTCTTTATTTATGAACTTAATGTTCATCTATTATATGTTGCTTGGTTATTGATTATGCCTTTATAGCCTATGTCTCTTATTTTTGATCTAACAAAAAGGGGGAGAGGGAACAAGCTCACACTTAAAATTTACCTAGCCTATATTAAGGGGAAGTTGTTTTACAAAGTTTTTCAAAAAGACTTAAAAATTTTAAGATTTGGTTGTGTTATATCAAAAAGGGGGAGATCGCAAAACCTATGTTTGATTTTGATATAACAAAGTGTTTTAAGGACTAAATTGTAAAACTTGAAATGAATTTTTAAGGGAAAGGTTTCAAATCAACAAGGATTTGCTCTAGTTTGAAAAACTCAAACTCTAAAATATTTCTAAGTGTTCCAAGGCCAAATTACTCAAAAACGTCAATGTGTATCGATACACCTCTTACCATATCGATACCTTTTTTACAAACTTGGCCACTAGAGAAATCCGTCTCGATACTCCCCTTACCGTATCGAAACAGGGTATGGAAACAGATTGCATCTGTATCGATACACTCTCTCTATAAAATCAGAAGAAGTTTGAATGGTGTACTGATACGGTCTCACCCGTATCGATACAGTTTAAAAGGAATTTTTAAATTCTAAGCCTTGAATATTTTGACCGTTGTGTGTTAGTTGGTTGGTAACAAATTTTTAAAGGGTTGGTTAACCCGTACCGATATGCTCTTACCCATATTGGTACGGATTCCTCCAGTGAGCTTTGTAGGCAAAATTGCATCGATACGGTCTTACCCGTATCAAAATGGATCCCTAACCCGTACCGATACGCCTACATGCGTATCGATACACCCCTATTGTAATTGTACAACGACTCTTTCTTTTTTGAGACAGGTACCGATACGCCTCCCCGTGTACCTATACGGTAGGCTGCAAAAGTGCATTTATGGTGGAAAGGGAGGGTTTCAACGGCTATAATCAATTCCCTAACCACCCAAACGGCTAGAATTAATGAAGAAGGTATAAAATCAAGCCTATTGAAGACTAGCAACAACCATTGCATCCAAGAGAAACATCTATACAAAAATCCAAGCTCAAAGTGCCTAATTTCTTATTCTTGTAAAATCCCAAATTGTGTTGAGTGAAATTTTTATCTTGTATTCCAATTTGAGTTGAGTGCTTGTATCAAAAGGGGCAAATTTGTATTGTGGGATATTCTATTTGCCTTAAATTTCTTCTTTGTATCCTAGTGAGGGTTTGGTCAATTTTAGGTAGAAAATTGACCGGTCTTGTAAAGGTTACCTCCTAAACCTAGAAAAGGGGAAGAGCAATTAGTGAATTGTTGGAAAATACTTAGTGGGAGCTAAGGTAGTGGATGTAGAGTTCATTTGGAACTTGAACCACTCTAAATTGCCTTGTTCTTCAATTTTAGTCATTCCACTTTCACTCCAAAATTTTAAAAACCCAATTTACCCCCTCTTGGCTTTGATCAATCCCTTGATCCACTCAACAAGATGCAAAGGGCTATCACTCGTTGTCATCTTCATCATTAGCATTGCTCCTTCGAAATTGCCTCCACTCTTCATAAAAGCCGGTAAAGGAGATGTCCATTGATGTTTGTTGAGTTTCAACCGAATTGAGGCGATTCTCAATACCAAGAACACGCTTCTCCAAGGATGTGAAACGAGTATCAATTGTGAAAAAACTGAAGGTCATGGAATTATCCAACAAAGCAATGTTGGTTTGCAAGCTATTGAATTGCTCGATGAGAAAAGTCATGAAAACTTCATTGTTGGGTGGAACAACTTGACCTTGAGGTTTGGGGGGCGCAACTTGAGTAGGATTATCAATACAAACCCAATATCTATCAATGTAGTGAAATTTGCAATATATAAGAGTTCTCTCATCAATGGGATCCTTGAGTGATTTCGGAAAATCAAGAGAGAAATTGATCCACAATTTTGAGAACATATAACACAATGCGGTTCCATATGTGAATGAAGTGACAAGATCCGAGTTACGATTTTGGACAAGATACACCATCTCGGCAAACATGATTTGGAAAAGATTTGGTTGACGTTCCTAACGAAAGCAACGAAGTCAACAATTGTCGACTTGGCGGATGTGTGAGAACTTTCCTCTAGATGGAAGAAACCACCAAGAGACCATGAGGTGAAGAATGCGATCATGAGCATCAATGACCGTAACGGAGCCACCAAGAATATGCCCCAAAGAGTTTTCATCCGAAATACCCTGATCTTTAAACCCAAAAACATTGACTAAAGTTTGAGGATCAATCCTAAACTTCTTCCCCAAAAGGTAGGATTCAATGGCAATCACTTGAGAACGATCGACATTGAAAATACACTGGGAATTTGCATAAAAGAGAAGAACCATGTTACGGTACGAAGTACCGGGTAAGCTCAAAAAGGGCATGAAACACCAACGCCTCAATAAAGGAAGATAATGAAATTTAAACGTTTAGAATCCAAAAAGGGTATAGAAGTAACATGCTCACGCCGGATTTGATGATCTTGAAAAAGTTTGAAGTTGTTGTGGGCTTCATTGGTTCGAAGACTCTTTTGATAAAGTAAGGTGAGGATGGGATGAGAGGATTCGTCATCGTTTTTTGTACTTTCCCCAGCCTCATTAGTTCTTGATCTCTTTCTAGAACTCATATTCAAAGTCTGAAAAACAAATCAAGGTACAAAACACATGTATGCATAAATCAACCAAATTCAATCCAATGGACAATCCAATATTCAATATATTGATAAAAAGCTATACAATATAGTTTAAGACATATATAAATATAAAACGAATTTTTGCTAAAAAGAATTTCGAAAAATAGTGTAGAAAAATATATGGTATATTTATATATTCGAATAAGAAATTTTTAGTTTTGAAAGCATTTTTGCAAAATATTCAAAACCCATAGTATATATATGTTTTATATACAACTGTTATTTAAAAACAATATAGAATTTGAAACAAAATTGAAAAAAAGAAAAAGAAAAAGAGTTTTATACCTTGAGATGGGATTATGGATGAATGGATGGATGATAATGCACCGAATTGATGAATTTGCTTAGACTTTAGTTGATAATCAAAAGCCCTCAAAGATTTCTCTAAAAAAACAAAGGGGTTGGATGAGTATTTATAGGAGAAAAATGTAAGGCTAGTGTTTTGAAAGAGTTTGTATTTAATAAAAAGTGGTTGAAAGTCGGGAAACCCTTTTTAATGCTCTTTTTAGGCTATTGCAGCTACGTGTATTGATACGCCACATGGCATATCGAAACAGGGGTATCAGAACTCTTCAAAATTGTACTAAAACACGCGTCCGTATCGGTACAAGTATAAGCCATACCAAAATATGATCGATATCCGTATCGAAACACTTTCTAGCCGTTTCGATACAGATTTTGCTAAACGAATTTGGGTATCTTTCCAAGAGCCCGTATCGAAACACATTTACTTGTTTTGATACACCCTAGCTAGAAAATGCACTATGTGCAAGAAATACAGAGCCTATATCGAAAAACTTACTTTTGTTTCGATACACTTGTGCCAGAAGAAGCATTTTTGAACTAAAAGAAGTTCAAAAATTGAAATTTTAATCGATCCTAAATGCATGAGAATGATGAATGAGCAACATTTATTGACTAAAACAGATACATACTCCCTTTAGCAACAAGAATAGATGCATCAAAAAGCAAAATCACATAAACATGATCATCATTCAAATTCAAGCAAATTTTTTGTACTTAAGGGATCTAAAAGGTCAAGATAAGGTAATTAGACCTAATTCACTCCTAAGAGTCCAAAAAAGCTCTTTGTCTAATGGCTTTGTAAAGATGTCCGCTAGTTGGCTTGAGGTATCAACATATTCTAGAACAACATCATTCTTGAGGACATAGTCCCTAATGAAATAGTGTCTTATATTTATGTGCTTGGTTCTAGAATGTTGGATGGGATTCTTAGTGACACATATGGCACTAGTGTTATCACACTTAAGCGGTATGGTACCTACATCAATTCCATAGTCTAGGAGTTGTTGCTTCATCCAAAGAACTTGGGCATAACAACTTCCAACCGATATATATTCCGCTTCGGTGGTAGATAAGGCTACACTATTTTGTTTCTTAGAGAACCAATATATGACCATACTACCTAGGAATTGGCAAGTGTCGGGGGTACTTTTTCTATCCATCTTACAACCCCCATAATCCACATCGGAATAAGCTTGTAGATTAAAGGAAGTGACTCTAGGATACCAAAGGCCTAAACAAGGTGTGTCTCTAAGGTATCTAAAGATTATCTTAATGGCTACAAGGTGTGATTCTCTAGGGCTGACTTGAAACCTAGCACACAAACAAACACTAAACATGATATCGAGTCTACTTGTGGTAAGGTAAAGCAAAGAGCCAATCATAGAACGATAAAGCTTAGAATCAGCACACTTACCTCTTTCATCTTTGTCAAGCTTAATTGATGAGCTCATTGGAGTGGCTTGAGGCTTCACATTCTCCAAGTCAAACATCTTGAGCATATCCTTGGTGTATTTAGCTTGATTGATGAAAATGTCATCCTTCCTTTGCTTGATTTGGAGCCCCATGAAGAATGAGAGCTCTCTCATCATGCTCATCTCAAACTCACCTTGATTAACTTAGAAAATTCTCAGCAATAAAATTCATTAGTAGAACCAAATATAATATCATCAACATAAATTTGTACTACTAGAATGTCATTGCCATTTCATTTAATGAAAAGTGTAGTGTCCACCTTACCTTTTTCAACCAAAAAGTTTGAAAGCCTTTCATACCAAGCTCTTGGAGCTTGTTTCAAACCATATAAAGCTTTAGTTAATTTAAAAACATGATTTTGATAAATTGGATCTTCAAAACTGAGTGATTGTTCAACATACACTTCTTCATTTATAAAATCATTTAAAAATGCACATTTAACATCCATTTGAAGAAGCTTGGATTCATGATAACATGCAAATGCAAGTAGCATCCTAATTGCTTACATTCTAGCTACGGGTGCATATATTTCATCAAAATTGATTCTTTCTTCTTGAGTATAACATTGAGTAACAAGTCTAGCCTTGTTCCTCATCATGTTACCACTCTCATCTAGATTTTTTCTAAAGACCCATTTAGTTCCTATAGTAGACTTATTACTAGGCCTATCAACTAATGTCCAAACTTTACTCCTCTCAAATTGATTAAGTTCTTCTTACATGGCCAATATCCAAAAATCATCTTTTAGTGCTTCTTTGATATTTTTAGGCTCAATGCATGAAATAAATGCAATATTATTAAACAATCTAAGAGAGGATCTAGTGGTTACCCCCTTGGATGGATCACCCAAGATTTCACAATCTTTGATATAGTTGAGTTCCCTTGGGTAGCTCACTTCCTTTTCTCTAAGATTCATGTCCTTGATGGATTTTATGGGAGGGTCTTGTGCTTCTTCTTCTTTGGTTGGAACCTCATCCACCTTTGATGATTGTCCGCCATCATTGGTTTCAATGATTCTTACATCATCATCATCACAAGAACCCTTCCTCGGAATAAGGTTATCATCGAAATCCACATGAATAGACCCTTCTACAATTAAGGTTCTTTTGTTGAACAAACGATAGGCTTTAGCGTTTAAAAAATATCCTGAGAAAATAACTTCATCATTTTTTGCATCAAATTTACCTAAATGATCTTTTCCATTGTTTAAAACAAAACACTTGCATCCAAAAGGATGAAAATAACTAATGTTAGGCTTCTTTGATTTTATATTTCATAAGGAGTTTTCTTTAAAATTAGCCTAATCATTACACGATTTATGATATGACAAGCGGTGTTTTTGGCTTCTGCCCAAAAAATACTTAGGTAAATTGTTTTCACAAAGCATGGTTCTAGTAATTTCTTCTAAAGTACGATTTTTCTTCTCAAGTACCCCATTTTGTTAAGGAGTGCGATGTGTGGAAAAATTGTGGTTAATACCATTAGAGTTACAAAAATCCTCAAAACCTAGATTTTGAAATTCCATTCTATGGTCACTTCTAATATGAATAATGTTTTGACCAAGGTCAATTTGAGTAACTTTTGAAAATGTGATGAATTTTGTAAGCCTCATATTTTGCACTTAAAAAAAAGAACCCATGTGTATCTAGAGAAATCATCAACTAAAACATAAGCATATGATTTTCTACCCAAACTAGTTGTCCAAATTGACCTAAAGAGATCCATATGGGTCAATTGTAAAACTCTACTAGTTGAAACATCATTAATGGATTTAAATGGAGTTCGTTTTTTGTTTACCTTTAGCACAAGCATCACAAATTTTATCTAAGGATAATTTTAGCTTAGGTAAACCTCTAACTAGATTTTGGGAAACCAATTTCTCTAAAACACTTATGCTAGCATGTCCTAATTTCCTATGCCACAACCATGCATCATTTTCATTTTTAGCAACCAAACATGCATGAGATGTATGAATGTCATCTAGATGCACCATGTATATATTACCTATGCGATGGCCAATGAGCATTATCTTATTTGTTTTAATGTTCACAATTTTGTGACCATTAACATCAAAAAGAACATTAAAACCCTTATCACATAATTGACTAATGCTCAACAAGTTATTCTTTAGACCATTGACATATAACACATCTTCAATAAGAATAGAAGAGAGATTACCAATGGAACTTATACCCTCAATGTGGCCTTTGGAGTTGTCACCAAATGTCACCACTCAACCACTCTTTGGCTTTAGCTCCATGAATCTACTCTTGTCGCCGGTCATGTGTCTTGAGCATCCACTATCAAGGTACCAAGCGTTTTGAGTTGAAGCTTTGGCCTTGTAGCAATGCCCCCCTACACACAAAGATTAGTTCTTGATTTTTGGTACCCAAATCATTTTGGGTCCATGTAAGTTAGCTCCTAAATACTTGGTTCCCTTAGGAGTCCAAGAAGCAATAACATTAATATTATTAGAAACTACTAGTTCCTTAGGAACCCATACATTTCTAACCCTTTTACATTAAGATGCTTTTGAGAGCTTCTTTGTTTGTAGCCATTAAAGTTCCTCTTTACATAGTTGGGTTTTGAATAACTTTCTTTTTCAAAATCTTGCTTCCCAACTATGTTTAGAAGCTCATTCACCACTTTGTGGTGATCATCATGAACTTTTGAAAGAAGATTGTTCAAATCCACATTTTCATTTTGAAAATACTTTAAATCATCTTGTAAATCCACAATATTCTTTTCAAGTTCCGATTTGGTTGTAGAAAGGGAATCGTTTTGGGTTTTCAAATATGAAATTATTTTCTTGTTTCTCAAAATTGATTCCTTATATTTTTCTACCAACTCATCGTAAACCTCTTGCAACTAATCATATGCATCTTGAAGTTCATATTATGTAAAATTGAAAGTAGACAAGTTAGGGTTTACCTTAGGATCATCATCAATAGCCATGAGGCAAAGATTGGCCACTTCGTGCTCCTCTTTATCGGATGATGATTCTTCATCGCTCTAAGTAGCAACATGGCCTTTGTGTTTTTTCTTATTATCAAACCCCGTTTTTTTTAGTTGAAGACATTTCAATCTTATGTGCCCCGACTTCTTACACTCATAACAAATGAGTTGATCCTTTTTTTCTTCTTTGTTCTTGTTCTTGTAGTCTTTTCTTCTTTGGAACTTTCTACCCCGATTGGACTTCATGAACCAAGAGAATCTCTTGGCTATTATAGCCAATTCCTCAAACTCATCCTCACTAGAATTGCTTTCCTCTTAAGATGCCTTGAGAGCAATTCCTTGCTTCTTCTTCTCTACCTCTTGCTTCTCGACTCTTTTCTCTTCTCTTCTCTTTTCTTCTTCCATTCCTTGCTTCATGATTTCATTAGTAAGGAGAGATCCAACCAACTCACCGAGCTTCAAAGTCTTCAAATTCTTAGCCTCGGTGATTGCGGTTCTCTTCCCATCCCATGATTCGGGAAGAGAGTAAAGAAGCTTCCGGACTAGCTTGTCTTCGAGAATGATCTCACCGAAGCCTTTGAGACCATTTATAATTATGGAGAACAGATCAAACATGCTGGAAATGCTCTCATCTGAATCCATCTTTTCTTTTCTCATTTACATCGTTGGTGCCCTCGTAGGTGGTCTCTAGCTTGTCACACACTTCCTTTGCACTTGTGCAAGATGACATATTTGCATACATATCGGGTCCATATGCACAAAAGATTATGTGAAGAGCCTTGTCATTCACTTGAAGTCTTTTTCGATCTTCATTGGTCGTTTCTGCTCTTGTTTTCGAAACTAGCCTTTATTCTTCATCTCTCTTCATTGGAATTGTCGGTTCATCTTCCACTACACCCTAAAGTACATTCATTAGACTTGATAAAGAGCCTCATTCTATTTTTCCAATAGGAATAGTTATCCCTACTTAAAAATGGCGGCTTGATGATCAATTGTGACTCGAGGAAGTTTTAGCCGGATGTAGATGTCATGACTTGATTTGAAGGTTGATTGATCTTCTTGTAGGATCTTCTTTTTGTGGATGTGAGTCCCTCAAACAGTTAAGCTCTGATACCAATTGTTGAGTGGATCAATCGAATCTGAAATGGCCAAGAAGGGGGTGAATTGACTTATTAAAATTGAAGGAAGCAAATTAAAAAAATTTGGAAAATGGAGCAAGACAATTTATAGTAGTTCAAGCTTAGAAAAAGCTCCACATCCACTACCTTAGCTCCCATTAAGAATTTTTAACCGATTTCACTAGAAATTTGTCCCCTTTTCTTGGATTAGGAGGAAACCTTACAAACCGATTAATTTTTCTACACAAAGATTGTTGACAAATGAAAAAAAGAACCTCAAAAGGTAGAATATTTGCCCAAAATTACAAGTTCTCTCAACCTAAATTAATAAAAGATGAATACAATAACAAACACTCAATTGGGTACAAGGGTTTGACTCTAATAGCTCAAGAATGGATTGGATTTTTGCTTTGTTGTTGTTGTTTTTCTTTTGTTCATTAGTTGGTACTGTAGCTTTAATGGCTTGCTTTTATACCCATTCATTGAATTCTAGCCGTTTGGGTTGTTGGCATCATCAATAGAGCTGTTGGACTCCTTTTTTCCCACCACAGATGCAGTTCTGCAACATCCTGTTTCGAAACACTCAGGCATGTATTGATACATGTCTCAAAATAGAAAGAGTCGTTGTGTGTAATAAAGAGGGTGTATCGAAACGCTAGAAGGCGTATTGAAACTGTTAGGGTCGTATCGAAACAACTATAGGCTGTATCAAAACGGTATTGCTCACAATTGAATCTGCCAAAATCTGTATCGAAACACCCAAGGGGTGTATCGAAAGGGGTAACAAAATTTCAAATATTTTCAGATTCTAATAACTGACAAGTAACGGCTATATCATTAAATGTTCAAATTTGAAAAATCTTAATCCTGAATCTATACAGGTAAGGCCGTATCGAAACGCTATTTAAAATATTAAAGCCTAGATGAAGGCCGTATTGAAAGGGCAGGGAGCGTATCAAAACGCCTGAGCGATTTTGTGAAATTTGACTTTAAAACACTTTGACAATTTTATGGGGTTTAAGTTTTGACTTTAAAACATTTTGAGTCTAAAATATACTTGTCAAAAGTGAGTCTTTTGAGTTCTTAAAAATTTATTTCTTTGCAATTAGGTCCTTAGACTATTTGTTATATCAAAATCAAACATTAGTTTTACATCTGAGTTGAGGATTACAAACATTATTTGAAACATGGATATATACGGTGATGAATTATAATATACGATGTGAATTGAGATTAATATTATAGTAGAAAATTAGAGATTGAGTTAGATGAAGAAGAAATAAAAAAAATGTAAATGTGAATGATTAAATTGTATACATATTGTTTTTATTCCGACGGTTAAAATAGGAGTGAAGTAATAGTTTAGGGACTGTCTAAGTAATTTATTCTTTTTTTCTTGTTTCAGTTCAACTTCCCGTCAAAGGTTAACGGCAACAAACGACTAAGTGATCAAAAATTTATGCCCTGAAAACGTAAGTGATCTTACTGGTCATTTTTCAGAATCGGTGACCAACTCTGTACTAGGAGAAACATTAGTAGCCATCCCAATACTTAACCTTTTATTTATTATTTTGAAAGTTGCAACCCAACGAGTCCAGCCTTTAATGGCTGAACTTCTAACTTCAATTATGGCGATAATAAACGAAAGAGGAAGACAAGAAAAATGTTCAAGTAAATATCTTTTCGTCATCAAATTTGGCAACGCTCTCCTTGTTAAAGTAATGACTTAGCCATTCTCTTAGTGCTCCTTTTGTTTAGAGTGTATTTTACTTTGATCATCAAATTTTAAAAAGTATTGTTCTTGACACTTATATTTTCAAAGTTTATTATTTTGGTCACCTGACTATTAGTCTTTATAAACCCCGTAAATATATTGACATGACACTTTACTAAAAAAATGTTAATTTCAAATTTAACCCTCAAACTTTTAAAATGTTAATTTTAAATTTAAAAAAATGCATTATGGACTTTTATTTTCTTTTCTGGATGGAGATTTTTGAACTGTTCTGAACAATATAAAAAAATCTAGACATATAAAATAGTAATATGACACAAATACGTCGCACATATCTTTGTTATCTGTTATCAAATATGTATGATTTAACTAATAATTGTTGGGTGCATTAGTAAATCACATTGCACTCCTAAGGAGAGGACGTGGTTTCAAATCTTAGAAATAACATTGTTGAGAAGGACAACCTCACACCCCAAATATGGACAGTAAAACGTACATACATATAACTAAAAAAATTATGTATGATTTAGTAAGTCCACGTATATGATTGGCGATGATCTATTGCAAATAAATGTCATTTTCTGTTTTCAAACCGAGGGCCATTAAAACCCATATCATGTAGCCCAGAGTGGAACATAAAATCACTAAATAACCGACAAATACCCGTTCTTCGTTGAGAGCCCCCTACCTATCATCCGGCGAGTAGATGGCATTAAAATCCCCACCTAAAGCCCACGGAATATCACCACCATCATCAAGAGCCCTGAGCTGATCCCACAACACCCGTCTTTTACTACAATTCGGGCTTGCATAAACAAAGGTCAGAAAGAAACTCACATTCGATGACAGATCACCACATAGGCCATGCACAAACTGATTGGATATCGCCAGCACATCAAACCGAACCGAATCCTTCCAAAGTATCCAAATACCACCTGATATCCCATTCGCCTCAACTCTATATGAAAAATCATATTCGGCTCGACGAATAAAAGTATCCGCCGCCATGCCACTAATACGCTGCTCTAAGATAGCAAAAATATCAGGGCAATACATCCTATCAACCAACCTAAAATATCGATTAAAATCAAGGCCAAGAGCGCCTTGTGCATTCCAAAAGATAGACTTAACCATAAGAATAGTAAAGGGAACGGTAACAAAGATACTCACTAGGGCGTGCTAGTCGACGTTCCTTTAAAGGTTGCATTCCTAATCCATTGAACCGAATCCTCCTGATCATCTTGCCCATCCATATTACCCTCATTCCCTTGGGAATTCGCAGTCATCGCCACTGAGAGAGAATTAGACATCTTAATAGCCCAATCCTTTACCGCCGCCTGCGACAGCACACTACCATCCGATTTCCTAGACTTAACACCCTTTAAGGCCAGTCCCTTATGAGCCAAACGGTTGCGACTAGTCCCCTTACCGCCAATCCCACATCCACTTCCAGAAGTAAATCTTCCATTAGAGTCTTGTAGAGGCCTTTTTCTGCCATCTTCCAAAACGCGGACATCTGTATGGTTAGAAGGTTGTAGGGACGATTCCTCCATCACCACCGTATCCGTCGATGCCACCGTCACCTCCTTACGCCTCACAGGTCGTACCCCAGTTGTTTCCCGCACCTCGGTAGTGTCCTTAAGCACAGCAGCAATATCATGTTGCGATGTGGCCCCTCCATCGCCAATAGCCTCTTCCCTAAACCCTGCGTTATCCATCACCTTATTAGCCAACCCACTCACCGACACCACGTTAGCCCCATTATGCACGCCCTCATGCACAACCTGTGCGTGAGCTACCCCGCTCTTAGCAGCCTCCTTCACTCCCTCTTTAACCACAGCTCCTACATCCACACCATTCGCCTCATCACCCTCCACCACCAACGGACAAAACCTTAACCCAACATTCTGTTTAGGTGCAGCAAACGTAGGCGGTCCCTTCTTCCCCATGGTCGGCCGTCGTCGTCAACTCGGTGCTTGCATCCATGGCCCAAACCCTTCTGTTTTTTTCCGGAACAATAGGCTCAGCCACCTTAGCTTTCCCCTTACTTGCCGCCACACTCTCACACGTATCCTTCGAGTGGTCATATTTGCCACATGCAAAACATATGTGAGGAAGCCCCTCATACTCAATTAATTGGTGTCTTTCATCAATGATGATTGCCGGAATCAACGGCCTCTCCAAATCGACAACCACATCGAACGAGCAAATTTTCCACGAGAGCCCTCCATTGTGTTGAAATCCACACGCACCACATCTTCAAGAGCCCAAGCGATGGCCTCAAACATACTATGCAAATAGTATCGATATGGCAGCTCCGGTAATCGCAACCAAACCAACAATTTTCTTGGATGTTCAATTGCCGTAGAAAACTCCCGCGACCACGGCTGGACTGTAAGATGACAGCCATATATCATCCACGGCTCCCCAGTCAGGACACGCTCATAGTCAGAGTCCATCGCAAATCAAACGAGGAAGTAATCGTTATCGAGATCGATAATGCTAATTTCGCCCACCGGCTTCCACATCGTGTGTACCCGATTGTGCAAAGCACGGTATCCTATCGGACGTCCTAAGAGCCTCACAACTAACGACTTCGCCAGCTTGTCATCAATGATTCTATGCACCCTTTCAGAGAATTTGATTTCAGGTAATTCACCCACATTCCCAATAACAACGCCCTCCTCTTCAAGGTCGACGTTCAAGTCGCATATAAAATTATCCCTTTGGCCTTCCGATCGCTGTCTGACAACCGTGTCTCAGAACGATAGTTTCTCCTTCAATCCACCACCAACACCGCGCTCAACATCAGCAACCACAACCCCCGAGTTCCCACAAAAACCATCAGTAGCAGCAGTCGACATAGAAGCATCATCTCCGTCCATACGAGTCTCTTCCGACGGGTGATCCACAGCAGCAGTGGAGAGACCACCCAGCGGCTCACATCCCGTCCCATCCACACCGTGGCCTGGCGGATCGGGAGGTCTCCCCACCGGCGCCAGGCCACGACTACCAACAGTATTTCCAAGAAAATCGGAGCTCTTCACCATTAGGTTTCTAATTATCAAATATGTATGATTTAACTAATAATTGTTCGGTGCATTAGTAAGGCACATTGCACTCCTAAGGAGAGGACGTGGTTTCAAATCTCAGAAATGACATTGTTGAGAAGGACAACCTCACACCCAAAATATGGACAGTAAAACGTACATACATATAACTAAAAAAATTATGTATGATTTAGTAAGTCCACGTATATGATTGGCGGTGATCTATTGCAAATAAATGTCATTTTCTTTTTTCAAACATGTAAGTTGTTTTGCCACTTGGACTGGGTAAAGTCTAATGCAATTTCTTCTCCTAACTATTACAAGATTATAAACTCAGCGGAAGACTATGCAACAATACGTGATGAAGGAACAAATTTTGAAACTGATAATGGTTCCGAGCTAGTTCCACTGAGCAGGATCGTCCCAGGGTGGGCTATAAGTGCCACTGCACATAATTATAAGTGTTTATTTTAATGGTTATTTAATTTTTTTTTCAAATATTTATTATTAATATTTAATTTTTTTAATACATGTTATTAAGGGTCTGCTATTAAAATATTTGTTTTCAATACTTATTTTAGGGTCTGTTTTTTTTTTCAATATTTGTTATTAGCACTTAATTTTTTTCAATATTTGTCATTATGAGTTCAGTTTTTTGCAATACTTGTTATTAAGGACCAATTTTTTTAATATTTCTTATTAGAGGTCTACAATTAAAAAGCAAAAAAAATCAATATTTGTTATTAGGGTTTTGATTTTTTCAATACATGTTACTATAACCCAAATTTTTCAGTATTTGTTATTCAGTACATACTATTAAAATTTAATATTTTTCAATGTTTGTTATTAGATCCCGATCTTTTTTCTAATACTTGTTATTAGAGGCATATTCTTAAAATTCATTTTTTAATATTTATTGTTAGGGGTTTTCTTTTTAAATTCACCTTAGACCACCAAAATCTTAGAAACGAGCTTGCCACTGAGCACCATTGAGGTATTTTTGTGTGATGTTGATAAGACCTGTGATTTATACAGGCCATAAGTGATTTATATCTACACCGTTGCAGATATAGAAGTTCAACCGTTATTGGTCTTTGCTGCATTGTTGCTCAGTTTAGCTGGGATTTCCCAGAGGACTTTTACATTCTCTGATAATGGAAGGAATAAGAAAAGGGTGAGTGTTTTTAACTTGTATCACAAGTTATCATTATTCTTCTTTTTAATTTCTTTCGTCTCATGAGCTCCATTTAGCCAGCAAAAAAGTCCCTAAACTCTCTCCCGTTTTGACTCAAGGCTCCAGCTGTGTTGGTTGACGTTTTCCTAGTCGGTAGTTGTCTTGGAAGTTCGTCGGTGTTGGTGCTACCCAGCCGGTGGCTACTTTCGACGATGTCGGTCCTGCGAGCGCTCCCCGAGGTGGTGGTTTTCTGCAAGTTATTTTGTGGTTGGTTTGGAGTATAGTGGATCTTGGCCGTGAGTCCTGTTTCTAGCTCGCCTGAGTTTTCTTAGCCAGCTTTGGAGCGACGCATTTGCTTTCCATCAACATCAAATCTTCAATGTGATTTCACTAGGAATGGCATTGGCCCTTCGAAGAGCTGGTCCATCCATCAACGAGCTCCTGCTAGCCTGCATATTACCTGGCCAAAAATTTTCCGTTTCAGGCGCGTCGATCCTCTCCTCCGTTGGTGAGCGCTGGGAACGGCCGGCCAGCTTTGCTGTAGGTTGTATGGTGTACTTCAAGTTTTTGGATAGTAGGTTTCTTCGTTTGCAGGTTCACCGTCTGCAGCTTCAGGCTGGGGTGGGTCGGTTGATTTGGTTTGAGTGTAAATGTCGGAGTCTCTTAAACGAGGTGAGCCACTGGTTTTTGATGTTTTTTGGCTTTCGTGCCTCTGGTGCATTTTGGTTCGATGAACCAATTGTCAGATCTGTGGAAGCAACCTCTGGAGAGTTAGACAGTACCGACATTGGTCTTTGGGGTCAACTTTGGCTTTACGACTTCACTGTTGCAAATGTTCACATTATCAAGGGGGCGGTGGAGCATCATGGATTACGTCGGTAATGGGGATCGGAACCGGCCATTGTTCAAATCTCTGCTTAACAACCGCAGAAATCTCAGGGACTTTTTGATCATCTCTCCACGTTGACACTACCTTCTATTATGAGATTTTTCGCACACCCTTCAAAGTTTCCCATTTTCGGCCAAGCATATCCGGCTACTTGGGGAAGAGAGGAGATTCGGTTAAAATTTTGGTCAACTCTTGTTATGGGGCTAGGGGGAATTTTTACCATGAGACAATTATTAGTATTGGTGACCCGAGCTTCAACTTCTATAAGCAATTTTCATTTGGTTTCCGCGATATTGGGCTGATGTCATTGAGGATCTACTCTAGCCCAATGATAAGGGAACTTATGGACTTTGGATTTGCGCATGGCCCTCTTCTTGATGAGTTTACTGTTTCAGTTTGTTGGATTTGTAAGACAAGGGTTTTCAGTTTTTTCTGATGGGCGAGTGGTTTTCGCGGATATCCCTCACTGGGGATATCTCCAACGTACATGAAGTCATTGAGCCCAGGTATGCTTTTCGCTAGGAAGGACCAAAGCATAGCTGGTTTTTCGTATCCTTCCCCTCGGGTCAATTGTTTTCCCGTTGCAAGGTTATTGTTTTTGCTGGTTTGGCCTTTCTTCGTCTTTGGTTCTTGCTGCTTTCTCAAGCTTGGTTCTGTTGCTAAAGTTCAGGGCCAGGAAACTCTTACAGCTGCTTTTCTTACCAATTTGTCGTGGTCACAACGTTGAGGTTACGATTCACTCGCCTTGGCAAGGCCCACATCGCTCAGAGTGAGAGCCTGCCTCCGGAAGGAGCTCTCAGGCGTGGATAGAACGTTACCTTGTTATCCCAAGCCTCGACTGGTCGCTGGTTGTTCGTTGTTAGTGTTCCCAAAGCCTCTTCATTGTTCTAGGCTATCCCTAGTTGAACCAGTGGACGCCTGCTTTGGCTTAGCATCTAGAGGATGCGAGTTTGTTTTTGATTTGTGTTGGATTCCTCCAATCCTTCCGGTTGGCGGATTTGAATTCTTGCTTTTTGGCTCGTGTTTGTTGCCCATGCAAGGGGCTTTTCTGTTTTGCGGATTTGTTTTTCCTTTTTTTCGTTTTATGCTTGTTGCCCTTTGATTGGGGTTCTTTGGATGATGTACGTCCTGGTGAGCTCCCCGTTTTAATCTATGCTCTTTTCCCTTTTGGATAAAAAAAATTCTTCCGTCACATTAAAGTTGTTAGTTTTATGTTTTAAAATTGTCCCACTTAAATTGCCACTTTGAAAAAATTAACAACTATTTAAACTCATATTTCCTTTTCTACCCATTTTTTAGTTTTCTAAAAGAACAAAAATTAAATTTTAAGGGATAAATTTGTCATTTAAATTTTTTTACATCACGTATTTTCTCAAAAAAATTTCTTCTAAAACTCTATTAAAAATCAACATGTGACGGTTCAACCGGGACAAAGGAAATATTCTTTTTACAGATTTTAAAGACCTGCCATGGTAGAAACTACCACTTTCCTTCTACTTTTTACCTCTCTTGAAAAAAAATATAATAATTCAATTTTATTTACCTGATTTTGGGATTAAATGCCAATATTTCTTTTTTGGTACATAAATGTCAATCTTATCTATGTTTTAAATAGTAAAAAGCACATGAAGTTCTGTCGTGCGGCACTTACGATGCATCTAAAATAAGATAGACTTTACATAATATTTTATGTAGTTGGTAAGAATGTAAGTTATAATATAATTTTTTTGGTAAGAATTTTGGTTCTACCAAAATTATAACCCAGTTGGTAAGAATTTAGGTTATAACATAAATTCTTACTCAGCTAGTAAGAATTCCGGTTATATCTAAATTATTATTTAGTCCTACATAAATTCTTACTAAAACAATAAGCAATTATATTGATTGTATTTTAAACGCCGCACCTTAGCATGTCCTTAAGAAGCACAAAGCGATAAACATGTGCCTAAAACTAAGTTTTAAAAGTTTTTTTAGAGAGAAAAGGTTTTTTTTAAGACGATAAAAAAGTAAATTTTTTAAAATTTGAGGGTCAAATTTAAAATTATTATTATTTATTAAAGTGTCACGTCATGATATTAACGGGATTAACAAAAGATAACAGTTAACCAATACGATAAACATAAAAAATATAAGTGATTAAAACAAAAATATTTTAAATACGAACATATTCAAAATATGGATATATTTTAAATATAAAATATGAATATATTTAAAATACGAATATATTGAAAATATATTTAAAATATGAATATATTTAAATTATATTTAAAAAACGAATTCGTATGTTAAATATATTCGTATTTTAAATATGTTCGTATTTTAAATATATTCGTATTCTAAATATATTTGTAATTTAAATATATTCATATTTTAAATATATTTTAAATATGTTCTTATTTTAAATATATTTTAAATATATTCGTATTTTAAATATATTTTAAATATATTCGTATTTTAAATATATTTTAAATATGTTCCTATTTTAAATATATTTGTATTTTATATTTAAAATATATTTGTATTTAAATATGTTCGTATTTAAATTAATTATTTGAACCGGTTAAGTGGTTTGTATGGTTTTACACATCCTAAGTGATTTAGACTCGAGTCCTCTTGCAACCATTTTTTATTTCTTTATTCCCTAGCATTTACTGAATTATAAGATATATATTAAATGGTGCAATCCATATCATAAAGAGTGGGTTGATGTAGTGTTAAAGGCATGTGGTTTCCCCAAAAGAGGTTGAGGTTTCAAACTGTAACCCCCTTAACCGGCCTAGACGGTTGACCCGAATTAAGAAAGTCACACGGGGAAAACCAAAGTCAACCTTGATTAAAGACCCTTTTTTTTCTTTTTACTCTTGTCTAGATGCTCATTAGCCCTATTGGTGATCATACAACAACATACTCAAAGATCACAAACATCAGAGATCAAACAGGGACCCAATTGAACAATTTACAACTTTAGGGACCAAATTGTAAATTCTGTAAATTATAAGGCCTTAACCCAAATTAAAGTTACCATCTTGAAATTAGTCAGGTTTCATGCTTCACTGCCAAAATTCAGCTCAAACGGACATTCCAAACTCATACAATTGCACAAACAAGATTCGGGACCAAAATGCAAACATTCCAAAACAATTAACTACCATTGTGAGCCCCCAACGGTCGGCTGTTCCGAAATAGGGTGAGCCTGTTCCGAAACACGGGGCCGTTCCGCAATGCGTACCGAAACACGGGCTGGCAGTGGCCATTCCGTTTCGGAACGGTGCCTACCGTTTCGGACGCCTGGGTTCATTCAAGGCACCCGTTCCGAAACGGTAGCCTCTGTTCCGAAACACCCTGCACAGATTGCAGCATAAGGCTTCCTAAAACATGCAATTGATCAACCATACATGCTCCAATTGTTACCAAACTTTACCAGCATCAAATTCAACATGCAAGAGACATATTTGCATCAACAATTCATCATTATATCATCATATATAAAAAGCCCTAAATCTAAGGCATGCTTCCTTCACAAGCTAACCACTCAAGCATAAACCTTCAAGACCAAGCATATAAAGACCAATTACAAACCAGCATGTTCTCAACAACATTTAACATACTTAGGGAGTTCAAAACATCTCCCAAAACATACACATAGGTCCCCCATTGCCAAATTACCAAAAGCTAAAATACGTTTAAGAAAACCTTTCCATACTTTGAGCTTAATCCCACTTGATTGCTTGCCTTCCTTGCTGCCCTCAAAGTACCTTAATGATCTGCATTATTGGTTTAAGAAAACGAAAGAGAGCGTAAGCAAAAGCTTAGTGAGGTATGCTCTTGAAAACCATTCAATAATGCATTTGTAAAACACTTTATAAATCATACTTCAAAACATCATATGATCATGCTCATAGCATTCTTTAACAAGCAAAACATGCTTCCATATCAATTCATGTCACATTGGCCACAAGTGATAAGTTTCATCTTTTAAAACAAGATCAACATAAGACTCACACATGGACTTTTAAACACCATTGTGATCTTATAATTCTCAAGAACCACATAAGGACTTTTAACCACCTTTGTGTTCTTCCCAAGGACTTTTAAACACCTTGGCCCCAAGGACTTTTAAACACCTTGGCCCCATGGACTTTTAAACACCATGGAAATGACCACACAAGGAATTTTAACCACCTTTGTGTCCATTACAAGTTTCACCCCAAGGACTTTTAACCACCTTGGCCCCAAGGACTTTTAAACACCTTGGCCCATGGACTTTTAAACACCATGGCAAGGACCACACAAGGACTTTTAAACACCTTTGTGTCCTTAACAAGAACCATCCAAGGACTTTTAACCACCTTGATGTTCTTAAGTAACAAGGCTCACTCAAGGACTTTTAACCACCTTAGTGACCTTAACCTTCTTTTCAAAACATCACTTGCCAATATACATCATTATCATCAAATCATCCACTGTTTTAAAGCATTAAACCAAGCCATAAACATCATGCATTTATAAGCATCAAACCACATTTTAACAATGCTCAAAAACAAGGAACTCTTACCTTGAGCTTCCTTCAACATATGGCTTACAAAAACAGCATTAACCATGCTAAATCATGCTTTCAAAATAGAATTTAAAACATGCAATAAACCACATTGCACAACAATCAAACCATGGCCACCACTAAAGAGTTTTTCCGAAAACTTACACTTGAGCTTAGCAAAGTTGTTTAGACTTAACTAAGCTCCCAAGACATTGGTTTCAAAGCCGAAAACCCAATTTCACTCACCGATTCCACTTCGCCTCTTGCCGAAGCACAAATCAAGCCTCCGGATCACCACCACTTGGATCCAAAGATGACTCCCCTGTTTTAAACACATCAAAGCAGAGGATTAATGCATCGTCATGCATTAATAGCTTCAATGAAAGCACCTAAACTCGCTGTTCTCATCCACACTCCATTTTCGGCCACCAAACACAACCGAAAATGCATCCAAACCACTTCTCAACAAAGCCCAGCCATAAACCATCAAAACCAAACATTCTTTAATATCATTTAACATCTAAAAAGAACCTAACAACATCCTTATACCTCCAGCAACATCAGATCCACAAGATCACCTCAAAAACAATCAAGAATCACAAGCTAAACTTAGGAAATTCAACCTATCCGGGATTGCATTAATCAAAACTCAATTCCTTATCAAATTAACATTCATTAATCATCAAAAACACATCTCAAATCACTGCTTTAACAGATCAAACGAAAATTCATCAAAAATCATCAAATCTTGCATTCTAAGCCAAGATCCATTTACACAACTTAAAAACCTTTAATAAAACATCAATTTAGGATTGAGAACTTAGGAATTTCAGTAAAGAACTGATAGTTTAGAGGAGAAGGACGTTCTTACCTCCAAACTTGAGTTTCTCCTCTTTTAGAGCCAAAAAGCTTGAAGAATCAAGTAGCAAATGGTGAGGTTTTGTTGATGTAATGATTAGGAATCAAAAGAGAGTTGAAAGGAGAGATTTAGGTGACAAAATCAGAAGAAATCCTCTGGAGAGAAAGTGTTTGGGTTGAGAGAAAATGTGAGAAAGGAAAATTGAGAAAATAGGAAAATTAGTTACAAAATATCCAAAATAGTTTCCCTCCTCTTTTCTTATGTTTTAAAATCAGAATTAAGCCTTAAAATATCTTAGAAAAATCTGGAGAAACTCCCTTTGGGTAAATAGCTCCTTAAAGATTCAAAGTTTCAATCCTTTCTAAAACAGTCACGCAACTTTCAAAAATTACATTTTGGTCACTAGCCAAAATGTCACCCTTCCAAACCTCATTTTGTAAAATTGATTTCACAGTTCACTTATATATATTAAAAGATGATTTTAGAACATTTTTCCATATTTTTAATGCAACCCGAACTAGGCTTTCCTAATTTCACCCTTTTAGATTCGAACAGCACTTTGACCGAACCGGTCAACGGCCAAAACTTCTAAGCCCAAAACCGGGGCGTTACACAAACCCCATGCCAAGCTCTTTTTATTCTTATATTTTCCTCCAATCAGATGGTGACACGTATTTTCACTTGATTGGTTAATTAATTTTATTATTTATTTAAATTAAAATTAAGACTAGATTGATATAATAAAGAACTAACAAGGAACAAATGTGTAATTATATAGATTTTACTTAACGGCCACATCGCCTTTCTGTTAGATTTTAACGAACGGTGGTCAAAATAGGTCTATTTAGATAGTTGAATGGTCGAATTTTAAATTTTTTTAGTTGGATAGTCAAAACAAGTAACAACTAATAGTTGGGTGGTCACTAGAGTAGTTTATCCAACAAAAAATAACTAATGACGGTTACCCATTAAAAAAATTGTCCATTCAAATACAAGTAACACATATTTTAATTAACAATAGTTTCTTTCGGCACCTGCTCCGTAGACCACAAAAAGTCAAGGTGTTTATTTTAATGCGTTTATATTTTTTAATGACTGTCGATTTCGACTTATTTTAATAACTTGTCTATGTTGTGGAGATTCATTATGAGATTCGTCGTCTTAATTTAGTTTTCTATTAACAACATCAAATAACTTATTGAAGGGAGTTACTTGGGTAGATTTTACGTGTATTTGTCCCATTTTACATTTAATTAAATAGAGATAGTTACAGATTTTACGAGTCGTAAAATAAGGATAAAAATAAAAATTAAATTCGTCGTAAGTGTAGGGTAGTGTGGATGTGACTTTTACCCGCCATATCCCTACTCGTCTCACATCATCCACATCCGCCTGTATCATCCCCAACTTCTCTTACAAATCCTATTACATGTTATTAAAAGTATTTGTTAAAAATATAATTGAGTTTGGGATTGATCAAATTAAATACATAAATAATTAAAAATATCATTTTGGATTATAGTCAAATTTAAGAAAATTCATATTGACTTGTCTTGGGATATTAATGAAAGGATGAGTCTACCACGTACGCCGAACTCCGTTGAACACCACTACCGCTGAACACCATTAAATTGATTAATAAAGATTAAAAATCTTAAGGATTAGACTTATAATTAAAATTATTTCAAAATAAAATTAAAAATTAAATTAGAAAAATTATATTTCTTTATAGTATTTTATTAATATATTAAAGTCAGAAATGAAATATCCCAAAATATCCTTAATATCAATAACCTTAAATCTGAAACCTTTATTTTTCTTCTACAGCCGCCACCTTTGTTTCCTTTTATTCCAAAGGAGTAATGAACGACAAACCCCATAGAATAAAATTAGAAAGGGACGGGAATTAGGTTTTTTTTTCAGTGTTTCAAAGTCAATTTCGTTTTGGATTATATACCAAATTTGAAATTCAAAATCATTCGTTTTGAAAAAAACAAAACGATTTTCAGGGTTTTAGCTATATGTTTCAAATTCGAAATCATTTGTTTTGGATTAAACAATTGTGCTGCAATCCTTTATTATTAATAATCGTTTGTAAATTATGTGGCCGCGGTGGCGGCAGAAGGGAAATAAAAGAGTTAAATTTAAGGTTTTTGATATTAAGGATATTTTGGAATATTTGATTTTAACATATTAATTAAAAAAATTATAAAAAAATATAAAGACTTATTAAATATAATTTTTAATTTTCTTTTGAAATAATTTTAATTATAAGTATAGTCCTTACGATTTTTAATCTTTATTAATCATTTTAATGGTGTTCAGCGATGTTCAGCGTTAGTGGTGTTCAGCGGTGTTCGACGCACGTTGTAGAAATTTCTTTAATGGAAAATTATATATAAAATTGCGTTTGAGATTGATCAGATCAAATATATAAATATTTTAAAAAAAATATTAGTTTGGATTAAAGTCAAATTTATGATAATTCATATTGACTTATCTTGGAATATGTATGAAAAATTATATATATAATATTAGCTTAAGGGCTACTTTTGCCCCTGTAGTATTCCGAATTTATCAATTTTTTTCCTATGGTATTTTCGTATCAATTTGGCCCCTAAACTAGTAGAATTGCATCACCGTTTGCCTCTTGACCGACGAAAGCAAACGCTAACCATTACGGTACTGATGTGGTAGTACACATGTGAAGCTGAGTTAGTTGAGGGGTAAAAATAATTTTTCAAGTGAGTTTGAGGGTGAAATTAATTTTCTGATTAAGTACGAGGGCAAAATTTATTTTTAGAGAAAAAAACATGAGTTTTAGAAAATATTAAAATAACATTAAAATTTATAGAACATTTTAATTTTTTTATTAATATAAGACTAAAAATAAAAATATTAAAAATATTTAAAAATAAGTAAAATTATAAAATTAAAATATTATAAGTTAATAAATTATAAATTATTCAATAATTAAAATTTAAAAATATTTATAAAGTATTGAAAATTATGAAAACCTTCATCAAATTTTTTTTGAATGATTTTGGTTTTCTTTCTCTTAAAAGAATGTAAGGGGGAAATAATCTTAAAATAAGGTTAACGCGATTCTCTCAATCTAACAAAAATCTTCTGTTCGCTCTCTTTTTGGTGCCCCTATCGATTCTTCAATGCTAAAAAATTAAACTCCACACTCTAACCTTAATTTCTAAATTCCAAATCATAAACCCTAAATGTTGAGTTGATAAATCAATGAAGATGACCAAGAGGGGTTAGATTGACAATTAAAAAATTGGTGGAAGCAAATTGCAAAAAGAAAGAAAAATGGCACAAGAGTTTTATAGTTGTTCAACCTTCTCAACAAGGTCTACATCCACTACCTTAGCTATCAACACTAACCATTTCTACAAATTCACTAATTTGTCTTTTCTTTTAGGCTAAAGGAGATAACCTTACAAACCCTAGACTTATACCCCCAAAGTCTAGCAATTTCCCTTTCATAAAGATGGAAACAAAGAAGCAAACTATGGAAACCTCACAAGATAATATGTTTGCACAATTGAAGTTCACTAAGCCCAACAGTTGAAAGAAAATAAAATTACAATGAAGAACACTCAAGTGGGTTACATGAATTTGACAATAAAACTCAAAGATGTTGGATATGTGGTTGAATGTTTTAGAATGGTTGTCTTGTTGTTGAAGAAGCTTTGGAGACTTGTTTTTATACCCCCTTCATTGATTTCTAACCGTTTAGGTTGTTGGGAAATGGAATAGAGCCATTGGATTGTATTTTCCCCCATTAAATGTTGTCTGACAAGGGTGAGAAACGATACACGAGCTTCCGCATCGGTACTTGTTCAAAATAGAAATAGTCATTGCAACGAAGGGTACCAATACGCGGGCTAGCGTGTCGGTATAGAGTGAAGAAATTAAACGGGTTACCGGTGCGCAATGTACCGTACCATTACTGAATTTACTCGCTAGAAACCATGGAAAACTTTGTGAAGCTTTCGTATCGGTAAACGTGTAACCGCATCGATACTCAGTTCATATTAAAATAAGTTTAGTTTAGAATGAAGAAAAGTCATATCGGTACGCATATAGCCATACCGGTACTCAGTTAACCATTTGAATAATATTGGTTTCCAAAAGCGAAAATTTGTACCTGTGCGCCTATAGCCGTACAGGTACTTAGTTACCAAAATGGTTGGTATAAGTACAAAAAAACTTAGAAAAGAATATAGGGGTTGAAAATATATACTTAGAATATTATTTTGGTTCGAATACTTGTCAACTTGTGAGTAATTTTAAGTACCTTAAAAATTTATTTATTTGAAGTTAAGTCTTTATATCAAAAATCGAAATACAAGTTTAACAATTTCCCACTTTTTGATATAATAAAACTAAATAAATTTTTTGGTCAACCCCTATATTTAAGTCTAAAATGTTACTTGTTTATTAAAAGATTTTAAAAAGAATTTATACCTCACTTCTCTCCTTTTTGTTAGATCAAAATCAATACGGTAAAAAAACCAAACATAACAATATAATCTAAAATAGCTATTATAAATAATATAAAATTTATAATAATATTAAATCCAAAGTATATTATCCAAAGCATAAAATCCAACATAATATCCAAACAAAAAAACACAAACCAAAACATAATGTCATAGGAAATAATATAAATCAACTAAGGTGCATAATAATAAGTCTATATGATATGATATGTAATGCAAAGAACAAGACTAAGCTGCCATGTCATCATCATCGTCATCGACCTCCTCATCATCTTCACCACGAACATGTCCATGCCACTCACGATGGAAGGCGATAAGGGAGATGTACATCGAAGAGACACGATGCTCTACAGTGGTTAATCTCGTGTCCATAGAAGTCAATCTCATATCCAAAGATTCGAACCTCGAATCCATCGTGGTTAACTTCCCATTAAGATAGATCACGAGAGCATCAAAGGAAGGTTGAGCAACTGGAGTCGCGGGAGCACCATCAACTAAAACATCCTTTAGAGGGACATCAAGAGCATTAGGATCCCGAACCCATTCACCATTGGTGATGTGAAACTTCTCCTTGCGAAGGGATCTTGCGTCAATAGGCTATATGAGAGGAACCACGAGATTAAAGGAACAATCTACCTCAAGCTTGTGGAAGATATGGCTCAAGATAGTCCCATAGGTGAAAGACTTGATGACGGTGGTGTGACGGTTGTTGATGGTGTGAACCATCTCGATGAAGATAATTTAGGCTAGGTTTGGAAGTTTAATCTCATGGAAACAATATAGTCAAAAATCATCGACGGCTCGGATTGAGGACCACTTACCACCAGAAGGTCGAAACCATCAAGTGATAAAAAGATGAAAGAAACACTTATGGGCTTCGAGGATTTTGACAGAGGCACTTAGGTTATGAGTTTGGGGAAAAGGAGTTTCATCATCTAATCCTATATCATTCATACAAAGTTGATCGACTAAAACCTTAGAGTCAAGAGAAATCGTTTTCCCATAACATAAGACTCAATGTTGATGGTTTCAGTTTTTTCAGGATTTAAAACACACCTAGCATTTGAATTAAAAGCCTAAACAAGAGTTTTGTAAACAAAATCGAGTATACAAAAAAAAAATACATAAATTTTCATTGCCTCATCACATCAATGTATTTGAATTTAATTTCGTCTGAGCACATATAGGTATAATCAACGACTTGCTCACGACGGACAATAATGTTTTGAAATTGTTTAAAATAATCCAATTGGTAAGGGTTACTAGGTTCATTAAGACATTGGTTATAAATTTGAGCATCGTTTGGTTTAACACCGTTACTGAAACCGAAAGAGCTAGCACTAGGATCATTTATAAGACGCTTTCTAAGAGGCGTGGTGAAAAAATATGGGATTAAAAAACCTACAAAATTCAAACTACAAAACATATGTATGCAACCCATGAAATTCAATCAAATAATTCAACCAATAATTAAGGTAATGTAAAGATCTATAATATATAGGTGAAAATCATATACAAGTATAAGGAATTTTTTTTCATAAGATTAAATTTTGAAAAACTGTAAAAATAATACATGATTATAAAAATATATTCGAATAAAAAAATTTCAATTTTGAAAACGATTATGGAAAAACTTTCAAACTATGGGTTTATACATCCTTAATGTACTAAAATTTAAACCTAAAAACTATACAAATATGGATAAATTCGAATTATTATAAAATAGAGTTTTTACCTTGAGATATGGATGAATGGATGAACGAGGAGATGATTTGCACAAATCTTGATGAAGACAACTTGGGTTTGATGTTTAAGTTGAAATCCCAAAAAGATTTGAAGAAATTTGATGAAAAACTGAAGGGATTTGAAATGGTTTTATAGATAAAACAACTAGGGTTTATGGGAGAAAACGGTGGTGTTTGATTTTAATTAGGAAACCCCAATTTAATGCCTCAGACGTACGCGTACTGATACATCTATACGTGTACCAGAATGTCGCTTACCGGTATGGAACAATCCCGTTTATGATTGTGTAGATAACCTATTTTTGTACCCTTTTTACTTAGCTTTTGCATGTGTTTAGGCTCATATAGTTGCATTTAGGAGTAGTTTGCATGTAGTTGGGGAGTTATGGTGCCCACGCTTAACTATTTATATTTTGGCGCGTTTAATGGGGAAGATAGTGCGTTTTAGTGGTGCTTGTGCAGGAAGCTGTTAAGACAGAAGGAGCGTTGGAGCAGTAGAGTGGCATCCCTCTCTTGTTGAGCTGACAAAGCAATAGAGTTGGAGATGAATCAGACCTTGACACACGTGGATTCTCACTTGATACAGAACTTATTAAATGAAGCGGGAAAGCAAGATCCTCTTTAAGAGGCTTTGCGCACTTTAGGAAAATGAAGCAGGATTGCTTCTAAGGAAAATCAATAAAAAAAAATATTTATCTACGGAGAACCACCAACCCATTTGGATATCCAGCCAACCAACACTTAGTATAACATTTAGCAAGTTGCTTCTAAGAATTTCCGCTTTCTTAAAAGTGTCTTCTCGCATGCACCACTTACCCCACAACGGCGAGCGTTAAAATGAAACATTTTGCCACCCATTTCGGGAAGGCAATATTATTCTCTAAAAAACAAAGCAAAACAAACCCTAGACAACACAAACTATTTACGCATAAAAGAGCAATGTGCAAATTGAAAATAACGTGAATAACAAGCTGCTACCAAATATATCGCCCACAAATAAGTACAATAGCAATCAACACTATCTCACCCAGGGGGCAAAACCCCCCAATTCACAATATGCTAAACAATAAAGTCATTCCTCACAACCCCTTTTCAAAAGGGAAAGTAATTCTTTCATCGAGAACAAACATGCGAGCATGCAAGAAATCATAATTCTACACTTATTTTATTACGAATTCCATATAAAAAGACCCACATTCATGTCTCGCCATCTTAAAAACAATGAAACTTTAAAAATTCATACAACATCAAAAGTGGATGAATAACAATACCCACATATACTAGAAAGAGAAATACATTATAAAGTTCCTTGTTCAAGTTGGTTTACTGCAAATTTGAATGTTTCTACTTAATTTTTCTTTCCTTCTCACCATCTTCCTCACACAAAAGGCAAAGTGCCATTGCAAACCTCTTACAAGGAATCACACCTTGAAAAGAAACCCGAGACATATGAAATTATTTTCAAAGTACGATGCTTGCCAGATGTTGGAAACCCCAAACACGATAAAAAGAATAAAAACCCTCAATGGGGGGAGAAAAAAGCAAAAGCTGGAATTTATAACCATCACACAAGACCTACTTTAGTGGGAATACTGAAACTTTAACAAGGAACCGCCGTCAGATATCTGAATACTCTAAAGTTCAAAATTTTAAAAATCCACCATTTTTCATAAGAATAATTTGTAATATCAGAAGTCTAAAAGTAATTATTCACTGGTGACACTACACCAGATATGATATATAACGACATTTTTCGTGGCGTTTTGGGAGAAAATCCTGCTATAGTTAAACTTACCCCGACGTTTATGGTAAAAACACCACAAAGTGAGAACTTTAGCTGCGTTTGATTGAAAACCGCCGCGAATAAATAGAAATAGTGGCGTTTGGAAACAAAACGCCGCAATAGGTTCGAAATATTGGTGGCATTTACTTCTAAAACGCCGCAAAGGTTTTGATTATTAGTGGCGTTTGTTTTTAAACGCTATTAGTGAAAACATATAGTGGCGTTTTTAAGGAAAACGCCCCAATTAGTCATTTTATGGTGGCGTTTGATTAATAAAAGTCGCTATAGATATAAAACACATCGTTTTAATTTAACATTTTATCAGTTTCAGACTTTCACCATCCCCAAAATCAATCGTCAAAATCCCTAAATCATCATCCTTGCCGTTCTCCCTATCTCTATGCTCGTCGCCATTCCCACTAAATACGTGCTCATCGTCGTCAGCCGCTCGATCACCTCAACTACTGCTAGAATACAAATCAATCCCGGTATGTTTGATGGTACTGAAGAGTTCAGAAAAGCTCCTGAGCAAACAATCAGGTCTAATACCTTGTCTATGTTGAAACATATCAAGTTCACTTATGGAAAGACGAGCCAACCAACAAACCCATGATCAAGGAAAAACACAAAAGAGGTGTCTGACCGTGAGGTTGAGCAGCTTAGTTATGACGAGTCTGATGAAGAGGATGATCCAAATGAAGTAGAGTTGTGAAAAAAGAAGTATTTTCTTCGATTTACCTTATTGGAAGATAAACATTTTGAGACATAATCTTGATGTCATGCACACTGAGAAGAATGTTTGTTAGAATATTATCGGGACCATTCTCAATGTCAATGGAAAATCTGAAGACAATCTAAAGAGTCGACTGGGCTTAGTTGACATGGGAATTAAGCATGATCTTCATCCTCATGTACTTCCTAATGGAAAATCTTCGTTACTGCCTTCTATTTTTGTGATGTCGAAGAAAGAGAAAGAAGTTTTCTGCAAGGCGTTGAAGGATATAAAGGTCCCATATGGGTAGGGTGTATCAAAACATTGGGCTTGAAATGTCGCGTTTTTCTGGTTTTTCTCACTTTAAGAAACCATAAACATCCAAACATGCTTCCAACTTACATCTAACATATCCAAACTGTAACCCCCTCGTCCCGGTCTGACCGGATGACCGGTCCGAATGGGCTACACGGGGAAAACCGAAGTGAAACCCGTTAAGGCTCCCCATCGGTTAGCAACCCTATTTTTTTTCGTTTTAATCTTGTCTAGAGGAGTATTAAAGTCCTAAGTGATCAAACAGAGGAACGACATACACGAGGCAAACAGACGAATCCAAAACAACATTTAACAGCCAAATTTTAACTTAACTGCAGGCGGTATCGATACACCTAAGGGGTGTATCGATACACCTTGACTAGGTCAAAAAGTCAAAGTCAGCCTGTGGAGACCGTATCGATACACCCAAGGAGTGTATCGATACCCTCCCCACGAATGACTTTTCACAGTCAACTCTTGGATGACCGTACCGATACGCCAAAGATCGGTATCGTTACCAAGTTTGGACAGTGACTTCAGTGACCAAAATGGTATTGATACGCCTGAGACCGGTATCGATACCAAGCTGGACAGTAGCTCCAGTGTCCAAAATAGTACCGATACGTCTCCCCGCGTATCGAAACGTAAGGCCTGGAATAAGAAGGCCATATCGATACGGGTCTAACCGTATCGATACCCCTGCTCTGCAACTCCTCATTTCACTACTAGGTAACTTCACATACGATTCTAGATGCATATTTGGACACTCCTAAGCACACACAATCATACATACAACAAACCACAATTGGAAATTAGCTTACAAGCATTGGATATAACAAGGATCATACCTATCTAGACTACATGCAATTTCACAAGAAGTATACTTAACAAGCATAGGCATCGTACACATGGTAGTCAAGCTTAAGGCATACATAGGCCAACATCATACATGTTTAGGCATATGCAAATAAACCACATAAGAAACATAGGACATAATCCAAGAAGCAAAAGCATAACACAACATGAGTTTAACAATTTCAAGCATAACCTCCTAAGGAGTTTGACCCCAACTCCTAACACTCTACACCCCATTGTCTAGGCATTATTACAAAGCAAACCATACTTAAACTTGCTTGAGAACTCCAAAAGCTCCTCCCTCGCCCGCTCGCCTCCCGAACTCTAACGATCTGCACGTTGGAAACAAAAGAGCATAAGCAATCTAGCTTAGTGAGAGAGGCTCTACAATTCACAACATGCAGTTTTCCAAAACACGATTTATATGCAAGAAAACAATGGATGCACAAGGGTCTATCTCAACCACAACATTTGGTTTGCACAAGAACAACCAACATACACTTACGGTGGGACTACACATCACCGTTTCGACTAGTGGATTTCCAATGGGACTACACATCAAAGTACTACCCTACTATTCACTACCGGTGGGACTACACATCACCGTAGTTTAGACCACCATCACGTGAGGCATGAACTCAACACGACTACAACATTAACAACTTAAAATGCATTCAAATAATCACAACGCATCCACAATCAATATATCGCAACACATGAGAGTAGAGAGGCTTACACACGGGTTTAGGTGACCTCTCAAGGTTCCACCCAACCCCAAAGGAGTCCATATCGAGCACAAAGTAAGAACCAATAATTCTACTCACCGATGCTACCCAAGAGAAGATTTAAGACCAAGCTCAAGACTCCGAAATCCCCGGATTTGCCCCCGAAGCTTCACCAACCAAATTTCTCGTTTCTAAACATTCCAACACAATATAGACAATCCCAAATCAGTCCACAATTCAAAATAATCAACCCGGATTACATACCAAGCACAAGACTTCAATTTTCACATTGAAAACAAGCCCAAAATTCCAAAATCCGAGCAGCCATCAAGCACCCCTTAAAACCATTGATTTCAACCTTCAAACTACTCCCTAAAGCTTTCAAAACAATACTTACATATACCCTAACCATTGGCCCTCTCATTTCTACATAGAACACCCCCAAATCTCAATCCAAAACCTCCCAAAAACCTCCCCAAAACCCCATTTCGGGAAAACACCCAAAACCTTGTAAAAATCAGTTTGGTTGGTCCTTTTAGGTTGTAGATTACTCATAGAACTTCAACAAATCAAAAACTAGAATCAAAGACCTCAAAGACAACATTTTTAATTCAAAACCCTCCAAACTCCAAATTTCAAAACATGTGTAGAAATGAAAATAAAAGACATCAACTTGTAGAGGATAATGAGGGTAAGTCAAAAACGAAATTACCTTTGCAAAACCTTCAAAAATGAGCAAGCTATTGAATGGAATAGTAACAAGGAGGGGTGGGGAGCTATTTGACGTCAAATGGGGATGGTGAGATGAAGAAGATGAGCCAAAAGGGGTTTATTTTATGTTTGTTTAAAATGGGGAAGTCAAAAGACCAAAACGCCCTTAATGAAATGAGATAACTACAATGGATGACACCCATGGCTATTTGGGTTTGTTTAGAAAATGGACTAATTAAATTTTACATGTCTTAAAACCCGGGGCCTAAACCTTTATTTTAATATATAAAATTTGGAACCGAAACCCGAACTATTTTTAAACTATTATTTTCTCCCGACCCCCGAACCCGGGTGTTACAACTCTCCCCTACTTGAGGAATTTCGTCCTCGAAATTACCTGACGGAAACAAATACGGAAACTGCTCAAGCATGTCAGCTTTCCTCTCCCACGTGGCTTCCTCCACACCTCTATGTCTCCATAAGACTTTGACCAACTCTATAGTCTTGCCACGCAATACCTTGCTATCAGAAGCAAGTATCTCAACTGGTTCCTCGTTGTAAGATATGTCTGGATTTAACTCTATTTCTTCCACTGGCATAACATGAGGCGGATCCGATCTATACCTCCTAAGCATCGACACATGAAATACATCATGAATCTTCTCTAGCTCAACTGGGAGTCTCAATCTATACGCAACCGGACCAATTCTCTCAACTATCTCATAAGGTCCTATGTATCTTGGGCTCAACTTGCCCTTCCTCCCAAACCTCATCACCTTTTTCCATGGTGAGACTTTCAAAAACACTTTATCCCCCACGGAGTATTCCACCTCCTTCCCTTTTAAATCGGCATAGGAATTTTGCCGATCTGAAGCCGCTTTCAAGCGATCACAAATCAATTTCACCTTCTCGGTGGTTCCCTTAAGTGACTCGGGCATCGGCACAAGTTTCTGTCTGGCCTCGGCCCAACAAATCGGGGTCCTACACTTCCTACCATACAAGGCCTCATATGGAGCCATCTGGATGCTCGACTGAAAGCTGTTGTTATACGCAAACTCCACTAATGGTAGGTGTTTCTCCCATGACCCTGAAAGTCAATGATGCAACACCTCAACATGTCCTCCAAAATCTGAATCACCCTCTCAGACTGCCCATCTGACTGCGGATGATACGAAGTGCTGAAGTTCAACCACGTGCCCAAAGCTCGATGCAAACACTCCCAAAACCTAGAGGTAAATCTCGGATCTCGATCTGACACAATCGACTTCGGTACCCCATGTAGTCTCACAATCTCACGAATATACAATTCGGCCAACTTGTCCAATGTATAGGTGGTATGAACCGGTATGAAATGAGCACACTTGGTGAATCTATAGTGATACGCTCTCACTTCCACTCTGGAATTTTCAACGGTTGCAACAACCCTGAGGGAAACTGGTGCTCAGTGTTGCGTGTAAAATTGTCTATCGCAATTGAGTGCAAGTGTACACGTCGCAAGTAATAAAGTGATACTAGAGTATCAGATATCGTCTCCACAGGGACTGGGCTAACCCTTTCCTTCGCTATCTGCACAAAGGTAAAAAGGATGATTTAAGAAGTTGTCACGAAAATAATAAAGAATACTTAAAAATAAAAGTAGGGAAATCAAGATAAAGAGAATGGGCTGGTATTGAATTGCTCAGTAGTGCAGGTATTGCAGAGTTTAGGAAATCCAGTCCTGTCGTCGCGCCTGTCGCCGACAGCACCTGTCACGGCAGCTGTCCGTTGGCTGTCGCGGCGACAAACACACTAACTCCGTACTTCAAGTTTGGCAAGAATCCCAGATCTGTCTTGGCCTATCCCTAGGTCCAAGTCTGTCGATGATCACGTTCTTTGATGATACCTCCCGGCGTGAATCGAAGGATGAACACCGATGTGTATGAATTCTTCTTTAGCCACTTAACCTCGCCCTATCCCTAGGCACGAGATAGTTCAACTATAAACTAGAGAACTTGCTCTTATTTCTTTTGTATACTTAACTCTCCCGATGCTAAGTAAATAGATAACCTCACAATGCTCTCTCGATGCTCTTGCAAGATATTAAAACCAAAATAAGAGAACTTGAAGTTTATTTTATTGAACTTGGAAAATCCTAAAACAAAACAACCCTTGCAACTACTTTACAAATCAACCCGTGGCCCTAGGGGGTTTTAGAACATGTCGGTGACGGGTAAACGGCGGAGGGGTTTAGAGATGTCGGTTATGGGGTAGAATGTGGGGATTATCTCCTAGGTTAAAATACATGCCCTTATATAAGCTTTGGGCTCAAGTTATCTAAGGTAACAAGGATTACAACTTTAATTAAAAGTATGATTCTAATAAAGACTTAATCTTCAAGGATCCTACTTTTCAGCCGTCCTCCTTGTTTCTTGGGATTTTCTCTCCTTGAACTTTGGCTTGACATATCTTTTGATTCGGGGCTTGGAAAAATATTTGGCTTTCACACGACAGACGAGCAGATTTTTCTCTATCTATCGAGGTCCACTTTACTTTTCCTCTTCATAAGGTTGCTGTCAACTTGCTGTCACGACAGGTCCATGGCAGCTTCGTCCTCATCGTCTGCTTGTCCAGTTCAGCTCTTCTGCTTCTCTGCCCTGCGCCTGCCTTCTCCGTCTACTATCACAGCAACTTGCTGTCGTCCTCTGTTGTCACGGCAGCTCCATGGCAGCATTGTCCTCTTCGTCTGCTTGTCCAGTTCAGCTCTTCTACTTTTCTGCCCCGCGCCTGCCTTCACCGTCTACGACGGCGGCAACATGCCAAAAGTAGCCATTTTTAGTAGAATTTGTGCCTTTTATATATTTGTGATGTTTTGCTGTAAACTGACCTAAATGCAATGAAATGGTGCTTGAATGCAGCAGAAATATGGGTAAAAAGGGTGTAAATAATAGAACTTTTATACACTCAACACACCCCCAAACTCAAGTTTTTGCTTGTCCTCAAGCAACTAAGAACTAAAAGAAAAAGAAATTTTTGTTTTGGCTTTCAAACAATGAGCTTTCCCTTACCCGTCGTTCGTTCCCTGTGGCGGCAGCAACCTGTCGGATAATTTAGGATCTGTCCGGAATCTCCCTATAGTCCTCGTGCAGTGTGTGCATGCTTTGTGAACAGTTATATGCCAAGACTCTCTTAGTTTCACTAGAATATTCAACTCTTAACTCGAATTTTTATGCCAAAGTTTATCTTTTTTTTGAAGGCACATTTTCATGCTTCTTTGATTTCTTTGTTTTGAATCGATTTCTAAAGTTTTACTAGAGCCAGTTTTAGGCACCTCTAGTTTGCTTCCTAGAGCCGGTTTCGGGCACCTCTAGGTTTTTGAGTCTCTTTTGCTAAACTTCTTTCCTAGAGCCAGTGTTAGGCACCTCTAGGGGCTATTCAAGTGCTAAGCTTCCTATTCTAGTTTGGCTAAAAGAAATCTAAGCAGTATAACAGTCACAATGGTGTTTAAGTTTTCAGAACTATAGAAAGGTTCTAAACTTCTCCTTAAACTATCCTAAAGATGCTGCCACGACAGAGCTGTCACGACAGGCAAGTTCAGTTCACAATTTTCAGCCAAAAAAAAATTTTGTTTTTTTAGAAAAGTACTAAGTAAAAGACATAAAATTTAACTAAGATGTACTCCATGAATATGGAGGGTTGCCACCCCCAAACTCGAGGGTTGCATTGCCCTCAATGCAAATGACAAAATAAAAATGAAAACATATGAAGGCAGTACATCACAAAATATATATGGCAGGCAGCAATAAGAAGATAAGAAACTTAAATTTTAATCACTGTCTTCACTGCTGCTGCTGAGGCGGATCTGGCGGCGGGTTCTGGTTCGCGGGGCGGGCTGGGGTGGTTGCTGTACAACCTGAATATCAGAGCTGCTGCCGCTGCTGCTGCTGGCCCTTGGCAGAGTTTTCTTATCTGCCATTCTTTTCTGCCTCTTTACCGGTGTAAATTCCTTCGACAGGTTCCTCTGAATAGAGGGTTCAACGTCACTGTCTGCCCAAACGGAGGAGGAAGAGAATCCAGCAACAAAGGCAGCAAGGTCATCTGAGGGCACTGGTCGCTTTGTTCTTCGAGCAGATGTTTCAGCATGGGTGCTGCCGGCTGCCGTCGGGGCAGGTGATGGTATGGAGGCGGCAGATGGTATGGAGGCAGCAGGTGATGAAAGGCTTGAGGCCCAGATTCTTTGCCTTTTGAGTATAAATGAGGCCTTGTTCTTCCACAGATCTCTGGTTGCAAAGGACTGTGGGGGAGTTGCTGCCGGTGAGGAAGTAGAGGCAGCATTGCGGCGGGTTTTTTTCTGGACGACATATTAGTTGCAAGGGTTGTGAAAATAAGGAAAGCAAAGAAAAACAAGAGGAGGAAGCAAGTAAGAATAAGCAGAAGTGATGAAAAATGAAAATGAAAATGGGGTTTTATAGCGGTCGAGTTGCTGCCCATTTAATGCTGTAACAGCAGGCGTGAATAACGGGGCGGCTGTTTAGAGTTGGCGTGTCTGACGCGTCTGCCACGCATTATTGCGCCTGTTACGCGTCTGTCACACGCTTCTGCGTCTGCCGTGTCAGTATGTTGACAGCCTGTCTTATCCGTCTGCGGCGGCAGCTGAAACGACATGCTTCAACAAATGGGCTCTGTTGGGCTGATGGATGGGTGGTGGGCTTGGTTCACTTCTTCTTTTCTTCTTGACTCCTTTATTTCCTAAAAACATTATTCGAATAAAATAAACCTTATTTCCTAATAAATAATAAATGATAAAAATAAAAATAAAATTTAGGTTAAATTAGGGATGCCAGGTGGGGCATCTTCTAAGGTAACCACTTCCTGCATTCATGGGGCTTCAGTCCCCTAATAATGCTTGAGGCGTCGTTTCCGGTACTTCTTGAAGTCCATCTGTACCCTCCATCTGGTGATTATTCTCATGTTGGGGGCTCCTTTCTTTCTCTTCCCTTTGTAGTCCATGAAGTCCTCCCTTCTTGGTAATGTTTCTGAGGGCATGAATATATGATTAGAAATAATCAAATTGACATACGGCCACAAACTTACCTTGTTTTTGTTGAATAATGTTGTGGTTGAATGTATCCCTTGCTGTCGTGTCTGCTACTGCGGCAGGCAGTTATTTTGACAGTTTTTTATCAAGTTACTTTGCAGGTCAATGGGACATTGGTAGGTGCCATCACTCTCTATACCAAATTCTGTTGACCACTCGTAGATCTCCATCAGTAGAGATTTTGATGATTTTGTGTCCACCGGCTTCGATTCCTCAAATACCTGCAATGAAATTGGTGAGTTTTCATATAATTCAAAAGGTTCGTTTATTACCTACTCATATTCCATCGGTGAGGCATTGTCATTGGGTAGCTCTTCTAGGTGGTCGTGCGAGTGCCATGACAGGGATGGATGTGTGCAATCTTGGTCAGACATAATCGAGGTGGTGGGTTGAGAATTTGCCTTTGATGTGGTTGCTGCTTCAGCATCAGTTGCTGTCGAGGCGGCAGTTGCTGTCAAGGCGGTAGTTGCTGTCAAGGCGGCAGTTGCTGTCGAGGCGGCAGTTGCTGTCAAGGCGGCAGTTTCTGCCGAGGCGGCAGTTTCCGCTTTGACTGGAGTTTCTGCCTCAGAAGTGGTTGCTGCCGTGACGTTCTCTTGAATTCCACTCAGCGTTGTCGCGGTGTTGCTCCATTTCGGCTCCTCGATCATTGCCATGGCAAGTTGTTGCTCAGACTCATCATATGTTGGATATTCCTTCACATGGGCATCCTCGTCATCTTTCCTCAGGATTTCAGGTTCATCTATGGCATGAATGAGGACTGGTCTGCTCAAGAGTTCATCCATCTTAGCGATACTTGCGTCCATAGAAACCGACACTTCTTGAGTGAGTGCCATGAAGGCTTGCAGTGTATCTTCTAAGGATTTTGACTGCTCTTGAGGATGATGACATTGACGGGGCAGGTCGGGTTCTGTAGCAAAATTGTTATGGTATAAAAAATTTTGGGGGTTTTGATCGTACCATAAAAAATTTTGCTGCTGCGGCATCAGCATTTGTTGCCCCTGTTGCTGTCGTGGTAGCATATCTTTACGGTAAATCCAAGAACTTTCCAACATCAACTCTCGAATGGTTTTTCCTGGCATGTTGATGCCCTTGAACCTGTATTTTCACCTGAGTTTTTTTTTGCAAAAAAAAATAATAAGAAAATAAGAAAATTAAAAATAAAAAATAAAAATAAAAGAAAAGTGCAGAAGCTAGGGTAAGGGTGTGTTGCCAGTCCCCGGCAACGGCGCCAAAAACTTGTTGCGTGTAAAAGTGTCTATCGCAATTGAGTGCAAGTGTACACGTCGCAAGTAATAAAGTGATACTAGAGTATCAGATATCGTCTCCACAGGGACTGGGCTAACCCTTTCCTTCGCTATCTGCACAAAGGTAAAAAGGATGATTTAAGAAGTTGTCACGAAAATAATAAAGAATACTTAAAAATAAAAGTAGGGAAATCAAGATAAAGAGAATGGGCTGGTATTGAATTGCTCAGTAGTGCAGGTATTGCAGAGTTTAGGAAATCCAGTCCTGTCGTCGCGCCTGTCGCCGACAGCACTTGTCGCGGCAGCTGTCCGTTGGCTGTTGCGGCGGCAAACACACCAACTCCGTACTTCAAGTTTGGCAAGAATCCCAGATCTGTCTTGGCCTATCCCTAGGTCCAAGTCTGTCGATGATCACGTTCTTTGATGATACCTCCCAGCGTGAATCGAAGGATGAACACCGATGTGTATGAATTCTTCTTTAGCCACTTAACCTCGCCCTATCCCTAGGCACGAGATAGTTCAACTATAAACTAGAGAACTTGCTCTTATTTCTTTCGTATACTTTACTCTCCCGATGCTAAGTAAATAGATAACCTCACAATGCTCTCTCGATGCTCTTGCAAGATATTAAAACCAAAATAAGAGAACTTGAAGTTTATTTTATTGAACTTGGAAAATCCTAAAACAAAACAACCCTTGCAACTACTTTACAAATCAACTCGTGGCCCTAGGGGGTTTTAGAACATGTCGGTGATGGGTAAACGGCGGAGGGGTTTAGAGATGTCGGTTATGGGGTAGAATGTGGGGATTATCTCCTAGGTTAAAATACATGCCCTTATATAAGCTTTGGGCTCAAGTTATCTAAGGTAACAAGGATTACAACTTTAATTAAAAGTATGATTCTAATAAAGACTTAATCTTCAAGGATCCTACTTTTCAGCCGTCCTCCTTGTTTCTTGGGATTTTCTCTCCTTGAACTTTGGCTTGACATATCTTTTGATCCGGGGCTTGGAAAAATATTTGGCTTTCACACAACAGACGAGCAGATTTTTCTCTATCTATCGAGGTCCACTTTACTTTTCCTCTTCATAAGGTTGTTGTCACCTTGCTGTCACGACAGGTCCATGGCAGCTTCGTCCTCATCGTCTGCTTGTCCAGTTCAGCTCTTCTGCTTCTCTGCCCTGCGTCTGCCTTCTCCGTCTACTATGGCAGCAACTTGCTGTCGTCCTCTATTGTCACGGCAGCTCCATGGCAGCATTGTCCTCTTCGTCTGCTTGTCCAGTTCAGCTCTTCTGCTTTTCTGCCCCGCGCCTGCCTTCACCGTCTACGACGGCGGCAACCTGCCAAAAACATCCATTTTTAGTAGAATTTGTGCCTTTTATATATTTGTGATGTTTTGCTGTAAACTGACCTAAATGCAATGAAATGGTGCTTGAATGCAGCAGAAATATGGGTAAAAAGGGTGTAAGTAATAGAACTTTTATACACTCAACACTCAGCCTTGACTCTCTGACAAACCATGCATCTACTTACGAACTCGGCTACGTCCTTTTTCAAACCAACCCAATAATACTCTCCCTTCAATCCTCGATACATCTTCGTGCTACCCGGATGCATAGCAAAAGGACTATTGTGAGCCTCACTGAAGATCGTACGCCTCAACTCGGCATCCTCCGGAACCACTATCCTATCCTTGAAACAGAGGATCCCATTCTCTCCAAAGCAATACTCAGTAGGCCTATCTTCCGTTATGTCTTGCACGTGAGGTGCCAAGGACTCATCTCGCAACTGCTTCTCACGGATCAACTCAACCAATGATGGTTTAACCTGAAGCTCGGCCACTAACCCACCATCCGTAGACACACTCAACCTTGCAAACATGGCTCGCAACTCAACGGCCGCCTTCCTACTCAGGGCATCGGCCACCACATTTGCCTTGCCCGGATGATACTCTATGGTAAGGTCATAATCTTCAAGAAGCTCTAACCACCTTCGTCGCCTAAGATTCAACTCCTTCTGGGACATTAAATATTTCAAACTCTTGTGGTCGGTGTACACAGTGCACTTCTCACTATAAAGATGGTGTCTCCAAATTTTCAACGCGAACACCATTGCAGCCAACTCTATGTCATGTGTGGGGTAATTCTTCTCATGAACCTTCAACTGTCGGGAAGCATATGCCACTACCTTACCTTCTTGCATAAGCACACAACCTAGCCCTACGTAAGATGCATCACTGAAAATCACAAACTCTCTCCCCGGCTCGGGCTGAATCAAAATAGGAGTTTCGGTCAAAGCTTTCTTCAATTTCTCAAACGCCTCTTGTCTTGCATCTGACCATTCATACGGAACATTCTTCTGTAGCAACTTGGTCAACGGAGCCGCTATTCTCGAGAACCCCTCGACAAACCTTCTATAGTACCCCGCCAAACCTAGGAAGCTGCGAATTTCTGTCACTGATTTCGGTTGCTTCCAACTCACAATGGCTTCAATCTTCTTGGGATCTACACTAATCCCACTAGCTGAGATCACGTGGCCAAGGAAGACCACCTCTCTAATCCAAAACTCACACTTACTTAGCTTGGCATACAACTGATTCTCAAGTAGGGTCTGAAGCACTACCCTTAAGTGTTCATCGTGCTCCTCTTCGGTCCTAGAGTACACTAGGATGCCATCAATGAACACTACCACAAACCTGTCCAAGAACTTATGAAACACACGGTTCATCATATCCATGAAGGTTGCTGGAGCATTGTTCAACCCAAAAGGCATCACCAAAAACTCATAATGCCCGTATCGTGTACGAAAAGCTGTCTTCGGTATGTCCACATCTTTTACCTTTAACTGATAATACCCTGACCTCAAGTCAATCTTTGAAAACACGGAAGCACCCCTCAACTGGTCTAGCAAGTCATCTATCCTTGGCAAGGGATATTTGTTTTTCACCGTCACCTTATTCAACTGTCTATAGTCTATGCACATTCTCATGCTACCGTCCTTCTTTTTCACAAACAAAACCGGAGCACCCCACGGGGAAACACTAGGCCTAATGAAGCCTCTGTCAGTCAACTCCTGAAGTTGTGTCTTCAACTCTTTCAACTCTTTCGGTGCCATTCTATACGGAGCAATCGACACCGATGCGGAATCAGAATATGTCTCAATAGCAAACTCAACTGCTCTGTCTGGAGGCAAGCCTGGTAGCTCTTCCGGAAAAACACTAGGAAAGTCACACACAGTCCTGATGTCCTGAGGTCTCACCTCACTCATACCCGGGTTAATTACGTAAGCCAAGTAATCCTGACACCCTGAACTCAACAATCTCTGAGCTTCCAATGTCGAAACCACGTTGGACAAAAACTTAACATTCTCCCCAACTACCACAACCTCAAAGTCATCGGTAAGCCTCAAAGAGACTCTCTTAGTCTCGAAGTCAACCCTAGCTCTATGCTCTACAAGCCAATCCATGCCCAAAATCACATCAAAACCATAAAAGGGTAGCTCCATCATGTCGACCGGAAATACGTTGCCCTGAATCATCAAGGGACACCTCCTATACACTTTCCTAACTACCACTGTATCACCAAAAGAGCTAGTGACATTTACACCTACCTCTAGCCGATCACAAGGTAATCCTAATGACTTTGCATGCTCACCCAGAATATACGAATGTGTTGACCCCGAATCTATTAGAGAAAGCAAACTCAAAGACCGTAATGTGAAATTACCTGCAATGACATCAGTGTCATTTCCAGCCTCTCACTGAGCGTACACCCTAGCCGGTCCTCCTCCCTCGGGCTGGACTGCTACCACATGAGCCAAGTTCCTCTGACCCTCATTCCTTGGCTGGAAGTTCCCATGGCCGCGCCCACGACCTCTCTGATGCTCAAAACCCCTCGCTGGAGCCGGTCCTCCTCTAACTGGGTGTGGACAATCACGCCTCAAATGGTCTCGTGAGCTACAGTTCCAACACGCCCCAAACATACCCATGCACTCACCTCGGTGGCGTCTCCCGCACCTAGTGCACTCCGGAATGTGCCCAACAGCCCCTTGGCCCTGACGGCACTGACCATGGTTACCACCCTAGGCCTCGTATCCGGCTGGTACCTCCTATCCCTATGCCTCTTGGCATGATCTCTATCCCAGTTCGCATGTCTCTTCCCGGAGTCAGACCCACCAGCACGTGCTCTAGAGCTCAGGTTCTGCTCTATATCCTTGCCCCTAGAAACCAAGAAATTGAACTCAGTGTAGTCGGAGGCCAACATGTAGGTCTTCACATCAGTAGTCAACCCATATCGGAAACGCTCACACCGCTCCTTCTCATCCGGAATCAACTCTGGCGCGTACTGGCTCAATCTCACAAACTGGATCTCATACTCAGACACGGTCCTATTGCCTTGAACCAAAGCCATGAACTCTCTTTTCTTTTCATCTAAGTACCGAACTCCGAGGTACTTCCTCTTAAAAGCACTCCTGAAAAACTCTCATGTGATATCCGTCTCAGCCATACCAGAAATAATAGTGGTCCACCAAGTATAAGCGTCTCCCTGAAGCAATGAGACGATGCATCCCAACTTACGGGCATCCGAACACTCCATCTAACCCAAGATGCGAGTAGTGCTCTCAAGCCACCCTTCCGAACCCTCCGGAGACAATCCACGAAACTCAACTGCCCCCAAATTACGAAGACTCTCTAGGGGTAATCCTGTCCCCGCACCCTGAGGTGGTGCTGCAACTTGCATACCAGCCAAAGCTGTCTGAAAAGCTCCGGCTATAGTCTGGATCAAATGGGCCACATCTGGGCCTGCCTGACCTTGGCCCGCTTGAGCCCCATTACCTCCCACATTAGCCCCAGCGTGAGGCCCATTACCATCACCTCCGACGTCCCCTCCATTACCACCGGGAGCATTAAGAGCAGAAGGCGCGTTCTCGGGTGCCTAGTCACCCGCCCTAGGCCGTCCCCTCGGTCTCACCATAGCAATTAAAGTAATCTAAAACAACAAACACACACAACAAAGAAACGTTAGGTTAGCAAGGGGCAAAGGACTCCGGTTCTCAAGCTCTTTAAACCAAAACAATTTTCCCCTTTTTATTTTGACAACAATGCCTAACAATGGGGACTCAATCCAGCTCTCAAATAACAGCAAGGTCACCATAGCATGCATACATACACCGTGCTAAAAACAAAATTTAGACATGCATGGCAAAACACTCAAAATACCTTAACTTACCTCACTTACCTGCCCGAGGTCTCAGAAACCTCAGGCTCTGATACCAATAAATGTAACCCCCTCGTTCCGGTCTGGCCGGATGACCGGTCCGAATGGGCTACACGGGGAAAACCGAAGTGAAACCCGTTAAGGCTCCTCATCGGTTAGCAACCCTATTTTTTTTCGTTTTAATCTTGTCTAGAGGAGTATTAAAGTCCTAAGTGATCAAACAGCGGAACGACATACACGAGGCAAACAAATGAATCCAAAACAACATTTAACAGCCAAATTTTAACTTAACTGCAGGCGGTATCGATACAACTAAGGGGTGTATCGATACACCTTGACTAGGTCAAAAAGTCAAAGTCAGCCTGTGGAGACCGTATCGATACACCCAAGGAGTGTATCGATACCCTCCCCACGGATGACTTTTCACAGTCAACTCTTGGATGACCGTACCGATACGCCAAAGATCGGTATCGATACCAAGTTTGGACAGTGACTTCAGTGACCAAAATGGTATCGATACGCCTGAGACCGGTATCGATACCAAGCTGGACAGTAGCTCCAGTGTCTAAAATAGTACCGATACGTCTCCCCGCGTATCGAAACGTAAGGCCTGGAATAAGAAGGCCATATCGATACGTGTCTAACCGTATCGATACCCCTGCTCTGCAACTCCTTATTTCACTACTAGGTAACTTCACATACGATTCTAGATGCATATTTGGACACTCCTAAGCACACACAATCATACATACAACAAACCACAATTGGAAATTAGCTTACAAGCATTGGATATAACAAGGATCATACCTATCTAGACTACATGCAATTTCACAAGAAGCATACTTAACAAGCATAGGCATCATACACATGGTAGTCAAGCTTAAGGCATACATAGGCCAACATCATACATGTTTAGGCATATGCAAATAAACCACATAAGAAACATAGGACATAATCCAAGAAGCAAAAGCATAACACAACATGAGTTTAACAATTTCAAGCATAACCTCCTAAGGAGTTTGACCCCAACTCCTAACACTCTACACCCCATTGTCTAGGCATTATTACAAAGCAAACCATACTTAAACTTGCTTGAGAACTCCAAAAGCTCCTCCCTCGCCCGCTCGCCTCCCGAACTCTAACGATCTGCACGTTGGAAACAAAAGAGCATAAGCAATCTAGCTTAGTGAGAGAGGCTCTACAATTAACAACATGCAGTTTTCCAAAACACGATTTATATGCAAGAAAACAATGGATGCACAAGGGTCTATCTCAACCACAACATTTGGTTTGCACAAGCACAACCAACATACACTTACAGTGGGACTACACATCACCGTTTCGACTAGTGGATTTCCAATGGGACTACACATCAAAGTACTACCCTACTAGTCACTACCGGTGGGACTACACATCACCGTAGTTTAGACCACCATCACGTGAGGCATGAACTCAACACGACTACAACATTAACAACTTAAAATGCATTCAAATAATCACAACGCATCCACAATCAATATATCACAACACATGAGAGTAGAGAGGCTTACACACGGGTTTACGTGACCTCTCAAGGTTCCACCAACCCCAAAGAAGTCCATATCGAGCACAAAGTAAGAACCAATAATTCTACTCACCGATGCTACCCAAGAGAAGATTTAAGACCAAGCTCAAGACTCCGAAATCCCCGGATTTGCCCCCGAAGCTTCACCAACCAAATTTCTCGTTTCTAAACATTCCAACACAATATAGACAATCCCAAATCAGTCCACAATTCAAAATAATCAACCCGGATTACATACCAAGCACAAGACTTCAATTTTCACATTGAAAACAAGCCCAAAATTCCAAAATCCGAGCAGCCCTCAAGCACCCCTTAAAACCATTGATTTCAACCTTCAAACTACTCCCTAAAGCTTTCAAAACAATGCTTACATATACCCTAACCATTGGCCCTCTCATTTCTACATAGAACACCCCCAAATCTCAATCCAAAACCTCCCAAAAACCCCATTTCGGGAAAACACCCAAAACCTTGTAAAAATCAGTTTGGTTGGTCCTTTTAGGTTGTAGATTACTCATAGAACTTCAACAAATCAAAAACTAGAATCAAAGACCTCAAAGACAACATTTTTAATTCAAAACCCTCCAAACTCCAAATTTCAAAACATGTGTAGAAATGAAAATAAAAGGCATCAACTTGTAGAGGATAATGAGGGTAAGTCAAAAACGAAATTACCTTTGCAAAACCTTCAAAAATGAGCAAGCTATTGAATGGAATAGTAACAAGGAGGGGTGGGGAGCTATTTGACGTCAAATGGGGATGGTGAGATGAAGAAGATGAGCCAAAAGGGGTTTATTTTATGTTTGTTTAAAATGGGGAAGTCAAAAGACCAAAACGCCCTTAATGAAATGAGATAAATACAATGGATGACACCCATGGCTATTTGGGTTTGTTTAGAAAATGGCCCAATTAAATTTTACATGTCTTAAAACCCGGGGCCCAAACCTTTATTTTAATATTTAAAATTTGGAACTGAAACCCGAACTATTTTTAAACTATTATTTTCTCCCGACCCCCGAACCCGGGTGTTACACAAACATCAAACTTCAAACATTCCAAGCATGATCAACATCATTCCATGGAAATTAGCAACATAAGTAAACTATAGGCATGCAACCTAGGAAATAAGCCAAGCAAGATAGCAAAATGCATATCCAAGCATAAACCAAGTACCAAATGCCACTTACAAGTCAACATAGGTATCACAAACTTACCACAAAACAGGGAGTTTCAAAATACACCCTCCCAAAACATTAAAGCATCCTCCCATTGCCAATTATTACTAATAGGAAAACATAACACCATACTTGAGCTAAGTCTCACTTCTTGGGATCCTTCTTTCTTCCTTGTTGCCCAAAAGATGTTATTTCTCTGCATTGTTGAAGAAAGAGAGCATAAGCAATAATGCCTAGTGAGCAATGCTCAAAACAAACCAACAACAACAATGCATTTTAAAATCATTTCTCAAGTAGAAATCTCTATCTCATCATGCTCATTTTATCTCATGCTTGAAATCATTTTCAAAGTAGAAACCACATAATTTAAACCACATGACCATTTATCTCATGCATTAACAAAAATGCAAAGTCTCAAAGCAAAGCTATACATGCTTGTTTCTCATAAGCATTTCTCAAAACATGATTTCATATGCAAATCTAATTTCATTAAATCACTTATAAAAAAGGTACATGTGAATCTCATATATTGGCATTTTAGCAACATTACTCGGATATGCTGACAGCTTGACGGAATCTCACATCGTCAAATCCTACCTCGATGGAATTTCACATCACCGAACTCTCATGGCGGCATCTCTCATTGCCACAAAGCTTGTTGGAATCTCTCATCATCAAGACCTACCGTGGTGGAATCTCTCATCACCACACTCTCACTTTGGAACGGGATGGCACTACCCCCATTGCACGAACCAAAGACCACGTACGAATTTTGTATATTATAGTGCACTTATCATCCTATTGGTCGACCAATTATATCTGGTAATCTCATCTCAAGCCAATATACACATTTTAAACAACATTTACCTATTGTTTTCCAATGCATCAACATAAACCATTCTCATCCCATTTCAAAAGCATAATTCAAGCATAACATTTTCTCAATAAGTTCTATCTCTTCAAAATTATAATTATATCTCATGGGATCATATAAGCCTTCAAATCATTTCTTAAAACATGCATAAAATAGTAGGTTTATATTTATCTTCAAAACATGAGCATGATCATATAAAACAATAGGGTAAAAACTAAGAATCGAGAGCGAAACATTTCAAACTTACTTTCGGGCTTAGATTAGTGTTTCAAACTCAATCTAAGCCCCCAATCCTTGCTTTCAAGTCTTTGAAAGGCTTTAAAACCAATTCCACTCACCGACAACGCCTCGATCGCTTTGCCGAAGCGTAATCAAGCTTCTGAAGCTCCCAAAACTTCATCGATTGCTTCCGATACGTTCTCCCACATTTATACTACACAAGAACAAAGGATTAATGCATCTCAATGCATTAAAATCACCAGAAACCAGAACCACCACGTTGCTCTACCGAAAACACCAAAACGCCTCTCCGAAATAACCGAAAACACCTTCGGTTACTCTACAAACTCAACCTAGCCAAAACCTAACACTTCCAACTATTTTTAATCATCAATTAAAATCCAAAAACAACCTAATTGCATCCTTATATCTCCAGAAACACCAATACCACATTATCACCACAAAAACCCAAATCCAGCAACCTAAACAACTAGAGATCCAACTCATTTCGGGATTACCATGATAAAACCTTTATTTCAAAATCATTTAACATCCAAAACATGATTCAAATCAATATCAAATTAACCAAAATAGTACCATTACGAAAACCTTAAGAAATCATCTTTCAAAACTTGATCTAACCATTTTCATCAAATAGATTATAAAACCTTATTAATAAACACAATTAAAGAGCCAAAGACTTGGAAATTTCATTAAAGAACCTTTAATTAGAGGATAGAAAAGAAATATCACCTCTAACACAAGCTTTTTCCCTTGATTGGCAATGATTTAGATGAAAACTTTCAAGAAATCCATAGCTAGTTGATGTAGAAATCCATGAGAACCATTTAGAAATCAAGAGTGGGTGAGAAAAAATAAATCTCTTGAGATTTTAGTGATAAGAAAATATTTTGGCTAATGGGAAAGTTGAGAGAAAAAATTAGGAGAAAAGTAGTTACGTAAGAAAATGTTTTAGCATTTTAAAATCATTTTTATTAAAACCTATTTAATAAATTAATTTATTAAATATTTTAAAAATACCAAAAAAAAGGAAAAGGCTGATAACACCTTGGTGTAATAGCTCTCTAACGATTCTAAGCCTTGATTCTTTTCAATTTAGTCATTAAAATGTATTTTGCAATTTTTACGATTTTGTCACCGTTTTCAAAATACCAATTAAATCACTCCAATTTTATCAAATTGAACACTCCAAAACCTTCAAAACATTATTTTAAGATTTTAAAATATTTTCCCACATTTTATCTCCCTCAAAAACTATTTATTTCAAATTAACTACTAGAGTCGGTTTCGGACACCTCTAGCAAGAAATTACCTTTTAATTTTTCAATTTTTAATTTACCCAAATTTTAAGCAACCTAAGTTCACTAAGTTTCTATCAATCAACAAGTCACAACCATGTCAAATAAATTCAGCATCATAGTAAAATTCTAAGTTCTTTTCATGCAATCCTAAAATTTAAAGGTTCTTTCAATTAAATGCAGTGGAAAAATTCATCATTGAATATTCAACAAGTTTTTAGCAATTAAATCCAATCAAAGGCATGGCAAGTAAAATATGCAACCTATATGTGATTACTAAAGATGAATGCAACTAGACATGAAATTAACTAAAAACAAGCACCCCCCAAACTCGAGAGAAGCATTGTCCTCAATGCATACAAGCACTAAAATTAAAAATGATATAAAATGCAAATGAGTTAGTTGGAAAGGTTTGTCACCTTGTATGATGAGTTTTTTCGGGCCGTTTTCTTGATTCTTTGTCCAATTCACGGTGGTTGGAGGCATGTGGCTGGTACCGCGTGAATAGCATCGGTGTGTCAAGGGGCAGAACATTTCTTCGGTCTGATCTATGTTTGCCGAGGCAGGTTCACTTGCCTGGGCATTCGTAGTTGCCGAAGCAATTGTTGTTGGTTGGGTAGTGGTCGGTGCAGAGTTTTCTTGGCATGACAGTTGTGAGTCTTGATGTGGAAAAACAAAGAAAACTACTAGAGCCTAAAAACAAGACAACCAAGAATAAATAAAACTATCCTAAAATAACTGGGACTAAAAATTAAACCAAAATTAAGTTCAAAATTAAAAAAAGTAAAAATAAAAATAAAAAAATACGAAAGGAGAGCATGATCATGCATCTCCTAAAGTTATAGCCTCCTTATCGCGGGTCACATGTGCACCGGTATAGTGCTTCAACCGTTTTCCATTATTGTGTCTTGGCAAAATCTTCCTTTCGCTTGTCGTGGCAAGTAGTGGTAGCCTTTTATCTAGAGCTTCATCATGGATCTTCGAGTTCATGCATTTCTTGTGTCGTTCCAAGGTGTCGATCAACCAATTTCCATGATCAGATTGCAACTCAAAGGACAATGTTACGTTCAAGGAGTTATCCTTTCATAAATAATCATAACTCACTTGCCCTAGTAGTATATTTAGCTTGAGAATGAGAGGTTTATCAATAGAGGGTTTTCCGAGTTTACCTTCCTTACCTAAGTAATCCAATGGTTCGAAATATTTACTCGATTTACTTATTGTCCAATTTGCTTCTTCTTGCTTTTCATCGATCAGTTCTTCATGTAACCCCCTCAACTCAGCCAAGCCGATAGACCTAACCGAATGGGTCACACGAGGAATATTGAAGAAAACCAGGAAGGTTTACCTCAATAAACGACCTTATTTTTTTCCCCTTTTTATCTTGTCTAGTTGCAAGTGAAGTTCCTATGTGTTTTACAAAAGTAGAGGATCAAACACAACTCAAACGCTAATCAATTTTAGCCAATTTTGGTTTTTAGAGACCATTTTTATAAACTTAACAAATTCTAGGGGTTTTTCCCAATTTCGGTTTACCAACCTTAAATTAGTCTCATTACATGCATCTCTATCAAAACTCAGCTTAAAATAATCATTAAAACTTATTTAATCGCATCCACAACATTCAGGGACTAAAAAGTAAAGATTCAGAACATTCAAAGATATCATTCAACCAAATTAACTACCATCGTATTGATACCCTTAGAGAGGGTATCGATACTCCCTCGATGACCAGACCCCCAAGAACACATTCAGCAAGCTGGTATCCATACTCTCAGGGCCAGTATCGATACCCCTTAGAGATAGTATAGATAGTTTTAAGACTGGTATCGATACTTGAAAAACCAGTGGCAAAAATCACAATCGATACGCCCCCGTGTATCGATACCCCCTTCCAATTTACACAGACTAAAGCATGTAATGTCAAATTTGGTTGTTTTAACTCACTTTAATCCATTCCTAAGCATACCAACTTACCTCTAACATACATACAACTCATGTAAACATCAATTCTCAAGTATACATGGCAACAACAACATCATAACATGACAATTATCATCAAAGATTTCTAGAGGCATGCTTCCTATGGAAATCAAGCATCCAAAAGTCAAAACTAAAACCAAAGCTTAAACCAACATAAAGAGCCCTTTTACAAACTTAAAACCAACAAATAAACATGCTCAAATAGGGAGTTTCAACATATCTCCCAAATAAACCATATATCCCCCATTGCCCTTATTACTCTAGTCCGAAAATGAAACATTCAATCGAGGTCCTTCGCCGATCGCTTGCAAGTGCTGCCTCCAACACTTTACTTTTCTAGATTGATGGACAAAGAGAGCGTAAGCACAAAAGGCTTATTGAGGAATGCTCAAAACAAAAACCTTATCAATGCATTTAAACCAGTTTCTGAACTACATTGAAATCTCTTTTCAATTAACACAAGTATTACTTAAAATCCATTATGCCAACAAAAAACCATGCACCTTTCTCATTCAAATTCAGCATGAAAACCTCATGCTACATGTGTTAACAAACCAATAGCAAATCCCATTTGCTAAACTCAATTTAAGCCTTTCCAAGCATTTTCCACACATGTTAAGCTTAAATAGTAAAAACATACATTTTCAATATTATGCAACATAACACATTTCCAATTACATCATTACTCATATTGGCTCACAAGTGATTAACATCAAGATCATTCCCAAAAGTCACATCGGATACACGAATTACCAAGTGTTGTCCCAAACACTTCATACCCTCTACCGGCACCTCAAGGCTCACACACGGGAGCTACCCTCCACCGTTGTGACACCCGTGGTGGAGTATTCGGTACAATCACAACTCCTCAACACCACTCATCGGTAGATGTATAACCCACTAACGAGAGATGGGACACTATACAAGGTTGACACACGGGAGCTACCCTCCACCGTTGCGACACCTTAAACATTCCTCGATCGTTAGGGTACTTGGATGGAGTTTTCGGTACAATCACAACCCCTTAACATCCAAGGCGACTTGTTTGTAGTGCACTCAATCCTATAGCTGGCTAACTATATCCGATAGAATTTTTAAAAACATTTTCATGAAATCACTTGCCAATATGAACCACATTTCATCACATATTTCACTGTTTTCAAAGCATCAATTACCAACCTCATTCTCAAGCATCAAATCATGCTTAAATTCACAAGTATAAACGTATACTTACAAGGATCACTTACCATGTGCATCCTTCATCATTATATCATCAAAAACAGTAATTCATTTACCTCAAATCATGCTTTAGCAGTGACAATATGCATTTTAAAAACAAGTGCATAAAAAATCTCATAATAGCACAATTTGAGAGAGAAAATCACTTTACTTACTTTTGAACTTAGTAAAGTGTTTCAAGCTTACACTAAGTTCCCAAAACCACTTTTAACATGTTCCAAAGCTGGAAATCCCATTTCCACTCACTGACTCGCAAAACCTCAATATTTGACGCAAAAATCAAGCATCTGAAGTCCCTAGAACTTCACCAAATGCTTCCAAAGAATCCTCCCTTGTTTATACCACACAAGAACAGAGGATTAATGCATCTCAATGTATTAAAACCACCAGCAAACACGAAAAACCCGCAGCTCTGCCCAAAGGCACCAAAATACCCATCTGAAACAACCGAAATCACATTCGATTGATCACCAAACTCAACCTAGCCATCCACCAACACTTCCAACACATTTTAACCATAAATCAACGTCCAAAAATATCCTAATATCATCCTTATACCTCTAGCAACTCAAATTTCACATTTTCAAGCCAAAAACCCAAAACTAACAACCTAGACAATTAGAGATCTCAATGATTTCGGGATTTTTATGATCAAAGGTAATTATCCACATCATGAATCTTTCAAAACATGATTAGAACCCACATCAAATAACTCAAAACAAAACAAATACGAAAATCACATTTTAAACTCTTCTTTTAGCAAGATTTCAACATTTAAACAAATCAACAATAAAACCTCAATCAAAAACACAAATAAAGAGTCAAATATCTTTGGAATATCATTAAAGGACCTTGATTAGAGGGTTAGCACGAAATTACCTCCAATCCTTGCTTTTCTTCTAATTTGGCAAGTTTTCACTTCAAGAAACTTGAGGAAAATCAAGAGAAATCTTAAGGAAAGAGTTGGAAATTAAGTGAGAAAAAGAAAGAGGAAGAAATATGGAAATTGAGATAAATGAAATAGTGATTGGCTGAAGAGAAAATGAGAAATGAAAGAGTTATGTCAAATTTTGTTTTAAAAAATAACCACCTCTCTTTTAATTAATAAATCCACTCTTTAATCTTTACATTTTCTTGCCCAAAATGCTTACATTTTGACTCTCCTTAGAAAAAATCACACTCTTTCCACAACTTTAAATCTTTACATTTTGGTCACTGCCCAAAATGTACATGTTCCAAAATCCATTTTATAAAATTAATTTTACCAAACCAACCTATATCATTTTAGATGGTTTTAGAAAATTTTACCATATTTTTACCTTATCCTGAACCATGATTTTCCTGAAGCAATTCTAAAAGCTTGAACCTCCAACTCTAGGTTCGACTAACCCAAACTGATGCCTAAAACATCTAGGCCCAAAACCAGGGTGTTACAACTCTCGCCCACTTAGGAAAGTTTGTCCTCGAAATTTTAACTGAAGGAAAAATGTGTGGAACTGTCTCAACATGTTCACCTTACTTTCCCCACGCGACCTCCTCAACTCCTCGATGTCACCCCAATACCTTCACATGCGATCTCCAACCGCAACTCAATCTCCCTACGCTTTAAATTCGCGTAAGACTTTTGACGATCCGGCACAACCTTCAACCGCTTACATATGAGCTTCACTTTTTCAGTTGTTCCCTTAAGCAAATCCGGCAAGGAAACCAACTTTTGCCCCGCCTCCGCCTAAAAAAGAGGCATTCTTCACTTTCTTCCATACAAAGCTTCATACGGAACCATTTGTATACTTACCTGGAAACTATTATTATAGGCAACTTCCACCAAGGGCAACTGCTTTTCCCAAAAACCTTGGAAATCTATCACACAAGACCTCAATATATCCTCCAACACATGGATAACTCACTCCGACTGTCCATCCGTCTGTGGATAACATGAAGTGCTGAAATTCAAGCGCGTACCCAACGCTTGGTGTACACACTCCCAAAATCTCGCTGTAAGCCTCGGATCTCTATCGAACACTATTGACTTATGCACACCATGCAAGCGTACAATCTCAACAATATACAACTCTGCTAGCTTATCCAACGTATACGTAGTATGCACTACCAATAAATGCACACACTTCGTAAGACGATCTACAATCACCCAAATGGAGTTCTTCTTTGATGGTATCAAAGGCAAACCGGATACAAAATCCACTGTAATCCTCTCTCATTTCCATTCCAGTATCCTCAAAGGCTGCAACAAACCAGAAGGAAACTGATGCTTAGCTTCCACACGCTGACACACCATACACTTGTTCAAAAAAATTAGCAACATCCTATTTCAACCCAACCCGAAAGTACTCATCTTTCAATCCACGATACATCTTTGTACTACCAGTATGCATAACAAAAGGACTGCTATAAGCTTCGATCAAAATAGTGCGTCTCAACTCAACATCCTCCGGCACAACTATCTGACTTTTAAAGCATAAAAACACCATCATCATTGAAACATAAATATGTTGCATTACCATCAGCTATATTCTGAACATGAGGCACCACAAAATCATCAAGAAACTACTTATCCTTAATTAACTGAATCAAAGAAGGTTTCACTTGTAACTTGGCTATGAACCCACCATCACGCGATATACTCAATCGAGCAAACATCGATCTCAACTCAATAGCTACCTTCCTACTCAAAGCATCGACCATAACATTGGCCTTTCCATGATGGTACTCAATCGTTAGATCATAATCCTTTAGCAACTCCAACCATCTTCGTTGCCTAAGATTCAACCCCCTTTGAGACAGGATGTACTTTAAACTTTTATGATCGATGTAAACCACACACTTTTCACCGTAAAGGTAGTGCCTCCAAATCTTCAAAGCAAACACAATTTCAGCAAGCTCTAAATTATGAGTAAGATAGTTGCACTCATGCACCTTCAATTGTCTAGATGCATAAGCTACAACCTTCCCACCTTGCATCAATACGCAACCTATACCAACATATGATGCATCACTGTAAACCACAAACTCCTTCAACTTCTCCAAAGCTTGTTGCCTAACATCCGTCCATTCAAAGCGAACATTCTTTTGCAACAACTTAGTCAAAAGAGCAGCAATCTTAGAAAAACCCTCAACAAACCTTCGGTAAAATCCAGCCAAACCAAGGAAACTACGCACTTTCGTCACCGATTTAGGCGTTTTCCAATTCATCGCCACCTCGATCTTGTGTGGGTCAACCGGAATACCCTCGGCCGACACTACTTGTCCAAGAAAGACAACTTCACTGAGCCAAAACTCGTACTTGCTCAACTTAGCATAAAGCTGGTTCTCTAACAATACTTGCAACATAATCCTCAAATGCTTATCATGATCCTTCTCGGTACGCGAGTACACGAGAATATCATCGATAAACACTACTTCAAAATGATCTAAGAACTCATGGAATACACGATTCATCATATCCATTAATGCAGCCGGTGCATTTGTCAACCCAAACGGGATCACTAAGAACTTGTAATGGCCATACCTTTTCTGAAAGGTTGTCTTAGGTACATCTACATCCTTAACCTTCAATTGATAATACCCAGACCTCAAATCAATCTTCAAGAACACTGAAGCACCTCGAAACTGATAAAAAAATCATCAATCCTTGGCAAAGGGTATTTGTTCTTAATCGTCAACTTGTTCAGTTGCCGATAATCTATATACGCATTGTGCCATCATTCTTCTTTACAAACAAGACCGGTGCACCCCAAGGTGAAACACTTGGCCTTATGAACCCTCGATCAAGCAACTCTTGAAAATGCAATTTCAACTCCTTCAACTCTATAGGTGCCATCCGATAAGGAGCAATAGACACTGAAATCGTATTTTCATAAAACTCAATGCCAAACTCAACTTCTC